>JBANSL010000010.1:25785619-26425619 GCA_037127255.1 Persicaria tinctoria
ATAATTGATTGCAGGGACATATAAGAATGAATCTATGATGTTGAGAGTTTGATTTCTTCCCCTGAATGACCATCAAAAGTATTGGTTGAGGACAAACAAGCTTAAGTATGGGGTATTTGTTGTGAGCCTAATTTGTCATGTTTTATATTGACTTTTATACCGATTTCTGTATACATTTCATGCTTTTGGGTTAGAATAGTACAAAATCTATGTAGTTTAAGCTTATTTGCCAAATTATGGATTCAACAACTCAACACTAGTTTCTGTTTAATTTTGCAGAAATCAGACGCACTTTGGATCTTAAAATGAGAGTCATGAAGAAGCTAAGAATGGTGTATATGAAGAAAAGTCCATTTTTCGACATTCAACATTCTGAATCAAGCTTTGATGTCTTGATGAGAGTTGTAGCTCTCGAAAAGAGTTTTCCAACGCATACTCATATGCGTCAATCCGACGAACGAGGACTCGGGAAAGTGCATTTCAAGAACAGAGCAGAATGCTGAGAGCTGACAAGTCTATTCGAAGTCGAGTACACCTACTTGAAGTCCAGTACACTAGGAGCAAGAATTCCACACGAAGTCGAGCAGAGCCACTCGAGAGCCCAGACCTACTCGACGTCGAGTACACCTACTCGAAGTCGAGTACACCCGTCGAGTCCGAATCCTTCCCGAGCTTGAGTGCAACCCAGGAGGAAAAGTTCTACTCAACGTTGACCATTTCTAGTCGAAGTCGAGTGCAATCCAGACGAGTCCGAGTCCGAGATCGAGTTGTGCCGAGAAGATAGAGTTACTTGCAAGCCAAGAGATGTGGAATTCTATCCATCCACATTAAGATCTATCAAGTCAAGAAGGATTTATCCACAATAGCTTTATTTCCTTATAGATTTATTTCCTTTATCATTAACGTTTTATCTTATGTTATTAGATAGGAAGTTTTTAGATATAGATAGATGTTCCTTCCAAGATTAGCTAGATGGAACACTATAAATAAGGCTTTAGGGGTTGGTTTTTAGAATCATCCAAGACAAGCCACAAGGCAATACATGGGGAGCAGGAGAGAGAGAGAGGTCGAGAGGAGTTGGAGAGCGAGAGCAATTTGGCTTCGATCAGTTGTAAGTTTTATTTGAGTTTATTAATGCAATTTAGTTCCCTTTAACTATTGATTAGTTTTCCTATGATGAAGAGCGAGTAGTCCACCTACTTCTAGGGTCGGGGTGAGCCCGACGATAGCCATGCATGTTTGAGGTAAAGATTCGACCTTTATTGTGTTTTGATCATCCACTGTCTTTTATATGTTTATTACCTAATTAATATAGATTCAGGTTAACAACTTCGATTATAAGCATAAAATTGGTTGATACAAATAGCGTTTCTTGAAAGAGTTGTCTAATTGTTGGAAAAGGCGAAAGCTTGTTCCTTTGATGTGATTGCATGATTATCTCTCTTTATCTTACCTTATGCATGTTTGGTTATCGTTGCCGCAAGCCCCGGTCTTGGAAGTTTACTTTTGCATTGTTTATTTCAAAATCTGCAATTTTTAGTTCCGTTACGTTTTCTGCAATTCACTCGATATCAAGTTATATTGGTCGATATCGAGTCTTCTAGTCGACCGACAGTCTTCTGAGCTGGTCGATATTGGGTACTTACTTGGTCGATATCGACTAACCTTTGGTCGATATCGAGTTATCTCCCTGGAGTCGAAATTCGACGTGAATCGCCTACTGCCTGAGATCCGTTGACACGCTTCCTCGAGGATCGATCCTGACTTCCTGTTGCTACATCGGGAGGAAGTCTTGTAATTATCTGCGTGGGCACGAATCTGGTTTGATTTAAATTATTATTTATTGAACTCGATCTCCTCTTACAAAAAAAACACGCTTCCCAAGCTAATACCAACACTGCACCTTCTTGTCATCGAAGTAAGCCGGCACGTCTCTCTTACCGTATCCCTCATGATTGACGAAGAGCAAGAAGATCATAAGAGAACCCTATAAAAACGACCAAAAACACCCTCTTTGTAGGTGACGACGGGCTCCATGTAAGGCGCGGCGGGCGCCGGTCTCTACAATACACGAATTCGAGCACTAACATCGAGGAATCAACGTCCACACTTCTCCAAACTCAAAATTTGTCGACCAACTTGGTTTCAAATGCTTTCTTTGGTGGTAGGTATGAGAATGGTATGGAAAAAGATTGAATTTGATGGGTGAAGGGTAGTGATGGATATGTTTGATGGGTAAGAAAATCAATTGAAACACAAGGCTCTTAGGTTTTTGAAATGGTTTCAATTAGGATCTTTGGGGTTTATGTGTTTCCTTGGAGACAAAGCTTTGATTGATCCAAATTAGGGAATGAGATTATATGGTGGGTTGGAAAGAGAATTTTCATCTATCAAAAAGAAAAGAAAATTATTATAAATAAATAAAAATAGATAAAATAAAATAAAATAGATAAAAGATAAAATCGTACTCCTAAGATAAATGGAAACTAACCCTAGATAGAACAATCTAACTCTAAGATGGATAAAACTAACCTAAGATAGAAAAGAATCTAATCCTAAAGAAGATAAAATAAAATCTAACCTAAAATGAAAATAATAGGAAATAAATCTAATCCTAAATAAAAAGAAAATCAAATATATCCTAAAAATAACGGAAATAATATAAAAATATAGATAAAATAGGATAGAAAATACTCCCTTCCAGTGTTACCAAAAAAAAATTGAAATGCGTATGTGAACAGTGGCGGCGAACACCATGGATGGGGTGGCGGGCGTCATGATGTACATAACATCATTCCGTCATTCAATCAAGTAAAATTCACCTACCAAAAAGTTATAACACTACACTACTCCAATGTACAACAAAAAGACTTGTCCTACTTTATTGAATTGAAAACTAAATGAGAAAATGAATCAATATTACCTAAACTTACCTTGGGTTGCCTCCCAAGAAGAGCCTTTGTTTCACGTCTTTGGCTCGACATGATGCATTTCTTGATCAAGTTATTCCATCAAGATTCTCCATACTTGTCCTTTTCTTGACAAGAGGGGGAACCTTAGGAATCTCTCCAGTGTATCCATCCATTGCACTAATCAATTCCTTATTAAAATAAGTTTCTCCTAGAGGTTGCCTTGAAATTGTAAAAACTTCAACATTATTCAAGAGTGAACCACCAAGAGCTTAAACGTACTCGACGTCAAGTAACCCTATTCGATGTCGACCAGAATCTGAGACACCGAATGATGAAAGTTCCATAAAGGTAGACTGAGGTAAGGACATCTCTTCCCCTATTTCAATTAAGGATTTATATATCTATACATGGGAGAGGTTTGCCTTGGTATGTGCGATTATGCAGGGTCTCCAATGATGATCCGAAGGAATATGAAGTAGGAGACAAGGTGTATGTCCCCAAATCAAAGAATCATTGATTTCCCAATAAATTCAACAACAAGAAGATGAGACCTTTCACGGTGCATAAGATTCATTCCGGAGGACTACAACTGATGGACAAGAATAGAGTCTTATTCGAGGCCCAAGCCACATGGGCCCTATAGTTTCCACCTTGAGGGAAAAAGAAGAAGTCAGCCTAGCGACTATAAAATCTAGAACTTGTAACAAGACAATTAGTTTGTAGGGTTTAGATACTTTTGGTTTTGGTTTTAAACATTATTTTGGATTTGCTGTAGAAGGTACTTGACGTCGAGTAACCTACTCGACGTCGACCACGCATATGGAGAAAATGAGCCTATGGTCGAGGAGAGGCCACTCTGAGGATCCAACATACTCGATGTCGAGTAAGTCTGGTCGACGTCGACTAGCTTACTCGAGATCGACCACCCTGTAGCATTCTTCAACACTTGATTTCAAAATTCGATTTACTGGGAGTGGAATATCTGTGATTTGTTTCACTATACCATTTGGTACTACCGTTCGTAATTTATCCAAATTCCATGCTCCATTAAGTATGTACTGATCAACTGTTTCTTCCCAGTTAATCTTTGTCGGGTCGAGACAAGCATTTTGAATATCCTTGACGGGGGCCCACTTATCAAGCCAGAACTTGATTGTTTTTCCATCGTCGACTGACCATGCTAGACCTTCCTTAAATGGCTGAATGAGTTTTCTTAGTTGTGTCCATTGCCACGATGCACTACTAGAATAACGTCCATAGACATCAGGTATAAAACGATGTTAATAAAAAAAAATTCGACGTGTTAGTGGGTGGTGTTAAAGATCCCAACTTTACCACATCGGTTTATAACCGATGTCTTTAATAATTTATAACATCGTGTTTATTTTTTATAATGACTTAAATACACGGATATAATTACTTTTTGATTGATTCATCTAATGTGAAACCATTATTATTTTTCATTTCTAGCGATTTGAAGGTATGTAGGGTAATACAAAAGTTCAAATTAACATTGCTATGTTTTATAAACCTAATGTTTTACATTGCTATACACATCGGTTTTGTATTATTCAATTTGTGCATACTCTTTTTTTATTTGTAATTTGTGATATTATTTTATATAAATATAATATACCATATTGAATATTTTTAAAGTCGATGTTATTTATATATTTTCAAATCAGTTTTTACTTTGAAAATGATGTTTTGATTATTTACAACATCATTTTATATATTTTTAACGATGTAAGTGCTACACATACACATCTATTTTTATTATAATTTTCATATATGCTTGGTTTAGAAATCAATCTGTTGTATCTTAATGGTCGACGTATTTACAAAGGTAGACATCGTTTTTCGCTCTCAAGTTCAATGTGTTTCATCAAATACACCTACTAATCTATATTGCATTGTGATATTGTTTAGGCAAACATAAAATTAAACAAGCAAAAGACCATAACCAATACATTAAATAATGACAATAAAGTCGAATACAAGATGACAACCGGGCTAAATACAAAACAAAATACACATCAATAATCGGATTCTAAGCTTGACATGAAAAGATATTACTTGATTATACATTACTTGAAGTCAAGAAATAATAGTTGAGCAGGGTTTTGCTAGTCCCCCCCCCCCCCCCCCCCCCTCCCCCCTTGATATCATATCATTCTCTAATGGGTTTTGGGAGTTGCTAGTGTTCGTTCCTGGGCATGTAATAGTGGTAAGTAGCAACACCTGACTATACAAGGCTTCATTGTTCCTTTCATCTAGATATCAAAAAGGTTTAGATGTTCCTTTCATCTAGATATCAAAAAGGTTTAGATTAATCATTTTAGTTCCATATTTCTTGCATACCAAATAAGCATGGTGTTCCCCAATTGCTTGGGCTTTTGACTTCTTCTTTTTGGTTTCTTTTCTTTTGTTTCTTGTCCGCATTAGTTCTATTGGAGCCCTGCTAAGGGCAACAAGGTTCTTTTCAACAACATTCTGATCATGGGTCAAGATGCATCTTAAATAAATTTGTAGAGAAACATAAGAGAAGTCTCCATAAGACAGCCAAAGACTCCAGAGTTTCAGTAATGTACATATGTTCTCCTTTTTGTGTATTTTCTATATGTTTTCTTCTGAAGAGGGGTATTAGATTCCTTCAAATTATAAAGGAGATACAAGTAAAAAACAGATATTTGATCACATAAACAATGTTCTAACGTCAGTTTAATTAGTCTAGTTTGTTTTCTAGTTTGTTTATGAAGTATGTACCAGATCAAAGGTGAGAAGAGAAAACACCCTTTTTCAATTCCCAACCAAGTAATAATCATTGATCTTCTTAATTCTTCCCCACCATATAAAAGGTATTGCAAGGAGTTTAAAGAATACATATTCGTAAGTTCACTTGGATGGCCAATTTCTGATCTTTTTCATATGCTCAATTTTCACTCATTCCCTTCCGGAAAGGCCATATTTGCGAAAACGTACCAGCAGACAAGGAGAAAAAACAAGTAGATCAAGGGTTGAAGGTACACACCTGGGTTTCAGATCTTGGTTTTTTTTTAAGATCATTTCAGATTTTTCCTTCTTTTTGTCTTGTTTTCTGATCTTTCCAATGGAATGATGGGTCCGGCCAGGCCATTTTCTGTTCTATCTGCACCATTCGGCCTAAAAGAAGTAAGGAAAGAAAAAGCTAGAATTGTCTTTCTTATTGCTTAACTGAAATCCTAGAAACTGGAGGAAGGAACCCAAATTTTGAATAATCATATGAGTCTATTCAATTGATCTTTTTGTCAAAATCTTCAATATCCAATCATGTTCTTGTTGAGCATAAGTATCCCCCCATTTCAGGTCTATTAGGAATTTTGTCAAGCTATCTAAAGACAACCACCAGGTCGTTCTAATTAATTGTTCAGCAATATTCCTGAAATATATTTCAATTTTATTCATAAAACCAAAATCTTCAAGGAGTTGGAGATATTCATCTCTTTGAAAATGTTGCTGATCCTTTTTCTTTTTTGCTTCTTCTTCAATCTTCCTTTATTTTCTTTCTTCTTTCCTGTAAAGACAAAGGAGAGTCTCAGTATAACTTTATTCATATTCATGAATTTGGCATCTAAGATCCATCCAAGTCATTAAGGTTTCAAGTATAAGGATATCAAACTGAATCATAAGAGCAGAGAACCGGAAGAGCAAAATTCCCCAAATCAAGCACAAGTTCATAAACGTACAATTTTTAGTATTCAAAATATACAATATTAACCTGTTCTTGCTCAATTATTTGCCTTATATGATTAGTCCATGTCATTGAGATCTTAATTAGAATGCACTTACACCTATCAATAAGATGCATAAACACATTTTCCTTAGCTCCCTTCCATTTCTGCATGTTTCTCCATTTTTCTTCTCTTTTTCCCCCTCTGCTTTCCTCTGTTGGAACTCTTTCAATCTCGTAGGTATTCCTTGTTTTCCTTTGCACCTGCACCACAGGACATAATCCGCCAGTCAAGTTCTTTCTTTCTTTTTTGTCAATTTTTCAATTCAGCTCAATAATATCATAAAACAAATAAAAAACATGGGACAATTTTATAATTAAAAATCATAACGTACTATTCTAGTATATCTCTATTGAGTAGTATTCATTATTCAGACACACACTGGCAATTTCAGGTCAAGGCAACATACCCTGATGCCATTTCCAGGAAACAAATTCAGTGTTTGATCAACAATCTCTTTACTCTACAGAAAACATGAAGTATGGAGTATGAAGTCTTGTATAAAAAGATTGGTCTCTCTAAATTTATGCAACAACCATTACCTTTACGTAACATATGAGATTTGTAGCAAGCTTTTGAATCATTACATTCAAGACCAAGAGAAGATCATGTAATCTAACAAGTGTCGACAATCGAACATAAACCTGCTACAAGAAAAAGTAGATCATAACTTAAATTAATATTTACATTATATGCATACATTGCATCGTCACCTATGTAAGACCTCTTAAGGCTTTCAAATAATGAAAGAACTAAAAGGTCGCCTTGTCTTAATCCCTTAGATGGTTTAAAGACCTCTGTAGGCCCATTATTCACTAAAACCAAGAAGGAAACCGTTGTTACACATTCCATTATTAACCTTATGACATAGTCGCTGAAACCAAATTTTCTTAATACTGCCTCGGTGAAGGTCCAATCAACTATATTGTAGGCTTTTTCCATATCTAGTTTAATAGCTAGCCATCCTTTTGATCCTTTCCTACACTTAAATGAATGGAATATCTCTTGTGCTATCATTATGTTATCCTGAATTGCTCTATCGGATACAAATGCCCCTTGAAAGGGGTAAATTAATTTCCCAATAACCTTCTTGAGTCTTTCTGTTAAAATTCTCGATATTATTTTATATATTTTTTAACATAGACTAATAGGTCTATAGTCTGATGTCTTCGATGGATTGTCACACTTTGGTAGCAGAGTAATAAATGTATGATTTATCTGCCGAAGAATTCTGCATGAATGAAAAAAGGCTTTTACTGCTTTAATCACATCATTCCCGGAATTTCCCGACAATGTCCCAAAGGGACTTATAAAATTCCACAGTCATTCCATCTGGTCCCGGGGATTTTTTGAGGCCTAAAGACCATACCACATTTTTATTTCACTATTAGATGGTTGCTGGCTTAGGGTCCTATTTTCTTCTTTCGTTATCGTTTGCGGAATTAGCTCAAGGTATTCATTAAGTAGTGTCAGGTTTATTTGTTCTTTGGAGAATCTCCTCCTAAAATCATTTTTAATTTCCTCTCTAATATTCTCTTCCCCCATAATATGTGCACCATCACTAGTTGTGACATTTCTTATAATCTTCCTATTTCGCCTCCCAGAAGCCACTCTATGAAAGTATGTTGTATTTGAATCAGTGAGCTTAAGGTGCTTTGATTTTGCTCTCTGTCCCCAATATTCTTTTTGGAATTTTAGTAATTATTCTTTTTTCCTGACCAACTGTTTTTCGATTAAGTAATCCTTACACGTCCTGGCAATAGTATTTGATTGGATACTAACCAGATCTTTTTCTACAGTTTGTACTTGTCTGAAGATATTTCCTAATGAGTTTTTATTCCATACTTTAATCTTCCCTTTCAGAAGTTTAGTTTTATACACTAATCTGTACATCGCTGATCCCGTACACCTAATTCTCCATGCCGGTTTCACTATGTTTCTGAAGTCTTTTCTTTGTAGCCACATGTTTTCAAATTTAAAAGGCAGGGGCGTAAAATATTTCCCATGCGATAGGGTGATAGAGATGGGGCAATGATCAAATCTTGTAAAGGCTCCGTTAAATATTGCTAGCTCAGAGAAGGTCACCAGAAACTCATGTTGAACCAATACTCGGTCTAATTTTTCCCAAATATTGTCCTCCCCTTCCTTTTTTTTCCTCCAAGTGAATTTATTGCCCTAGGATAGGATCTCAAGCATAGAGCATCGATTTTTGAATTGGTTTATTCTAATGTATCTCGTTTGACTATTCTCTATTCCCCCAAGCTTTTCACTTTTGCTACTAATCTCATTCATATCTCCTATTACTAGGCATGGTAGGGGTTCATTCATGATGATATTTGTCAATTCATTCCAAAAGATATCTTTGTCAGATTCATGGGGTGGGGCATAAACAAAAACTAATACTCCTGTGGAATTTTTATCTAAGCATGAATATTTGAGACGGATTGCTCTTGGTAGCACCATATCAACCTCTACTGATTCATTTTGAAGAACGTTCTCATTTCAAAGGAAACCTATTCCGTCGGTTCTATCATTCCCTACAGACCAAATCGCATTATTGTATCCACACAATCTCCAGGTCTTCTTAAGAGGAACTTTATTTGTTCTCATCCCTGAAACTGCCATTAATGAGATATGCTCATTGATTCTCATGGCTTTAAGGTTTGTCCAAATATTCGACTTTCCTAAACCTCTAACATTCCAATAACAGACTTTCATTATTGACTGCATGGTCCATCAGAAGCCAGGGGTGCAGAGCTTCTGACAGAAAAGGATTGTACACACTTTTGAAGTTTGTTAGGCTTTTATTTTGCACTCGCCTAACTCTCATTTGATTGCATATATCATGAGATTGTGTTGTGTTCGAATTGATCATGTGTGCTATGGCCTTACAAAATGTTCCTCTTTTATGTACAGTTCAAATCTTGATAGCAAGTAATTTTCTCTCAAACAATCTTCTTAGCCCATACAAACTAGTCAAAATGGAGTTAACGCTTATCATCATGCCATCCCTCCTCCATATTGGATGTAAATAAGCCTCCCCAAAAAGCATAAAAATGTCTTTTGATAGCACTTAGGGAAAGCTAGGTGGATTACACTGAGCAAATTTTCAAAACCTTCATCCAGATCATAAAAATGGATCAATAGGCTAGCAATATTACTCATCCGAATACCATTGGTTGAGATTAGTTGCACAGTTAAGTCTAGACAAACATAAAATCCTTTAACCCACTATTTCACATGATGAATAGTCACTGAATTCCACTCAAAGGTTATCTCCCAATTACCAAGATAACAAGAGATATAGTGAAAACACAACCATAATCGAAATGTAGATATTCTAGGAAATACCAGAAGACAAACACAAGGACTACTGATCACCAAAGCTCGATCCATGTCGAGATCGAAACGCAACTCAGGCCAATAAATAGCTTCAGGAATGAGCAGGAAACCCCCAACTAAAGATTTGTAAACATACTTGATACACCTACAAACTTTCTTAGATACCATGAGATCACCGATTGTTGTGGCAAAAAGGAATGATTTCTTCAAAACAGAATAATTTTCCTGGACCCGACCTTGCGGATCAAGGGGGTTTTCCCTGTTGATAGATTGCTTCTTGAATTTTTTCTCAGTCTTGAACGTCCAATTCTCCACAAGATCATCATCGGAGCGAGGGTTCCCCTCAATGAGTTTAGAGACCTCTGGCTGTTTGGATCTCTTATGGGGTTTAGACATTTGAGAAGCAGGATCTTCTGCCCCTAAGGGCTTGTTCCCATTGTCGACTCCAACTGGAGCCATGATATTGTTAAAGGATGGCACTTTTGGATTTATGAATTTCCAAAAAAAAACTTTTGAACATGTGCACAATTAGATAATATAGTCATAACATTATCCCCATCAATCATACTAGCCGCTTGCCGAATACAAACATTTATAGAGGAGGAGTTAATCCGAAGCAAATTCATAGATATAAAGAGACTCTGATTAGTGCTCATACACATCAGAGACTCCCAATACCTTAACCACCTACTCTTTCGGCTTTCCTCCTGAGCGTCCTTGGACCATTTCATCCGATGAAAAAACAATAAGTCACATTCAAGGGTTATCAACCATGAACCTAGGAAGCAAGGGATATCGACCAAGCATAGCCAAATCCGAAATATAGTAAATTTTCTACACACCATAATTCTTACCCAGCAAACATGAATAAGAAAAGCATTAGATATGATGGTTTAAAGTCGGATATGGACTTCCGACTTGCCTCTTGAGTCTTACTGAAGTGAGGGATCTTCTCAATGATTTTAAAGCCCACCGGCTTGTGGGGTTTAGACATTTGAGGAGTAGGATCTTCTACTCCCATGATCTTTTTTCCTTTGTCAATTCCAAATAGAGCCATGAGCAACACAAGGTCAAGAGAATTGTAAGAAAGATGAAGTTTTGGATATAGAACTGTGAAATCAGAAGAGGGGGAGATGAGAAGAAGCCACCACCTCCACCCACTTATAAAGTAGAGAGAAATTACAGGCAGGAGAGAGGAAGAGATTTCAGAGAGGGAACAAACCCATCCAAGGCCAAGAAAACCTCCACTAAACACATTCTTGTTGCAGGAAGCCAATCCGGCCACCCCAGCCCAAAAGAGCGAAGATCCACCCAGAAACAACCATATCACCACCAATCTAGAGTCCAAACGGGACGGATTTGGGGCACAACGGAGGTCGATTAGACCACCCACGAGCAATCATCAGCATCAAAATTTGCCAGCAACATCTTAGGAGACTCATAATAGAGGAATTAGATTTTAGCCTACTCCAGTGCGTAAGCCCCAAATTAGGGATAAACCTGAGATTCGTTGGACAGTCACTATCATCGGACCATTGACGGAACCCAGAAGCGAGAGATCGGAGGATAAACGAGCCATCAACAACCCATAAGTTACCGATCGGGGTTTTCTCTAAGAGGTGGAGCGGCCATGAGATCGAGATCTCTGTTGGATTGGGGTTCCTTTGAAAAGATTGCACAAAGAGGATGAGGGTTTTCTCAACAAAAGAGTTTCTCTCTCTTGTTTTCTTTCTCATTTTTTCCTGGAATGTGTATATATGTATATATACTATATTATGTATATATTTATATACTTTAAAAAAATTATCAAAATTCGGTTCAATTATGTTAAAATCGGACTGAACACAAATCAAACCGGCAAATAACTAAACCGAACCTAATGCTTTCAGTTCGGCTTTCGATTTAAAATTTTGAGATTTTCGGTTCGATTAGGTTTTAAACCGATGCACAACCCTAGATGTGAGGAGGGACAATGGATCCCTACAAGTAATTCTTGCGTCTTTTATGGCGTAGATTTGCGTCCCTTATGACCAACGTATTTGTATTTGGGATAAAAAAAAGTAATTGGTCATATAATAAGGTATAATGAATTAAATATCAATCATCAGATAATTATTAGCTAAATGTCCACCAGTCACCCTTAATTAACAGCTTGTCGATGTCACTCAACAAACTCATTTCCCTTTGTATAAAAATAAGGGTAAAGAAAGAGCCCTCGATATGAGAATGTGATGTCCGGTGGTGATGATGAAGGTTGGTTGATGGTGGTGATGGCTATAACAGAAAGGAAATAGGTGAAGGGTGATGAGAGTAAAAGATCGACAAAGGTAGAGATGAGATAGAGAGAAAGAGAGGTAGGAGGTAAATTGGTTATTCAATGCTTAACCATTCCATACAATTGGTCTCCAATTTATAAACTCACAATGGTATTCCATACCCATACATGACATTTCTCTCCCTCTCAAAAAGCCTTGTCTCAAGGCTTGAGTTGAAAATCAGGGAAGAGATGAAGAATGTGTCCTGTAGATTCCCATGCATGTAGCCTCTTCATCACTCAAATTTGTCCATTTGACCAACCACTCAGTCACTGCCTCGCCATTGCTCAAGTAAGTCACCCTACTGTCCAGAATTGCCTCGGGAGATGTCATAAGATCACCATCCTCATCTATACAAGGTGGTGATGCAACTGGCAACTACTGCCTCTCTATCCTGCGCTTGAGTTGGGAAACATGGAACACCGGGTGAATTGCAGCACCAAGAGGGAGCTCCAGCTTGTACGCCACAGACCCCACCCGAGCCAAGACTCTGAATGGCCCAAAAAACTTGGAGCATAGCTTGAGAATTCGACGCACTACCATTGACGATTTCTTGTATGGCTGTACCTTGAGATAAACCATGTCCCCAACTTGAAATTCTCGGTCAGAGCGATGCCTATCTGCAAACTGCTTCATACGCACCTGAGCCTGCTGAAGATGGAACTTCACCTGAGAGATCATGTGATTCCTCTATTGAAACCAGTTCGATGCATCCAGACCCCTTCCAACAAACCCTTTGATGCCTATAAATGGTGGAGGATGACCATAAAGGGCCTAGAAAGGTGTTGTTTGAGGAGCAGTATGAAAATTGGTACTATACCTAAATTCGGCCAAAAAGAGCCAACTAAACCATTGGCGTGGGTGATCAGAACACATAAAACGAAGAAAAGTCTCCAAGCATCTATTAACCCTTTCAGTTTGCGTATCCGATTGAGGATGATAGGCCGTGCTCATCTGCAATTCTGTACCCAATCCTTTGAATAACTGCTGCCAGAAATTACTAAGAAAGATTTTGTCTCGATTACACACAATGCTTTATGGGAGCCCATGAAACTTGTAAATGTTTTCCATGAATACAGAAGCCACCCTCTCTGCTGAAAAAGGACGAGCAAACCCCACGAAGTGAGCATACTTAATGCGCCGGTCAACAACCACCAAAATGCAATTTCTTCCCATACTCTTAGGCAATCCTTCAATGAAGTCCATAGAGATACGTGACCAGGGAATACTTGGAATTGGTAAAGGTTGGAGAAGGCCAGGTGAAGCTACATTCTCAGCTTTGCTCATTTGACACACTTCACAAGACAATACAAACTCATCTCATTTGAGAGAAGGCCAATAGAAGAGTTATTTCAATCTCTGATAAGTGCCTTGGATCCCTGAGTGCCCCCCCCCCCCCCCCCCCCCCCCCCAAAGTGGATCCTCATGCAAGGGCTTATGCAACTTATGCTTCAATTCAGTTGCAGTGCCAATGTACAACCGATGATCAACCCTCAAAATGCCCTTGCAAACTGAAAATTTACCAGATTTGTCAGCAACTGCCTCCACCAAGAGTTGTTGTACCTATGAGTCATTCTCATAGCTAGCAATAATCTCAGACATCCAAGTAGGTTGTACCACACTTACTACAAAGCATGATGATCTTCAAACTTTCGTGATAGAGCATCATCAACTCTATTTTCTAAGCCTTTTTTTAAGCAATACAGTAGGTTAAACCAAGCAATTTCCTCATTGCTTTTCTCTGCAACTGGGTTGTCAACTTCTGATCTAGCAGATGTTTCAAGGGTTGCTGATCAGTCTTAATAACAAAAGGATATGGCTCTAGGTAATGCCTCCATTTATCCACAACTAAAGGAATGGCCACATATTCCTTTTCATAGGTTGAAAGAAGCAAGGATTTCCCATTCAAGACTTGACTGATAAAAGATAAGGGCCTTCCCTCCTGTAATAATACAGCTCCTATGCCCATGTTATAGGCGTCAGTCTCCACAGTAAATTACTTAGAGAAGTTAGGCATCCCCAAAATAGGAGGTGAAGTAAGCAAATACTTTAACTGTAAAAAAGCATTTTCAACAGATGTTGACCAAGAGAATGCATCCTTTTTTAGCAAATCAGCCGAAGGTTTAGCAATCCCACCATAACCCTTGATGAATCTTCTGTAATAGCCTGAGAGTCCCAAGAACCCTCTCAATGCCTTTAATGACTTAGGTACTGGCCAATTGAGAATAGCATCAAGATTTTTTGGATCTGTAGCTACACCCTTCTCAGAGATAATATGTCCCAAATATTCCACTTGAGGTTGCCCAAATTCACATTTAGACCTCTTTGCATACAACTTGTGCTCTCTTAGCATACCCAAAATAGAGTGCAAATTCAGTAAATGTTGTTCAAAGCTACCGCTGTAGACCAAGATATCATCAAAAAACACAAGAACATACTTCCTTAACACTTCCTTAAACACATCATTTATGAGGGATTGGAAGGTTGCAGGAGCATTTGTAAGGCCAAATCGCATTACCTTAAACTCATAGTGGCCATGGTGAGTTCTAAGGTTGTCTTCTCCACATCATTATCAACCATTCGTACTTGATGATAACCAGACCTCAATTCAAGTTTAGAGAAAATGACAACTCCCCTTAGCTCATCTAGCAAGTCTTCAATGTGGGAAATGAGAAACTTATCTTTGATTGTACCATCATTAAGACGTTTATAATCAATGCACATCCTCCATGTTCCATCTTTTTTTTTGACCAAAATGACTGGAGAGGCAAAGGAGCTATGGCTTGGTTGCACAACGCCACTTTTCAACATGTCACTGACTTGCTTCTCAATTTCTAGCTTCTAAAAATGGGCATATCTATAGGGCATGTTGGCGATAGGCATAGTACCTTCCTTGAGAGAAATTACATGCTCATGCCCCCTCACAGGTGGTAAGCTTCTGGCCTCCTCAAACACATCAAGAAACAAGGCTAAAACCTCCTCAATGCCCTTCACATAACCTAACCCTGATGACTATACCACACAAGACTGAGCAACCTCAGCAACCCATAATTGATCTTCATTGCTGATCAACTTAACAAACTCCTTCCCAGATAACATTCTGATTTGTGCTTCAGATGTTCCCTTGGTATCCTTAATACCTTTGATAAAAATATTCTTACCATTTCTAAGAAATGATATTTGAACATCCAAGATATCGAAGAAGACTGGGTTAAATCCAGCTAACCAGTCCGCCCCTAGGATAATTTCACTGTCAGTCATTTGTAACAAACGAATATCAAACACATATTTACCACCTTGCATCTCCTATTCACACCCTTTGCAAATGTTGTTACTCATCATTTTACCAGCTAGTGTGTTTACCATCATCATTCATGTGCTGCCAATTTCAAATCCAGTTGCTTGAGCAATGCCAATGTCCATGAAGCCGTGTGTAGCGCCTCTATCTATCAGTAGGTGATTTCACGCCCTTTGACAAAACCTTTAACCCTGATGGTAGTTCCTGACTCTCCCCCTAATAAGGCATGAACAAAGATCTCTGGGACTTCCTCTTCACTGTCATTCCATTCGGGGGGTAATAGGTCATCTGATCCATCTCTTTTGTCCTGGATCATCAAACTATGGACTGTATTCTGCTTGCACTTATGCCCAAAGAAGTATTTATCACCACATCTAAAGCACAAACCCTTTTTTAGATCATGTGATTTCTTGAAGGTAGCATCAGTTGGGTGATTGGTGATGTTTTTCAAAGGCATCGTCGACTCTCTAACATCTTCTTTTGGGGCTCCCTCGCGAACCCAGAAAGGTTTAAAAGAACCACCCAAAGGAACCTGTTTCCCTGGAATTTTCGTTAGCCTCATCAAGGATTGTACTACCTTATAGTGCAATCTGGATTGCTCAAATGCCTTGATCAATGACGATGGGCAACCTAACTAAACCAATGATCGAATCTCGTCCTTCAAGCCACTTATGAAGCTTCATACAAAATATGATTATGTCCAATGCGGATTAAAAGCCAACATACTTGCCCTTAAATCCTCGAATTTCTCTATATAAACCTCGAGATCCTCACCCTGAGTCAACCTGCAACGATTTCCGTTTCCCTGCGTTCACCAAATCTTGCACATAAATCGTCACTAAATTCACTCCATTTGGTGCGAGGCTTGTGAATCATATGCCCCTGTAACCAAACATTTGCACAATCAGTAAGGTACATCGCCGCGATTGCTACCTTCTAATGCTCCGAAATTGCAAAAATGGAGAAAAATTTCTTGACCTTGAGGATCCAACTTCTTGATTTATTGCCATCGAAGCTCGGGAAATCCAACTTCGGCAATCGACTACTCCTGAAGCTATCATTGGACCGATTTGAAAATGAGCTCGATCCATGAGGTTCCAATTCGAAGATTGACCTTGCCTTCCATGGATCTCTCTCAGGTGGTCCCGATCCCATTACTGAGTGATGTGCTTCATTGATCATTTCTTTCTGGACACGACGACCTTCTGTATCCAGAGATTCTTGAATCTTGTCCTTAATCGGCGGGTTTCTCACCAACTTCGTCAGTTGTGCGAGCTGTTGCTCAATGATCTTCTTGAGTTCTTCCAACTGCTTCGCCTGGTGCTTGATCAATCTCGTTTGATCCTCACGACGTGATTGCGAATCTGAAATTGATTGGCGCGTTGAAGCGACAAACATTTTCATGTCATCCCTAAATTCTACGAATTGCGCTTCCAAGTTCTTCGATTTCGTGCCGTTCGCCATGGTGAATCAGCATGCCCTCTCGGAAAGAGGCTCTGATACCAATGTGATGTCCGGTGGTGATGGTGAAGGTTGGTTGATGGTGGTGATGGCCGTAACAGAAAGGAAAGAGGTGAAGGGGGATGAGAGTAGGAGACAGAGGTAGAGAGGAGATAGAGAGAAAGAGAGGTAGGAGGTAAATTGGTTATTCAATGCTTAACCATTCCATACAATTGTTCTCCAATTTATACCCTTACGTACAATGGTATTCCATACCCATACATGACAGAGGATCCCTAAAATAATAATAGAAGAAGATTCACTCACCATTATCAATCATTTACGGTCTAAAACCAGATATCCATGGAAAATTGAGCTAATTATGGCTGATATTAGCACCCTTCTTACGGGGTTTTACGAAGTATCGTTTTCACATATCCTTCGTAACGACAATTGTGCGATGAATAAGGTTGCACACCTTGCTCATATTGCCTCCACCCCATCTATATACAATGACCTGGGTCTCATCGACCTCATCCGAAAGGATGCTCTCGGATAGCGGTTTCGCATTCGAATTTTTACTTAATAAAAAAAACATATACACATTCCAAAATATGTGTATATATTCCAAAATATGTGTACATATTCCAAAATACTTTAAAGCATACAAAATTTAAAATTTTAACAAATACAGTATATATACATATACAATTACAAATATACCACATGCAAATCAAAGTATATATGTGTATTTATACCAGTGTTCTAAAAGGCACTAGGCGGTGGCCGGTGGGTGGCCGCCTAGCGCCTAGGCAGTTAAGCGGGCGTCTAGGCGGAGCCTATGCGGACTTAGACTAAACTTGATTGATTCTTTCTCTATATTTCAATAGATAGAACATGCAATAATTTATATAATGTAGCAATATCTATAATATCACTCATAAATCCAAATTTGGTATGCTTATCTAACACTAAAGTCAATAAATATAAAAGCGCTCATCCGGCTGATAACTTTAAACCTCCTAAAATCTAAAACTATAGGCTTGAATCAAAAGTAAATGCATCCCGACTTGGGGGATAAAAAAAACTATAAGCTAACTAATCACTCTCATAGAAACTAAATCTAAATAATCACCCACCTAGCGCGGGACTAGGCGGGGACTATACGACACCTAGGCGGGATTAGGCGGCGCTTAGGCGAAAATCCGCCTAGGCGTAAAAATTCCTAGATGCCTTGCAGCCTAACGCCTAGGCGCGGTTTTTAGAACAGTCATTTATACACAATGTGTGTATAGTAAGTATTTGTGTATATATATAATGTATTTATGTAGTGTATAAAAAAATTCGATTTAACACAAATCGAACCGAAATAGAAAAAATGAAAATTCTCGAACTGAAAGCCGAACCAAAAAACTTCAGTTAGGTTCGATTTGTGTTAGTTCGGCCCAAAAATTTGGTTTGAACCGAATTATACACACCCCTACTCACATCTTACTCCCTCTCCACCTTTTTTTCCTTAATTTTTGAAATTCTAATTAGCTTTGATTTTTTTACAAAACACAAGTTGAGAGAGGGATAGGTGTAAGGCTAAAAGGGAGATCTCAATTGAAGAATTCCAGTAAAAAAAAACAGCTAAATTTGTGGTCATATAAGTTTCGTATGAGACGAAGTTAATAAATTGACTAAAATTATAAACAGAATAAAATTTATAAAATGTTGGTAAAAGTAGTTAAAAATTTAAACAACAAGATAATGTTCGTATGATGCGAAAAAACAGTTTATTTGTAAAAAGCGTAGTTTATTTGTTTTTTATTAGGGGTATTATATTACTTTCAAACAAATAAGATAAAAGAGGGAGTAAAACAATACTTTGGTAAAATAAACACTCGAATAAACACCATTTTCTAGCTTTTTTTTAACAAGTTTATTTTGGTAATCCAAACAACTAAAAAAAATTTAAAAAAAAATAAACACCCACAAATAATTAATTTTTAGCTGACACAAGTAAATTTTTTGGGTGCACATAGCAACCGTATAAAACAAAGATGAACATAATTTGCATGTGGCATAAACATTTTTTTCCCATTAGAATAAAGAAACGAAGCAACAGCAACAACAGGTAAAGAAGAAAATAACATTACAACCAGAACAAATCTAAGAAAATACTAGTATAAAGATGGAAAAAAGATGAAAATGGAGTTACCCTAACAAATGAAAATGTGAAACGTAATCTCCAATTTGTAGTAAATCTCTCTGAAACAATAAAAAACTAAAGAAATTCATGTTTTTACAACAAAAACTATACCTCATATTATAATCTGATACTCCCTCCGTTCAACAAAACTTAACGTTTTAATATTCATGCACGCTTTTTTAGGAGCTAAAAACTATATAAAATATCGACTTTTTAAATAATTTTTTTTAACAATTTCGTAGTTATTATTAATAATTACAAACTTGTTAAAAAAAATTTTAAAAAAAATGAATATTTTATATAGTTTTTATCATTCTAAAAAAGCGTGCGTGAATAGTAAACGAAAAGTTTTGTTGAACGGAGGGAGTATGATATACGGGGAGAGGGAGATCCATTTCCACGGTTCCACCACGTCTTTACTTGGTAATAATACTGGTTGATTCCCGTAGTCACATGCCCATAAACTGTTCGACAAAATGCCTCACCCAAAAACCCACAGCATCAGCATCATAAAGTTACAAATCCCTCTAATTTCTATTTCCGTTTTTTTTTTTCTTGTTTTCCTAATGATGAAACCGATAAGTTAGAACTGAGGTTTGGGCCCACTCCCACCACCAACAGCGCCACCGCCACCGCCACCGCCGCTCCAGCCGAACGCATCTCCACCGGGATTCATCCCGAGGTTATAGAAAGGCACCCCGCCACTGCCCCCGCCGTTCCCCGTCACACCCGACGACGTCTGCGAAGCCGCCTTCTGCTGCTCCTCCGTCTTCGGAGCCGCCATGGGAGGCGGAGGAGTCACTGCGGCGTCTTCCTCTTCCAGCGGCAGCCGATCAAACACCGCGTTCGCAAAAGACGCCGCCATCAGCACAACGGGCCCACCGGACGCCACGAGCGGGCCCACCACGCTCCCGCCCACAACCTGCCCCTGCGGCCCCGCTAGATACACCGTCAGGCCACCGGCGCTGGGTGGCGCCGGCGGCGGAAGCACAGCCCCCGTCAGCGAGAGTATCTCGAACCGCCCATGCAAGGTGACCACCGCGGGAGGCGCCCCGCCGGAAACCAACACCGCCGAGGGCTGGCGGAGGTTCACATTAGAGACGGCGCCTGTGCCGCTGAGCACGCACAACCCCCTCCCCCTCCGGTTCGCGTAGTTGGTGACTGACTCGACGACGTCGTTGCCGGTGGAGATCTCGAGCATGTGCGAGCGGAGCGCGTTGGGGCTGTCGCGCATGACGACGACCGGCGGCTTGGGCTTGTTCTTGGAGCCCGGTGGTCTGCCACGTGGACGGCGGCCGATGATGGTGGCGCCGGCAGAGGAGTTGGGGGTGCAGGAGTCAGGCTCAGGGGAGGGGTAGGGGTGAAGTTGGAGATCAGGGGGAGTGAGGAGTTGGCTCTGATCCAAACCTGCCATTTTCACATCAACTACGAAAACCTCTTTCTAGCAGCTTCTCTTCTTGAGTACGGTGGGTTTGCTTAATAAATTGTTTTTTTTTTAAATTGAAAATAAAACAAAAAAAAAAGGAGGTCGGGAAATTGGTAGTTGGGGACTGGGGAGGGGGTGGTGTGGTGTCTCACAAGTCACTTTCTAGGGTGAATAGCGCAGAGCAGCAGAGGCTATAATTTGCAGAGGAGGAGGAGGAGAACAGCTGGAAGGAAGGAAGGAAGGAAGGGAGCCTGAATGAAATCTGAAGATGCAGTAGGCACTAGGCAGAGCTGTGCTTTATGGGGATTCAGAATTTGCTTTCTCTCATCTCCATGCATATGTGCTTCATTGCTTTGGCCTTTGGGTAAAGATCTAGGTTTTGGTGGGCAGCTTGGGAGAGAAACCCAGATAGAATTTGGAGCAAATTAAATGGAGGGAGGGTGGCTTGTTGGGCTAGACTTATGGTTTGTTTGATCAATTCAACTCAAACTCAAACTCAACATATACATTTTGTGCAGGTTGAATTAGGGAGAGGTGGTGGTGACTGCTGTCTGGTGGGGGATGCGAATCAGAGGAAGAGGGAAGGGTTTTTTGGGATGGGGTTTTTTTGGGTTGTCTTGTCAATTCAAGTTATATAGAGTGGCTGATAAAGATTCTTGCGTACTATTGGAGTTTTACAGTGTGTGTCGTCACTCTTGAACAACAATCTACTCCGTAGTTCTTTATAGATAGATATCCACCAAAAAAATTGTACATGTTCATCCATATCCAATGGATTATAGATAGGGTAGTTTGTTAAAATTTAGATGAACCATATATAACACGAAAGATTCATATATTCGAGTATTGACTCTCTAATATATAAGTTAGATGCACCACCCAAAATAAGTAAGTATTATAGGGGTTAAACTCACATAGAGATATTGTTTTAAGCTTATTATTATGCTAACTAAGGTAATTAAATAACAAGATTGAGAAGTAGGAAATAATGCAATTGAAGTAAATAGAGGAATGATTGGGAATTGGTTACCCTAAACACTGCAATTCTCAACAATGGTTGTTGTTCAAGATATTTGGCTTGATTTATAGTTATTCAATTTCAATTTAATGTTATTTCGACTTTGGTTTATATAGATTGACATTCCTTAAGTCCTGCCAATCCCTTACACCTATATACAATCCTAGTCCTGCATGGATTTAGCATACAAGTACTTGGCAGAATCCCTTACACACATATACAATCCTAGTCCTGCATGGATTTAGCATACAAGTACTTGGCAGAATGGCAGTACCAACACTCCTAAGCAACCGGTTTGATGTCAAGAACTGTCACTCTCATATCCCCGGCAACTTAAAAACTGATATTTAACCAAGTTGTCATTACCCTACATAACCAAGATCATCCTGACGGAATCCCTTGCTTGTGATTGCTACAAAAGGTATAATTATTCTTTTACGAATCAATTAAAACCCTAGGAAGATGCAATTCTATCAAGGTGATCAATCAAATGAGAGAATTAACAACTTACAAAAAAGCACAAAAATAACGAAATAATCATAGGAATAACTAAGAAATCAAAGTCTCACAATTCAATCAACCATGTCTTCGAATCGCAGGTGAAACAATGAGTTTAGTTACTCATAAGTTGAGAAAACTCTCTTCTTCAATCCTAAAGTATGTTTTGTATCTTGAAAGCTAATGAGAACTAACCTAAATAGGCTTAGGAGTTGGCCTCATAAAACCCTAGTTAATATAATAATAATTTCTTAACTAATTATTCAGATAAATATAGCAGTTGCCGAATCCGTCACACCGGCGGGTGCCGATTTTTCTGTTTTGTGTTTTCTTCCTTTGTCTTAGATTCTCTTCTGCATGGCTCCTCATGTGACTCTTCTTATCCCTTTTAACCTCCATACCAGCCTCTCCTTATGTCTTTTAGTCCAACCTTAAGCTCGGATCGTAAATTTGTATAATAAGCACAAAACTGCGTAGATTTCGAACTTGAATGCCTAAATGAGCAACAATGCAAATTAACGAATAAACATGCAATAAACCTACTCGGAAGGCACCTAAAACTACCAATAATGCCTATCTAAAATATGCATTATCAAACTCCCCCACACTTAGCGCGTGTTTGTTTATTTTGTGTATTATGGAAGTGTGGGATGTGGAGATTTTTTTAAAACAATAACCTTGTAAAAAAGTTGATTGGTGTTTGATGGTTATACGGTTTATAAAGGGGTATTTGTGTGAAAATGTCCAAAATACCCTTCCCCTTCCTTGCCTCAATTTCACCTGAAAGCTACCACATGGATCTGGAAAAATGGCAAATTGGAACAACAAAAAAAAACCCAAAAAATAACCTCCTGAAAGCTATCCCATGGAGCTTCCATTTTGAAGAAATTTAAGATGCACCTAAACCTCTCACACCCTTTACCAAACCTAATGCCAAACATGTGGAGAGAGAGCTTTTTTTTTTTCAATCCTCTGCACCCCAAAAACCTCTTCCCAAACCCCATACCAAACACACGCTTAAGCTCTTACATGTCCTCCAGCAACATAACATTACTGATGTTTAATATTTTTCTTTCTTTCTTTTTCTTTTATTTTTTTGCCTAATTTTTCTATTTCTCTCTTTTTTTTTCTCTTTTTTTTCCCTTAGAGACACTAATGAATAAAATATGAGGAAAATAAAGCACATAACATTACTGATGATGCCAAGAAAAAGAGCCCCCTTGGAGAATACGACTTATATATGACGTCATGAATAGGTCACCTATCATAAAAAACACAAGAAGCATGTCCAAACCTTATCCGAGATCATCAATATCGCGAGACCACTATTAATAAAGATTGCGAAATATATTAACAAATATACTTGTCCACTCCATAAATCAGGATCAACGTAAACTTGCTAAAACATCGCGATTGTCACGCTACCCATATGTCATCAAGCAACAAGCTGGCCAAAGGCCATCTCACTGACACATCAAGCATGAGGTCCGAATTCTTGAGTAAGTCCCCATAGGGAACCTACTTGGAAGTGTAGAACAACAAGTAAAACAACAAAAGTAATAATAGTCCAGACATATCATAAATCACCTAGAAGATATAGATAAATAACACAAATAAGTATAAGTTCTACATTACACTAAGCATAATAAACACACATAGAAAACCTTAAACAAATCATACAAGTTAAAACATCTTGTTTCCGAAATCCGTCGTAATCTCATCATCATCATCATCATCATCATCATCATCATCATCATCATCATCATCTCATTAAATTCCAAAATCTCATAACCATTTCGATATTCCAATTTCCAATCCAATCTCAGTTCAAGCCATATCCATAATAGGTTATAAATCGAGTCCATGTCCAAGTCCAACAGTTACAGTCCAAGGAATACACTTAAATCAGTCCAAAAGGTCCAAAGGTCCAGGTCATTCGTTAAATAATTTCTGTTAAAATATTATCGTCAAAATATTTTAATAGAATAGCGATTGGAACCTGTCCGGATGTCTTGGAGCTCGATAAAGTGGGGGGGTTTCTAGGGTTACCTTGGTTCCATTGTGGTTGGTAGAACTATTGGTCACCCCAATAGGGATTGGGACCCCCGTGTATGCTGCTTCATTGTGAGTTTCTGCCAGTAGGACTTTCCTCGCATGTGGGCCCTCAAGAGTGGTGTGTCGCTCGGATCTGCATTCGCAGCAAGCTTTGGTTCATAGAGAAGAACCTCACTTGCTTTTGGAGCTTCTGGGTTTGATCCTTGTAGAATAGTTCTTTAACGTCGGGATCGATCTCTTTGGAGGGCTCATACAGGGACATAGATGGGGTTGGCCTCGCATCGGAAGCCACTGGAATCCCATAGGTTTTGTCGAAGTTGACCAACCTCTCAATAGTAGCCTAAGCCTCTATCGGTGTCTAATTGATGTATCGATAGGAGGTGTATAAGTTGACCCGCTTCTTATTGGGCGTGTCAAGAGAATTGTAGAAAATCTCCTGAATCACATAGGGTGGCTGCCCATGAGTAGGGCAAGATCTCAAGAGGTCCTTGAACCGCTCCCATGCTTGCACTAGCATCTCTCTAGGCTTTTGTCTAAAAGTCGTGATCTTTGGTCGGAGCATCGCCATCTTAGAAGGAGGAAAGAATTTGTTAAGGAACGCATCCTTAACCTCTGTCCACGTCGTTAGTGACCGCGGGGATAGACCCTCGAGCCATTGCAATGCCTTCCCTGTAAAAGACCAACGAAACGTTTTTAGTTTGACATATTCAAGATTTTCGCCATCGACGATAGTTTCACACAAGTCAACAAACGTCGTTATATGAGTGAGAGGTTATTCATTAATATTTCCTTCAAAAGTATGCTTTTTAATTTCGGAAAGAAAAGAAGTTTTAATTTCAAAGTTGGAAGGAGGGATAGAATAGGCGATTCAAGCACTTTCAGGGTTGGATGCATAGTCCTTAGCCGTCACGGGATATAGGGCGAGTTGTGGATTGTGGTCATTACGTGTTTCGATGTATGCGGGAAATAATTGAAGTTAGAAACACAAATATGATTCTGGAACAAGTATAGTCTCTATCTTTTATTTAATATAAAGATTAAATATTTCTTATATTACAAACAAGTTTTAACACATGCCAACATATATCTAAATTTTGTAGTACTACAATAAACGCCAAAGTCCATACTCTTGAAAGGAAATTGATGAACTTCGTTTGGAGTGGTTACAATACTTCATGAAAATTAGCAAATAGGTAATAAGTTTAATCATATCATGTTACGCGTACATACTTCTACATTTTTTCAATTTATATAATTTGATTTGAAAATCAAAATTCTAAGTCTATATTGTTTATGCATGGTTTATGTGTTTGCAACCTTGAATAATGTCGCTAGTAGCATGAGGACAATGGCAATTGAGTTACAAATCGAGAAGAACATATGTGTTAGAAAGCAAGGGAAGAGATGAAAAGTAATTTCTTGTGATATCATATCTATCATTTTTTACAATTCTGACAAACCTTTCATTAAGTTTTGGTTTTAGTGACTTTTTTTTTATTAAGTAAGAATTCGACGCCCGGACAGGCCCGGGGGTCGATAGGCCGAGGAACTTAGCGACGGATAACCTGTCAAATAAGCTAAAGACATAAAATAACAACAGGCAGAGCCGCCAAATTACAAGAGTGGAGTTAAGTCAAAGACTAGCATAAATGATGACTGAAATGGCGCAATGTGCAGCTACTCATCCGTCAGTTGGTAGAGGTGATGTAGGGAATCCCTGGGGGAACTAAGTGGAGACCTCAAATTTGGACTCTGTCAACAAGCCATCAAGTTTTGACCACGTCCACGACCTCTCACACGTCGACAAAGGAGATTAAAACCGTTTAAAGACCGCTAGCCCTAAACCAAATCACACCACAAGTAAATCAACGGGCCCAAGGCAAAAGCCTTGGGCCCAAAGCAAATTTTTGGAACCAGCAATGGGCCAAATTCGGGCCCTTGGGGCCCAAGGCAACCTAAAGCCGCAGAAGCAGGAACACCAAACGGCTATTCACCGACCAAACACCATTGACGACGAACACAGGTAAAGAAGTCGGCGAATTGAGGGAAGAAGGCAAGAAGGAGCGGAGATGAACCACCGATCTACAAAAGCCCCAACCCAATTTCACACAAGAGGGTAGCCTCGACACAACCCCATGGACAGTGTAACCCAACCGGTCAGAGGAAGGAAACGAATGCAGGGGTGCCGACAAGGGTGTAGGAGGAATATGAGCCAGGAGCGACGTCGTCGGAGCCACGACAAGCACGACCCTGGAGTGCTTTCGACAAGGGTGGAAGCCGCCGTCAAAGAGAGCGAGGAGGAAACGGAGACTAAGCCGACCACCAAATACACCTACGAAAGACGATTCACAGATCAAGGATCCGAAAATAATAGATTTGAGAGGTTGATTTGTTCTAGAAAGGATTGATTTGGAAAGGGTTAAGGATCGTGGTTCACAAATCCTCCAATGATGAAGGGGAAGATTGCTCAATTAGGGTTTTTTTCAATGGTGTTTTAGTGACTTGATACAATACTAGCTACTAGCTCTATATTTTATTTTGATTTTCGTTTTATAATTATATTATTTGATGACAAACGAAGAGATGAAAAGTTCTATTGTTGGTACATTAATTGATGCTACTTATATGCAGTTGAAACAATTGAAGTGATTGATGTGTTTTTATTAATGAATAAGATATGAGCATTGTGAATATGCTATTTTTTGGTGGACATGCATGATACAAGGAATTTATTGGTATTTATTTTCGGAATGGTGAATTTGCTAGCTGGTCCCGGAAAATAAAGTTAGCTTTTACACCGGTTCTCAACGAATGGTGTCTATT
Source organism: Persicaria tinctoria (assembly GCA_037127255.1). Classification (NCBI taxonomy): domain Eukaryota; kingdom Viridiplantae; phylum Streptophyta; class Magnoliopsida; order Caryophyllales; family Polygonaceae; genus Persicaria; species Persicaria tinctoria. The sequence goes on from JBANSL010000010.1 coordinate 25,812,711, forward strand.
TTGAACACACTTCATACACCGGTTTTCATTTGCACGTCACAAGTTTCTACATCGGATTATATTTTGAATACATCGGGTGACTAACCAATATATTAAACATTTAAACTTCGATGTTCTCATCTTCACATATTATATGAGTCAATATGACTTTTATACATCGTGTATTACCGATGTATAAAATCCCGAATGTGACTGCTAGAGCCTTATACACCGTTTCAATCAACGTTATACACCAGGTGATAACCGGTGTATAAACACTTTATACATCGATTCCGACCAAAAATACTTGTTACCACACCGACTTGTACATCGGTTCAAAACCGATGTAAATGGCCTTTTTCTCCTGATCTAAAATGGCTTTTTTGGCCTAGTGATCATTTTCAAAACCCTAAAACCCTTAATCTCAATCATATATAACTAAATCAAAACCAATCTAAATGATAATTCTTTCTTTTTTAATTGATAGATCAGATGAAAATTTGCACAAATCTACCAAAATGAGTTGAAATTGCTTCAATTGTCTTTGTGAATTAGTGCTCGAAAGTGATGAGTGAAGGAGGAGCGGACAAGATGTATGGAATTCTCTTTAACCAACGTCTCGGATAAATTGCATGTTTTTTTAGAAATGTGAATGATTTTTGTTGTGCAATTTAGTGAATTTCGTCTTGTCAGTAGACATTTTAACATCTTGTTAATAATCTTTATGTTGTTATTATCATATAATTTTTTTTTTAAAAACCTCGTGGTTACCCTACGTAATACTCGACCGCCGACAGGATCGCGCATCTAAGCCACACAACGTCCACGCAGGACCTCCTCGTTGATCCTGCTCTGCGTGTACTCATCTGTAAGGATGTCCTTGGTGGTGGTCCAGCAGAGCCTGACCTTATCCAAATCTTGACCTTATCAAAAAAAAAAATGTGAAAACTTTATATTATTATATGCCACGCAAAATTTAAAAAAATTAGTCAGTAATCACCATAAAGAATTTCCCATATTTATAATTACAAATATATTTATATTTATAATTTCATTCTCTTTAATTTACTAGATGCGCACAGTAGGGCTGATATACGAGCTAACGAGCTCGAGTAGTGGGTGTTCAAACTCGGCTCGTTTACAAACGAGCCGAGCTCGAGCTCGAGCTCGAGCCTCATTTTCTCGAGTCGAGCCGAGTCGAGCTCGAGCTACTCACAAAATGTAGATCTGTGATTCAAAGTGAATGGAGTCCAAAAGGCAAAGCGGTTGACAGACTCTTTAGAAGAAGAGGTTAAATAAAACCTAGGGACAGAATTGTAATTTCACCTACGAAACGAGATATACACCCTATTTACAAGGGGTTAAATAAAACCTATTTACAAGGGGTTAAATAAAACATAGCGGGAGAACAATAATTTCACCCATAAAATGAGCTATACGAGCTACTAGAGCCGAGCTCGAGCTCAAAATTCTGCTCAAGCTTGGCTCATATTTAATTCGAGCGAACCCGAGTCGAGCTTTTTCCGAGCCGAGCTCGAGCTACTCGGCTCAAGTAACAGCCCTAGCGCACAGTGGCTCGCATGTCATGCTCCATCTATGCCTCTTACCTTTTCTTTTACTGATCATCATGTACGGTTTTAGAGTGTTGAATTCAAGCTTTTTGAGGCCTTGAAATTTGGTTGAATTCAAAAAAGAAGAAATTAACATCGGGCCGGTTTTGAAGAAAGAAATTAAAGATAGATCAGAAAAGAACTTTCATATCAATGGGAAACCCCGTGCCAAAGTACAATATATATAAAAAGAAAAAGGAAAAAAAAATAAAGCTGTGAACTAGGGGGTCACTCATTCCAAAATGCTTTCTTGAACTTCAAGGCATGCAAAAATGTTCGTTCTTTTTATAAAGGGGTCGAAGAAGTGATAGGAAAGGCAACAACAAACGTACCTCGGTCATCCTTTCGGCTAGCTAGGATCATCACTCGTTAGCCTTTGCGCACAATGCATCTTCATCAGTCCTTTTTATGCCAAGTGTCTTGCTTTTTTAAACTTACCAATTAAACATTTAGGTTCATATATTTAAAGTGCCTTGATATATGGGTGTTGCTACTGTAGAGATTTAAAGAAACTAATAACTTTTGTTATTAGGTTTCATCTCAATATATAATACAAGAGAGACTCATGCTTCAACCCAAGATAAATATCCTATCATAAGAAGATAACAATATACTATAATGGATAGATTTATTAGGTAAATAATATATTGCCAAAGGAAACCTAAATATCCAACACGCCCCCACAAGCTCGACGATGAGCGGAAAGACCAAGCTTGGAAGCCAGTAGCTGGAATTTCGAACGCGTAAGCGGTTTCGTCAAAATATTAGCTAATTGATCATCAGTGGAGATATAGGACACACGCAAATAACCATTTTGAACAAGTTCTTGAACAAAATGGAACACCAAAGCAATTCATATATATGCTTCACCCGAGAGTGAAACACAGGGTTGACACTTCAACTCTTTGCCCCCATGTTGTCACAATAGACCACAGGTTGGCGACACCAAGCTCGGAGAGGAGATTGGTGACCCATACAAGTTCCGCACACGACTCAGCCAAAGCACGATACTCTGATTCAGTGGAGGAACGAGCAACTGTTTTTTGTTTCCTAGAGCTCCACGAAATTGGTGCAGACCCTAGATACAGAAGGTATATAACCCGTGCTGGAGATGTAGTCATCTTCATTACCAGCCCAGTCAGCGTAAAAAAAACCCATGAAGAGAGAGCGAAAGCTGCCGATGAATGATGATGCTTGCATAGAGGTGCCACACGGATACCGAAGTAGGCGTTTGAGTGCACTCCAGTGAGCCGTAGAGGGGGAATGCATAAACTGAGAAAGCTTATTAACATCAAGCAAAACTGATGTCAGGCCTTGTTAGCTAGGGACAAATACCGAAGACTCCCAAGGACCATTCAATACTCCGTTGGAGAGTCAAGGAGGGAGCCCGCCTGTTTCTGAAGAGTGGTGGACGAACACATAGGAGTTAACATGAAGTTTGCATCAGCCATATTGACTTTAAGAAAGAGGTCAATGATGTACTTGTGCTTATTTAAGAACAAACCCTTAGGATGATCATGAACCTCCACACCCAGAAAGTAACGCAGTGAGCCCAAATCCTTCAAAGCAAAATGAGCTGATAGACGATGAATAAAATTTTCAAGGAAGGTACCGTCACTGCCCATGATGATACTATCATCCACGTAAACGAGCAAATAAAACACGGTCATTCCATGCCGCAAAATGAACAAGGAAGAGTCCACAACTGAGTTAACAAAACCGACCTGAAGAAGGAATGAACGGAGCCCAGTGTGCCAAGCCCAAGGTGCCTGTTTAAGACCATAGATCGTCTTCTTAAGCTTACAGATATGGCGAGGGAACTCTTTGTTGACAAATCCAGGAGGTTGCTCCATAAACACGTCCTCAGACAAAGAGCCATACAGGAACGCATTGTTCACATCAATCTGACGAATGGACCAGCCAAAGGAGACGACTATGGTGAGAACCGTACACACTGTGACCGGTTTAATGACCAGACTAAATGTCTCCTTGAAGTCACAGCCAAGGCGTTGATGGAACCCTTTCGCGATTAAGCGAGCTTTATACTTGTCAAGCGAACCATCAGGATTGTACTAGAACCGAAAAAACCCATTTACAGCCAACAACATTGACTAGAGACTCAGGTTGAACTAGCTTCCAAGTCTCATTTTTGCACAGTGCATCATACTCCACAACCATTGCTTGACACAAATCAAGATCTTTGAGGGCTTGGGTGATGTTGGCGGGCTCACGGTGTGCATGGGTTTGGGCTATGAGGTTGAGTTTGCAAATTGTTTTGAAAATGTGGTTTTTAGAGCGAGTCACCATGCCATGGTTTGAAGGGGATGGTATGGGTTCAGGATAGGAGGGTTGAGCAGGACTTGAGGGAGTAAGAGACGTGGGAGGTGTAGCTGGAGGGGTGTTAGGTTGGGCGAGGGGTGTAGCTAGTGGGGTGTATGGATGCAGCGGAGGAGCAGGTTGTGGAGCCGATGCCAAGGAGACAAGAGGGACGTCAAAGGTTGTCCACGGGTGAGCTGGTGGCTCGGTCGAGGGGGCAGATCGGACTGAGTCTTGGTTAAGGAAGGCATACACACTCTCAACAAAGGTGATCTGTCGAGATGTATAAACTTTGAGGGTTTTATGATCCAAGTAAAAATAGGCGCTTTGGGAAAGGGAGTAGCCAACAAAGACACAAGGGAAAGATTTAGGATCCAATTTGTTTGTGGTGTACGGTTTGAGCCATGGAAAACACAAACAACCGAAACATTTCAACTTTTGGTAATTAGGGAGAGTTTGAAAAAGTTTGAAGTAAGGAGACACATTTTGGAGGGAAGGCGCGGGCATGCGGTTGATAAGGTAAACCGCAGTTTTAAAGGCAAAAGGCCAAAAATTTGTGGGTAGACCAGAGAATGTCATCAAAGTAAGACTTGTTTCAACTATATGACGATGACACCGCTCAGAGTACCCATTGTGTTGAGGTGTGTGAGGCGGAGAGGTTAAGTGAGTGACACCATTTGTGACAAGGAAAGATGCTAGTGCAACATACTCACCTCCATTGTCTGAGAAGAGGACTTTGATTTTGGATTGGAAGTAGTTTTCAACCAATGATTTGAACCTAATGAACACATCCTTTGTCTCAGATTTTCTTTTAAGAGGGTAAAGCCATAGATACTTGGTAAAATGATCAACAAAGACAACAACATAGTACTGAAATCCTTTAGTAGACAACACAAGGGATGTCCAAAACATCAGAAAAAATAACCTCTAAAGGAAAAGAAAAGGAAATAGACGATTCTGAAATGGTAACTGATGACTTTTATTAATTGATAGAGCAAGAGTTACAAGAACCGAGTGGAATACCGACTTAAATTGAAAGTTTGCAACATGAATTTAAGAATGTAATGTAAAGGATGCCCTAGCTTGTAATGCCAGGACGACTCAACCGAATTGTGAGCAACAAGAGCTTGAGGCGACATGGAAAAAGACCAAGAGTAGACGCCATCAATGCAAGGACCACTGAGGAGGGTTGAGCCCGTGAGAAGATCCTTCACAAGAAAAGCCGATGGTAATAACTCAACCCTTACTGTCACCAATATGAAGAGAGTCAGGACCTTTATAAGGGTAGTGGAGGTTGAGGTTTTGTAGATCATATGTGGCATGGTGAGAGGCTCCCGTATCCATCAGCCAAGGTTGAGCTGTGTTGGCAGCAAAGTTGGCCTGTGGGGGTCGAGGGTTATAGGGTAGATTTGGGGAGGGTGATGGGTAGGGCAGTCGTTGTTGCGAGGGTCGGCGGAGATGGGGTGCAGCTTGGCGAAATCCAGGGCATTGAAACCTGACATTGCCACATTCACCACACCACTGACACTTGTCGAGGAAGGGTCTGGGGCCAGAGGCAGGCACAATGGCATAATGATTCGACAGACTGTAAGGGGGATTAGAGGTAGGGTGGTGCAGAATGGGGTTGGTGGTTTGTGGAGGACGAGGATTCGGCTGACTGTAGGGTGGTGCAGAGGCAGGCATATTGGCATTTTGGAGCAATTCGGAGAAGAAGGAAACAAGTTGGACTTTCACTCGATGTCTATTGATCCACTCGATATCTATAAGAGCGAAGCCAAAATTTGGCTAATTGTTGGAGCAAGGCAAGTTTACTAAAAGTTCACTCGACGTCTACTAAAGATGACTCGACGTCTAGTCTACATGAGCCACACTTAAGCCAGAAATCGACTAAGACGACTCGATACCTACCACGTGACTCGACATCGATTGGCATCCACTCGAGACAGACAAGATGAGTCGATATCGAGTCCTTACACTCGATATCGAGTGACATTGCATGCGTTTGAGAGATCCTAATCCAAGGAGAACTGCTTACACATTAAGTCAATGATCATTTATCTCTTTGAAGACTTCTATCCTCATGGGTTAAATCCTATTTTACCTAGGGGATTTTTATTTCTTTCATTTATTTAATATAGGAAAGTTTTATCTTTAGATTGTTGATAGATTTGCTCTTTCCTTGGGTAGCAAGGATTGAAGCTTATAAATAAAGCCCTAGGGGCTGTTTTTTCATTCATTCCAGCACACAAGCAATTGTATAAACACTAGTTAAGCAATTTAGAGTAGAGAGAATGAGAGAGGTTGAGTGAGTTGTGGAGAGTGAGAGTGATTTGTGGCTTGTTCGATTGTAATCCTTCGTCGTTATTTGAATCAAAGTTAGTTTCTTTTCATGTCATCTATCGAGTTTGAAATGATGAGGCACGAGTAGTCACCTTGCTTCTAGGGTGGGGGTGAGCCCGACGATAGCCATGTGTAGGGGTAGGCACGGGACGGGATTGAGCCAGGACGGGACTCGTCTCGCGAAAATTTTACGGGACGGGATTGACACTTTTTTTTCGGGACGGGATGGTGTCTGAACGGGACGGGATCGGGACGGGACGGGACGGGCCTTATCCCGCAAATAAAAATAATAAAATATTATATAAATTTGCAAAGTGAAAAATGCTTTCATAATTCATTAATTTGTATAATATGTTGAATACATTATTCTTCTCAACTATATTATTCAATAATAATAATAAAAATAAAAATATTATTATTGTTATTATTATACTATTATTAATTCATACAATGAATGTATAATTAATTATAATGTTCAACATTCACCAGATACTATCTCATTATCGATTGATAGTTGGGAAGAATACCGTATTTAGCTATCTGCCTCTTGTAGCTCTAAATGGGTATAATAATAATAATAATAATAATAATAATAATAATAATAATAATAATAATAATAATAATAGGGGCTCATAACGCATCTCATATTTTCACTAGGGTGGGGTTTTCTATTGCTAAAGGAGTGGGGGCCCAGATTGTCTCTCGGCTCCCCACTGATTCTTTGTAAACTTTTATTATTACTATAATAATAATAATAATAATAATAATAATAATAATAATAATAATGTATAAATAAAAAAAAAAAATAATAATTATAATAAATTTGTTGGGGCTCAATTTGTTACGAGGCTCACAACTAACTTTATGTAAAAAATAATAATAATAATAATAATAATAATAATAATAATAATAATAATAATAATAATAATAATAATAATAATAATAATAATAATAACAAGCGGTCGGGAGGTTTCTGGCAATTGGCGATTGGCGATTAATAGGCGGGTCGGGAGGCTTCGTTCCAGCCATTTCGCCGCCGCCTCTGGGTGCCGCAGGCAACAACGTCGTCGCCAGCGTTCTCCCCTCCTCTCGGTGCTGCTCCTGATCCCAGCCATTCTCCCTCTCTCCCTCCCTACTGAACCCCGACCCTTCAGCTTCCTCTTCTTATTTTCGGCGCGATGCCGTCGCCTCCGGCCTCTGATGGCCTCGTCGTTGCCGACAGCAAGACCACCTCGACATGCCGCACCTTCCCACGCCCTCTTTTTGTCCAAATTTCCTTGATCCAAAAATCCAAACCCTGGCCCTGTTGATTGCACTGGTTTTCGTGGGTTTCGGGTTTGCTTTCGATCTTGCGCCTTCGTTTCGCTGTCATGTAGGTCCCTAAGGACCGCTTTCTGTGTCCCTTTGTTAGCCTCCATAATTTCCCCAATGGTGGTGGGCGTGGGCTTGTCAGAACTGCCTTCTCGCGTCATTTCAAGGATAGGCATGGTTCTGGTATCGCTGCCGCTAATACTTGTTCACTTCTGTCGTCTTCTCCGGCCGTCAATGTCGATGCTGAGGCTACTTTCCGAAAGTTGAACGTATGGTTATGTGGTGTTTGTTGTTCTCTTCACACGTTGCGTTCTCCTTGTCGTCATCCCGATGGAGTTGTTGTTTCCCCGCCAGACGACGGTGACGGTAATGCTCTGTTTTTCATTTTCAATATTGATTGCCCTGTTTTGCCACCTACTTTGCCTACGTCAGGATCAGTCTTGTCATCCCCTGTCCCTTTAGATGGTAGTGTGCCACGTGATAGTGGGGTAGTACAGGTGGACTTGGGATGGTATTTGGGTACTTTTGATCGTCTTTTGGGCAAGGGACTACGTACGGTTAAGTCCATACCGCCACGTTGTCGTCTTGGTTTTGCTCGGGCCTTTAAGGGGGTGCTTGACCGTGTTATTGCCGCCCCTGCTGACATTGCTGCTTGGATTCGGCTACTGGTTATGCCCATATGTGTTTTGCATGCTTTTGTACCAAGGAGTAGTAGTGATCGTCGATCGGGTGTTCGACGTAAACGCCAGGAGGAGTCGATTGCTAGTGCTCTTGTTGATTGGAGCGCTCCGGGGGGTGAAACTGTGTTGCTTGGGGCCGCCTTGAAGGCAGCACTTGTGTCTTTCAACGAGGGTGTTGGGGATGATGATGAGCCTCACACACCGGAACTTAACCTCCGTCAATGCCGTAAAAAGATTTCTGATGGGCATTTCACCGCTGCTATGCGGGTTCTCTCTTCTTCCGGTGTTGCTCCTTACTCTAATTCTACTTTGATTGTGCTTCATGACAAGCACCATGTTGCCCCTCTCCCTGCTTTGCCTTGTGGTTTTGCTCCTCAGCCTTCTATTATTGCTTTCCCGCCCATTATTTTGGATTCCATTAGGAGTTTCCCGCGTGGTACTTCTTGTGGTAGGGACGGGCTCAAGGCCCAGCATCTGTTAGACTGTTTGAGTGGTGCGGCCGTTTCTATTTCTGATGAGCTTCTTGTTTCCATTACGGGTGTGGTGAACATCTTTTTGGAGGGCCGGTGTCCGTCTGCTCTTGGAGAATATGTTGCTAGTGCCCCTCTTACTCCCTTGGTCAAACCGGGGGGTGGGATCCGCCCTATTGTTGTCGGTACGATCTGGAGACGTCTTGTGTCTAAGGTGGGTGCTTTCTTGGTTGGGCCTCAGTTATCTGGGTATTTTAGGGACTTTTAGTTGGAGTTGGTGTTTCTGGAGGTGGTGAGGCCATTCTGCACGCCATGAAGAAATAGAAACCGAAGAGTTGTACTTTCTTCGGTTTATTTTAATGCAATTTAGTTCCTTTTTGTTATTGATGTATTTATTGATGATGAAGAGCGAGTAGTCACCCAACTTCTAGGGTCGGGGTGAGCCCGACGGTAGCCATGTAAGGTAATGCGAAAAGGTACAATCTTTTGATGCAATTTCGTCTTCTATCCCTATGAGCATGATTCTTTTGCGAAAGTTGAAGGTGATCCTTGTTTGTGTTATTGAAGGGAAAGTGATCTTAATACAACTTGTATTAATTATGAGAAAAAATGTTAGTAACAATTAGGATTTATGCGAAAGCCTCTATATTCCTATTTGTTAATAACGACAGTTATTTGATGAAAAGGCATGATCTTTTATACTTTATGCATTATTTTATATGGTTATCGTTGTGGTGTTGAAACCCTGATCTTGGAAGTCTCTTAGATTATTGATTTTATTCCCAATCTCGTGTTTCATTTTGTCTTTCGTTACGAATTTTTGGTTCTGCAGTACTCGAGATCGACAACAGGTAGTCGACGTCGAGTGGGTTTTAGTCGAAGTTGAGTACTGTAGCACTTGAAGTCGACCACTTTGCTTTTGTTTTCTTGCGTTTCTTTGCTTCTGTTCTCTGTTTTGCAGTTTCTGTTCGACTGAGTAGTCGACGTCGAGTAACTTTACTCGAAGTCGAGTGCTTCCTGAGTCAAAATTCGAGAGTTTCTGGACTGAAAAGGCGGGCGCTGACATGCTTCCTCGTGGATCGATCCCGACTGCCTTCTACTACAACGGGAGGAGTCTTGTATTTATTTGCTGAGATAGGGAGTCAGTTTTATTTCATAGTTTATATTTATATTTCATACTTGATTTTCCTCTAAAAGAAGCGAAAGTGATATTTATTATGACTTTGGATTAATTATGAGAAAGGGATAGTAACACTTAGGGTTTATGCGAGAGCATCTATATTCCTATTTTTTAATAACGAAAGTTATTTGATAAAATTCATATTTCTTTTATGAATTTGGCATAATACGTATATGGTTATCGTTGAGGTAAATTCCCGGGCTTTGGAAGGTATTTAGTTATTTGATATCAACAGCAACAATCTGCAAATTTCTGTTCATTATTTCTTATTCCATCCTATTATTCTTCGGACGTTCTTTTTCGACACTCGTTATTTAGGTTTTGTTTTCACTGCAAACTGACTCGACATCGACCCATCTGAGTCGATATCGAGTGATCACTGAGTCGACATCGAGTCCATTGACTCGACGTTGAGTGTTTGTGTGTTGTTTTGCAGGTTTTCACTAGGAATCGAATGCCTTGACTCGACATCGATTGTTTCAATTGACATTTAGTGGCTTCTGGTCAACACAAGGGATGTTTTCGAGAGACTATCTAGGCAATCGCCGACACGCTTCCTCGTGGATCGATCCTGACCTCTTCCACTACAGCGGGAGGACGTCTTGTATTTTATTTGCGTGGACTTGAAATTCGGTTTAAATATATATTTATATTTATTTAGACTTTATTTCCTCCTGACATATAGATAGACATATAAATAAATAAAAAGATAAAACTAATCCTAATATGGATAGATAAAAATATGATCATATATAATATAGATAGAAAATAAAACTAACCTAAAACGAAAATATAAAAATATATAGATAAAAGGATAGAAAGATTCTCCCATTCCAATGTTACCAAAAACCGTGTTATTGGGAATAGCGGTGGGCGCCGGCTGTGTAGCGGCGGGCGCATGTTGGTGGTGATGCCCAATCCGAGACAACTTCCCTGCATTGGTTAGCTCAAGACTCCTCCAAAAATGCATATCTAAATGGGACTCTATCATTTAATTGAATTTGAAAGACTAAATACCTTAACTAAAAATTTGAAAAACTTGCAAACTAGAAAACTTACCTTGGGTTGCCTCCCAAGAAGCGTCTTTGGTTAACGTCATAGACTCGACGGTTTGTTCTATCCTTCCATTTAAGACTCATTTAGACATTGTTAGTGCCCTTAAAAGCAAATCTAATTCTTGTGCCCAGCCAAAATTTGAATGAACACTATATAAACATGAAAAAATAGGCAATTAAGGATACCTTGTAGAGAAGCTTTGAGACTTCCCTATTTACTTGAGGTTGATCTTTTTTAGAGGGAATGTAAGATCACCAACACAGTTCCGCTGGTGTCTTATAGAAGTAATGCTCTCAGGGATCTAAATATTCACCATAATCCACAAAAGTGTTAGAAATTTCATTACCTTGCTCAAGAGCCATAAAAATCGACTCTGGAATTGTTTCATTGATTTGCGGGATTGAGATGAGTTCTTCAGATGAAACAGCATCCAAAACGTATAGATCCTCATGCGTGCACTCATGATATTCCATTTCAATAGGCAATGGGCTTTCCACTTCACCGGATGATGGATAAGAAGACATAATGGATGATGAAACAAAAGGTATGATAGATGATGGAGAAGAAGGCACAATGGGTGATGGTGAGGAAGACATGATGGATGATGAAGGAGAGGGTAAAATAGATGAAATCTCATGCGTCGACTCATGAGGCTCCATTTCAGAAGGCGCTAGATCCTCTTCTTCATTGCAATCATCGTCACATGTGTTTGAGTTCTCTACAGAGGCGGCGGGTACCGTCCTTATAGAAGCGTCCTCCTCCTTTATTTGCTTGGCCATTGCCTTGGATTCTTCCTCTAATGATTCGTCAGCTAGGTCATAGAAAAGACCCCACGTTGCTTACAGTCTTGGGTTGTAAAAGACATCAACAACCATGGAATCTATACGCTCTCTTAATTCAAAACATACCCCTTTATAAACACAACACACCATATCTCGCGGGCTACCATCGATGCCAAATGATTTACGTTCGTTCACTAATTCTTGCACTCTTTTGAAGTAATGCTGGAAATATTCTCCCTGATTTTGCTCTAACTTCAACATTTTTTTAATTTTTTTAAAAAAAAAATCTGGAAGAAACTAATAAACAAAATAAAGAAATATAAACACACAAAACAATAGAAATAGAAATAAAAATTAATAAACACACAAAACAAATAAATAAATTTGCTTCCCCGGCAACGGTGCCAAAATTTGGTGGGAGGAATGTCATTAGATTTCCACCTCGCCAAAACTAATAATAATCCAAACCAACAAACTAACTAGTAAACTAGTATAGCGGATAAGTAAGGGGTCGAACTCATAGAGAAACAAGTACTTCAATGCAATGTGTATTTATCAATTATGCAAATACGGTTGAGATATGAATGTAAATAGGCAATGAGGAATACAAACAAACTATGATAAAGATGTGAATAGGAACAAAGAGAAGATAAAAGATAAGACTGTGGTTTGCCTACAATTTGCAACGTTGGTTGATTTACTTGATCCTTGAGTTGATTGCAATATTATTCCTAAGCCTATGTCGACTAACCTTTAATCGATTGTTCTGGAATGAGGCAATCATCTTAATCAATATTACTAAAGAATAGCATTAATGATTCGAGTACTTAAGACCAATCGGCATATCAATTCAATGCAATTAGGAAACAAAGGAACAACCCATTCGGCCCTAATAACATCTACTCGACATAGATCAATTGTTATCATCCACTACAAAGTCATAGAAATATCACTAAATCAGTGACTTCGTTTGCTATCGAGAAACCAACAACGGATTCATAGCATAGATGCTAATTTTAACTAGATGCGTCGTCATAGAAAGAATCACGAATATAAACAATCAGAACAAGATGATAAATAAACTTATGAATAATATAGAAATAAAGTCTCACAATCAAGCAACCAACTCTTGAATTATAGCAATACCACAAGAATTCTAGGCAAGGATAGCGTACCTTGAATTCCTAAACTTAAATCCTCTCATCTCTCTTTATTGTAATGAGTTTATGGGGAATATAATGAATGGTTTAGATCATGAAAATCTACTAAAAATGACCTAATATAAGCCTCCATTCGTCGGCCAAACCCTAGAATAAGTTTAGATAAAATTTCCCATAAAGATAGACTTGGGCCGCATTGCGCAGATCCGCAAACAGTAGACCGGCGGGCACCGATATTTTAGCGGTGGGCGGCACTTTATGCATGTTGTAGGAGGAAATCGAGTTCAAAATATAATAAAATAAATCAAACCAGATTCGTGCCCCCAACAAATAATTACAAGACCTCCTCCCTATGCAGTAGTGGGAAGTCAGGATCGATCCACAAGGAAGCGTGTCAGCGTATCCCAAGTAGCTGTAAATCTCACAGAAAAGCAAACAGAAAAGACAGAAACAAAGAAACAAAGACAGAAATAACAAACGAAAGCAAAAGTCAAAGCAAACACAGAAGCTGCTCGATCTCGACCAACAGTGCTCGAGATCGACTAAAAACAGCGACGAAGGAAAACTTCAGAATCGACAACAGCAACTCGATCCAGACAACCCCTACTCGATCTCGACTAAGCCTAACTCGAGATGGACTAAAGCTCCTCTAGATCGACTAAAAACAATAACTTTCAAATTGCAAACTCGAATCACAGAACTCAGATTTCGGACGAAACAAATCAATATATAAAGAACTTCCAAAGCCAGGGTATCAACACCACAACGATAACCATGCAAAGTAACACATAAAGACATAAAAGATCATGCTTTCCATCAAAATAACTTTCGTTATTAACAAATAGGCATATAGAGGCTTTCGCATAAACCCTAATTGTTACTAACCCTTTTCACATAATTAATCCAAGTTGCATTAAGATCACTTTCGCTTCAATAATACACACAAGGATCACCTTCAACTCTCGCAAAATAATCATGCTCATAGGGATAGAAGACGAATTGCATAACAAGATCAAACCTTTACCGCATTGCCTCACATGGCCACCGTCGGGCTCACCCTAACCCTAGAAATGGGTGGACTACTCGCTCTTCGTCATCAAGAAAGACATCAAATAACAAAAGAAACTAACTTGCATTAAAATAAACCAAAGAGAGCTTACAACCGAACAAGCCAAATCCGCTTTCGCCTTTCCACCTTGCTCGCCACAATCCGCTTACTTGTTCTCTCTGAAATTGAATGAATAAAATCCAGCCCCTAAGGCTTTATTTATAGCCTTCTACTCCTTGATATTCAAGGATAGAATATCTCTATCTTTATCTAAATCTATATCTAAAAGCTTAATGATAAATAAATGCAATAAAGGAATTAAATCTATAAGGGGAAATTATATCTAAAACAGGTAAATCTCTTCTTGTGTTGATAGGTTTTCTCTCCATAGATAGATGTTGATAGTTGTGGATAGATCTCGGTATTCTTCGGCTCCAAGGAAAGCAAAACCGCGTCGGACAACTCGGATAGCTCACCGCGTAACGCGTCTTCAGAAGATCTCCTCGAGATCGAGTAAGCCTTACTCGAGATCGAGTAACGTGGTCGTCAACTATGGCTCGGCTGGGCGTCTCGGGTAGCTGGTGCTTGATCAAGCTCGGTTAGGTGCTGCTTGGGTCCTCGAGATCGCGTAAGTTCCTCGAGATCGAGTAATGTTGGCATCGAGGATGGCTAGCTCGGTGATGTCGGGCAACCTCTCCTTGACAGGCTCGGACATGTGGTTTCTGGAGTTTGTCGAGATCGAGTAGCCTCCTCGAGATCGAGTAGCTTGGGTGCTCGGTGTCTCCGGGTCCTCGACTTCTCGACTTGGCACAGCTCCTCGACTCCGGTCATGTAGTCAGGGTTTGTCGATCTCGACTAGGTTACCCGAGATCGAGTAAGGCTTCCAGAGTCGGGTTATCTCTGACTCTCAGTTTCTCGATTAGCTATGCTCGACCAGGTGGGCTCGGACATTCCTTATCGAGATCGAGTAAGTTAACTCGAGATCGAGTAAAGCTGGGCTCCGGCTTGATTCGTCCTGGTTCAGCTGCTTCTTGACCTTTGGACTTCTGTAGTTGATTTTCGAGCTTTTTCAGCTTTTCTCAAAACTGCTGTAATTTGCCTCGAATTCTGCGAAATTAAACAAAAACTGGTGTAGATTCCATAATTTGGCAAATAAGCATAAACTACATAGATTCTGTACTATTCTAGCCCAAATGCATGAAATGTATGCAGAAAACGATATAAAAGATATTGTAAAACATGGCAGATTCAGCTCACAACAAACACCCCATACTTAAGCTTGCTTGTCCTCAAGCAATACTTTTATTTGTCATTCAGGGGAAGAAATCAAAACTCTCAACATATTAGATTCATCCTTATATAACCCTGCAATCAATTACCATCCTCGAAAAGGTACTAGTGTCACAGATCCATGCATGTGCAATTTTAAGAGCAATATCTACTCACAAAAGAAGGGTTATGCAAAAAGAATTCATGTGACAAAGCATTAATAATCAAGAGGACTTTAATTAAGCTCAATAAGGAGTATATTGGTAAAAGGCTAAAGGTGGGTAATTTTTTTTGGCAATGTGGTGCTAATGATCCGGGGAAATGGAGTATTTTCCAATATGAATTTCATACCAAATTCTTTCTCATAAGATTCATCACCTTTCATAATGCTTTTTCTCAATAATAATGTTTTTACCTCTCTAACCTCAGCACTGCCTTCTCGCGAGTCGCAAACATGGGTGTCATGAATGGCCCCGGATACTTAGTGCTTTGGACTCCTCACCTGTGTGTCCCATCTCGCCAAACTATTATCTCAGTGAGCAGGGTCAATCTACCTTTATCTCCTGAGGTGATTGGATTTTCTTTCACTCATTAAGTTTTCCATATATTTCAAACACTTTCCCGCCAAACTCCAATAATGATAAACACAACACAACAACCATATAACAATGTCCATAATGTAACATCATTCTCAACATAATCCCCGGTTAGAAATAAGGTAAAGAATGGCAATATTTAGGAACATGTGGAGCAATTTTTGAAACAAGGCATAATATGGCTTTTGTGTAATGCATAAGCATAGGTAAGGCTAGGATATAAACAATATGAGCATTATATGGAAATATAAAGTCCTCCATCCTCTTATCATGCAACATGTCAAAAGCAATATCAATTTTTACCTCCTTTCATGGTTTTCAAGAAATAATGCACTTCATTGTGACTTCCCTTTACTAGGCAATTTCATGCTATATCTCTAATGAATCCAATTTTGCATCGTCGAGTTCAATTTAAGCTTCCATGACATTATTCAGAAAATTTCAATGGGGGTCATTTTTCTAAAACTTTTGGAAAATATGCATATAAGCACATAAATCAATAATGAATTCCAAAATAGCCATGTAGCAATTCAAAGAAATAAATTCAAAACATGCACAAATAATGTCAAATATGGCATATATGCACAAAGCAAGCCCTTCCACCACCCCATACTTAAACATTACAGTGTCCTCACTGTATAAAAACAAGGGTAAAGAAAGAAACTCACTAGACAGGTGTGCAGGGCCTCAAAATGTCGAATGAAATAATGCCTGAGCCGAGTCTGAATATAGCTTGCTTCTATCCATGGACCTGAAAAGTGTAGAAGTGATGCAGGAGAATTTTTATCTTTAGTTAGGATATTTATCTTTTAATTAGGATTATCTATTTTATAGGTTTTTTAAGATATATTAGGAATTTATCTATTTATTTCATATATTTTTATTGATAGAATTTTATTTTGCCTTAAGGGCCAAGTTGAGAACTAGGGTTTTCTTAGGAGTATTTCCTATATAAACTCGTTGTAGTCTTTATTTTCAAGGAATCTGAATAATGAATTTTTAGAGAGAGTTTCTCTTTTATCCCCTTGGTGGATTCCAAGACCCTTTCTGGTGGATTCCAGACCTATCCCGTAGGGTTTCGACGCTTGCGAACCCTTTATCCGTGAGAACTCGCGCTAGCGTGTTTCTCGAAACTTCCGACTGCGTCAATTGGTATCAGAGCAGGATTCTCCTGTCTGTTTTCAACTTAATTGGAGCACGATGGGAGATCAACATCTGGCCTGGGCGGATCTTCATCAAGAGATGATCATGGATTGCCATGGTTTTCGAGGATCTGACAGATCAGTTGAAGATGGTGTTCAGCATCAGCAACGGAGGCGACTTTGGCAACGGCAGCGTTGGCAGCCAAGAATAGCGCCGATGGGATCCAACATCTAGAAGATAACTCGGGGTCGAGTTCTTCAGAGGTGGGGGAGACTGATGCAGGAGCATTTTTATCTTTAGTTAGGATATTTATCTTTTAATTAGGATTATCTATTTTATAGGTTTTTTAAGATAAATTAGGAATTTATCTATTTATTTCATATATTTTTATTGTTAGAATTTTATTTTGCCTTAATGGCCAAGTTGAGAACTAGGTTTTTCTTAGGAGTATTTCCTATATAAACTCGTTGTAGTCTTTATTTTCAAGGAATCTGAATAATGAATTTTTAGAGAGAGTTTCTCTTTTATCCCCTTGGTGGATTCCAAGACCCCTTTCTGGTGGATTCCAGACCTATCCCGTAGGGTTTCGACGCTTGCGAACCCTTTATCCGTGAGAACCCGCGGTAACGTGTTTCTCGAAACTTCCGAATGCGTCAAGAAGACATATACCCACAATAGAAAAACTAAAAAGTTCAAAACCAAAAACAAACAAAAAACAAAAAAGTCTCAAAAGTCCCAAAAATAAATGTCTATATACACGCTCTAGATTTTATAGTCGCTAGGCCGACTTCTCCTTTATGCTCAAGGTGGCATTTGCATGGCCCATGTAGGCTTCAAATAGGACTCCATTCTTGTCCATCAGCTGTAGTCCTCCAGAATGGATCTTGTTCACCACGAAAGGTCTCATCCTCTTCTTGTTGAATTTGTTAGGGAACCAATGATCCTTTGATTTAGAGACATAGAGCTTGTCTCCAACTTCATACTCCTTAGGTTCATCATTGGAGATCGTGGTTTCAGCCCTTCAAGCCACTTCAATGCAGGACCAGCCAGAGACCAATGAAAAGCTTTCATCAGGATGTACTCCAAGGTGGTACCGTCAGCAAGAGTACGACACATGTCAGTAAAGTTGGTAATATGCCTCAGAGGGCATTCATTAAATCTACCATGAAAAGCATGATTTTTAATTTCAATAAGGAATTGAGTGCAAATTTCATAGTTATTTTCAGGGATTAGAATGGCCGATTCAGGCACGACGAGAGTCGGGTGCATATAATCCTCTGCAGTGGTTGGGTATAGGGCAAGCTCAGCTTCTGCTTGCCTCGCACGCTCAGCTTCCTGTTGCCTGCTTGCACTCTCAGTGGCGAGAGCAGCATCCCTGGCGGCTAGATCCCTCGTAAACCTCTCAATCAGTTGTTTCTGTGTCTCTGCAACTGCCATGGATCTTTTTAATTTAGCTTGGATGTGTATAAGGCGCTCCGGTTTGTCTAAGGCGTCAAACTCAGGTGTTCAACCAGAACGGCGCATATACTTGCAAAGTAACTCAAGAGAAAATTGAGAACTAACTACCTAAGGCGCGAATGATTGCTTCCCCGGCAACGGCGCCAATTTGTTGTAGGAGGAAATCGAGTTCAAAATATAATAAAATAAATCAAACCAGATTCGTACCCCAGCAAATAATTACAAGACCTCCTCCCTATGCAGAAGTGGAAAGTCAGGATCGATCCACGAGGAAGCGTGTCAGCGTATCCCAGGTAGCTGTAAATCTCACAGAAAAGCAAATAGAGAAGACAGAAAAAAAGAAACAAAGACAGAAATAACAAACGAAAGCAAAAGTAAAAGCAAACACAGAAGTTGCTCGATCTCGACCAACAGTACTCGAGATCGACTAAAAACAGCGACGACAGAAAACTTCAGAATCGACAACAGCAACTCGATCCAGACAACCCCTACTCGATCTCGACTAAGCCTAACTCGAGATCGACTAAAGCTCCTCTAGATCGACTAAAAACAGTAACTTTCAAATTTCAAACTCGAATCACATAACTCAGATTTCGGACAAAATAAATCAATATATAAAGAACTTCCAAAGCCAGGGTATCAACACCACAACGATAACCATGCAAAGTAACACATAAAGGCATAAAAGATCATGCTTTCCATCAAAATAACTTTCGTTATTAACAAATAGGCATATAGAGGCTTTCGCATAAACCCTAATTGTTACTAACCATTTTCACATAATTAATCCAAGTTGCATTAAGATCACTTTCGCTTCAATAATACAAACAAGGATCACCTTCAACTCTCGCAAAAGAATCATGCTCATAGGGATAGAAGACGAATTGCATAACAAGATGAAACCTTTACCGCATTGTCTCACATGGCCACCGTCGGGCTCACCCCAGCCCCAGAAATGGGTGGACTACTCGCTCTTCATCATCAAGAAAGACATCAAATAACAAAAGAAACTAACTTGCATTAAAATAAACCAAAGAGAGCTTACAACCGAACAAGCCAAATCCGCTTTCGCCTTTCCACCTTGCTCGCCACAAACTCTCTCTCTCTCTACTACTTACTTGTTCTCTCTGAAATTGAATGAATAAAATTCAGCCCCTAAGGCTTTATTTATAGCCTTCTACTCCTTGCTATTCAAGGATAGAATATCTCTATCTTTATCTAAATCTATATCTAAAAGCTTAATGATAAATAAATGCAATAAAAGAATTAAATCTATAAGGGGAAATTATATCTAAAATAGGTAAATCTCTTCTTGTGTTGATAGGTCTTCTCTCTATAGATAGATGTTGATAGTTGTGGATAGATCTCGGTATTCTTCGGATCCAAGGAAAGCAAAACCGCGCCGGACAACTCGGATAGCTCACCGCGTAACGCGTCTTCAGAAGATCTCCTCGAGATCGAGTAGGGCTTACTCGAGATCGAGTAACGTGGTCGTCGACTATGGCTCGGCTGGGCGTCTCGGGTAGCTGGTGCTCGATCAAGCTCGGTCAGGTGCTGCTTGGGTCCTCGAGATCGAGTTAGTTCCTCGCGATTGAGTAATGTTGGCGTTAAGGATGGCTAGCTCGGTGTTGTCGGGCAACCTCTCCTCGACAGGCTCGGACATGTGGTTTCTGGAGTTTGTCGAGATCGAGTAGCCTCCTCGAGATCGAGTAGCTTGGGTGCTCAGTGTCTCCGGGTCCTCGGCTTCTCAACTTGGCACAGCTCCTCGACTCCGGTCATGTAGTCAGGGTTTGTCGATCTCAACTAGGTTACCCGAGATCGAGTAAGGCTTCCGGAGTCGGGTTGTCTCTGGCTCTCAGGTTCTCGATCAGCTCTATTCGACCAGGTGGGCTCGGACATTCTTTGTAGAGATCGAGTAATTTAACTCGAGATCGAGTAAAGTTGGGCTCCGGCTTGATTCGTCCTGGTTCCGCTGCTTCTTGATCTTTGGACTTCTGTAGTTGATTTCCGAGCTTTTTCAGCTTTTCTCAGAACTGCTGTAATTTGCCTCGAATTCTGCGAAATTAAACAAAAACTGGTGTAGATTCCATAATTTGGCAAATAAGCATAAACTACATAGATTCTGTACTATTCTAGCCCAAATGCATGAAATGTTTGCAGAAAACGATATAAAAGATACTGTAAAACATGGCAGATTCAGCTCACAACAATGCACTGTTGAAAGCTTCGACAAACTAAACTTGTAATGCACTTTCTGGAGTCATCCTTCGTCCGATTGACGGATATGAATGTGCATCTCTTTCCAAGCACTACAATTCTCTTGAAGACCTTCGAAGCTAATTCCAACTCCTCATAATCTTAAAGATGGGATTTCTCCTTGTTCTCTATTTCCGCTCTTGTTCATTCGCCTTTCTTTGTCCATTTGCTCCATGCTTTCTCCTCCTTTCGAGGCCGGATCATAAGATCTACAAATGAACACTAAAAACCGTAGATTCCGCACTTCGAATACCAAATAATCAAGAATGAAAATAAGCTTATTAAACATGCAATATTAATACTTAATGCACCTAAGACCAACCTATAATGCCTATATAAAATATGCATTATCAAGCAGCAGGACGAAGGAACGCCAAGAAATATATGCATCCAGAATTGAGGGTGCAAGAGCATGTAATAGTCCTCCGTGAGATTGGTCGCAACTTTGAGATCAAGTATGACTTTATATCCTTGATTAAGAGATCCCAATTTAAGGGAAAATATTAGGAAGCGAATCAACTCCTATCACCAACTTTCAGGAGAAACATTTGTGGAGACTTGGGAGAGATTTAAGGAGTTTTTGCATCAATGCCCCACTCATGGATAACCACCTTGTGTTCTCCAAGATATCTTCTTCCAGGGCATCGATGCTGCAATGAAGGATCGAAAACATGGAAGAAGAATGTTGATTCCCGCTGAAGTACCCGGATGAAAGGTGTCCCAGATGAAGGGTGTCTAGTCTAGACATGGCTGCCACGGGTCATGAGTTAACCCGTGCCCCGGTGGGTCGTACAGGTCGGTGACCTGGTGGGTTCGGGTTGACTCGAGTTATGGGTTAGGGTCGACCCCCGTCGGGTCAACCGTTTTTTTTTAAAACGGTTGACCCGACGGGGGTCAACCGTTGAAAGAAAAGAACGACGCCCGCAAGTTTTGTCGTTTCAGAAAATTTCGAAAGCTGCCAGAGATATTTAATTAAGGCAATCTTTATCTAATTCTTATAGGGTTTTGGCTTACTACTTTAGGCTATAAAGGGGTGTTTTCAGTAGTTTATTATTCATTCAATAGAGAAGACATGGAACACTTTAGAGGATTGAAGATTAGATATTCCGGGTCAAAGACATGGAAGGCTTTAGAGGGCTGTTTTGACCGTTTGAGCGAAACCTTGGGCGTTTCTTGTTGGGATTGAACGCTTATTTCCAGGTTTTATTTTAATGCAATTTCAATTTATGTTTTCTTATTCTAAAATCATGTCTTTAATCGCAATGTGTGAGTAGTTCCCTTATCTTCTAGCTAGGATTGGGGTGAACCCAACAATTGGCATGTGTGTGAATGAATGAATTTATAATTCTTAAAGTTCTTATCTCCTTCTACCTATGTACTTAACCTTGGATGAGAATCTAGGGAATTCTTCGTTGTAGTTAACTTGAGAAAGGAAGTTGTTACCTTGGATAGTAATTAGGGTTTTCTAATGTCAGTTATAGCTAAGAACTCCATTGACATTCGAATTTTCGTTTCAGATCAATTCGCCCCTTCTTTGAATGACATGCAACTTTGAGGTCCGGAGAAGTCTTGTAATACAAGATTTGGCTACTGATAAATCCAATTTTAATGAAGAAAGCTCCCGAAGAGGGTCCATTTCAGAATTTTAGCAACAGGTGCTAATCCATTATTGGGTAATGTGGTCAACTTAGAGGGCGCCCGCCTCCTCTTTAGAACGTATCCTTATCGACAACCTGGTGGTTTTTCGGTCTCCGCTTTTTGGGTAATCGCCTTTCTAGTACTTATAAAAGACAGTGTTTTGAAGATGAATTTTTTACTTTAAAATTCAGAAGAATTATCCTAGAAAGGGCTAACCAAGAGAAGAAAGAAGCATTGGTGAGGAACGTAGTAGCTCGACTGGTTGGAGAGGAGGGGAGTGACCAGGGACGGACCTAGGGGTGGGCTGGTATATGCTGCAGCCCACCCCATTTAAAAAATAATACATATATAGTATAGATGTGTTGGTGGACACACTGCTTGGACGGCACAATTGGTAAGGATGCTGGTAGGGAACAGGGGAAGCGCGGGTTCGATCTCATGCACCTGCAAGTTTGATAGTACATTTTTCCACTGCTATTGGAATAGAGCTCTACTGAAATTATGTTAAATCAATAAATCATCATTACTCCCTTTCTTTTGTATTTCTTTCTCCCTTCTTTTCCTTTATTTTTACTCTAATTTTTTTATGGTTAATTAATTCTATTATTACTAATGTAAATATAAATAAATAAATTATTGCTAATTTATTGCTAATTTTTAATTTAGTAGTAAAAAATTAAGATTATATGTAAATTCAGTCTACCCCAAATTATAATTCTGGTTCCGTGTCTGGGAGTGACTGAGGAGAGGAATGAAAGATAGATGATTGTGGGACTATCGGAATAGACTATTTGAAAGAAGGAAGTTAAGTAAATATCTGATTAAGGGCACTGTTCCAAAAAACGGCCTGGGCGGCCGCCTAGACCCCGCCTAGGCGCTGGGCGGTCCTTGACCTTCGAGCCAAGGAGCTTGGCGGGCTTGGCTTGGCGGAGAGCTAGCTTGGCGGGTTTCTGGGCGGGTCTAGGCGGGTCTGGGCGGGTCTAGGCGGTTTTGGGCGGGTCTAGGCGGGTCTCGGCGGTTTAGGCAGTTTAGTTAAAAAAAAAAAAGCAAATTCAAAGGTTTTAACACAAATGAATACATAAAAGTCTAGAAGATTAATGTGCAACCATGATTATATTTTAAAATTTAAGTTTTATTATACAACTTCTAGGTCGTTTTAGACTTTGATTATATTTTATATTATTAATTTTTTCCCAGTTGAACAGGAAGCGTTATGGTTTATGCTTATTGGCTTTGGAAAAGGTTGAACAATATGGACTATGAAGATTATGAAAGTTTATTAATTTATATAGCCTTTATTAGGTCTTTGACATAACTTACAAGTAAAAATACATGTTAAAATAAAAAGTCCGCCTAGACTCCGCCTAGACCCCGCCTACTCCGCCTAGACCCTTGAACCCACCCCTCCGCCGAGCATCCGCCAAGCGTTTTTTGGAACATTGATTAAGGGTAGAGAACCTTCAAGTAATTAACTCATCGGGCTTGTTGTGGGTCAATTTTATACTACCTCCGATCCAAAATATAAGTCGTTTGACTTTTTAACACGTATTTTAAGGAGCTAAAAACTATATGATATATTAACTTTTTTATTATTATTTTTTACAATTTAATACTTATTACCAACAAATATTAAGTTGTAAAAAAATAATTAAAAAAAAGTTGATATTTTATATAGTTTTTAGCTTCTTAAAATACGTGTTGAAAAGTCAAACGACTTATATTTTGGATCGGAGGGAGTAATATTTAACGTTTTTCCAATGAAAGTTAACAAATCTATTTTTTTTAAAAGAAAAAAAATAGAACATTGTTAATATTACGCAATTTACGTGATCCACAACATGCCAATTGACTACAACAAACTCATTCTATTCGTTCGAAAGACGTGCAAACCCAAAATTATGGCAGCCCAAAAAAGGGCATGTCCTTGAAAAGAACGGCATAGTTTTACTTACCCAAAATTTTGTTTCACTATTAAAGACGAACATAACAGGCTCTTGACGTTGCTCCTCCGAATCCCTAAAAACAAATTCTCCCAAAAAAATTCAGTTACATTTCGTTAATCTTCCTTAAATTTTTTTTTAAAAAAAAAAAGATCATGTCGGCATACAGGGGCAAATACGCTGGTAGATCCTTCCTTCTTTCTCCTATCTCAATTTGTTTCAATGAGAATATGATATCTCATATCGGAAATATATATACAAGAGATAGAAGTTGTTACACATTAAAAGTCTGTTTGTTGTAACAATATGTAGATGAGCTGATCGCCAATGCTAAATACATTGGGACGCCCGGAAAGGGCATCCTAGCGGCGGATGAATCGACTGGAACAATTGGGAAGCGGTTTGCGAGCATAAATGTCGAAAATGTGGAGGCAAACAGGAGGGCTTACAGAGAGCTTCTGTTCACTACGCCAGGCGCAATGCAGTACCTCAGCGGAGTCATCCTCTTTGAGGAAACCCTCTACCAAAAGACATCCTCAGGTACTTAATTAACTGTTCAAAATTGGCATGTTGACCATCCGGCCCAGCCGAGTTTAACAATTTTCAATAAAAGTGTTCAATAAGTTTTGTGTTTGGATCAGGCAAGCCATTTGTTGAGATCATGAAGGAAGGAGGCGTTCTCCCAGGCATCAAGGTCGATACGGGGTGTGTCGAGCTTGCTGGCACCAACGGCGAAACAACCACACAAGGTCTGGATGGCTTGGCCCAGCGTTGCCAGAAGTACTACGAAGCAGGGGCAAGGTTCGCCAAGTGGCGTGCCGTCCTCAAGATCGGCCAAAACGAGCCATCCCAGCTCTCCATCGATGAAAACGCCAAGGGGCTCGCACGCTATGCCATCATCTGCCAAGAGAACGGCTTGGTCCCCATCGTTGAGCCTGAGATCTTAGTGGACGGTCCCCATTGCATCAACAAGTGCGCATACGTAACCGAAGTTGTCCTCGCCGCTTGCTACAAGGCCCTCAATGACCACCACGTCCTCCTCGAGGGGACCCTCTTGAAGCCCAACATGGTCACCCCAGGATCGGATTCCCAGAAGGCTTCAGCGGAGGTGATTGCAGAGCACACAATCAGGGCACTGCAGAGGACCATGCCGGCAGCAGTGCCAGCGGTAGTCTTCCTGTCGGGTGGGCAGAGCGAGGAGGAGGCGACTGTCAACCTGAACGCCATGAACAAGGCGGAGACCAAGAAGCCATGGTCCCTGACGTTCTCGTACGGGCGTGCCCTCCAGCAGAGCACGCTCAAGGCGTGGGCCGGGAAGGAGGAGAACGTGAAGCACGCCCAGGAGGTGTTCCTGGGCAGATGCAAGGCTAACTCTGAGGCCACTCTTGGCAAGTACCAGGGCGGCGCTGCTGCTGACGGCGCTAATGAGTCTCTCCACGTCAAGGACTACAAGTATTAAGGGGCTATCAAGGTATCGTCGGTCGAATCAGATTGATTCGATTCATCGGAGATGGCTTCAGTGCAGTCTTTGTGTGTTTTATCATCGATCTGCCCTTCTCTTTTTCGTTTTTTCTTTTAGGAGTTGTTAAAATAAACGTTTCAAAACTAGAATTTGGAATTTTGTTATGTATTGATCGAGGTCGTCTTGATTGACCTTGTATTTGCTAATTAAAGCATATATAAACGATTTGAGATTTAATGAAGGTTTGAACTTTTTTAATTTCGAGCTGTAATACTTTTTACGTGGATTTATATAGTTGTAAGTTGTAGGTAGGAAATTGTTAAAGTCGATTCGACCCGATGAAGCTAAAACAAACGGGAGCGAGGTCGTGCGAGAGCTCATTTACGAGATATATGAACAACACATAAATCCAACGAGGTTTCATTTCAAAACCAATTAGCGACGAGAACCGTAGCCCGCCAAACTTACATGTTGCTCAAGACAATTCGATATTTCTAATGTAGGACAACCCATATTTCAATACACCGCCTCAAGTGCAATGGTTTTTTAGCCAGTAAATTACACTTGTCACATCAAACGTTATCCTAACTAGATAAAACTTATCCTAATTAATAAAGATAAAAACTAATTAGATATAATATCAATTAATTGAAAAGTCAACTAATAGATATGAGAGGGATTTTGTTCAAATGGACCTTTAAGCATATTTGGTTAGCTAGATATGCCCATTAATTGTTTTTTTAGTATGCTCAGTCCATTAATTGTTTTTTTAGCTTGCTTAGCCCTCTTAAACGGTCAATGGTCAACGTTGATCGTTGACCGTTGACCGGTCAACCCATTTTGATGCCAACTTTTTTTTTTTTTTTGATGATGCCAACTTTTTTTTTTTTTTGATGCCAACTTTTTTTTTTTTTAGTTATGCCATATTTTACCGTTTTGATGCCAACATTTTTGTGGTGACAATTTTATATAATTGATGGCATAAGAGCTTAAAACGTGGAATCAAAATATTGTCACCTTATTGTCACTTTTCTAATGAAATGATTGGATGACTTTTTTTTAATGCCACTTTTTTAAAACATTGATGACATTTTTTGTGATGTCATATTTTACCGTTTTGATGCCAAAATTTTATTACATTTTATTTTCACTCTGATGCCACTTTTCTAATTAAATTATTGGATGACACTTTTTTTAAACTTTGATGACATTTTTTGTTTACTCTAATGTCACGTTGACCATTGATGCCATTTTGAAAAATTTGTATCACATTAAAGAAAAAAATGTCATCAAAAAATACTACTTTGAAAAAATATCATCAAAAATATGGCATCACGGTAAAAAAAAAAATATTATCAAAAAATTGACATAAAAAAGTGGCATCAAAGTGAAAATAAAATATAGTAAAATTTTGGCATCAAAACGGTAAAATATGGCATCACTAAAAAAAAAGTTGGCATCAAAAAAAAAAAAAAAAAAGTTGGCATCAAAATGGGTTGGTCAACGTTGACCGGTCAACCGTTGACCGGTCAATGGTCAAACGGTTGACCATTGACCAACCCACCCAATTGGGAAGGGGTCAGGGCAAAACTAATTAAATTGATTTATGGGCTAGGTGACTAATTGAATATTCAAAAAAGGCCCTCTACCAAAATCACCCTAGATATTATTCTAATTTACATTATTCCTAAATAAATATAAGGATAAAATGATAAGCTAAATATGGAATGATAATTATTTTCGTCCAAACAGTGAACAACTGCAAAGATGATGATTTTTGGTCATGTTCTCAGTGGATTCTAGAACAATCTTCAATAGCAAAGTTGTAGATCTTTTTGTACTCGTTCCAACAAGGTATGGCACAATCAAATCCGATCAATATGGACTCCAAACGACCCATTTAGTGAGACATTGCAAAGCTATCAAATCTGCTTAAATGATCCAAACTTGTTGACAAGCACCCTCGTTTGACTCGTCATCATCAGGAGGCCACACTAGGGCTGGCATGCATCGAAAACCAAGATCATTTGCAGCAGTGAGTTTGATATGTGTTACTCTCGATTCAATTGTATTTCATCCATAAATTACAAAAAATAACATTCTACTATAGTTATTGCAGATATGGTTATATCTCGATGCTCCTTTACCGCCACCAACACATGAATGGACGGCATACCATCACCCGAGCGTCAACGGATGAGATACTCGCTTTCAAGATCAATTTGATTGATTTAGAGCATTGTTGGTTCAGGAATGTCGTCCTTACACCATGTTTAGCAGTCATGACACGATGTTTAACTATCGTTGCCCTTATATTAGACGTTAACTTGTAAAATAAAATTCTAGTATCTATTATAAAAACACTATATTATCTTATTCCACATATTATGTTGTATAAGTTCAATTATAGAATTATATTTATCTTTATTTATTATTTTTTGACACATCTATATATTCTATATGTTCTATTATACGATTTTTTTTCTTAAAAAAAATATTTCGTAGGTATGTAAACAAGTATTGTCATATAATGTCAGATTGGGTGTAATACATCCATACTACAACGTCTAATGACCCACTTTACAATGCTCAATCCGACGTTGCAATCTACCTACTCGCCCTGTCCTGGCCTCGATCAAATGCACAACGTTGTATACTCCATATCATTGAAGCGGGATAAGGAACACGCCCCTACGAATTACGAATCCGATACTTCGTGTCCGATTCGGGCCAATACTCGTATCGCTGTGGTAAATTCATCGAATCGCAGGTGTGCCGCTTTGATAGACAAGAAATTGCAAAGAAGCCGAGACGAGGTGCTGTTGTATGAGGTGAAGGCAGAGAAGACGAGGCAGCGGCGAAGTGTGCAAAGCGACGAAGAAGATGAATGAACAGTATTAAATGTTGTGTAATTAATTTTGAAACAAATACATCAACTGGAGCCCTTATTAACTAAATACAGAGTAAGAAAAGAGGAGGAATTCGCCTCAGCAACAACTTAGCCTACAAGAGGAATCTGCACAAGCCCATGTCTCAAATAAGGATGTTCGACAGAATGATGCCCATTAATCCATCCACCACTTCAAATTCAAGAAGAGATAAGTCCTATTCTTCCAACAGTTTACACTATAATATGATTCTTATTTCTATTTATTTCACTGTTAGTATTTACTTGATCTGGGTCTCTTGGTTTTATTTGATTCTACATGTTATTAAACACTACCTTGATCAAGTGATTTTGGGGAATAAGCCTTGGCACCTAATCATAAATGATAGTTTCACTAACCTCATGGACTCTAGATGGGTCAACTTAGTTGAATCTGATATTAATTCTTCCAATAATGTTAGAACCAATTTTCTAGATTATCACTTGGTGTCTCAGATATGGTCCTGGAATCTTTTTAGTCACAGGATACAACCCCTCCCTACCTTGGACTCCTCTGCTGGAGAGACTGGTTTTCCATAATTCGGGAAGGGAGACTTGTCATCTGGATCAATGGCTATAGGCTGCTGTCTGTTCAATGAGTCACTGGCCTCCATCCTTGACTGCTTGACCATCGAACAAGGTATGATACTCATAACCTCTTACCATCAAACCATCCAGCTTATCCCAACCAGACTTTCTCATGATTTCTGTGTGGGGAAAAGCAACAACAAAATCTCTCAACAACAAGTTTTGCCAAACTTCCAACACAAACTTTATACAACAAGCAGAATTTATAGGTTCAAAAACTGGTGCACGTGTTCAAATACTCCACACAAGCTACATCAGAGGAGACTGAATTATGTGCAAATCTCATCCAAAACAAATTATACAGGTCAGTTCACTCGCTACTCAATTCAGAATCGTGTTTGCAACAAGTCTTTCATTTTTAGTAACCTCGAAGGAGTCTGGTATGATTTGAGATTGTTTAACAGCAAAAGTGACACTAGCAAATATACAAACTGTAAAATAATCTGGATAGCTAGGGAGCAAATGGGGCTAAGTAGCATAGCCCCCACCCCTTCCCATGACTAATATAGCCTACTGGAACATTAGGGGCTCTAAACGCCCTCTTCTTTGGCAAGAGATAAACCTCTTAAGAAGCAATAACAACCTTGATATTCTAGCTCTGTTTGAAACCAAATCTTCATAACCCCCTAGTAACAATCAGCTCCGCATTGCTGGATTCCATAAGGCCTTCTCCATTAGCTCTATAGGCTCGAAAGGAGGCATGTGGATCCTTCTGAAAAATACAATTCAATTACAAAACATCTCTACTCTTGAGCTAGATGATAGATTCTGCTTTCTAAGCATCTCTGTGGATCAGTTTAACATAGCTCTCCTATTTGTCTATGCCCCATCGATTGAACAAGAAAAAAATAAATTATGGCAAGATATTTTTCAAGTTGTTAACAAATACCAACTTCCTGCCCTTATCATTGGAGATCTAAATGATATCGAAAATGACACCGAAAAAATGGGTGGCAACCATCCAACACTATCTAGATTTCAAAGACTAAGGCAAGTAAAAGAAGAGCTCAACCTTCATACCATACCATTTAGGGGCTCGCCTTTCACTTGGAGGAAGAATAATAATGACAATTTTAATATTTACGAATGACTTGAGAGAATTTTGGCGCACCAAGATATCATTACCAAGTTCAACAATCTCTCTGTTCAACACCACTCCTTCTCCTCTTCCGACCACTGTCCAATCTCCATTAGTATAGGAAACAATGAGAGGCAGAAAGGAGCTCCTTTTCGTTTTGAAATGGCTTGGATGGAAAATCCAAACTACGAAAATATTGTCAAAAAAGTTTGGGCAAATAAGGTTGTTTGGTCCTTTGCTTACAGATTTATGCAGAAACAAAAACTACTTAAGAAAAACACAAAAGATTGGTGTAAAAACACAATAACAATATCCTTAAACAACTCTCTGAAGTTGACAAGCATATTCAAGAACTTCAACAAAAACTCCCCTGGGGGCTACTTTCAAATGATCAAACCCAAAAACTTTCTAGATTAGGAAAAAAAAAAACATGCACTTCTGAATTTTAACATCAGATTCTAGAACAAAGGGCCAAAACCAGAAACCTTCAACTAGGAGACAAGAATACAAAATACTACCAAACTATAGTCAAAATTAAAAAATTTAGAAAGTCAACCTCTTCTTTTACCACTAAAGATGGCATAACCATCTCCGATCAGCAGGAGATTACAAAGCAAATTTCAGAAGAAATGAAGGCAAGATTCATCAAACAATCTCGCCCTCCCATAACTACTATGCAAATAACCCACATCCAATCCCAAATTTATACTGTGGAAAATGATAATCTGCTAAAACCCCCCTCGAATAAGGAAATCAAAGACACGGTTAGCTCTATGGCGGAGGATAAAACTCCTGGGCCAGATGGCTATCCCCCGGAGTTCTATATCAAATATTGGCATATTATTGGACATTCCCTCTGCAAAGCCATCAAAGTCTTCTTCCACTCTGGGAATTTACTATCCCAGATGAATCAAACACTCATAGCCCTCATTCCCAAAATTGATAATCCATCCAACATAAATCATTATAGACCAATTAGCCTTTGCAATACAGTTTATAAAACCATCACCAAGATGATAGCCAATAGACTCAAGCCAATTCTCCCCCGTCTAATTAACCCTTTTCAAGGCGCCTTTGTTGAAGGTCGGTCCATCCAAGACAATACCCTTATAGCCCATGAAATATTTCACAGCTTCCATAAACAAAAAGGTAGGAAATGATGGATGGCACTAAAACTAGATATGGAAAAAGCGTACGACAGAATTAGATAGGACTACATAAAGGTGACTCTAGTTAAGTTTGGTTTCCACCCACATTGGATAGATTTGGTGATGAATTGCATAACTACTACCACTTTGAGGTCCTGGTTAACAACCGTTCGGGGCCTCAATTCAAACCTGGGAGGAGAATACATCAAGGAGACCCTCTAGCTCCTTATATTTTCATTTTGGTTATGGAAAATTTAGCTAGAGAACTCCAAGAGGAAGCAGCTTTGGATGATGCCTTAGTGGGTATCAAACTCACTAAAAATGGTACTCCGATCCTTTTCTTAACTATCGCAGACGATACAATTATTTTTGCTCCAGCTTCCCATAAGAGCATTCATACCATCAGGAACATTCTCAATAATTTTTCTAACCTTTCTAGCTTAACCATAAATTATAATAAAAGTTCTCTTCAGGTTTCTGAAAATGTTACTGCCTCTCTAGCTAACTCTCTCGCCCATGAAATAAATATCACAGTCTCTAAAACTCTTGAAAAATATCTGGGAATCCCGCTCATTAGAGGGAGGATAAAAAATGAAGTCTTCCAAGAGGTCATTCAAAGCTTAAAAAAACAATTGTCCAAATGGAAGGCTTCCACTCTTTCTCAAGCTGGCAGAGTAGCCCTCATCAAAGCTAACCTCAGTTCTAAAACAAACTACCTCATGCAAAACTTTCTTCTACCAAAAGGAATACTACAACAAATTGATCAAATCCATAAAAACTTTTTCTAGAACAAGCTCCAATCTGAATGATAGACTCCTTTAATTAGTTGGGAGAAAATATGTCAGCCAATCGAAAAGGGTGGCCTCGGAATTAGATTTGCAGAGGACATGAATATTAGTCTTCAAATGAAACTGTTTTGGAAACTTTTTACTGACAAGGAGAACGTTTGGGTAAGAGTAATAACAGAAAAATACCTTCAAAACAGTAATCTCTCAAAGGTAGCACCCAAGAACCCCTCTTGGCAGTTTGGCCGTCTACTTCACCTAAAAGATAAATTCATTCATGGCCTACATTGGGTAATCGGGAATGGAGAATCCATCAATGTATGGAGAGATCCATGGATTATGGGATATAACTTAAACCAATTCCAATCTCACATTGATCCCAACATGACAGTTAATCAATTATTCACTCAAAGGAAGGAGTGGAACCTTCACCTTCTGAACCAACTGTTTCCGAACCAAATCACCAATTCAATTTCCATGATTAAAATCCCGAGTTGGAATACTTCGGATAAACTGATTTGGAAACACAATCCGAGAGGGCAATTCACTACTAAATCTGCCAAGCAAATGATGAACACAATGAGTAACACAAATAATCCTTGCAATTGGATCTGGAAACTAAACTTACCCCCTAGACTAAAAAATTTGATTTGGAAGATCTCTCAGGATGGCTTAGCAACCAAAGCTCGGCTTAATCGATTTTTCAACAGGGTCCTTTGTGATGAAGCGGATGAAGTCATGAAGATAATAATCATTTGCTTCTCCAGTGTACAGTAACCAGAAGAATTATCTCCAACTATGAGCAAATCACAAACAAAGTATTAATTCATAAACCGATTTTAAACACAACTATAGAGGATATCTTTAGGAATCAACCAACTTGGGATAACTTTGATGAGTTGTGCTTCGTCTGGCAAACCATTTGGGAGGCCAGGAACTCGGTTATTTTTAAGAATAAAGCACTAGATTCTCCATTTCAAATAGCTAACAGAACATTAATGCCAGTTAGAGACTGGCAGAATGCCTCAGCAGCTATCCCAAGAGATAAAACTAAGCGTTGAAATAGGAGACTTAATATTAAGTGGAAGAAACCACCCCCGGCTACCTACAAAATAAATGTAGATGTCTCGGTTAAACCCACTGGCCTCTGCCAAGTGGGGGGGGTCCTTAGGGATTCTGAAGGTCGTGTGATTGATGTTTTTCAACAGATAGTTGACTATGGATCTGTAACCCAAATAGAAGTGGAAGCTTTCTATGCAGGTATAAAGCTAGCTTTATCCAGAGGAATCAGGAAACTTATAATCGAAGGGGACTGTCTGGATGTGGTTAAGGCCATCAACGATAGTTCCAACAGCAAATGGGAAATCTTAAGGCAAGTTGAGCTTATCAGAAGACTTCAAGTTGAATTCGATTGCATTGAATTCAAACACTGTTTTAGAGAAGCAAACAGAGCGACAGACTATATTGCTAGATCTCCTGACAGTTGTAATATGTCGAACATCCCTCTTAATAGGGAATTATGTAACATCATCCACGAGGATGATCAGGGTCGTATTCTACCCCGGTAGAATCTTCCCATTCTTTGCCTACTGAAAAAAAAAAAAAAAAAAAAAAACTAAAGACAGAGTAAGATTAAAAGTCAACTTGTTCAAACTTTTTTACCCCCCAAAAGTAGTCATTTACATCTTTTTAGAAATAAATAAGATTAATGATATTTTTGAACTTGAAATTATAACTATATAAATAAGATTATTGATATTTTATTATTATTTTCATTTATAAAATATAATTACGAAAATACCCCACCGTATCCGATTCGGTCAGAGTATCGAATCCTGTATCCATATATGTGTCCCGTTTCGAACCGAATCTCGTATCGTGCAACTATGCTCCATACTGGAACGTTAAATTCAACATTATAATATAATTAATGCTACAACGTCGGCCGCGGATTTGCAATGGATATAGAGACACCTTCAAATACTCAAACAGTAAAAAAAAATATAAAAAAAAAAATTGTCAATTAGGCTTCAATTTAAAACTCGTTTTCCAACTAGTTTTGCAAAATTGCAACTGGCGTCCATATACGACTTCAATCTTTCGACTCATTCAATCTTTTGATTCACCAATACGTTGGCGAACCAAAGTCCTGACTTGTGATCTCTCGAGTTAACATCTTCTACGTCAAAGAACCGAAGCTGGCCAGAAAATGGAAGACCAGGGGAAAAAAAACAGTGATAATAGATTAATAATAGCGAAGGAGCAGTTCTACAAGCCAATTGCTGGTGTTGTGTTTCATCTGAAATTATAAAAGATTCAACAATAATCAAGCAAAAGTTGATCACAATAGTGAAACGCTAAATGAGCCCAAGCGAATAATGCGTTCCTGAAGCACTGCCTGACTGAATCTTTGAAGGTTTCAACAGGTGATGCATCTATAAGTTATAACCTTGAAAGGGGGTTCGTTGGTGCGTGATTCAGGTTCCTAGGTAATGAAGATAGTCAATTGAGCTCCTGCAGATAGTGCTCCGCATCCAAGGCTGCCATACATCCTGTGGAAAAAACAAAACTAGTTTGAATTTGTACAAGGATAAAGTAGGGTTCAATGTTCATGCATATACTGAATAACAAAAGAAAGACGTGTCCACAAGTTCTGGTCATTGCAAGCACTGCAGTTGATGTTAGAGTTGCTGCAAAATGCAAATAACTTAGATTTGGAGAAAGCTGATTTTCAGTGATTTTGAAAACTTTGCATTCTTCAAAACGAAGGCAGTACGTTTAAACAAAAGCAAACTACATGTTGGTTTATCACTTTTTATTTCGCAGTCCCCTTTACAGTTTCCACTTGGCTCTGGCCACTGTGGCACACCACCACCACCAGTATCCCCTGGCTGCAACTCATGGCCACTATCTACCAGATACCCACCAGCAGGTATCATTCACAATGAGGATGACACCTGGTGTAATTCATGGACCAAGTGCAATCTCCCAAGGCCACTGGACCTTAATACGAAGTTAAAAAAAGTTCACAAGAGAACAACCTCTAGGATCATGCATATAGGACCACAAATTATCATTTTGCTGGGTTAAATTCAGATAACTGATACTGCTGTTCACAAGCTCTACCTTCATGCCCGGAAACTGTTAGTGGTAGTCTCTACACAGAATAGATGGGGTTGGTTGAATGAGATAGCAATCAAGTAGGAAGGATTATAGTAGCCAGTACTGTAGCCTGTGGTGAGGATCACTGGTAAAGGGTTGCGACGGGGTGGCACTATGGTTGTCAGAGTTAAAGGAGTTAATAAGGTGGGACTGTTGGTGGACCTATCATAAAAATACACGACGTTTTGGTAATTGGATACACAGTAACAAGCAACCAGAAAAAGACACAATCCAAACACTTCTAAATGCAATCAGATAGATGTAAGATCCATCTGAAAATCATCCAATTAATAAGGAGAGGTACAGCCCAAACTTTTGGGAAAAGGAGGTAGTGGAACAGAGCATGCAATATCACATATAGAGGGTCACTGCAGTCTGCACTTAAACCACCATAGGAGTGAGCTAGAGCTACAAAACTCATACACAAATCATTGTACAGTTTACATTGGTCTGTCCAATTCTGAAATCAGTTCTCTATGGAACACATGAATGGGCACTCTTTGGATGACTTCCCATGTGTTGTTCTCTTAAGATTCTTGACAGTCAATAATGATTAGTAAGGATTGCTACCCTCTTTAGACAGCAGCTCATGAAATAGAGCAGGCACTAATCAAAACTATCTAAGAGACTAAGACAACATACAATGCAAACTATCCAAATAATAAGAAGCCCACCCAAAGTAAGAGATGCAGAATTCCATGTTATCAGTTTACCCAGTAACTCTACCTACCCATGCTTTTTAATTCACTTCCAGTTCTGAGTTTACAATAGCAACTCTGTAAGCAAATCCTATGAGGATGTAATGTTGCAACCCACCTAAAGTTGCACTTTATCAATTCGTACACTCTTATAAAGACACACACAGCCTTCCCACAAATTCAATTGGAACCTTTCATAATAATAAATGATGACACGACCTTCTTGGTTCCTTGATTTATCATTAGCAAAATTGTAATGTATAGAATCATAGTCAAGGAGATCAAATCCCTTCTTATTATTAGGATTCTCACTTTGCCTAGACATCACACGAATAGGTATGAATGTATAATTCTTTTTGGTTTAATTCTGTTTTAAGTAGAGGGTGTTACGTATTTCCCTTTAGTTAATGTAAACTAGTGTACTCATAAAATAAAAAAGAATGATTTGCACCAATATACCAAATTAAACCCAACTTTGCAAAAATAACTATAGGGTGGATAATTTGCATAGGAATGACAAAATATCATTTTTGCAAAAATTTTAAACACCTTCCCAACCGGTTGAAGGTAACGAGGGGAGAGAGAGGAGGCGAGAGGGAGACCCATTTTAATTATTTTAAACTAATTTTTTGCCATTTTTATTTGTTAAAATTAAAAAATAAATTTATTTTTGAACTTAATTTAATTTTATCTATCTATAGACACCCACTTTATATATGTTTATGAAAAAAATATTTCGAAGTAAAGTTGGGTCTACATCGTATCTTAATCTCAATTTACAATTTACACTTACTAGCCAGTAACTACTGTTGCCTAGCCACTCACTACGATCTCTTAGCCAATATAAGACTAACCCTTGTTCAACCCTCCACTGTTCAACCCTCCGCTTCACCGGAGAAAAGAAAGAGCCACCACAACCGCCGCCCTCCACCCTACTGCCGTCAGCCTCAGGCCTCCACTTCCCCTTTTTTCTTCTCCGGTTCGGCTGTTGTGAACCCTCTCTCTCCCTCACTCTCCCTCATTTGTTTTGCCTTAAATCCCGCCCAAACACACCTCCAAAATTTCAAACTCCCGCAAAAAAAAAAAGTTACGATTTACGCTTATTAGTCAGTAACTACTTTTGCCTAGCCACTAACTACGGTCTCTATGTCAATATAAGACTAACCCCCGTTCAACCCTCCACCGTTCAACCCTCCACTTCATCTTAGTGTCCGGCGAGGTAAAGAGTCGTCGTGACCGGAGTGAACCCCTCCCTACATCTCTATCACCCACAAATCTCCCTCCATCTCCACAAATCCAACCGACCACCACACATTTCCATTTTCCCTTTCACAAAATCCAAAAAAAAAAAAAAAAGAGCTACCACGACCGCCGCCCTCCACTCCGCCGCTGTCAGCCTCAGGCCTCCACTTCCCCTTCTTCCTTCTCCTGTTCGACTGTTGTGAACTCTCTCTCCATCCCTCTCTTTCCTTTGCCTTAAATCCCGCCCAAACCACCTCCAAAATTTCAAACTCCCTCCAAAAATTTTAACACACTATAATGGGTAAGGGTGACTTGTTATTTTTGCAAATAAATGTTACTTTTTGACATTTAACTAATTTTTTATGGGGGAGAGACATTTTTGCAATGGGTTAACTTTGGGTTAACTTTTTTGGTATATTGAGTACAAATTTCTCAATAAAAAATGTATCCTCACCCAAACAAAAAAATAATAAGCAAAAACTTTACCTTCTACCTCCAAGCGCCTCATAAAGCAAAATAAACACAACTCTTAAAAGTATCACTCAATCATTTTCAGAGTTCCATAAAATCAAGGCTTACTTTAAAAATTGACCTGGGATGGAAATCGAACCAAGTATAATTGCACATTACATAAAACTAGGTGCACAAGTGTTTAACTTTCCTACTTTGAAAATACCAACATGCATTTTTTTAAAACAAAAACTTAGGGTCCAAAAAATATCAACAATTAACATACACTAAGGAATGCATGTGCTCTCCTAACTAAGGGTTCTTGGCACAGGGCTCCGTATATCAATCTGTAATCCTGTGTGTTTTCGTCCATTTTCATGGGACTGATTGAAATTTATCGCCACAACCAACTACTCTGTATTTGCCTTTTCAGTGCTCTAATCTAGTTAACCAGTCGATACCATATTTATAATCTTATCAGCGGATCCTGGTACTGACCAGATCCCTTCTTGAATGTGCTATGCCAACCTAGCTCAGAAGCTCCTTATTTATCACCCCTTAAACAACATTTTTGGACCTCCAAATGAACAAGAGAATATAGTCATAGAAACATAGCAGATTAAAATAGTCAACTGCCTACACAATAATCATATAACAAATGGAAATGATCTAACACAAGCTGTCAAAGAACTGAAATATGCTATCACCGCAGGCAAGACAGTCTTTTACTCTCACTATCATTAGCTGAAGGACTCTTGGTATTGTTTGGCTAAGAACTGAATATGAATATCACTATGTTGCATTTGAGCAAAATAGCTATACATTACCAAGAGTCCTTCAGCAACTAAAATCAATAAAGTTCAATATCCACACACAACAATCAACCATTTTTCATATCTCAACAAGCACAGCTATGCAGACCACACAGTAAACAAAAATCACTCAGGCAATTCATCAAACACATAGAGCGCCCAATCTGAAATAAAAGAAAAGCAATAGGCAATAAACACAAACCTGAACCAGCAGCTGTAATGGCCTGTCTATACTTCTTATCCTGGACATCTCCGGCAGCAAACACTCCTCTAACACTCGTCTTCGTCGTGCCGGGCTCTGTCACAACGTAACCATCGCCGTCGACGTTCAATTGCCCCTCCAAGAACTTAGTCGCCGGCTCGTGCCCTATGGCAAAGAACAGTCCAGATACCTCAATATCCTTCACCTCCCCAGTCACCACATCCTTCAACTTCAATCCCTTCAAACTCTTCTCACCGTACGCCTCATTCACAACTGAATTCCAAACAACCTCGATCTTCGGATTTCCAATCGCCCTGGCCTGCATAATCTTCGAAGCCCTAAACGCGTCCCTCCGATGAACAATATACACCTTGGAACCGTATTTAGTGAGGAAATTCGCCTCCTCCATCGCTGAATCGCCACCTCCGATCACCGCAAGAGGTTTGTTGCGGAAGATCGGCGCGGCACCGTCGCAGACAGCGCAGGCGGAGATCCCGCGGTTCCAGAACTCTTCGGATCCGGGGAAGGAGAGACGTTTAGCAACGGCGCCGGTTGCGACGACGACAGCGTCAGCGAGAACCTTGGTGGAGTCGGAGGACACCAAGAAGGGAGGGCCGGCTGAGAAATCGACCTTCGTAACGGTCTCGGTGAGGATGCGTGTGCCGAAGCGAACGGACTGGGCGCGGAAGCGGTCGGTGAGGTCGAGGCCGAGGATGCCTTCGGGGAAGCCCGGGAAGTTCTCGACGTCGGTGGTGGTGGTGAGTTGACCGCCAGGGGCGATGTCGTTGGCCATCCATCCCTCAAAGAGGATCGGCTGGAGCTCGGCACGGGCGGCGTAGATGGCGGCGGTGTGAGCGGCGGGGCCGCTCCCGATGATACAGATGCGGGTGCGGAGAGGCTCCGGGTGCGAGTTTGCGTCCGCCATGGTTGGTAAAAGGTGGTAACTTTAAGATGGAGGAGAAATTGGGACGAGAGATTGAGCTCTTAACGGGGAGGAAATTTATAAGGGTGTGAACGAAATGAAAAGTCAAAGGGATTAAAATGAGAATCCGGGTTGGCGCGGAAGGAGATTTTCAGGAGGGAAATTGGAATTTGGAGTTGGGGTTTCTCGAAACTGTGAATTGGGGTTTCTAATTTATCTGCCTACGTTTCTGTTCATACTGCACAATAGAAACTCGTTTTTTTTACCTCTCATGAAACGTGTCGGTTAACAGCATGGGAGAAAGTGAGAAGCGGTTTTACAACTACGATTAAGCGCATGTTTGCTTGGTCGGTAGTAGTTAATAGTTACAGTTGGAGATTTCGGAGGTTTAAAAAAATAACTGAAGCTACGTGTCACGTGTGTTTGACAACGTCTTCCACTCGGGGCACAAGATTCAAGAGAGTCGGGAGAGGCTTCGACTTTTGCTTGCCAAATTCTGCCCCTCGTCTTCACACGGCTCCAGCCCTCGTCTTCAATCTCATCGTTGCTCTCCGCGACCAACGCTCGCAGTGGTCCGATCTTCGACAATCAAACAAGAAATAACAAGAACGGAAGTAAAAGACTCAAGAATATCAAGAACTAAACAAGACTCGATTCAAGAAAGCAATAAAGACCGATAGATTGGGTGATTCGGACTAAAATAGAACGAGATAAAGACATCGGATCTCCTTAGAGGATATGAACCAATTACCAACCACTATAAAGTCCGCCTCTACAACCTTACACAACCAAGCGGACAACTTGAAGGCACAATGAAGGAACTCGTGAATACCAGGATCACCAAGTCTTGCGAAGTTGATGAACACAAGGCAACGGGGACTCGGCTCCTCCCTAGGAGAACTCTCCAAATATGACTTTTTGTCAAAAAATTCAATTCTATCTAATTTTATTGAATGAAAGAAACGCTTAAATAGAAAAATAACTAGGGTTTGGTTGGTTTCCTTATGGACTAAGGATGGCTTGCTAAACTAAATCCTAAATAAAAATATTCTAATTAATAAAGATAAAACTAATTAGATATAATATCAATTAATTGAAAAGTCAACTAATAAATATTATTTTAATTTACATTATTCCTAAATAAAGATAAGCATGAAATAATAAATTAAATATGGAAAGATAATTATTTTTGTCCAAATAGTGAACAGCTGCAAAGATGTTAATTTTCGGCCATGTTCTCAGTAGATTCTGGAAAAACCTTCAACAACAAAGTTGTAGATCTCTTCGTCCTCGTTCCGACAGGTATGGCACAATCCAATTCGATCAATATGGACTCCGAACGACCCATTTTATTGAGACATCGCAAAACTGTCAAATATGTTGAACGAATCCAAACTTGTTGATAAGCACCACTTAGTTTCCTTTCATCACTTCCTCTTCTCTCTGTACCTCATCTCTCCCGCGCTAGCTATTCCTGAGAGTGAAAATGGTTGCGCGGGATCGAAAGCGGTCACGGCGGAGCAGCCCTATGGTCGGAGTTGCGCTCGAATGCGGCAAGCAAGGGGCGTGGTGGAGGCGGCGCTGCCACGGGAAGTGCTCGAATGCGGCTAGGAAGGGGCGTCGCTGATGACGAGGAGGTGGACAAGAAGAAGAAGAAGAACAACAAGGGAGGAAGAAGGGGTTGAACATGTCTACACCTACAGTTGTGTACATCAAACAACAGCAGATGATGGCCCCAATTCGATCAACAGAGCCGAGTGGGAGAGATTAGAGTTAAAAAGAGGGAGGGCATTTTACACTTTTAGAGCATACCTAAATTTTCTTTAAAATGGAGAATGTAAATCCATCTTTCCTAAAAAAAAAATTTAATCCAATTTCAACCGTTTCTCCATATTGGAGAATTGTAATTAAATTTTTTAATTATAAATTAAATTGCAACAGTTTCTTCAAGCCTTTGGCCTTTTCAAGCTCTTGCTTCAAAGGTCCTAACTCTGAATTAAATTGTTCAACGGATTCCTCGTTTTGATAAAGACTTCTCTCAAATCCCTTGGCCTTTTGAAGCTCATGCTTGCGAAATTCCAACTCCGACTCCAGCTGCTGATAGGATGCCTCTCTTTGATAGAGCTTCTCCTCAAAGCCTTTTGCCTTTTCAAGCTCTTGAGCTGCCCCAAGAACACTTCCATTTCGTCTATCAAGTTTGCCAGCTTCAGAAATCCAGTAGGATCGTGGGGACTACCATGATCCCAACTCCGCCTCAGTAGTCGAAAAGGTAAGCACTCAAATAGCACACTAATCAGCTGTTTCTTAAGCTGCTATTCTTTGTGTTCTTACGAGACGCTTTTTGTTGTCGAACAGGTGTGCTTAAACCAAAAGGAATGTGTCGTTGAATTGACTGAGGACAATTTTTACAGCGGATTGTGCAGCGGCGCCATTAGACAACTCGTTGTCGAAGTCGGATGCAGCTGAAAAAGGCCAATGCAAACTATGACATCAAGCAATATTAAGAATTAACAACTTTATATGTCATCAATTTTGTGAGTGTTATGGTAAGAGAATGAAATAAGAGGACAGATTTCAAAGGGAAATGTTATGTAGATGTGTTTCATTTGTAAGCTCAAGTGTATGAATGCATCCTTAAATTGAAGTGTTGTGCATTTTTTGGAGTGTTACTTGTACTAAAAGCCAGTGAGAGTGAGATTGCTTACAATGAGGTCCTCCTTGAGGTCAGGGTCCTTGGCACTAATCAAGTGAAATCTTGAGACAACTAAAATCCATTCATTCATAAAGGATGTCAGATCTGGCTGCAAGGCGCCTATTACAACGTCCACATCATCCGCGGTGATGCTTGACTGAGCCATGATCAGATTTCACAGTTCAGCTGCCAATGCTTTTAGTTAGCTTCTGGCCAGTCTCAAACAAGTTCAAACGCCACTGGATAGGTCTAGAATCTCTCGGAGCATCCTGAAAGTGATACCCAATGATTTGTAAAGGCCTAGATAATGAATATTGAGCTCCTTGATCAAGGATAATATCTCTTCTTCACCAGTGGCAATGAAAAGCCTCGAGATTTTCTCATTTAGCCTTCCAGCTCTCAAAATGTTCTGTCAAAATTAGGCTTCAGAAATCTAACTACAATTATTCAAGTCACTAACAAGTGGTGACTTAGGGATTTGATTAAGTATAAACCACCAACAGCATCCAATAATCATATCTCCACTGTTAATGGATGCCATGGATTGGAAACAAAGGGAGCATTGCTCCTGCAGAGAAAACAGACAAAGCAAGAGGAAGAGAAGAGAGATTTATGTGTATTGATTCATCGTGTGTAATGCACTGTATATAGATACAATTTGATCCACTAATTAGCAAGAGGACAAAATCTGTTATGTGAGAATGAGTTGTGTGTGCTGAGGTGCAGTGTATACTATACACCCTCATTGTCTAGCTTAACACCCCCCCTCAAACTCGGGGTGGTGACAAACCGAGTTTGCCCAGCAGAAGATTTTGTTGGTGGGATGGTAAGATCTTTGTCAAGACGTCTGCTAGCTGAGATGTGGTTGGAATGTGACAAAGATCCAGCCATCCATCTAGGACCTTTTCTCTTGTAAAGTGGCAATCAATTTCAATATGTTTCGTGCGTTCATGAAAGATTGGATTACGAACGATTTGCATAGCTGAGACATTGTCACAATACATTGTGACAGGCTTGATAGGATTGACATCAAGCTCATGAAGTAATCGAACCACCCAGGTTACCTCTGCTGCAGTTTGAGCCATTGCCCTGTATTCAGCCTCAGTGGAACTTCGAGAAACCACTCCTTGTTTCTTAGACTTCCAACTAATAGGAGATTTGTCTAGTAGAATGACAAAACCTGTGACAGATCGACGAGTAAAGGCACAAGATGCCCAATCTGAATCTGTAAATGCTGCAATGCGAGGAGAGTTGAAGCCATTTAAGATGATGCCATGTGAAAGAGTACCAGCAATGTACTTAATAGTGTGATGCAAAGCCAGCAAGTGTGGAAGACGGGGTGCCTGCATGAATTGACTCAAAGTCTGGACTGCAAAAGCAAGGTCAGGGCGTGTATTGGTGAGGAAGTTGAGTTTCCCAACCAACCTTTTGTAATATAGAGCATCAGGGAGGAGATCACCTTCAAGAGGGTCAAGCTTAACATTCAGAGGTAGAGGGGTGAGTGCACATTTGTCAATTGTGATGGCAGCATCCTCAACTAATTCTTGACTGAACTTATGTTGAGAGAGATGAATCCCTTGATCACTGTAAGTCACTTCCAATCCCAGGAAGTAGTGAAGCACACCCAAGTCTTTAATGGTAAATGAAGTATCCAGAAAAGACTTGAGGTTGTTGATTTCCTCCAAACTAGAGTCAGTAACCAGGAGATCATCAACGTAGACAGCAACAATTGTGATCTGACTGTGATCTCGCTTTATGAACAAGGAAGAATCCAATTTCGACTGAGTGAAGTGGAGAGACTGAACCAAAGCATCAGTGAGTTTTGAAAACCATTGTCTACTGGCCTGTTTAAGCCCATATAGGGACTTTTGAAGTTTGCAGGCCAGATTATGAGGATTTGGAAGACCTTCAGGCACTGTCATATAGCCATCTTCATGGAGATCACCATGGAGGAAAGCATTGTTCACATCCATTTGAAACAATGGCCATGATTTAGCAGCTGCAATAGCAATGATGATACGAATTGTGGGCATCTTCACAACAGGAGAAAATGTTTCATGATAATCTATTCCCTCATTTTGAGTGTATCTCTTTGCCACTAAACGAGCTTTGTGCCTTTCTAAAGATCCATCAGCTTTGAGCTTGACTTTAAAGACCCACTTGTTGGCAATTGGTCGTTTACGAGGTGGAAGAGGA
Source organism: Persicaria tinctoria (assembly GCA_037127255.1). NCBI lineage: Eukaryota > Viridiplantae > Streptophyta > Magnoliopsida > Caryophyllales > Polygonaceae > Persicaria > Persicaria tinctoria. The sequence goes on from JBANSL010000010.1 coordinate 25,857,306, forward strand.
ACAAGATTCCATGTATTATTTGCAGTTAAAGCTTCTATTTCTTTCTTCATAGCTAGAACCCAACAAGGGTCTTGGGAAGCAACTTTGAAAGAGGATGGCTCAGTGTATGATGACAGGTGAGATAGGAGAGCAAAGGCTGATGAGGATGGGGATGGGAAGGTGAATAATGAGGATGAATGTGAGCAATTGGTGCAAATGAAATCATCCAAGTATGAGGGTGGTTTGTGAGCTCTGGTGGATCTTCTGAGAAGTGGAGCATCAGTGTTTGGAGGATCAGGGTCAATAGAAGAAGGGGAAGGTGGTGAGGAGATGTCAGTCATAGCAGTATCAGGTGATGAGGGAGGTGAAGCTGGTGGTTGGATAGTCTGAGTGGGTAAGAAAATGGAAGAAGGAAAACATGATGCAGGGACTGGGAGTGTGACAGTGCTGTGAGAAGAAACTTGAGAATGATAGGGGAAATTATACTCAAAAAAGACAACATCCCTAGAGTGGATGACTTGTTGGACCTTGAGATAAAAAATAGTGTAAGCACTCTTGCCATGAGTGTAACCAAGGAAAACACAAGGGTTAGACCTTGGCTGAAATTTATCCCTCCCTCTCTTAGAAGTTGCAGCAAAACACAAACAATCAAAAACCCTTAAGTGATCGTAAGAATGAGGTTTGTGGAAGAGCATTTCATAAGGGGTTTTGTTGGCAATTGAGGGTAAGGGAGTTCTGTTTATCAAGTAAGTGGCTGTAAGGATGCATTCTCCCCAAAATTTTATTGGGACATTGGACTGAAATTTGAGAGAACGAGCCACCTCAAGTAGGTGCCTATGCTTCCTTTCCACGACCCCATTCTGTTGTGGAGAGTCAGAACAGGAAGTTTGATGGATGATGCCATGACTTGAGAGGAAATCTTGTAAAGATTTATCAAGAAACTCAGCTGCATTATCAGATCTGAAGGCCTTTACAGTGGTGTTAAACTGAGTAGAGACAAGAGAGACAAAATGTTTGATAATGGAGAGAGAGTTTGTCTTGGAAGACATAAGAAATGTCCATGTACATTTGATATAGTCATCCACAATGGTTAAGAAGTATCTAAAACCATTATGGGTAGGGTGTTTATAGGGTCCCCAAGTGTCAAAAAACACCAGCTGAAATGGTGTGGAGGATTGAGATTGTCTAGAGGGAAATGGATGTCTTTTGTGTTTGGCCTGTGGGCAAATTTGACAAATTTTATCCGGCAAGGATTGTGAAACAACAGTATCAACAAATCTCAATTGAGCAAAAGGAACATGTCCCAAACGACAATGTAATAATTCAGCATTGTAAGTGGCATAAACTGAAGTACTAAACACAGCACTGTCAAGTTGACAATTAAAAAGAGGATCCTTATTACATGAACTGTAAGAAGTCTGTAAAACAGTTGTTAAGGTGGTGTTTTGGTCCATCTCATAATAGGAGTTGGCTAGATAGAGTCCCTTTCCTTCACTTCCAATCACCAATGGCTTCTTCATCAAAGGGCCCTAAAGGATACAAGAATGTGGAGTAAAGAGGATGTTAGAATGGATATCTGTGGACAGCCTTTTAATGGAAATGAGGTTGAACTGGAAATCAGGGACATGGAGAACATCTTTAAGAATGATATGAGGAGAAACATGGACAGTCCCAATGTGCAAGATAAGAGCTCTTCTACCATTTGGCATGGTCATAAAGGATGGTTTGGTGAGAGGTTTGTGATCAGAGAATTGGGATAAATGTGGTGAAATGTGGTCAGTTGCTCCACTGTCAAGAACCCAGGTTGAATTAAGCATAGAAGAAAAAAGACAGGTTGTCTTACCTGCAAGTAATGCAGTGGAGTCCTGAATCTCATGCTTCTGGAGAATGGATAAAAGTTGCTGGTATTGTGCCTGAGTAATAGCATCAGAAGAAGACCCTGTGGTGGTAGCTGCTATCTTCTTGCCTTTGGTTGAACTGTTTGATGGCATCCCAGGTGGATAGCCATGTAATTTCTAGCACTTATCAATCACATGCCCCATAGCCTTGCAATGATCACAATATGGACGAGAGCCAGTGGTGTTTGAAGGAGTGGTGTTGGACTGTTGGAGGGGTACCCATGAAGTTTCCAACACTTCTCAGTGGAATGTCCTCCAACCTTACAGTGATCACAATAAGAACCTGAAGCAGGGCTAGTAGGATACCCAATTATCTTCCAACACTTCTCTATAGTGTGACCAGTTACTTTGCAATGATCACAATATGAGGGCTTCTTAAAACTCCCACTTGGTCGCCTCTGTAAGATTGCAAGATTGATGTAAAGTCCCCTTCGAGGGTTTCCATTCATTGATATTCATATATATAGGTTACAAAGGTATTAGGCCTTTGTGTCCACTACACAAAATAAGACCTGTGTAATCTATCAAACCCCCGTAGTCGAAACTGGAGGAGTCCGTACAGTGAGACTGAACCGAAAATCAATGAACAATTGCCGAAGTAAACCCTTGGTGAATATATCAACATACTGATAGAAGGACGGGACATGTAGAACGCGGACATGTCCAATGGCAACCTTGCCCCGGACGAAGTGAAGATCGAGCTCAATGTGCTTCGTGCGTTGATGCTGGATTGGGTTGCTAGCCAGATAGACGGCGGAGACATTGTCAGTGTAGACCAGAGTGGCCTTATGAAGAGGGCAACAGAGCTCAAGTAGAAGATTGCGGAGCCAAGAGCACTCGGAGACAACGTTGGCAACACCCCTATATTCGGCCTCAGCGCTGGAGCGAGAGACGACAGACTGAGGCTTGGTTGACCATGACACAAGGGTGTCGTTGAGGAAGACATAGTAATCAGACGTGGAGCGGCGTGTGTCAGGACAACCACCCCAATCTGCATCAGTGTAAGCAAGAAGGTCAAGCTTAGAGGAAGGGGTGATCGTGGTGCCGAGCTCGAGGGTGCCGCTGATGTACCGAATGATCCGCTTCAAGGCCTGAAAGTAGGGTTCCCTGGGGGCATGCATGAACAAGCAGGCGTGCTGAACGACGTAACTGATATCAGGCCTGGTGAAGGTGAGATACTGAAGAGCACCAGCGAGGCTCCTGTACAATGTCGGATCATCAACCAAAGGACCAGAATGAGCACTGAGCTTGTTGGATGTATCGATAAGGGTGGCGACAGGATTTCAGTTGACCATCTTAGCCCGAGCAATAATCTCAGCAGCATACTTACTCTGTGAGAGAAAGAGACCAGACGCATGACGCTGAAAAGCAACTCCCAAGAAGTAGGACAACAGGCCCATATCTGAAGTGGCGAACTCCGCACTCAACTGCGAAATAATAGACATCCGAAGAGCATCAGAAGAGGCGGTGAGAATGATGTCGTCGACATATAGCAATAGGAAGGCCAAGTCTGAGCCTCTGCGATAGATAAACAGAGACGTATCTGAACGGCTGCCAATGAAACCCAATCATAGCAAATGAGAAGAAAAGCGTTGGAACCAAGCCCGCGGAGCCTGTTTCAGACCATATAGAGAGCGCTTGAGGAGACAGACGTGCTTTGGACGATCAGCATCAGCCATCAGCAAACCCCGGTGGCTGAAACATGTAGACTGTCTCATTTAGATGGCCATGCAGAAAGGCGTTCTTGACATCTAACTAATGGATGGCCCAGTTGCGCGACAAAACTAGACTCAATACCACTCGGATAGTGGCAGGCTTGACCACAGGGTTGAACGTCTCATCACAATCAATATCTGCCTGTTGAGATCGACCGTTGACCACAAGACGGGCTTTGTAGCGCTCCAACGTCCCATCAGAGCGGAACTTGTGATGGAAGAGCCACATACAGCGAATGACGTTCGCCTTAGGAGGGCGAGGGACAAGAACCCAAGTACCATTCTTCGTAAGGGCCCTGTATTCGTCGAGCATAGCCGCCTGCCAATTCGGGTCGAGGAGGGTTGTTTTGTGGGAGGTGGGAATGGGGGAAAGGGAGGTCGGGGTGGAGGCAGGGGGTGATTGGGAGTCGGGAAGGACGAGGGAAAGGGGAGCGGAGCCTGGGGGAAATGTTGCGGGTGCAGCAAGGCTGCGGGCGCCGCTGGTCGATTGGTCGCGGCCGCAGCATGATGTTGCGGCCGCCGCCAGTAGGTGGGGCGATGGTTGGGGTGTGGGTTGTTGATTGGCTGCGGCGGGGTGATGTGTGGTGTTCATGGAGACAATCTGACGGGGTCGGAAGACACTGGAGACGATGCGGGTGTGTGGTCTGGTGGGAGGGGGTGGGGGAGGGGGAGAGGCAGGAGCACCAGGAGAGCTCTGGGGAAGAAGAAAGTGAGGGAATGGTGATTCTGACTCTGACTGAGACACGGGAGGTGTGGAAGAGGGGAGAGGAGGAGCAGAAAAGGCAAAGCGAGACTCATCAAACGTGACATGACGTGACACAATAAGCTTATGGGTCTGGACATCGAGGCAAAGGTAACCGCGATGATCAGACGGATAGCCTAAGAAGACACATGGAGTAGAGCGCGGGTGAAGCTTGTATGGGGCTATGGAGGACTGGTTTGGGAAACACAAGCACCCGAAGGTGCGAAGGTGATTATACCTAGGCATGGTGTAATAAAGTGTCTGAGCTGGCGAGCGATGGTGTAGGGTAGTGGAAGGGAGAATGTTTAGGAGATAACATGTGGTAGATAAGGCGTGAGGCCAATAGGGAAGGGGAATAGATGCGTGGAAGAGGAGAGAGCTCATCATGTTGGTAATGATTCTGATGATTTGTTCAGCCTTGCAATTCTGCTGAGAAGTATAGGGGCAAGACAAGCGATAGGAGATCCCGTTTGCGGCAAAGAAAGAGTGAAAGTCTTTGTTGTCAAATTCACGGTCATTGTCACATTGGAAACATTTGATGGATATGTGAAACTGCGTTTTGATGTAGGCATGGAATTTGGCAAAGACAGGAAACACTTGGGACTTGAAATGCAACGGGAAGACCCATAAGTAATGAGTGTAATCATCAAGAAACAAGAGGTAGTACTTGTGACCCTCCTTGCTAGGCACAGGAGAGGTCCAAACGTCACTATGAATGATATCAAAGGGAGCAAGGGTAGAGGTCAAAGACCGTTGGAACGACAGTCTGGCATGTTTGCCTAGTTGGCAGGAAGAGCATAAACCAGAGCGTGGGTCTTTAGTACAGGTGACAAGACTCTGGGAATGGAGGACATCTAGAACGGCAGCACTGGGATGGCCCAGGCGTGCATGCCACAGGCTGAACGACGATGCCGAGAGGGCGACCGGGCACGACTGACTGGACGCAGGAAGTGGTGGGACAGGGTAGAGCTCCCCGATGCTGTTACATCTCATGCGAGTAACCCTCGTAGTAAGATTGTTCACAGAGAAACCATAGGGTTCAAACGCAAGGGAAACGTTGTTGTCAGTAGTGAACCGACGGACAGAGATAAGGTTTTTGACAATCTTTGGGGCAATGAGGACATCGTTGAGGTGTAGTGGGTGGGTTGGGGTCTGTAAGTTGGCGTGGCCAATGCCCGAAGTAGCAAGACGGCCCCCATTTCCGACGATAATAGAGTGTGCAGGGCCCTTAAAAGAAATAGATGAGAGATTACCTGAGGAGTTCGTCATGTGGGAGGTGGCACCAGTGTCCATGTACCAAGAAGAGTCGGGGGATGTCGGCTGCGTAGAGGAGAAGGCGTGATGCAGAGCTGGCGGAACATAGCCTGGACCAGGTGATGTCAAAGAGGCATGTGGACCGGCATGTCGAGGGGTAGGATATCCAGAGTATCGGTGCATTTTTTTTTTTGAAAAAGGGAAATAGGTGTAGGATTGAAAACCTAAAATATAGAAATTTAGGGGGGGTAATCGGATTTTTTTTTTTTTTGTAAAGAAGAACAAGGGGAGGGTACTGTTGGTGGCGGTTGGCTGTTGTGGCTCGGATCTGGGCACGTAGACGGCGGTTCTAGTGTGGGGGAAGGCCGACGGTGATGAAGGTGGTCGGATCTGGCCGGATCCGGGTAGTGTGGTTGCTGCGAGAGGAAGGAGAAGCCGCGAGGAGGGTTGGTGTTGTTGGGATCGTTGGTCTGGGCACGCAGACGGCAGTTCTAATGTGGGGGAATGCCGACGGTGATGAAGGTGGCCGGATCTAGCCGGATCCGGGTTGTGTGGTTGTTGCGAGAGGAAGGAGAAGCCGCGAGGAGGGTTGGTGCTGTTGGGATCGTTGGTTCGGGGTACCTTCGGTGATGGGCAGCAGATTGGGGTGACCGGCGAGACGAGAGTGCAACGAGAAGAAGATCCCCGCTCAGCAGATTGTGGTGACCGGTGGTGTGCAGCAGATTGCGGTTGCTGGAAGAGAGCAAGAGAGAGAGAAGGCTATGGCGGCTGGGTATGGAAAGTAGGTCGAGGTCGAGCAAGTGGAGAGAGAGATCGGCGGAGAGGGGACGACGCCGACGGCAGTAAGAGTAGGGGTGGGGCGGGAGGATCAAATTAGGGTTCTGTGAGGAAGAAAAGGTTGTGATACCATGTAAGATTGCAAGATTGATGTAAAGTCCCCTTCGAGGGTTTCCATTCATTGATAATCATATATATATATAGGTTACAAAGGTATTGGGCATTTGGGTCCACTATACAAAATAAGACATGTGTAATCTATCAGCCTCCTTATTGTCCTAGAGCACTACTGATTGCCAATTTCCATGGAAGAGTAAGCTGGCTATTTTTATATTCGTTAGTCCCTTGCATTTATGTTCTGGACTGTTTTTCCTTTTTACTATCACATCTTTGTTTTTTTTAGTTTCTTAGGTTCTGTGTCGCTTGGTATGTCATGATCACTAGCAATTATAGCATTGTTCTTATTTCGATCCGTTGAGAGCTTTCAACTTTGAACTTCTTTAGGGACTTACTAATGTTGTGCGAGGTGCTTTTCTTTTCCAAAATGAGCATGAATGGCGGTAGGATACTGCAATAATTACAAAGTGGTTACCAGGGTGTCACTGGTATTGGTTTCTTCTCTTGCTTTTATGTTTGATACACATTATTTGTTAACAAGGGACATTTCTTCCATTTATTATCCACCAACGATATTTCAAGTAGTTATATGGCTGACATGGTTGACTGATTGCTCTTCTCTAATGGTATTTGACATAAATGTTAAAATTTTAATATATTTGTGGGTTTCCGTTTGAGATAATATACTTGGGATTTTCATGTGGCACTAAGTTGGCTGATGCATTGTGCAGATGTTTCAAGCTTTGGCAAGAGATCGGCTTGAACGTTTTAATGCTTCTCCTGATCCGGTTTTCACCATTGACATCATTTGATATTTCTTTTTATCCTACTCCTTTTACTATGAAATATAGTGTCTAGCTAGGACTATCTTTCTTAATTTATTATTCTTCGTTTCATACAATGCATTCATTGTTTTCCTGGTGTGCTCATTTCTTGGAAAGTAATAGCTATAGATGGAGTATATATATGTGATTGTATTAAAAAAGAAGTGACCAGTTGACTGCATTGATGTCTTTTCATGTTCATTATATACAACTAATTTGCTTAGACCTGGGCAAACGCAAGCCGGCCCGCCCGCCCGCGAAATTGGACAGGCTTGGGTAGGGGGGAAAGCCCAAGCGGGCCGCTAGACCCTACCCGCGCCCGCAGCGGGAACGGGATTGGGTAAGCCAATCTACCCGTTGCGGGCCGCTAGGCCCGTAACGGGTACCCGCTATTTTTTTAATATATTATTATTATTATAAAAAATATACAAAGTATATATACATATGTAATAAAAACCTAAAAAACAGTAACTTTATATGTTACCCAAAAAACAGTATGTATACAAATATACATATACAAAGTATATATATATTATTACTTTACCCAATTACCCTAAATAAATAGTATGTATATAACATAATACATGTAATAAAAAAACAGTAACTTTATACGTAAAAAAAACAGTAACTATTTATATATATAAACAGTAACTTTGATATGTGATAAAAACCTAATTAGTGTATATATAATAAAAACGGTAACTATATATATTGCGCATATATATATATATATATATATATATATATATATATATATATATATATATATATATATATATGTTATAAAAACCTAATTAGTATTGCTCTAATAAGATAAATTAATTAGGTTTGCGGCTACCCGCGGGCTACCCGCTCCCGCATCTGCGGGCGGGCTTAGAAATGACTTTCAACCCGTTAAGCGGGCTTAGCCCGGCCCGCGTCCGCAACAACGGGACGAATTTTTGGCTAAAGCCCGTCCCAAGCCCGGCCCGCGCCCGCGTTTGCCCAGGAATAAATTTGCTTCACTTTTTCATGGCAAAGTTCTACCATTTCAACCCTATGGTATACCTACACATTAGAAGCATTGAACTCTTCGAAGCATTTAACGGTTCGCAGCTGCTGTTTGAGTTCTATTTTTTTTTTCTCGATTTGGTGTTTAATTTGTTGTTGTTGTAGTGGTGCTGTTTATTTCGAAACAACTTTTTACATTGTTGGCATGGTATGGGTTTGTTAATAAACCACACGCTCTAATTTTTAGTGTCTATGATTGGTAACAACCATCTATTTATCTTTCTATCCGTGGGTCACCTAACAATAACTTGATGAAGTGATCAACTATCATTTTGTGTTTTTTCCCCTTCATTTGAATCCCTTCACATTGTATATTTTTACTGGAATATTTTTTACTAATTTTATATTGTATATTTGTATCATAGTTGATCATTGATATTCAACATAAAAATTCTTATTTGTGGGATATTATGTGGTAAATGGTATAACTACTTTAGATAGTGGATGAGCTACTTTATATATTATTTGGCAATACTTTTGAAGTGTTTTCGTTTTTCTATAATCACTTTCAAATGAATTTTGTATGCCTAATAAGAGAACAAACTGCAAATGCATAAATGGGCTCTTTAGGATTTAGTGATGCCAACTTCTATGCACCTAAAGCCATTTCTTATCTCTTTGGTTCCATATTTGATCTATTTAGGATTAATTTTGTTATAAAATTCAACTTGGCTAATTAGTTTCATTGATTATTTTGTTATAAAATTTAACTTGGCTAATTTAGCTTCATTGATTCTTTTCTATAATACATTCTTTGTTATTCATTATCTATAATAATTCCTATATAAAAAAAAATCAGTCATTTAAACATTTGTTATGCTAGACCTATAACTATATTTGATTCTAAATTAATTGGTAAATTAGAGTTTTGCGTTGTGAACTTGGTAAATGCTGAATTTATATATTAAGTGACTTTAGAATATTGGTCAATTACTAAATTAACATCTTTGCTGATTTTACATTTATATTGTTCTGAACTGCTTCCTTACATTTAAATTCAGATTTGCTTAATCGACATATTTGTTTATTTAACATTTGTTGAATTTACAAATTGCAATACTAAATTCACAGTTATTCAAACATAATTTAGAAAATGCTGAATTTATATATTGCTCACTAAATTTCATATTACTGATTCCAAATCTAAAATCATTTTGATGAAATTGACACATATTGCTAAAACATAAAATTTCTTAACAATTGATAACACTTTAAGCTGAATTTCAGATTTATAATTTAATACTCTTTTCAACCTACATATTGATGCATTGGTTTTCAATTTCAGTCAGTGTGTTTATATATCATTTATTATTAACCTATAAATGATATTCATCGTACAAATTCATCCATTTGTATTGATCAATATTTTTTTTTCTCCAGGATTTGCATGGACGAAGCCTACATCACCAACTCGATATGTGTCTTTTCTAAACGCCTATGTTGTTCAATAACAATATTGTTGTCTTAGTCTTTCCAAACATTTGTTTATATTTTATTTGGTCATTTCTTATAATAAATATTTTATATTCTCATTTTTTTTTCCATCGCGACCGCGCCATGGCGCGGGTATTACACTAGTAATATCTTAATTCATAAGATTTTTTGTTGATGTCAACACCTCCTTAATTTAAGTTTTTTTCACGCTATTTGACTGATTGATTCCCAACTCTCAGACTTAGCTCTATTTTGTTTTTCCTCTCTCTATCTTGGCTTTCTCATATTTCCAAAAAGTCCATTTTCTCATTCCTTTCTTCGTTATTTTATAGCAGTCTAGCCACATGGACCGGGTTTTGACACTTGTCAAACCGACGTCGACACGTGTGATCTTTGTGGGCAGAGGGCATGTACGACAGGTGTCTTTGATGTCATTCTTTATATTGTCTCCACGACACACATATTCATCCGTGGGTACCTCCACATGAAGTTTCTTTTGTTCTTCATCAACGTCTCTGTACACGACTACTCGCGAGTAAAGGACGTTTCCTCCCGGTTTCATCAAGCGCCAGGACCGCGTCCACGAGATGACGCTGAGTATTCAGGCATTAGTGGACATCCTCAGTTTTGACTAGGTGTAAAAGCATATCATGAGCTACATTGGATCTTTTCGTTAGCTACACTATATTTTTGTGTTGTTTGTGATGGATTGTCTATATTTGGTTGTTAGACTTTATTTTGTAGTTCGTTTTGTTTGAATGATTGTTTTTTATGGTTTCTACGTCTTGATAACAACAAACAATCAATTGTCAACGCTTAACTTTATAAATAAAAACAAACAAATACAACATGGATAACAATAACTTTTTTTAACAATCGATTGCGCTAGCTCTAATTAGTTTGTCTTCAAAACGATTTGAATCTTCAACTCGTTGAATGCAAAGTTCCGGACCTCCATATTTGCTTTCCTCACAAGTATCCATGCCTGTTGAGCTACGTCAATGTGGTCATGTACACTTATATCAAGGAAGAACGGTCGAATACGTTGAAATAGAAGGTCCTCAACCATCCAGTAATAAGCTGAAGGTATGCTGGGATGAAAACGGGTGTAGTACACGCACTCAAACTGGATGGGTGCGGAAATGTGAGTGTCATTGAGACACTTGACTCGAAACAACGTGCAAGGAAAAATGCCATTGTATTCTGGATTTCGACAAGCACATTCGAACTCCTCCTACGATATAGGTCCCGACCTATTTGATTGCAAAATCAATGAAGGGGGTCGATCCGCGATGTTTAGTTGTAACCGGTTCCATATAAGGGAAGAAATATGGAATTCTTGTTTTGCATTTTTAAATGCGGCCTTCATCACCCTTTTTATAGGGGTTGCTGAACCCCTGAAGACACAACGTCTAATTAGACATTGTAGTGCAATGTCCAATCGAGCGTTGTAGTCCATCAATATTGCATTACACCGTCAAATTAGATCTTGTATCAACGTCCAATTAGACATTTCAACGTTCAATTGGACGTTGTAATGCCTTAGCCAAGCCCGATCGACATATTGGGCTTTCATTTTGACCCATTGCAATGTCCAATTTAACGTTGTAACAACGTCCGGAATTTTTTTTCCCAAGACAAATTAGTACACAAGCAACACCGTACGTGTAATCGGACGTTGTAGCAACATCGGATCCGACGTTAATTTGCAGTGTATATAAGGAATGCGTTTTGACAATTTATAAAAAAAGATTTATACTCCGTATTTATTAAATTTTAAATTACATATTTAGATATATCCGTGCAAAGGACAGGTTAACCGTCAAACACAAACAAAATTACAAAGATGGTGCAAGATACAGACAAAAGCGCTCTACAAAGCAAAATTAAACACAACTAAACCGAACAAGACGATGACGTAGACGAATGACGAAGTCAAGCACTAACCGGAAGCAACAGCGTAGGTCAGCGGCACATCAGCGGCACATCAGGAATCACCTATAGGTAGTGAAGACGAAACTCCAAAGAACCATTCTTACGACTGTCAGAACGTCATCAAACGGAGAAGAAAATCCACTCACGTCAGACGTAGAACCACAAAACGCCTAAACCGAACGGGTTGTAAACTAGTCCTTTCCTAATCAAAGAGGGAAAAAAAAAAGAAAAAAAAAAAGAAAAAAAGGGAGGCAGCTCAGGCGGTTTGAACGTCGATTCAATCCATCAGAAATGAAGTTGACTTCTTTCCTAACCCTCACCGGCTCACCGCTGCAGTTTAAGAATCGCTACTCGATTGTTCCATTTGGACCGCTGATCGGAGGCTTCGCCTTACAGTGCGGACGGAGATGGAGATTTCGAGGTTGGAGTTGAAAATCTCTCTTTTGCTGTTGTCAATTTTCATCTTCTCTGCAGCAATCTGTGCTGAGCAGCAACAACTTCAAAAGCCTCGCACCGAGCGTATTTCAGGTTTCTCTTCACAGCTTTTTGCTTTCTTTGCTTGCTGTTTGATCTTAATTTCGAATTGAGATGTAGAAATTTAGAGGTTTCTGCTTCTTTGGGCGAGTTTTCCCTATGTTTGGATTCGGTAATTTGTGTTAATTTGTAAATATCTTCAAGCTTTTTGCCGGATCTTTGCAGTTCGTACGTTGATCTATGATATGTTTAATTTGGTTAGGTATATCAAGTTAGATCTATTTGTTTAGATGATGTGGTGTTTTCCACCGCAGATTTTACAACTCTTTGTTCTTTGTTTGAGATTTCTTGGTAAAGGATCAGATTGGCATAGTCATGGCGTTGCTGTTTTATTTTAGCCCCGGCTCATTTTATGCCATGGGAAATTGCTTCTCAAGTTTTGCACCGACCTTTGACAGTGGCTGCTGCATGAAAGCATGCCTATTTTGCAATGGTTATGATCGTATCATTAATAATCCTTATAATTTGGAATTGTAATGAAGATAACCTAAAAATGCAATGCTCATCCTAGAAGCATCAGCTTCCAGCAACAGGAAGATATTTGGTGTTGTAGGGTAAATAAGATCATGATAGGAGGGAGGAGAGCAATGTAATACCTTCTGAATACATATTTCAAACAGTTCTATTGTCTGGTCTTGCCTTATATCATCAGTTTTTTATAGCCTGGTTGCGCTATGAAGGAATCCCAAGTTTTGATATCTGCTCAGTTCATAGAGTCAGTTCACTCTGTTATGTTACTGTTCCTCATTTCTATTGCATTATTGTAGACACAAGTTTCAGAAATTGTGTTATATGATCTGACCCCATTCTTATTGATTGATTACCTGGGAGTTTATTACTGAATCTATTACATAGTGAAAAGGAATCAGGGAAAATGACAAAGGAAATCTGGATTCATTTTGAGGCCTTGCATGTGACTTATTTGAGGAGCACTTAAAAGACGAGGAATAATTGAGAACTTGTCCTATACTTGAAATGTTTGAACTATTACTCTGTACTTTCTAGATAATTGGGAATTCCTACTTGGTTATCACAATAGTATCCACATAAAGTAGCATTTTAATCCTAATGTTGTATCTTCTCCTCGATAGAAAAATGATTCTAATATGGAGTGATAATTCTTTGAATTTGCCTTGTGTATTCATTCTGATATTTTTTTTTATGGTAGGCAAAAATTAGGATAACTACCTAACCGGTAGCCCACCCTAGTGGTATTCATTCTGATCATTGTCTTTCCTAATTAGAAGCAATACGCAAGCATCTCAAATGATTGAAAAATTAAGTAGTGAGCAAAATAACTCAATTTGTTTAATCGTTCTTAAAGGGAAATCTTCAGCATTATAATACTTTGAACTTTTCATGCTTTAAACTGTCACTTGAATACTTCTCGCTATCCTTCTCAGTATCCCACTAGCCATATGGAGCACTAAATGTGACTGCTTTTTCTTCTAAAATGTTCTCACAGTAATCTAAACTGAGATGCTTTCAACTCTTTTTTTATTCAGTACTTCACAAATGTGTTTTTTCTGTTGCAGGGAGCGCTGGTGATGTTCTAGAAGACAATCCTGTTGGAAGGTTGAAGGTTTTTGTGTATGAGCTTCCAAGCAAATACAACAAAAAAATATTGCAGAAAGATCCTAGGTGTCTTACCCACATGTTTGCTGCAGAGATATATATGCACCGTTTCCTATTATCTAGTCCTGTAAGAACCCTCAATCCTGATGAAGCTGATTGGTTCTACACTCCAGTATACTCCACCTGTGATTTAACACCAAATGGCCTTCCTTTGCCATTCAAATCCCCACGAATGATGAGGAGTGCAATACAGCTCATCTCATCAAACTGGCCGTATTGGAATCGGACAGAAGGAGCTGATCACTTTTTTGTGGCGCCTCATGACTTTGGGGCTTGCTTTCATTACCAAGTAAGTGTTTACCTAATACATCCTTACTCTTCCTAACCTATTGCCTTCTAATAAATAATGAACTAGGAGAAGACTTTGAATGCTATATTTGAGGACATTCACAATCCGAACCAGGTGGAAAAGGGAAACTGTAATTTGAAGAAGAAAAAGAAGAATTAAAATCCGAGCCTAATTCATTGAGATTTTGGATTTAACTGACTGGTTTTTACCCGCCCAAGTCCCAACCCATACCATAAAGGATTCAATTACTGTTCATTCCATTTCATTTTTTTCCTGTCAATTTCAACTCATTAAACCTGTTTTGGGAAAAACTAGGAACGACGTGTTTAGTCCAGGTTTGGTATGTTTATTCCAATCTGTGATTCAGAGTTCAGACCAGCTTTCTGGCCTGAACCGGAATAGAACACAAGTGCCCCTAACTATGTTATTAGAAAATCATGTTATTTTCTACTGTAATCCTTGTGAATATTACCAGGAAGAGAAAGCAATTGAGAGAGGAATTCTGCCCTTGCTTCAGCGTGCCACCTTAGTGCAAACTTTTGGCCAAAGAAACCATGTGTGCTTAAAGGAAGGATCAATTACTATTCCCCCATATGCTCCACCGCAGAAAATGCAAGCTCATTTAATCCCCCCAGATACTCCACGTTCCATCTTTGTTTACTTCCGAGGATTGTTTTATGATGTGGGTAATGACCCTGAAGGTGGTTATTATGCTAGGTATGCTTCATTTAATCCCTGCGTTTGAACAGATCGATACTGTCTTTCTTGGAAAGCAACTAATGAAATTGTTATTTTCCTGAATCTTTTACAGAGGTGCCCGAGCTGCTGTATGGGAGAACTTCAAAGACAATCCATTATTTGACATCTCCACTGAGCATCCAACAACATACTACGAGGACATGCAGCGAGCTGTTTTCTGTCTATGCCCACTTGGCTGGGCACCGTGGAGTCCTAGATTGGTTGAGGCAGTTATATTTGGATGCATTCCTGTTATTATAGCCGACGACATTGTGTTACCCTTTGCTGATGCAATCCCATGGGAAGATATTGGGGTTTTTGTTGCTGAGAAGGACGTACCGAATTTGGACAGCATACTTGCATCAATTCCACCAGAAGTTATACTACGGAAGCAGAGATTGCTTGCAAACCCATCGATGAAACAAGCGATGCTGTTTCCACAACCCGTGCAAGCCGGGGATGCCTTCCATCAAATTTTGAATGGACTGGCACGAAAACTGCCCCATGACAGGAGCATATACTTGAGACCAGGGGAGAAGACCCTCAACTGGACTGCAGGACCTGTCGGCGACTTGAAACCATGGTAGTACCTTTTCTAGCTGCAGGGGATCTTGCTATCGATATTCGATTGTGATTAAAAGATGATACTAGAAGTGTAAAAGTAATTGACCTGGCCATTGTATTTTTTAATGTATAATTTTCGATTTCCCTTTTTGTTGGTTATGTTGTATCTCACAACTTATCAACGTTTTTCGATCCGAAACTTGGAAGTTGCTCAATTGTTTTTAGCTACATCCTGCAGGAATGAATAGTTGAAAGAGGACTAATCTTGTTGCAGTGTAAGCTTCTGTTCCACGATCCCGTCCCACGAAATTATTTTACCTTAATATTAAAAAAAAATTAAAAATATATTTAGCTTCTGCGTGATTATTATAACATGCGGAAGGGTTGGTTTTAACTCGTTGGATTATCGCTTGGTGCTTGACGTTTATGGGATGGTCCTGGCCAGTGGCCACCTTATTGATGTCCAGTGTCCACTTAAACACGTTGTTTCTGTGACAATTTGGTCGATCCTTTTCACCTGGCCTGCTGATTTTTTATGAAGATTGCCTTCTGGAATTGTAGTGGTATTGCAAAGCCTCATTTCTGGGTTGACATTAGCGCGTTGTCTAGCAATGAGCACATTCATCTGCTACCGCTTGCTGAGACAAAATCTAACAAAACACCCGACGATAACTATTGAAATCCATCTTTCAAGGATCATTAGATATCATCTTTTTTTTTTCAAGAATCATTTCATTGTTGGCAGGTAAAATGAAATTGTAGTCATCCGACAAATTAAGAACTTGCACCAAACCAAAAAAAGAAACAAAATCTACAAACTTGAATGTTGAAGAAATTGGGTTGAATGAATCTACCAACTTGATTAACTGGGATTTTTAGGTTGGGGATTTACAGGTGAAACCGGGGAGGGAGCACTGCCGGGGGAGAGCCCTGCTCCGGCCTGGATCGCCGATACCGCAGTGCTGCCGGGGGGAGGCGTCTTGGGCGGTGACAGCCACAGTTGCGGCGGGCAAGACCTGCAACAATGAAGGTTGCTACTGCTAATTGCCTTGAAGCAAAGAGGGCAAGAAAACCTATCTGGGGTGGAAAAATATCTCCACCCCCAAATCAAAGATGGGAGAATCAGTGGTGACTGCATCATCCCCTCTACCCCATTGATCCCCACCTCCAGCACCCCTCCCAAACACACCGGCTTAGACCCTGAAAAAATCTTCAACCCCACCCACCATCCCCTCACAAACACGCCCTAGGATTTGGGCTACAAAAGAGCTCCAATGCATACGCAACAGTTAATCTCAGACTTCTGACCACAAACAAAATTCCAGACAACCTCAAACTACATCGAAAATTTTGACCTGACGAATGTCGGTCACATTCACATATGAATCTAACACACCATAGTAACTGTAAATCCCTTTTAAAATCTCAGACGGATGCGTTGATAAACATAACTTCTGCAACAGAAAGATTAAGAAGACTCACAACTACAGGCCTTTGTATAGTTGGGTGCTTTTGACTTTCATTCCTCTTCATGTGATAGGAAATTAGAACTAGTAGGCAGTATAACGTTACCATAACGGATTATTTCTCCAAGGTGTTCACTCAAGATTGTGGGTTCTCTTTGCCGACCGGAGCGTATTAGAGAGAAGCATTGCAATCGTCATTGGACCAACACCTCCAGGAACAGGGGTAACAGCCGAAGCCACCTTGATTGCCTCATCATAGCAAACATCTCCAACCAGCCTGTAGCCACGAGGACTTTCAGGGTCCTGCCATGAAAGTGGAAGTAAATCCCAACACCGCTTTGTAAATAGCTGCTCTTAGAGATGTTAACTTGATGAGGGAGCACTAACCTCAACAGGATTGATTCCAACGTCAATGACAACAGCTCCAGGCCTTATCCAGCTTCCCTTCACCATGTTTGCTTTTCCTGCGGCAGATATTATAATGTCTGCTTGCCTTATGATATCCTCGACATTCTTGGTTCTTGAATGAACAATAGTGACTGTCGCATCTTCTCTCTTTGCAATTTTGATGGAAAAGAAAAGATCAGCTAATAACATGTAGTAAGATTTGCGAAAAATAGGGGTTTAGTTTACATATAAGCACTAACTTGCAATAAAAGTGCAGCAGGCATCCCGACAATGTTGCTCCTCCCTATGACGACAGCCCTTTTACCCTTTATTTCGATTCCATATCTATGCAACAGCTCAATGCATCCTTTAGGCGTACAAGGTACGAACATGGGCTCTCTTCCTCTCATTGCAAGACGACCAATGTTTAGTGGGTGAAAGCCATCCACATCCTTTTCGATGCTCACAGCATTCAAAATCTTCTCCTCATTCATGTGCTGCAAACAGAAAAAAAAAAGGCATTCAGCTTATCAAGTAGGACAAATAAAATGTTGATAACTAAGCCAACTAAAAAGCAATACAGTATGTATGAGATACTCTTGAAAGACGATGACTACAACAACAAAATACAATGCATGAAATAGTAAAATAAGGGAGCTGATTTTTGGAACTCGGAAGGAAAAACACACATTCAGACTCTTTAGGGCTCATTTGGTACGAGGGTATCTAGTTTAGGAATTGGGTTGGGAAATAAGAATGAAGCTGATTCCTAGTACAGGATTGGGAATAGGATTTACAAGGAGCCACCACAAACTACAGAAATTCTATTCCAACCAGATATGTACCCAAATTGATTTCTTACACAAACCTAATATCTGAATTTATAGTAAGCAAGCCCTTGCTCTATGTTACAACCATGAATCAGAGATAGTTAACACCTACAATTTCAGTTCATTCCTCCTATAAATAATGGACAAATATCATCACACTCCCTTTTGAGGCAGTAAAAACAAATGCCAACTGAACAAACGTTTGATAGCTAAAGCATACCGAAGGGAGTGGCAACTGAACAAGGATGCCGTGTATTGAAGCATCAGCATTGAAGCTGGCGATGGAGTCAAGTACTTGTTCCTCCGAAGAATTCTCAGGAAAATGTGTTTCATAAGAATTGATTCCAACTGAAGCGCAAGCTTTCTTCTTATTACGAACATAAGTTGCGGAATCCTTCCTATCTCCGACAAGGATAACCGCCAACCCTGGAACTAGACCCACTGCCTCCTTCATCCTTGACACCTCTACAGCTATTTCTTCCCTGATTTTTTGTGCAACTGCTTTCCCATCAATTACTTTTGCAGAGCTCTCAGTGGACATGGCAGCTTCAAACAACACAAGTTCATACGAATTATTTCAATACAATCCCACCAGAAGATAAAATTTGAAGCAAATTATGTAATAACCAAACAGGAATACAGCATCAAATCAACAATCCAGTATGGAAAACAAGTGCAAGATAGGAAATTTACAAGTCAGAAGAATACCTGAGACAGAGGCGAGGATTGGAAAAGAAGGGGAATGGAGGGAGGAGAGAGAAGGAGGGTTTGGAGGGGTGAACGGGAGAGAAAAGCAAGGGCAAAAGTGAAGGTAGCCGCCATGGCGGAGCGCGAGTCGGCTAGGAGGCAGCAGACGAGCCGTCGTTGGAGAAGAGCAATAGCCATTGAAGATCGCAGACACCATTTTCCTCCTTGCACCTGAAATCGTGTCGGGTGTTGGTGGGAATTTATCAAAGAGCGGAGAATCAGATGCTTTTGTGGGAACCAAAGATGAAAATAAAATGTGAAATTAAACAAAAGGCATAAAAAGAAGAAGTAAAGGAGGGGGGAAATGATCCAGCACAGGCAATGCGACGGCCACCGGCGGCAGCGAGAGAGGGAAGAGAGCAACGGGGTAAATGGAGACGGATACGAACGGACTATTATACAAAGGGGAGGAGAAAGAGAAACCTAGTGTTTTTTTTTTCTGTTTTTCTACGGAGCTTCTCTTATTTTTTTCTTTCTTTCCTTTTTTTTTTTTTTTCTTCCTCTCTTAACAACTGAACGAGCGGAGAATCTCTCTCCCACGATCTGAGGCTTTGATTATGCAGGAGAATAACTGAACGAGCGGAGACTCTCTCTCCCATTATCTCCTCTCAACTCCCTCTCAATCACCAGAGAAGACAGAGGATCGATTGAACTGTCTCTCCCACGATCCGAACTCTGAAAAAGAAGGAAGGCGGATATGAGGGGGCGAGTCCGAATTCGAAGTCTGACCGATCTACTACGAGTGGAGTTCATCCCCGTCGGATGCGTTCGATGCCTGGTGCGAGCAACACGGGAAGAAATACCCGTCGGAGGAGGAGAGGCAGTACAGGATTCGAGTGTTCAACGATAACCTCGCCTTAATCGCCCGCCACAACCAACTGGGGAACTCCTCTTACACTCTCGCCCTCAACGCCTTCGCCGATCTCACCCACGATGAATTCAGAGCTTCCATGCTCGGCCTCGCCTCCCCGCCCGGCGGATTCGCGAGTAGGCCTAGCTTGAGTCCGCCATCTCCGGTTGCGGATTCTCCGATTCCGGATTCCATTGATTGGAGGAAGACTGGAGCTGTTACCAGGGTCAAAAATCAAGGCAGCTGTGGTATGAATTTCTATTAGTTATTTTTTACCTGATTTGATGATAACAGAGGCTGAAAGCATCTTTCTTTTTTGGTCGAAACCAAAAGATTCAATCTTTGCGTAGTTCAAACCTTGATTTGTGCATTTTGACTTATTTAATTGAGTGGACTTGGGTGCTTCATTGTCGAAACGGAAAAAGCTTCAATCTTTGCTCAGTTCAAATCTTGATTAGTGCATTTTGAGTTCTTTAGTTGAGAGGATTTGGGGTGCTTCCTTGATGGTCCATTCGGATTCCGTGTTCATTGCTGATGGTTGGTCATTTAGCCCCTTCTTTGTGCAGTACTACTAATAACTAATCATCTTATCAACTTCTAGTCTTAGATTAGACTTGAAAAGATTCATCATTGATGCATTGGATGATAAAATTCGAAGTGATAGTTTATTGTGGTCTTTATGGACTTGAACCTTGATCAGTGCATTTTGAATCGGTTGAGGATTTGGGGTCCTTCATTGATAGTGGATTTGTGACCTGTGTTCATTGATGATGGTTGATCATTTAGCCCCTTCTTTGTGCATTACTACTGATCATCTTATCAAGTTCTACTCCAAGATTAGACTTGAAAAGTTCTACTCTAAGATTCATCTTATCAATTGTATTTTTATGTCCATGAATCGCAGAGAAGTAGGTGGACGGACAGGAGGCGATGGCGCCGCGGCGGAGGTCAAGGGCGTTCTACCATGGCCCTCCAGTTTTCAAGGGAAGAGGTCGAGGTCGTCGAGTTTAAGGGAAGAGGTCGAGGTCCTGGTGGATGAAGATTTGGGATGAAAAGGGCTTCTCTTTCTCACCATGATTTGTAAGGTATGAAATTTTTCTCACCATGATGTTGATGATAGAATTTGAAGGTTCAATCTTTTTCTTTTGTTTCTGCCGATTCTGAATTAGGTCTTTTTTGGTTTCGCGGCTAGAGTTTGAATTCGAAGTTTGATTTTTCATCATCCGTCATATGACTCATATTTAATCTCATTCATATTTTAGCAACATGGTTGAGATTAATTCTTCAATGCCCTAAGAATTCTGGTTTTGTTTGTAAGTTAATTGAATGACAATGTATCCTGAACACTTCTTTGACCTTCCTAGCTTTGTTTGTGAGATAATTGATATTTAACTTTGCATGGAAATCCCTTTGCTGATTCTCATCTATAAGACATGCTGAATAAATACACAATAGATAGCTATTTTAGATAGAATCATAAAAAACTGCTTGTGCTAAATCTTAAGATTTGCAGAGGATATTTTGGTTGAAATTCTGAACTTTGTGATGGGCAAGGGTCTGATTCCTGCTGATGGAGAGATATGGAGAGTTCGAAGACGTGCTATAGTTCCCGCATTGCATATAAAGGTGCATTTCTGCCTTTCTCATTTCCCATTCATCTTTATCTACTTTCATAGGTATATATAAATAACAAAATAAGTTCTGAATTTTGCAGATACTGATTGATATTCATCTCTTCAGTTATAATTTATCCTATCCAATATCCAGTATCATCTCCCATTCATCATTGATATTTTGACATTGCATTTTTTGAAGGTTTAGATATGTGCAATCACATTTTTTATGGTTTAATCACAAACACATTTTTGTATGGTTTAATCACAAACTTGGATTTGAATTTGAGGTTGTTAGATTTCAGTTTTGAGGTTTTTTCAAAACTAAAATCAGATTTTATTTGAAGCATTTTTTCTGCAATTTTGACAGTATCTTCTTTGATCATGTGAATGAAGGGATTTAGGAAGGTCCATCTGGACCGATGGGAGTTTGCGAATGCCGGGTGTCTGATGGGCAAGAAGCACCTATTGAAGACCATCAATATAAGGAATTATGGCGTTTATTGTGTCAGACAGCACCACCAATAAAAGATTAGTCGAGAGGGAGACCGAAATCAAGAGTTTCAAGAACGAGCAAGAGATGTTGAGGCTGGAAATTCTAGTATCAGTGGATTGAATCCCAATGTTGAGGGCATCAGATGGGACGTTGAGGCCAATTAGGGAAAAAAAACAGCAGGCCTAGCTTGAATGCCTCAGAAGAACAAGAAGCTGTTAGTGATTGGAGGCAGCTGAAATTCAAGGAATTGAAGAAGGGTTTTTAGTTTTGTTGGGTTGAAATGAAAGGGGCAATTAAGGGTTTTTAGTTTTGTTGGGTTGAAATGAAGGGGAAAGTGGAGAGGTGGATTTGTCCTTACGTAGCTCGTGACAAGGTTTTGTAAAACAATGCAATTTGCAAAGCAATAGATCGACCTTAAGGTTTTGTATTAGGGAAATTGAAAGAAAACCACCCTTTAAAGTTTGATAGCACAATCGGTACTAAGGTATAGAGATAGCACAATTGGTATTAAGGTGAAAATAATTCATATGTTTTTTTTTTTTTTGATAAGGTAATAATTCGAAGGTCAGACAGGCCTGACTCATCGAGAGGCGGACAAAGTCGGCAGACGGCGAACCGTCAAACATACAACCAAAAAAACAGAAATACAGACAAAAAGTTAAATGAAACAAGCAGAAATAAATTCATATGTTTCTTCAATTGTCACGGGTTCGATGAAACAAGCAGAAATAAATTCATATGTTTCTCAATTGTCGCGGGTTCGATTCTTAGAGCTTGTATTTTATTTTTTTACCCACACTCACGAATCACCCGACCTGAAAAAGTGGGTTAAAACCCGGAAAAAAAACGGGTGGAAAGTGGATGTGGGTGAAGTGGACATGGGTGGTGGGTCGGGTCGGGTGAAGTTTTTCTCCACCCACACCCGATCCACCACCTGATCCATCACCCGCCACCCGACCCGATCCATATAAAATATTATATATATATATATATATATATATATATATATATATATATATATATATATATATATATATATATATATATATAATATTTTATATAAACTTTGTAAACCCTAATTTCCCTTCCCTTCATCCACACATCCCGTCCCGTGTACGAGGAATGCGTAAATCTAAATCTAAATTATTTTTTCCTTCGAAAAATAATATAAATATAAATAAAATTAGTTCGACAGGTTATATATAATCTAAATATATTTTAATTAGATTCTCTCAAATATATAAATAAAATTCACATTTATAAGATATTACGTAAAAGTTTTTTTCCTAATCTATGGTTAATTAAATCTCATGTAATTTAATTAGATAGTTGATTTTGAAAAATATTTTAATATTATTTTTTATTAAATATGTAGTATATAGTTATTACATTAGTTTACTAAAATATCTAAGTAAGGATGGATTGTGGCTACATATATGGTTATATAATATTTTAATTATTTATTTTGGCCTCAAAAAATAATATAGATAGATATACAATAACAATTATTAAATGATTGATTTTGATATAAATAATTCTTTCCACCAAAAATAGTCTAAATATAAATAAAATAGCACCTATCAAATATTCCATATTTATCTATTAATATTTTTGGTAAGTATGACTATAAAAATGAGTTTTATTAATTATTTTAATTATTAGTACTACTACGTTTAATTATATTGATATAGTTTTTTTCTTTTATAATATTTACTCTTTTATAAGATATTCCATCTATCCAATTATATGTGTTAATGGTAAATAAAATAATTATTTTTATTAGATTTCATTTTTGACGGGAGAAAGCTTTGCGAGACGCACTCACGCGCTGCCACGTAGGCAGATTCACTCACGTGCCGCCACGCAGGCACCAATGCATCGGTTTTAGTATATGTATATAGATAGATAGATTTTATATAAACTTTGTAAACCCTAATTTCCCTTCCCTTCATCCACACATCCCCCACTCGTGTCTCTCTCTGACTCTCTGTTGTACGCTCAATCCTCCCTCCTCGGACTACATTCGCACTCGCCGGCAAGGCCCTGAGTTCGCAGTTGCCGCCGACGATGCCTCATCCACACTGGCGATTCACATTCAACTCGGACTACTTATTTTCCTTATGTTTTAGACTTATGATATGTGTTTTAAGACTTGTGACATGTGTTGTTTAAGACTTATTGTATGTGTTTAAGACTTATGGTATGTGTTTAAGACTTATTTAAGACTTAAATGTGTAAGATAATCATATTTTATACACTGTTTTGTGTACCAAATTGATTGGAATTCAGTTACATGCATTTAGGGAAAATCACCCACATTTCACCCCCATTTCACCCCCGATGGAAATGGGTGAAGTGGATATAGATGAAGTGGATATGGGTGGGGTGATGGATGGGGAAATGGGTCACCCATGGTGGGTGTTGTGAGCCTAATCTGCCATGTTTTATAGTCACTTTTATATCATTTTATGCATGCATTTCATACATTTGGGCTAGAATAATACAGAATCTATGTAGTTTATGCCTATTTGCCAAATTATGGAATCTAGACCAGTTTTTGTTTAATTTCGCAGAAATCGAAGCAATTTACATCAGTTCTGAGAAAGGAGAAAAAGCTCGAAGTCAACTACAGAAGTCCGAGGTCAAGCAGCAGCGGAACCAGGACAAATCAAGTTGAAAGCAAGAAAATCGACTCGACACAATCTGGTTGATATCGAGCAAGCTTAGTCGATATCGAGTCATGAAGTCGATTTCCACCAAAGTTGACCAATAATCGAGCAGAGATGAGGAAGTTAGTCGATATCGAGTTGCTTTACTCGATATCGAGTAACCTGGAATCGAGTGAAGACCCCGGAGTCGACGAGCAAGCTGGGAGCTGAACATACAAGTCGATATCGAGGACCTCTACTCGATATCGAGGAAAACTTAGTCGATTTTCACACCCTGGAGCCGAGATCAACGAAGAAGACTGAAGACGAAGGAAAGTTAGTCGATATCGAGGACATTACTCGATATCGAGGAAGCCCCCAGTAGCCGACATCGAGTAATCCGAGTCTTGTTAAGGTTCTATCCCGAAGCCGATGGAGATATTTTCGAGATAAAATTCTATCAAGTTCCATCAAGATCTATCAAGTCAAAGGAAGATTTATCCACGATTAGTTCTAGTTACTTTTTAGATATAATTATTTATTTCCATGCTTTAATATTTAGATAAAAGATAGATAGAATTAGATATAGATATAGTTTTCTTTCCTAGATTAGCTTGGAATGAAAGCTATAAATAAAGCCTTAGGGGCTGATTTCTAAGCATTCAATTTCAGAAGTAAGTAGGAGAGTAGAGAGAGAGAGAGTGGAGGCCGAGTAGGAGCAAGAGAGCGAAAGCAATTTGGCTTCGATTGGTTGTAAGTTTTATTTAGTTTATTTAATGCAATTTATTTTCCTGAAATCTTTGATGAGTTTCTTTATGATGAAGAACTAGTAGTCCACCCACTTCTAGGGTTGGGGTGAGCCCGACGGTAGCCATGTGAGGTGATGCGGTAAGGGTTTGATCTTTTTATGCAATTCGTCTTCTATCCCTCCAAGCATGATTCTTTTGCGAAAGTTGAAGGTGATCCTTGTTTGTGTTATTGAAGCGAAAGTGATCTTAATACAACTTGGGTTAATTATGTGAAAAGGATTAGTAACAATTAGGGTTTATGCGAAAGCCTCTATATTCCTATTTGTTAATAACGAAAGTTATTTGAATAAAAGCATGATCTTTTATGCCTTTATGTGTTATTTTGCATGGTTATCGTTGTGGTGTTGAAACCCTGATCTTGGAAGTCTTTAGTTTATTGAGTTAATTTCGTGTTTACATTCATTTTCATTTGAAAAGCTTCGCACTTTGTTTCTGTTTACTCGATCTCGGGAAATTTTGGTCGACGTCGAGGTAATTGGTCGACATCGAGGACTTTTGTCGAGATCGAGTTGTCTGCTTTGGTTTTGCTTTCTGTTAGTCGATATTGAGCTACTGTTGGTCGATTTCCTTACTCGATATCGAGTACTGGTAGTCGATATCGACCAAGTTTGCTGCTTTCGTTTTCTTTTATGCTTTTCTTTGTTATTTCTGTTTGTTTGTTATCTCTGCCTGTGAGATTTGCTACTACCTGAGATCCGCTGACACGCTTCCTCGAGGATCGATCCTGACTTCCCACTGCTGCATCAGGAGGAGGTCTTGTAATCATTTGTGTGGGCATAATCCGGTTTGATTTATATTTTATATTTTGAAGTCGATTTCTTCCCTACAACAGTGGGTCGGGTGAAATGGGGATACATCCACCCACCACCCGACCCATTGTCATCCCTACTCAGTAGATTATGTGTTTATTCACTTTATCTCTCAAATCGTAGTACAAAAAAAAAAATTAATCAAACGCAAAATTTAACCATCCATCCCTTAATATAATAATTTATCTTTTTTTTTTATAACAGACAATGATTTGGGGTTGGTCAACCTCGATTGAACCAACGCCCAAGAGCGTCCAGGCAGACGAGGTCATCGATCTCGGCTGGAGGGTGCAAGTCATGCATAGTTGTCGTGAGACGGAGGTGTGTCATCTTGTCAGCCACCTACTGGTTCCCCACCCTGAAAGTGTCATAGAAGGAGACACTGTCGAGAACTCTGCATAAACCGAGTACGTGCATCCGAAATCATCATCTTGATTTCCCACGGGGACGTCCAAATGCCTTTTAATGCATTGATCACCGTCAAGTAGTCCCCCTCCGCCTTCATATATGAGAAACCCCTCAAAGTAGCTTCCTGTAAGCCAACCTGGAGACCAAGACAATTCGCTTGTAAAGCGGACACCGAACTGTGCCATGTGCCCCGCAAGAAAGGAGAACATTGTGGCCATCCCAAATGACGAACCCAGAAGCGGTGAGCCCGAAGGCAATTTTGGCTCAATCAAAGTTTAGTTTCATAAATCCTTCTTTGGGTCTTTTCCATTTCATCATTTTTTGCCTTTTGGTTCTTTTTTGGTGGGTATTGGGACTCTTAGTTTCTATGTCTTCTTTGAGGTTGTCGGTTTGGGCTTTAATCCAACTCATTCTTTGTTGTTTTATGTAATTGATCCATTCTTAATAATTTATCTAAACTTAAAAACAAGGGTCCAATATATATAATCTGTTAATAGATTTTTATCAATTTTATTTTATATAGAATATGGAATATAGATGGACATTAAAATTTTGAATGCAACATATTTTTTTTTAAAAGCTAACGTATGTCTTTTTTGCATTTGTTCATTTTTTTAATATAATCACATTATCAAAATATGATATGTCATTATTGTATTTATATTATAATGGGTACATTTGCATAAACTCTATATACATATACTAAAATCGATGCGTAACGTCCTACATGACGTTTTGTGGTTGATTCTAGGAAAACAATTATTAAAATAATATGTTATCATAATTTATGTAAAGTTATCACAATTCATAATCTATCTATCTATATACTATATTTTAGTTAACTGATAAAAATATAAACAAAAGACAAATTCATAGCCATACTAATTTTTACAGCAGATTGGTTTTATAGAGCTTAAGAATTTTTACAACTTCTATTGTTGATTTTATGGCTTCTGTTCAACCATTATTGTCATGTATGGGCATGAATTAAGCTTCTATTGTTTTTCTTAATTGTGTAATTTCAAGCTTTTTGTTTATGATTTCAATTGATCGCAAAAGACCAAAATCTAAGCAACATGATAATTAACTACACAACTACACATAACCATAGATAGTTTATACGAGATTTGAACACGTATCATCTAAAACGCATTGATTAATATGATAACATCCGAAAAATAAGATAA
The DNA here is from genome assembly GCA_037127255.1 of Persicaria tinctoria. Lineage (NCBI taxonomy): Eukaryota > Viridiplantae > Streptophyta > Magnoliopsida > Caryophyllales > Polygonaceae > Persicaria > Persicaria tinctoria. The sequence goes on from JBANSL010000010.1 coordinate 25,885,041, forward strand.
GTATACTTAGATTAATTTTAAAAATCCCGTGCGTGGCGCACGGGGTATAGGCTAGTTAAAAAAAAGCTAAACTGATTAGTTTTTTATAAAAAATTCTAAATTTAGGGTATTATCCTATTCCCTTGAGGCATGGGGTAGAAAAATCGTTTTTTTTAGTTCCTTCTCTCTTATCTTCTTTCTTTCTTGAATGAGCGAAGATTTCGACTTGGATAGAGATTCACCTGATTGTCTACAAATTTTCTAAAATAGTGGCGCGGTAAACGCAAATTTTAGAAATGCTTTAAGAGATATTATCCGAACCTACGACCCTCGCATTATCGCATTGGTAGAACCACAAAGTAGTGGAGAAGTTGCGGAGTTGAGGAAGTTTTGTTATGCAATATATAATATATAAGGATGCACACAAGCAAATCAACTCGATCTAACAAATAAATACAAGACTCTCCCGTTGAGTATAGAGGAATCAGGTTCAGACCCGGACATGAGGCGAGGCCCAACAGGCCGTCACCTCATGCCCACTTCCGCTAGGGGACCCAATGCCCACATACATACATACATATAGGGATTGACTCGGGTGATGACCATCTCTTCTGGTGAAAACTAAAAGGACCATTTCTATTGCATACTTTTTGACAGTGGACCCCTCAACTTTTCAACTAAAATCCAACCAAAAAACAGAAAATTACATAGAATAGCCACTATTTTAGAACTTTAATTTGTGTATTATTTTAAGTTTTCTTTAAAATTCCGCATTTATCTTATTATAGTTTGTGATCTTGCAATTTGGTATTAGAGCCAAGTTAATTAAAAATAATCTATATTTACCTATAAGCCAATCTGGAGGTGTCTACTAATTGCCCTCATAAAACTTATCCTCATGATCTACACTTAGATCTAAATTATAAGCATTTTGTAGCAATTTTAAATGTCATTTCAGACCAACTTATAGATCTAAAACTTGAACTTAGAAAATTAGAACAGTTATATATTGATATTAGCAGTAAAATCAATAAGATTGTAAAAGAAACAGGTAAAGTGTATCACACAACCAATCTAAAAGTCATTAACGAAATTAGTCATCAGATAAGCCTGGCATGGTGGTGAAATCAAGAAAGGAGATCCTTTTAAATATAGTTATCCATTTAAAAATCCAAAATGAAGTTTTCTACCAAATTAGATAACACTATAAAGAAAAAAGCGATTGTTGAAGAAGAAAATCAAGACGAAAATCAAATCCTTAAAAATGAATCCACGTCCATTTCGACAAATAAGGAGATTTAGCACTAAGTTGGATGACCCGGAATGGAAGCTGAAATTAGAGAAACTAAAAACCATTGAAACCAACTTCATAAACCAAGAAGTTATGAGCGATGATGAATCTGAAAAGAACTCAGATGAAGAAGTTATATATCAACAAATGGGATTAATTAATCTAAAAGACATGGAAAACATTCTCATATCCAAAGTCCAACAAAGGTTAGATGAAATATTAAGACAAAGAAGGCTAAGGGAAAATGAACCAGTAGAACATAACGAAGCTATAAGAAATCACAGACGCTATTAACGATGTCACGAAAAAGAGCCCTCTTGGATAATACGCCTTATGACATCATGATAGAGGTAAAACTAGTATAGCGATAAGTGCAGGGTCAAAACCCCAGGGAAATCTAAGATTCAAATCTAAAAGCTACTTTACCAAGAAGTAGGAAATAAGCAAGTAAATATGAGAAATAGAGCTAAAGATCAAGATTGCAAATGAAATAACAAAGCATAAGAATGATTGTTGTGATAACAATTCAATAGAGAAAATAGTTCCACCTGCGCTTTCATCGAAATTGGTTGGCTTAATTGGTCCTAGGCATAAACTCAAGTTGTATGATTCCTTTCAATTACATTCCTCCCATCTTAGTTTGAATAGATTAAAGCACAAATAGCACAATTAAATCATTGCACCTTTATGCAACCTAAGCATGGACAAAGATTTAACATAAAGACAACACAAATTTATGAGAATCTAGGCATATGAATAACATCAAGTATGCAAGGTAATTGGTGTTTAAGACATATGTCAAAATCCTTACTTAGTCATGATCAAACGAAGGTTCTCACAATCCTAAGCATGCTACTACAGAATTCATTCAATGACGAAAGAACAAATACCTAACAAGATACTATATGGTCGCGAATCACAATTATATCGTCCATAATCGAAAGGCAAATCGAAAAAACAATAGGAAACAACTGAATTTAAGCCTCACAACTCACCAACCAAGTCTCCGAAACACATGTGAAACAAATAACAAACTTAGCCACTCATGACTTAACTAAATCTCATTCGAATTAATGAAAAGCAAACTTGAATGGATGAATAAACTACTGTAAATTATTGTTGAAAGTCTAAGAATAGTTGTTCTCCAATGTCTATTTCGTGCCTCCGCACAATAGAAGAGAAGAGACCCCCAAAACCGTGGGAGATGGTCACTGCGGATATCGGGCTTTGGCGCAGCTGATGTTACGGCCAAGGGCGAGGCACGATTCACATATATGAAAGGGTTATTGTGCAACCATTTGAAACAGAACTATTACCTTTACTGTAAAGACCGGGAAATTTTATAATATTAAATAACTAAAATAATAATTTATGATGGATAAAGTTGATATTCGGGGAATTTTGAAATTTCTGTCATCGAGTTATTTGGAATTATTCTAAATCTTTCGAATCTAGTTCCGGCATTATTTGGTTGAAAAATTAGAACATGTTTTATCCCACTTTTATATGTCGAGAAATTGAAAATAATATTGGATTTGGAATAAACCGAAGATAAGAGATGAGAGGCAGAGAGAAGAGAGGAGGAATCGACGTTCTCATTTGGGTTCCAACGGACCCATTATATAGGAGTATACAAAGAGAACTAGGGTTTCTAGTGTTTATCCATCACAATATAATAATATTATAACACTCCCCCTTGGATAAACATCCCTAAATATTACATCATTACAAATCTCGCCTAGAAAACCCAATGGGACAAAACTAGGACCAAGAGAACAAATACATATGACATTTGATACGCTTTGGTGATCTGCCTCGTTAAAAACCTTGTCAGGAAAACCCAGTGGGACAAAACCTGATCGAAGGGAAAAAGAGTGCAGTGCGTATATACTCCCCCTGAATTCAACATCCTTCTCGAAGTCTTCTCATTCTTCTTAATGTCAATGTCTTCATGAGCTTATGGTTGAATCTCAGCATTATCTTTGAGCTGAAGTGTCTTCATGATTGACTTGATGCGCTTGACTTCCATGTATTGGTGTTGAGCTGCTTTGGATGCACAAGCATAAGGTGCTTCAGGGCCTAGTGTGCTTTTCATTGTTGATCAGGGGGATCTGTTGTATTAAATGGTGCATAAGTTGCCTCGTTAATAACCTTAACTTGGAAAAACCCAATGGGATAAAAACCAAGATCAAGGAAAAGAGTACAACATTGTATGGTACTTCGGGACCTAATGCAATGCCACCATTTTCACAATTATAGGTACTTCGGGTACTCTTATAAGGATCTTTAACCAATTGCATGTGACGGGACTTTGATATTAATGCTTCATGCATTTTCAATCAACGTTCTCATTAGGGTTCCAACGGACCCATTATATAGGAGTATACAAAGAAAACTAGGGTTTCTAGTGTTTATCCATCACAATATAATAATATTATAACAGGATTTAATTATTTAACTTGGAATTGGAAGATTTAAACTTTATTTTGATCGAGTCGAGATAAGACCGAGAGAGCGGGTTTAGGGGTTTAATTTTGGGTATTTTGATTTTAAGAACACTTTTGTCTTGTTCCTTTTGACCAGTGCACTCTTTTACCCCACTCTGAATTCAAACTGATGAAGGCAACCAATTCTGGTAAACTGTAAACATCACCTTCCATGCTCCTCTTTCCACCTCTCTCTCTCTCTCTTTCTCCATTTTAAGCAAAATGTCAAAAGCTTTGATCAATTGTAATAGCTACAGGGCATACAATCCCTCGTACAGACTCATATCCTCACCATATTTCATTTTCAAACCCCTAAATCAAACACAATCCACAACCTTATCTTCTTCTCCATTCTACTGTAAATCTCACGCCCCACCCCGTAGCCTCCGGCGTCTCCATTTTCAAGCTCCACCGTCTCCTTCCTTGTTGAGCCACCCCACCTCGTAGCCTCCGGCGCCACCACAGTCACCACACCACAGCTCCCATTACCCGGCCCTGTTTTGCCGAGACAAGGAACACCAAGCCCACGCCTCACCTTTCCCTCCTTGTTCCCTCCTCTTTCCCTGAGACAACAGAAGCAGCAAACTCGACGCTTCTCGGAGCTTCCAGCAGCCGGAGCCGCACAGGAGCCAGCCGCCGATGCCATCGTCACCTTCTTTCCCCTGTTTCACCCAAAACTGGTGGTAAGGCACCTCTTCCTCCTCCTTTGCCTCCAAATCTCCATAAAGGTCAAACCTTTAGATCTCTACCAATCCCTCCCCAGGCGAGATCGTTGATTCCGGCGCCGGTGAAGCCGAATCGAGCCCCGACGAGGCGTTTTCCGGCGAGAGCTCGAGCCCCTCGGTGAGCACCCGAAACCCCCTCCTTTCCTTGATTCTATTTCCGTTTGTTCCGTCCTATTAGTATGAGAGTGAGAGGCTGGGAGCCGGCGTGGGCGGGCTCAAGAGCTCCGGTGAACTCGAGAGCGACGGGAGAGGCGAGTGTGTGCGAGCAGGGAGCACGGGCGTGAGAGCGAGCGAGAAGGTGAACGAGCGGGTGCGAGAGAGTGGCCGGGTTGGAGACGAGAGAGCTCCGACGAGGACCTCGTTTCTCTTCCTCTTCCGTCTTCGCGCAGCGTTGGCCAAGGAAGGAGACGGCTCTCTCCTTCTTTTCTTCCTCTGGGGTTGGGCTTGGATCTGAGACCGGGCCGGGTTGCGAATCCGGGTCTCCTTCCCTTCTTTCTTTTACTGGATCCGGGTTTTCGGGTTGGGCTTTCCTTCCGGGTTGGGGCTTGTTTCCCTCATTGGGCTGGGTTGTTCTATTTAAAAGAGGTTGTTGTTTTATGTTATTATGTTACATCATTATACTTTATACTATATGTTATGTAATAATTGTTATTAGTTTCATTAAAATAATTATGATTATATTTTCCCGCCCTTAAGAAATATATTTTCTGAAATTTTGATTATCCATTTTTTAAGTGCTTAAAATAATATTAGTGAACTATGTATTTTGTGAGGAGTAAATATGTGATCTTGGAAGTTACAAGAGGATCTACTGGTATTAATTTATAAATATGTTTGGTGTTTATTTTAGTTTAATACAATTTGGTAAAACTATATATAGGGTTTTAGGTTTTGAAATAAAATGCCGGGATCATTTTAATAATATGATTTTGGAGAAATTGGTTAAAGGTTTAAATATGTAATGTCAGGATTATTTGTCTTGGTTTGTTGATGTTTGTTTTGAGAAGCAAGTTTGGAAATATGGTTGGTACGATTTTATCAATGGGTTTAATTTGAAGAATGATTTTGGTTGGTGTTGATCAAATCGGAAAGGTTTTGGAAATGGTTTTACTATCGGTTGGTTTTAAGCATGTCGAGAACGTGGAGTCCGTGTGTACGAATGATGGATCGGTAGCTTATGAAAATGACTTAATGATAGGTGTGTACTGCTCTTGGATTGCTTTGGACTTACATTTGGGCCCTTGCTTGCATTATTTTGTTGTTCTGCATCTTCAGGTAAGTCTCTTCGGAGCTTATTCAGATTGAATAGAGCTATTTCCTGCTTTAGGTGCATGATATACTAGGTGCTTGCATTCATGATCAGCATGCCATGTAGTACCATGCTAGGTTGCATCGATCGTTGAGCATTCTATTTCTTTATGCGTATGTAAACAGAACGGCCGTTATTTGTGATAGTCCTAGAGTCTTTGCTAGGGTCATAGGGTAGCCCAGCCTCATCGGGTACCCTGAGTCAATCGAGTCATGAACTTCCTTATATTATGATATGCCTGCGGGCTTTATTATGGAGCGGGTTAGGCATGCGTGCCCCCCGATTATGATGGAATGCATTCACGAGCTGGCCAGTCTCCACCTATCGGAAGGGGTGGAGGTAGGAGAGGGATATGCCACTTGGCATTGTCTTGGGCCCTTTACAGTATTCTGCACATTATTATGAACTAGGAGCATGCTAGTGTGTTTGTATTTCGTACTGCATTAGAGCATCTTTATTAGGTATAGCATATATGTGTGCTTAGGGTTGGGATGCAGAGCTAAAGTGGGCATCGATCTGATCCCGCCCCATATCAATTTTTTTAGGTATCCGTTGTGCTTACTACTATTGATGCTGATTTGAGTCCATGACCGCTGGGTCTAACATGACGGAAAGAGAGAGTTGAGATTCCAACTTCACCAATTTAGTTACGGCTCGAATTTGAATGGTTGATCATATTTTGACCCGGCTCTACCGTGGCACTTGTATCTTTACTTTGCTTCCGCTTTACTCCCGTTGAAATGGATTTCGCGACATAGTCTTAGGACAGGTTAAGGGTACCCCACGGCCCTTCGAGGTGTTTAGGGTTTGAAATCCCTCTTTCTATTAATCTTAAAATGGATTTGAAACCCCGACCCGTACCTGGATTGCAAGATCCGAACAAGGGGTTTTATCCCTTGAAACGTAACCCAGAAATCATAATTCTGGGCCGTTACATTTACGCTGGTTGTTACATGGGAGGGTATTCGGTGCGAGAGTTTGTCGACCTGCAGAGTTACTCCGGCATAGTGGGAGGTGCCCCTTGTCGTCTTGTGTTCGCAACCGTCTACCAGGTGCCCCTTGTCGTCTTATCTTGGCACATGTCGTTCACATGCCTCCCTATGTACACCGAACAACCAAATGACACACCTCACGAGGCCATATTAGACATGGCCAGCATCGGGAACCAAGATCATTCCGCAACGGTGAGTATGATATGTGTTACTCTCGCTTCAACCATAAATTAACATTCATAAATTACCCCACTTAACATTCTACTATACTTATTGCAGATATGGTTACATCCCAACGCTTCTTTACCTCATCCAACACATGAATGAACGACATACCCCACCCGAGTGTCAACGGATGGGATACTCGCTTCCAAGACCAATTTGATAGATTTAGAGCATTGCGGGTTCAGGAAGGTCGTTCCCTACACCATGTTTAGGAGTCATAACACGATGTTCAGTTATCGTTGCCTTATTACTTTGCAAGTCATCCTTGCACGTTGCTACTAAAAGTTGTTATTGTCCGTGTTGTATTTGTTTGTTTTCTTGACTACGAAATTAAGAGTTGACAGTTGAATGTTTGTTGTTGTGAAGAGGTAGAAACCATAAAAAACAATCATTCCAGCAAAACGAACATCAGTTAGCGCCAATTCGAAAATTACAAACATTTTTTAACTTAACATTTTCAGCAAGGGTTGTTGTATTAAACGGAACAGCTACCAACGGAATCTTTAGGAATGTTTGGGTATATCCGAATCTGCACCTGCTGGAACGCATATGTCGTCATCTCATATTGGACATGGCGCACTACTGTATCAACTGCATAATGTGCTACTCTGCGACACCACGCGGGAGACACGTCGTCGTACAAAACGATTAGCATATCCTTTATCTCCTCAGTGGTCCGCATAGTACGACGCATGGTCGTCGTCACACTCTTTACACCCGAACTGCAACTATGTTGACATCTCCAGGATGCGGCAACCCTGCACAGAAAATAGATTGCATTAAAATATGCTTATAGTTCATGTGCTTGCAGTTGCAAGCATCATCTTTAGGCGGACGACCGTGTCTCCACACTTCAACAATGAAACGAGTCCCATCAGTGAACATGCCATATTTAATAAAGCAATTTGGGCTTGATGCCATGATGTGTGTGTTCGTGTATGGTAGGTGACGTGCCTCGGGGAACAAGTGTTGCAGTATTTATAGATGCCGTAATTAACAACGTCCAATCAGACGTTGATAGTTATTACAACGTCAAATCAGACGTTGCTGTGTGGCCCGACGAGGCCCGTTGTACAACGTCTAATTTGACGTTGTAACGTGCCCATCCACGCCTCAGTTCACAACGTCGTTTATGGTAAACAACAACGTCGGATCCGACGTTTTTGCAACGTGGAATTCAACGTTGCTGCAACGTTCCATCAGGCATTGCATTAGCAGCGCTTAACCGCGGATTTGCGGTGTATATAGGGAGACTCATAAAATATTAAATTTTAGTTTATTATTTTTTTAATATAATATTATAGATATTAATAATAAGTATAATATTATTTAAAAAAAATAATTAAAAAAAGTTAACATTTTATATAGTTTTTAGCTCCTTAAAAAAGACTAAAAAAAAGGGTGTTGTTATATACATCGCAAATCACAAGGTTAATATTGCACGTCCTTAAGGACGTGCAAGCCTTGTGTCTAATATTAGGACGTGCAAGCCAAGCCTTGTGTCTAATATTAGGACGTGCAAGCCTTTTAATCATGTACGTTCTTAAGGACGTGCATGATTTGCGGTGTATATAGCCGGAACGAAAAAATAAAATGACCTGTATTTTAAGACGGATGTAGTATTTTATAAATCTCGCATTCATTTTCATCACCCATCCGAAAAACAAAAAGTATTTTATAAATCTCGGTTAATACTTAATATACTACTTATAAGAAAAGAGAAATTCATTGCTTCTCTCCCAAGTTGGAATCTTTCTAATTCTCCCCTCTTTCTCAGTCGGAAGATTTGGAACTCACAGCTACCATCGCCGTTCCCGGACGTCCGATGGCCACCGAAGGAGAAGATGCTGTCCGCCGCCGCTCCATCGTCGCCGATTATCGGAAGAAGCTTCTCACGCACAAAGAGCTCGAATCCAGGACTCGCAAGGGTAAATCAATTACTAGCAACGAGTTTTTCTTTCTCCCCCAGATTTATACTATTGCTATGGTTTTGACGCATTACTATTGTTTTTCTTCGTTCTCGATTGTTCTACGTTGTCTGAATCTTCTAGTTGTGAGTTTAATTTGGATGTGTGGAAGAATTGGATCCATGATTGTCAATGCGCAGTGTTTTTGCTTATTCCGTTTGTTCCTTGGCGGATTGGGGGACGAAGGAGAAAGCAGAGTATTTGAGTTCTTCAGTGCAATTACTGAAGATTGGAGGCTAATCCTTCTGTATGGGGATTGGGGAGGATCTTAAGGGTTTTTATTTCACTTTAGGGTAAATGCAAAAAAATTTGGCGGCTTCGTGGACAATCAGATCTGCAAATCTGCAATTGGATTTCTGTTGGAACTTAAGAAACCACGATGCTACAAAACGCTCATATTCCAATTGCCGCTCTAACTAGTTTACTATGTTTGGAAGGCAAACTCCTATAGCAAAGTTTTGTTCTTTTTTGCTAAAGGAATGGTATTTATCCTTTTACCTAGATTAGCTCAGTAGCAGCTTATACGACCTGTTTCATTGATTTAAAAAAAAAAACCTTGAATTGATAGCTGTTAAGTTTCAGCAGGAAACGTGTATTATTACCGCTTGCAACATTTTTTTTTGATTGAAGCTCTTGCAATACTTGAAATATGTGTTTCATGCTTCCATGGTGTTTCTGTTATGATGCATGCTGTTGCTATTCTTAAGTTAGTTTTCGGAACTTTTGTATTTTCATATAGATCAAATATCTTTTTTTTTAGTATGATTGCCAAAGTTGACATTGGCTGAATTAAATATGCAGCTAGAGAGGATTTGAGGGCTGCAAAGAAGGAATTTGCCAAAACCGAGGATGATCTGAAGTCTCTTCAGAGTGTTGGACAGATTATTGGAGAAGTTCTTAGGCCACTCGACAATGAAAGATGTAATATACTATTGTGCTCATTAATTCCCCCCCCCCCCCCCCCCTTCTATCATTGTTTGCATTTTATCGTAGTTACGATGTGGTGTTTCATCATTAAATTGTGACTCTGGTCATGTGGTCCTAACCTTCCCAGTTCTTAGATTGCACTCATTTATCTGATTCACATACAGTCTATATGTCAATGGTGAAGACAAAAATTTGATTGGCTGATGCTGTTCCTTATACCTCAGTGATTGTAAAAGCTAGTAGTGGACCAAGATACGTGGTAGGTTGTCGCAGTAAAGTGGACAAGGAGAAATTGACTTCTGGCACCCGTGTAGTTCTAGATATGACAACTCTCACCATCATGCGGGCATTACCTCGTGAAGTGAGTTCACTTTCTATCTCCCTCTATCCTAAAAAATACCAAGACAGAGACACTTCTATAATTCTCTTTGCATGTTTAAGGTGCCATTAGTCGTTTCATGCTCTGCGGGAGACATGTTTTTTTTATCTTGTATGCATCCTTAGATTCCATGCTATTTCACTTCGATTTGCATGTCATTCTCCTAGTCTCGTCTCCTTTTTGTTCTTGTCAACGTACTTGTGTTTAGAGCACCATGCTTCACGAAGATCCCGGTACTATATTGTTTTGTACAATTCATTTTCTAATATATTGTATATGCGCTATCAGGTTGACCCAGTTGTATACAACATGCTTCACGAAGATCCCGGGAATGTGAGCTACTCTGCTGTTGGAGGGCTTTCAGATCAGATTCGAGAGCTCAGAGAGTCTATAGAACTTCCTTTGATGAATCCTGAGCTCTTCCTTAGGGTGGGAATCAAACCTCCCAAGGTAAGAAAGAGGATACATGGTGCTCAACTGGTCACTATTTCCTGACATGGGCCTTTTCTGAATGTTTGGCATTGTTCATAATTCTCTTTGTCTGCCTTGGGCAATGTTGATTGAGTAACCAAAACTTTTTTTTATCAGGGTGTTCTCCTCTATGGACCTCCTGGGACAGGGAAGACATTGTTAGCTCGTGCTATAGCTAGCAACATAGATGCTAACTTCTTAAAGGTTTGAGCTTTTCTGTGAATGGTCTTACTCTTTGCTATGAAGATCTTCCCCCTGAATAGTATATCACATTCCTTTTTTTCCCCATTTTCCCCACTGCTATAGGTTGTTTCAAGTGCTATTATTGATAAATACATTGGTGAAAGTGCAAGACTGATTCGTGAAATGTTTGGCTATGCAAGAGAGCACCAAGTAAGCATTTTCTTTGCAATGTAGAGCATTTCGAAATTCGAACATCTCTTTCTGTATGTGAAATATCAGTTGCAATTGTATCTTATGGCTAATTTTTTATATGCTAGCCCTGTATCATATTCATGGATGAGATTGATGCGATTGGAGGACGTCGTTTTAGCGAGGGAACAAGTGCGGATCGTGAAATTCAGAGAACCCTCATGGAGTTGCTAAACCAGTTGGATGGTTTTGATCAACTTGGGAAGGTATTATTATTCCAACTGTGAATGGTCTTATGAGCTGCATTGTCTTTTTCAGTTGACGAGGATTGATTACTTACCGAAAATGGAGTGATACTTGATCACTTACTGGCTTGCTCTGCTCAAAACCAACATTTTCTTGGGAAATTAATTTTAGTTCTCAAATAACAGCCTTTTGTAAACTCCCTTCTGGATAGCATGTTGCATTTTAATAGCTAGATATGCTTGTTTTATGGTCAAGATTTCCATTTGTTTACACCTGAGTGGGGCTTGCTTATTTGCATTATGTGCATTCATTTGATAGAGGCTAATACCTTGTTTTGTTTGCTATCATAGGTCAAGATGATCATGGCCACCAATAGACCTGATGTACTAGACCCTGCACTGCTCCGTCCAGGGCGTCTAGATAGAAAAATTGAGATTCCATTGCCGAATGAACAGTCCAGAATGGAGATCTTGAAAATCCATGCTGCTGGAATTGCAAAACATGGTGAGATTGACTATGAGGCAGTTGTGAAGCTTGCTGAGGTAAATTATCTAGGATCTACACTAGGTTCTTTGTGCGTGCTTTAAGCTAGTGAAGATGGTAATGAGACTGCATTTGTTTCAGGGCTTCAATGGAGCTGATTTACGTAATATTTGTACTGAAGCTGGGATGTCAGCTATTCGTGCAGAGCGGGATTATGTCATTCATGAAGATTTCATGAAGGTAAGTTTCATATAAATCACTACATAACTTGTATGATAAGAAGAAGTGAATCATGACTTTGTCCCTTCCATGTTTTTGTTTGCTCATCATGTTCCTCCTATACCCCACTTATGGTATATGACTAGATTAGGTTTTCTTGTTGTCATTAATAGATGAGATTGAGAAGAACAATGGAGTTCATAGGTTATTTAGACATTATAAGGGACATAGGATCTATAATTTCCAATCATGAATTGGTTTGTCATTTTCTTCCTATTTCACATTTGTTCATACCCACAACTCAGCTTCAAACTTACTCCATTATTATATTTTGTTCCTATGTTTTAATTCTTGAGCCATGTTCTGCTTGAATCAGAATAGGTTTCATTGTCATTGATTTATTATGCTTCAGGGAAGCAATTATGGGGACACATGAATTTTTTTCTGATCAAATTGCCATGTAATTCATGTTCATGAGGAACTTGTCGTTTTGGTAGATTTGTATAATAACCTTCCTACCATATACTGTTTACCAATTGAACTAGGATAGCAGGATCTATATATATGCCGTCCTTTTGTATTCTTGAGGTCAAACGGTCTTCAGGGTTTTAAACTAAGAGTAAATCAGGCCTATTGCTGATACCATCTTAGGCAATGAGAGCTGAGCACATTTGTACGTTGGATTGTTTTGTTTTGTTTGATCGTTTGAAACACTGAAAGATTGCTCGTCTGAGAACAGAATGTGAGCTTAAATAAACTTTACTTGCAACATGAGCCTACAACGTATTAGTATGTTCTGATCTAACATGATATGTCTGGATTTTCTCCTATGGCAACGTCTCAGGCTGTTCGGAAACTAAACGAAGCCAAGAAACTTGAATCGAGTTCTCACTACAATGCTGATTTCGGCAAAGAGTAAGAGAGTGAGCTCTATTTCAGTCTCGAGCGCACTCTCATGGCTTGAATCGTGTGGAAGAGCGGCTGAAAAAATATGAAGACAGCTAGAATGGTAGCTTTTTAGTAATATATAATGCCTTTGCTGTATCCCCTTTATTTTCTTAATACATACACATTCAGTCTTATTGAAGTTTAGTGTCTTCACCTTCCACAGAAGTTTGGAATCATTGGATGAAGTTAGGGTAAAGATTGTCCAATTGCCAGAACACTAATTTCATGACTAATTCAACATTTGGATTGTACTTCACTAGTTTATTCTTGCTCCATCTAGTACCGAATGCATTCCCCAGAGTTGGAGAAGTTGCTATAGTCTGATTTCAATAGGAGTTCAAGATTGAAGTTTCCATGACCACCACCAGTTAAAAAGAAACATAAAGGATGCATGTTGCATGCATTTATTCCTCTGCATATTCCTGCACAAAAAAGGTTACTTGGCTCCCCAACGGCGGAGACACGCAACAACCAGTAAACTATTTTTCAGGCCGTGCAAAACTGCAAAAGATATTACACCGATAATTTTGGGTGAAGTTTAGCGTCTTCACCTTCCAGTTCCACAGAAGTTTTGAATCATTGGATGAAGTTAGGGTAAAGATTGTCCAATTGCCTGAACACTAATTTCATTACTCTTTCAACATTAGGATTGTACTTTACTAGTTTATTCTTGCCCCCATCTAGTACCGAATGAATACATACACACAGATTGACTTGACTCCGGTGAAAACAAAAAATTATGGTAAAAACCGTGAGGAGCAATCTCATCGAGATTGGTTGAAATTGAGGGAAAAAAAAGGGGACACTGGTAAACTTTGGAAAAAAAAGCAAGGATATATATAAAAAAATTCCTAAAATTTTTGAACTTAATAAAATCTCGAATCATATAGTTATAAAATCTTGAGGGGAAGAAGGATGTGAGCCGGCCCGGAAGAATAAGATGGGTAAAACTAAAAAGGAATGGAAATGAAAAAGGGCGATGGGATGAACGCTCCTAAAAGAACAAAAACAAAGACAAATTCATTTATGGGTTGGGGTGGCAACCTCTTCCCATCTATCAAAAATAACTTTTTGTTGTTCACATTTAAAATTATGTTGTGCACATTTAAAATTATGATGTGCTATTGTATCAGTAATGCATGCAATTGTACCTTTGCGCTGTTCAATTATAAATAAATGTTGTGCAAATATAATCATCCTATGTTCAAATATAAATTAAAGTTTTTGTAAAAAAAACCATAATGTTGTGCTCATATTCTAATATACTTTTCATTTATATTTTTCTTTAAGTGCACATTTTTTTATACTGTTTGAAGTTTCTCTTGTTCAAGTATATTTTCAAGTTGTTTTTCTCTCTCATTTTTCTGATTCATCCATAATTTATTTGATTTTAATGCGTAATGTAAGATAAGAAATTTGCATATTTAACATGCTCAATAAGGTAACATAACATGATAAAATATTTTATATTAATATTAATAATGGGAACTCAAATAGTACAATATTATAAAATATGAAGTTGTTCCCTAATACATAAACTACACATTTTTGAAATAGAAATTATATTTGAATGTGCATTTTTTTTTGGCCTTCTCTTTAATCTAGTTGTCAAGATATTCATTAATCTTGGTCATCCTCATGTCTTCCGATTCGATGAGGGCTTCAACATAGGCAATTATGTGGCACTCGACCATTTGCAATTGATCTTCCAGGCTCTCTTGTTTCTCTACCAACTGCATAAATTATTTTCAAGTTAAAGTTTTTATTGTAAATATAACAAATTCTTTATAAAAAAAAAAGTTAAATCTTACAGTAGCTTCCAGATCATTGCCATGTGCCCGTTGTGCTTCAGAGATCTGGAATGCATTCCGTGTCTAATTCCCTCTTGGTTGCATCGTAGTAGTCCTGATGAAATTCAGCAAATGCCTTCCCTTTCTCTCGTGGTGTACATCTCCGCTGCTTCCTCCAAGAGTTTGATGTGGTACCCTGGGTATAGGATTGCATCCGATTCGTCCATCTCTTTGTTGTAGTTTTCAGTGAATTCTACTGGCTTGATTCCTGCCATTTCTTTTGAGTGACTTGTGTTGTGTTTGAAGGGTAAAGAGGGAGAGAGCAAGTGGTTATGAGTTTGTTGCGTAAGATGCGAATCTGTATTGGGGGATTGTCTATGTATATATAGGCAACGATTGTGCAGTTCATACCCCGTAACTTCCTCCCTTAACAATTTTTTATTATCTCTAACTGCTTTTTGCCTTAAAAATCAGGTCCAATGTATGTATATCTCTTTATTTACCCTAATATAGGTTCTAAAAACTGTGTGTTCCCAATGTAATTGTTATTGAATATCTCTAACGTTTTATGTTAAATAGTTAAGAAAGTGCTAATCTAATAATCTAAAATGCATTTATAGGTTTGTTTTGTTCACATATAAAAGCGATATGTTGGGGGTTAAACAGACAAGTGTGTTGTTTTGTGCGTTTATCTAATTGCTTTTTTGCTTGAAAAATCTATTATCACCAATGCATGTATATCTGTTTTTTTACCCCAATTTAATTGGTCAAAAACTCTATATTCCCAATGTAATAATTATTGTATATCTTAAAAACTTTTTGTTTAATTATTTTTATTTATATTGAGGGGATTAGTTGTGTGTTTTAAAGATACTTATGTGATAACGTGTGTTATAAATTTTGAATAAGGATGAAGTAAAATGAATCTTTTTATTATAATATGGTGGCTGTTAACATATATCCTTGATGTTCAACGATAATAAGTAAAATTTTAATCAACGTTAAATAAAAAAAAAGTGCTTTTGTAATCAATAGTTAAGGTTGTTGGTGAGTGCTGTCATTTTTTCTTTTCTGGGCATATTCTGTTGTTGTGAGGAGCATATTGATTGCAGATAGAACATAATCTTTTCCCCCTTTTTTGTACTTCCATTAATATCTCTTTTCCGCTTTTCAATCGCTTACCGCTCCCCTTTGTTTGTGATTGTTTTGGATACTGTATTCTAACATTCTCAGATCGGCGAACCCTAGCAAACTCATCGAATATATTTGTCTTTGAGTTTGATGAAGATGCTAAAGTTGTTGTGGATGTTAGGAGCTCCTGTTTTGCCTTTCTCAAGTTGTATGTGAAACATTTGATGTGCTATGTTGTCCTTAGTGATGTCTACACATGAATGAAATTCGGATAACATATCTGTCAGCAGCAGTTTTTGTTCCTCCTTTGCCTTTGATTGTCTGACAACACTGTTATACAGTGTAAACACATTGCTTAATGTTGCTGCCTTAGTCCAACGAGTCAGTATCAGTGTTTCTGGAAATTTCTCCACTTGCAAATCTTTCAAAACTACTAATATGTGGCGGCAAGGGAAGCCATTTCTGATGAATAAGTTGCATGAACAACAACAGTGATGATTAACAATCTTGTGCTCAACAGTGTACACCTTGCTGTTTTGCTGCTTCAGAGTATATAACTCTATATCTTCAATCTCTGTCACATTGGTGACTCTGTAGCTGTACAATGCAACACTCAACTCTTCCTGAAACGTTTCCCATATTTTCAGTGTATACAATGTTGATGCATGCTTCTCCAATGGAAGTGGTGAGATCAGTTTTGGTTTCAGTATAGTGCAATCATAGTTATTCTTCCCTTGATTATGCCTTTATGTTTCAACTGCACTGTTATAGTATAACACAAATTCTATTAAATTGGTTGCACGTACAATTGGAAAACTTACAGAAGAAGTGGTTCATGCTCTCTGAAAATGGATGTTGTTCTAACTAATCCGCCGAGCTTGACATTTCTATAGTATGCAGGTATCCACTTTTCTCTGTTAACAAACAAATCAGATAACCACAAGTGGTTTGCCATTCCAAACTCGTCCATCAAATCATTCCATTCTATTTCAAACTCTTTTGGTGTCATCTCCATGTTCCAAACAATGTTTCTCAACTTGTTTGTGAATGTGGAGTAGCCAAATCATTGTGGTGTCAATTTTCTGAGACATCTTTCTCCATGATGTGCCACATGCATAGTATGTGTTTTGTCTCAGGAAAGACCTTCTCTGCAGCTATCTTCATTGATGGATCTTGATCTGTTGTGAATATTGTTGGGCAGTGACCCATTGCTTTCTTGAAATGATCAAACAACCACACGTATGATTCAACATTCTCATTTCGCAGAATTCCTCCCCCAAATAGCACACAAGTTTTGTGGTGGTCATATCATGTGAACGGACTGAAAACCATTTTGTACTTTCCAAATAACAAAGATTTTTTATATGACGTTGTATGTCACATTACAACACGATATCGGGATATAGTCCCCAACTATAGAAGCATATGTAGTTTTTGCTATTAAAGATATGCTTGTGTTATTCAGTTATTTAAGGAGTGAACTTGAGAAGAAAAATTCCTTCACAGATTGACATAGATTTGGTCCTGTAGTGTTCCAAGTTTACTTGAATTTATTTTCTGTGAAATCGCGTGGCCAAGGGGATTTCCTGGTCATCTACTAGTTGGGTCAATCTTTCATGATAACTGTCAATAAGAATAACTCTTCCATTTCTGATTATTGATAGGTCTTGGGGTGTAGCAAATGCGCTACTACCCAATAAGCTCATGCCACTACTAGAATCGTGTTCATAGACATCGGATGATTAACATCAGTTAGAAAAACGCATGATGTTAAAAATAGATTTAACAACGATTTGTAAATTTGTGATGTTGAAAACAAAACAGACATCGCCCTATTTTGTTGACCTATGTGAAAAGTGGTTTTCTGGAAAAAAAAAGAAGGTGCGGAAATGAAATCTGAACCAAGTAAAATCCTGCTCACTTCGAATATGGGCGGGTGGATCCCAGTTCTCCCAATACTTAGAAAATTTCCTAGAAATTTATAGTTGTTTCTTAAATTCATAAAAACACAGTCCCAATATCTCCCACACACAGAAAAAAAATTGAATTTTTTGCCAAAAAAAAGGAAGAAGCATATAATTATACTTAGAAAAATTAAAAGGAGATATTCATCAACACCACTCTGACTCTTTCCTCCTCACATCCCACATCCCGACTCCTTCTTGTTCACTGCGATAGATGTTCCTCCTCCACTTCTGCCTTCTGACCAAGTCGGCTCTGCGACTGTCGAACTGGAGGGGGCTGCGGTGATGCTCTTCGTGTTCAGTTCCATCTCTTTGGGCTTTCCTCACACTATTGAACCCGACCCGTGAAACCCCTCTTTCATTGTCGTCCTCTTTTCTCCGGCCATGGAACCCGAGCTCAGCTTCTCTTCGTGGTAGGGTGCTTCTCTGTCGAACAAGGAATTCCGCCTTCTCTTTGTGGTAGGGAACTTCTCCGCCTCTGTTTTTCAATATATTTGATGATACGGGGTTGGCCGTAGGATGACCCGATCTTCGACAATCAAACAAGAGATAACAAGAACGGAAGCAAAAGACTCAAAGACTCGATAGACAATATGCAAGAATCGAAATTGATAACAAAGACACGACCGATAAGGACTGAATCGAACTAAAATAGAACGAGGCAAATACCCCATGCCTCCTAAGAGGGTAGGAACCAAATACCAACGACTACAAAGCCCGCCCCTACAACCTTACACAACCAAGCGGACAACTTGGAGGCACAAGGAGGGGACTTGTGATTACCAGGATCACCAATCTCTCGCGAGGTTGATGAACTCAAAGCAAACCAAGTTAGATCAAGAACCAATTGTGCAGTCGTTGAGCAACGCTTCGAATCGATTGACTTTCTCACACTTGTGTTTCACACAAATGATGAATTTCTCATAAAATTGTACGTGAGTTTGACAATGGAAGAATCGGCCTCTTATAACCCTAAGGAGGCTGATTTCTAATAAAAATAATAAATAAAAGGAATTAATTAAAATACCCCTAAATTGCCTAAAATAACTTAAGTAAAGAAGGTCTCTAAAAATAGTAATTTATTCCCGTCAAAACAGTGACAACTTGCAAAGATGGTGATTTTCGGCCAAGCTCTAGGTCGAATCTGGAAAAACCTTCAACAGAAAAGTTGTAGATCTCTTCATCCTCGTTCCGACAAGGTATGACACGATCCAATCCAATTAATATTGAATCCGTACGACTCATTTTACTGAGACGCCGAAAAGCTGTCAAACGGCTGAACGAATCTAAAAACGAACGACCATCAAGCTTGCACCTTTGGACCTTCTCCCATGGGGGAGCCTTCTTCTTTCTCTTGAGAATGACATCATTCTCACGAGCTCGAATCATAGGTCCATCCCCAAGTATAGGCGTGTTCGGAGGTGTCTTGGATGGTCCCGCATCATTCCCCCTTTCTTGAAAAGGATTCGACCTCGAATCCAAGGTTGCATAAGATTCCGCAAATGCATCCACACGAGCTTCTGGATCAAATACCTCATGCCCATGGAAACTCCTCACAAGGCCGATTGTAGGATGGGTTGACCACGTCCGGATGGTTTTGATCATGGCGTCGCCATCTTGGAGACCATTAGAGCTTTCGACAAAATCAAGAAAAGAAACTTTTTTTTTTGGACGTGGGGGGTTCTGAGGTTATCGACTAATCCCCCACGGGTCCGGGCCCTAGCCTGCAAAGGACGCGAACCGGTTAAGCCAGGCGGCAAGCTACCAGGCAGGCTCACCCAAGCCAATGAAGGCTTGAGCACCCACTAATACACAAATTGTGTAAGAAGTGGGATTTGAACCATTGACCTCTTGCAAGGGCCACCTCTCCCTTACCATTAGGGCAATGGGTAGTCATTGGTTACCCAGAAAAGAAACTTGATTAGTGCACAATTCATATTCCATTTCATTTTCATAAGGTTTTAATTGAATATGCACTTGAGCTTGTTCATTCATCTTCAAGTTTCCATCCAAAGCTAGCAAGTTTTCTTCTCTTTTCAAGGGTGGATTTTCAATTAATTCAAGGCTAACAATATTAAAACAATTTTCACCATCAATGATCAGATTAGAAACATTGCCCTTTTTAAGCATTTAATATGAAACAAATCTTCTCGTTGATTATCATGAGAAGGCATAGGTTGAACATTTAAAACGTTACTAACAACCAAAGAATCATCATGCTCATATTCAATGCAATCAATATCATCACATGCAAGCAAATTAAGATCTTGATCATTTTCAACATGCTCTTCAATTTTATCAACAAACTGATTATTTACACTAGAAGGAACATGATGCTGATTAGTATTAGTAGAAGGAATAGGATGAGTTTCTTCCCTTTTATGAGGTGGCACTTCATCTCTAGGTGGTACTCCTTGTCTGGGCACCTTGTTAGAGCCAACACAAGAACTAAACACGGGGTTAGAACAATCAATACTTTGTACCGGTAAGCCGTACCGAAGCTCTTGTACCTTCAATCTTTCATCTATTTTTGCCAGGGTCTCCATCATGGCATTGAAAGATTTCATCATCTCAGCATAAGTAATCGGGTTGTTGCCCTGGTTAGACATCATAAATAAACAAACACGGAACTATGTCAATGTTAGCCGTAGGATGAACCGATCTTCGACAATCAAACAAGAGATAACAAGAACGGAAGCAAAAGACTCAAAGACTCGATGAAAAATATGCAAGACTCGAAATTGATAACAAAGACACGACCGATAAGGATTGAATCGAACTAAAATAGAACGAGTCAAAGACCCCATGCCTCCTAAGAGGGTAGGAACCAAATACCAACGACTATAAAGCCCGCCTCTACAACCTTACACAACCAAGCGGACAACTTGGAGGCACAAGGAGGGGACTTGTGATTACCAGGATCACCAATCTCTCGCGAGGTTGATGAACTCAAAGCAAACCAAGTTAGATCAAGAACCAATTGTGCAGTCGTTGAGCAACGCTTCGAATCGATTGACTTTCTCACACTTGTGTTTCACACAAATGATGAATTTCTCATAAAATTGTACGTGAGTTTGACAATGGAAGAATCGGCCTCTTATAACCCTAAGGAGGCTGATTTCTAATAAAAATAATAAATAAAAGGAATTAATTAAAATACCCCTAAATTGCCTAAAATAACTTAAGTAAAGAAGGTCTCTAAAAATAGTAATTTATTCCCGTCAAAACAGTGACAGCTTGCAAAGATGATGATTTTCGGCCAAGCTCTAGGTCGAATCTGGAAAAACCTTCAACAGAAAAGTTGTAGATCTCTTCGTCCTCGTTCCGACAAGGTATGACACGATCCAATCCAATTAATATTGAATCCGTACGACTCATTTTACTGAGACGTCGAAAAGCTGTCAAACGGCTGAACGAATCTAAAAACGAACGACCATCAAGCTTGCACCTTTGGACCTTCTCCCATGGGGGAGCCTTCTTCTTTCTCTTGAGAATGACATCATTCTCACGAGCTCGAATCATAGGCCCATTCCCAAGAATATGCGTGTTCGGAGGTATTTTGGATGGTCCTCCATCATTTGATTTAGCCATTTAGGGTTTATGTGAATTGGTATGATTTAGTGTATGTAGCTGAAATTGATATTCATTTTTTATTTAGGGTTTGAATTACTCTCTAATCTAGTTAATGAAACTAATTTGGGGCTTTATCAGGTGTTCTCTGATTTTGGGCTTTCATACATAAGACAAGGGTTCTCCGTTTCTAGGTATGAAATTCCTCCTTTTAATTTTCAATTTTTGTGATTTAGGATTTTTTTGAAGCTGAAGTAGAAAACGTGTGATAAATCTTGATGATATTGAGAGAAATGAACAAAATACTCATCCCACAAAATATTTTAATTCAATGTTTCTATGGTTGAACGGTTGGATTGCAATCAGTGTACGTACAAAATATTTTACTCTTCTCTCTCTCTCTCTCTCTCTCTCACACACACACACACACACACACACACACACACATGTATGCAGGAAGCACTGGATCTTAACGGTCATTTAGGAGGGTGAAATCTTAATCATCGACTCCCTGCCTAGACCAACTCCTTATAAAGATATGGAAACCGCGGTGAAATCGTAAGTAATCCATTTGGGATGGCCAATGAATTCAAATTCATTTTCATCGATGCTAGTTTCTAAAAACCAAGTTCATATTCTTCGATCCATCATGCCTAAGAAAGTTTCATTTATGTTTTCATGATGCACTGCTGTTAAGGAATACAATGTACGTTGAAATGGGTAAGGGTGCAAAGATGCCTAAGGTGACACGCCTCTACGTAAGTAACTACTTGCACATGTTTTGTTTTCGATCGATGTTAGATAAGGTCTAATATTCTTAGTTAGCTCTTATATGTACATATGCAATGTGTTTGTAGGGTGCACCTATGCAACCTTGTGGATATGAGTGTGGGTATTATGTGACGAGATTCATGAAAGAGATCATATTCGATGATAGACTATGTTTTCATGTGGAGGTATGTGTATGTGTATTAGTTACTAATTAGTTGTTAGTTAAGAAACTTTGTTATTTACTCATCATGATAATACTCTATTTTATTGGGTACGTAGTGGGCTATGCGAAGGAATCGCAAATCCTATACTCAACAGGAGGTTGATCAAGTGCGGATCGAACTTGCTAACTTCATTTGGAGCTTGTTATAGACATGCTAACTCCCAGTTGCCGATGGTCATGTTTGGAGTTACATGGACCTTATTTTGTGAAGCCTAGGTATATATAGGTAGCTAGAAACAAAATCTATCAATTTAGTCACAACTGAACATATTTGACTTGGTGGTCTTTTGCAACCTACTTGCTAGCTCTGTAATTATGGTAATGCAGGTGTACACTCGTGGTCTAGCTTTTGCAAACTACTAGGCCCATTAAACGTCTTAGCTAGCTATATATGGTATGTGTTGGGGGGCGCTCGACAATTTTTTGAATGATGTTAGTCATGTGGGTGGTTGCATTTTGTAGCCTAAAAGTTGTGGTGAATGTATGTTGGTGGATAATGTATTGAATGTGGTTAATACATGGTGTTGGATGATATTTTGGTTGTAATTAACAAGTGTATTTTAACGTGTGAAATATATAGCTAACAACGGAAAGACATCGAACATCCTAACAAAAAAACAATGTTTATTTTTGTACATATGTTGACCGCAAAGACACAAAACGATTTCAGAAGCCTCGAATATATCAAAATGACAATGCTACTTGATGTCAATAGGAAACACTTACATCATTAAACCATTATAAAACGATATCTTACAACATAAAAACATCGTTTTCCAACTGAAAAACTGATTTCAAAATATACTAATAACATCGGCTTCAAAATATTCAATAGGATACATTATATTCATATAAATTAATATCATAAACTAAACGATTTCAGAAGCCTCGAATATATCAAAATGAAAATGCTACCTGATGTCAATAGGAAACACTTACATCATTAAACTAGTATAAAACGATATCTTACAACATAAAAACATCGTTTTACAACTAAAAAAACGATTTCAAAATACACTAATAATAACACCGACTTTAAAATATTCAATAGGATACATTATATTTATATAAATTAATATCATAAACTTATGAATAAAGAGTGAACACAAAATGAATAATGTATAACCGATGTGTATATCAGCATAAAACATCTCTTTTTAAAAATTTAGTGATATTAATGTCAATTTTTTTTATTACCCTACATTGTTTGAAACATCTAGAAATGCAAAATAACAATGGTTGAACATTAGGTTAATCAACCAAAACATAATTATATCAACGTACTTAAATTGTTATCAAGGATAAAAACAATGTTATAAATTATTATAGACATCGGGTAAAAAACGATGTGGTAAAGTTTGGATCTTTAACGCCACCCACTGACACGTCGATTTTTTTTTTGACGTCGGTTATTTGACATCGGTTTTTAACCAACGTTTATGAAGACTTTTCTAGTGGTGTGTAAAACTCTAGAAATGGCTGAGACACTTAAAATGTATTGATTAATATGATAACATTTGAAAAATTAAATGTGTATTTAGATTAATTTAAAAATCTCGTGCGCTACAGCTCTAGTTAGTCTTAATTATGTAATGATTGACCAAACTCGATTGTCCAATATATCAAGATATCAACAATAGGACATCTAACATGATGTGGTGACTTAATGGTAACGAGTGAAGGAGACTAATAAGAGGTTACTGGTTTAATCCCTACCTTTGCCTTTTTAGGGTAAAAAAACAACGTTTTCTTTGCTACTTACCATTGTATTTAATCCGTTGGTGCAAGCCTATTTGCGTAATGCGTGACTTTTGTTGGCCGAATTTACAACCACTACGCCATATTGCGTCTCGCTCGACGGAACTCAAAAGGTTCGTCGCCTGAATCAGGTTCGGGCGACGAACTTACTAAGGCCCGTCGCCTGAACGTTGGGAGGCCCAAACCGCCTCCAACCCATGTTCAGCCGACCAGATAACCTCAATGTTCGTCGGCTGAACTGTACTCAGGCGACGGAACAAATTCAGGCGACGAACTTTGCTCAAGATCGGTCGCCCAAATAGGTATCCGAATGACGGCTATCAGAATGGGCCTTTGTAGCGACGGAAATACTAGTGGTTCGTCGCCTGAGCGTTGTTCGGGCCTTTGTAGCGACGGAAGTTCTTGTGGTTCGTCGCCTGAACGTTGGACTTTTTCAAAAGTCGAGTAATAAAGTCCGGTTGGTTGGGGATATTAAATACTGTTCATTCAGGAGACGAATATTTAAATATGTCCGTCGCCTGAAAAGTGGGGTAGTTGACCCCATATTTATTACTATTCACTCAGGAGACGGAGTTATATATATGTCCGTCGCTTGAATGTGTTTTCCGTAGCAAACAATTAAAATCGGTTGTACTGTACAATAAATCATTCTCATCTTCATCCTTTCTCCCAAAATAACCCTAGAGGGCTCGAAAACTCTTCCCCCATTTCACACCTCCATTGAAGGTATGTATAAATTTTAAATTTTTTTTGTTTTTTTTGTTGAATATATGCATATACATTGTTTGTTTGGATATTTGATGATGAGCTTGTCTTTTTTAATGGAGTTTGGATGGTAAAAAAGTTGTTTGAATGGAGTTTATGAGGGGAAAGAGTTGTGTATGTATATATGGAGTTGAAATTGAGGTTAAATGGAGGTTAAATTGAGTTTGTGTTATGAATTGATTGTTTTTGTTAATAGATTGTTTATGTTCAATTTTATTTTAGAATGTGGTGTAGAATGACATAGATGATGAGAATGGAATTTTTATTTGAGTTTTTGATGAAAATGGAATTTAGAACGTTATGATTGGAAATTGATTTTAAATTGAGTTTGAGGTATGAATGGATTGTGTATGTGAATGGATTGTTTATGTTCAATTTTATTTTAGAATGTGGTGTAGAATGACATTGATGATGAGAATGGATTGTGTATGTGCAATTTCATTTTAGAATGTGATGAATTCATATGAATGGATTGATAATGATAGGACGATAATGGGTGACAAAAGTTGGATGCTACTCCCTCACGCTCACGGGGAGTATCAAAATGGAATATTTCTCTTTATGCAGAATCTTAGAGATAATGCGAATGGAATGACTCATTTCCTATGTCTGTGTCGGAGATGCCGCAACAATGAATGGCACCCAATAGATGAAATACACAGTCATTTGTCCCACATGGGAATGTGGCCTAGTTATACTGTTTGGGACAAGCATGGCGAAGCCCCAGTTGATAGGACAAATGAGGAACGACGAACGCAGATCCTTGAGGAAGGGGCATCTTTCTCCGTTGATGGTCCTGCTATGAACATTCTGCACGATGCTTTTCCGTTTCATGCCGGATATGAGGCGCACTCTGTCCCCGACGATCCTCCGTTCCAATATGTTGTTGACGATGATTACGAGAAATATAATAGGCTTGTAGAGGCAGCAAACATGCCATTGTGTGAGAACAGCGATATGACTGTTCTGGATGCCTGTCTGGATGCAATGCAGATGAAGTCAGAGTTTGGTTGGACATATAGGAGCATGGACGCCATGTGCGCACACATTGCTCGCATGTTGCCGAAAGGACATAAACATCCTACGGATGGAGCGAAGATGAAGAGTGTGATTAGGGACCTTGCATTTGGGTACGAGCTGATCGACGCTTATGAGTATAATTGTGTGCTATTTCGCAAACAATATGCAGATCTCGAAGCGTGCCCCAAGTGCAACACACCTAGGTGGTGTACTAGGGAGGGTACGAGAGGCAAGGTTCCCAGGAAGGTTCTCCGGTACTTTCCCTTAACCTCTAGACTGAAGAGATTGTTCATGGAGCCGAACATTGCAAAGTCTATGCGATGGCATAGTGAGCGGGTGAGAGATGCAGAATGGTTGAAACACCCATCAGATGGTGAGGCATGGAAAGAATTCAACAAAACCTACCCGCATTTCTCTGAAGACGTGAGGAATGTGAGACTTGCACTTGCAACCGATGGATTCAATCCATTTGGGAATCAGCCAACCCTCCATAGCACATGGCCTGTCATAGTGATGCCATACAACTTGCCTCCGTCATTGTGCATGAAGAAGGAATTCAACATGTTAGCGCTGTTGATTCCGGGACCAAAGTCTCCAGGAAAGTGTCTTAGTGTGTTCATGCAGCCGTTGATCGATGAGCTTCGCCACTTATGAGGGACTGGAGTATATACTGTTGATCGATACTCAAGGTCCACTTTCACGATGAAAGCAGCAGTGTTGTGGACTATAAGCGACTTTCTTGGCTTGGGGATGTTGGCTGGAGCCGCGACGAAGGGGTATAAAGCCTACCCTATTTGCTTGGACGATACTTCTGCAACGCATGAACAAGGGAGAATGGTTTACGATGGGCACCGTAGATGACTTCCACTAAACCACCCGTGGCGAACCGATGGTATGGCATTCAATGGAAGCGAAGAACACAGAACACGCCCTTATGCTTGGAACGGGGAGCGAATTCTTTCACAGATCGATAGGTACGAGAAGTGCCTCTCTTTTCACTCTCTTTTCCCTTTTCATACGTTTGTATGATGTCTTTCTCATTATGTTTCCATCTGTTTCAACAGGATCAACTTCCCCGTCCTCAGCTCGCACCCTGCTTTCAAGGCCCCATACAGTGTGACTAACAGAATGTGTTGGACCAACAAGTCCGAGTTATGGAGATTGCCTTACTGGCGTCACATTAGAGTCAGACATGCACTCGATGTTATGCACATCGAGAAGAGCGTCTTCGACAACATCATCGGCACTACTCTTAACATAGAAGGGAAGACAAAGGATGGTCCCAAAGCTCGAGCCGCATTGCAGCAGAGAGGGGTGCGGAGAAGCCATGCACATAAGAGAGATGGAACACTCCCTCATGCGCCATCCCTGGTGAAACGGGAGGACATACCAGATATATTCGAATGGTTCGGTGCAGTGAAGTACCCCCATGGGTACGCTAGATCTTTGCACAACAAGGTCAAAATTGCAGAGAGAAAGTTCCACGGCCTAAAGACCCATGGCATTCATGTTATGTTTCAGCGTCTTCTTCCCATTGTCGTCCGTGCATACCTGCCGTTGGGTGTTGCCAAGACTTTGGTTGCGCTAGCGAAATGGTTTCAGAAATTGTGTGCTAGGGAGGTGAGGAAGGAGGATGTTCGCCAAATGGAGGATGAGATAGTTCAGATTCTTTGCAGACTGGAGATGATTTATCCCCCACACTTT
Organism: Persicaria tinctoria; assembly: GCA_037127255.1. Classification (NCBI taxonomy): domain Eukaryota; kingdom Viridiplantae; phylum Streptophyta; class Magnoliopsida; order Caryophyllales; family Polygonaceae; genus Persicaria; species Persicaria tinctoria. The sequence goes on from JBANSL010000010.1 coordinate 25,912,756, forward strand.
TTCACAATCATGGTACATCTTCTAGTTCACCTACCGCAATAAGTGTTAGAAACTGGACCAGTACATTACACCTGGATGTACCCAATAGAAAGGTATGCTACTTATAGATTAAATTCATCTCACAATTTCACGTCCATCTTACCCCTCCAAAACTTCTTCCTTTGTTTTATAGGTAACTTGGCAAATATAAGGCTCAAGTGAAGAACTACTGTTACCCGGAGGGAAGTATTTCAGAGCGTTACGTTTTAAACGAGGCAACAACATACTGCAACTTGTATCTCGGGGGTCGAGATGAGAGCCGTGCAGGTACGAATGCTATGGAGGAGTTGAGCTATGATATTTCTGTCGTTTCAAGCCTCGTGCATCCTCACGGTGAAATCATGAGAGAAAGGTTAAGAGAACCTATGATTGCAGAGGCTCACTGGCAGGTTTTAACCAACTGCAAGGAAGTTGAGTTCTACTTGACATCGCATGAGAACCTGTATAGTGAGGCTTACCCGGAGTATGAAGAATGGGACGGTAGAAAAGATTTTCTCAGTTATTTCTACCCATGGGTAAGAACGAACGTGATGTTTCATTGAACAAATTGCATGTTTGTTTTCCCAAAACAGAACTCTAACATGTTATGTTGTATAGGTTTCTAAGTTGCACAGAGATGGAGATAACTACCTAAAACCGGAGGTTCTGAACTTGGCAAAGGGGCCACTACAATGCAAACTGTATCGGGCCTGCTTTGTCAATGGGATGAAGTTTGTGGCATGGGACAAAGACAAAGATTTGAGAACACAAAATTCAGGGGTGATGGTGGAAACTTCGGATGCTAAGTACTATGGGGTACTTGAACAAGTGGTAGAGCTGATATACGCTACTTGTATGCCAGTTGTGTTGTTTAAATGCAAGTGGTTTGACACCGACCCTGAAAATAGGGGAAGCACCAAGGTAGATATGGGTTTGCTCTCTGTGGACACAAACAACAGTTGGTATGAGGATTCCCCATTTTGTCTTGCACGCTCGGCGAGGCAAGTGTTTTACGTGGATGATCCAAAGGCGGGTGATGCTTGGAAAGTAGTTAATGTGATGTCCCATAGAAACGTGTATGATCCTCAAACTCTAGAAACTCGCGGAGATGATCTTACCAATGAGGTGGAAGAAGCTTATCAGGAGAATGGCCCGGTGATCTATTTCGAAAATTTGAACCTCGCCATTGATCTTGAAATGGAGGAAGAAGAAGAAGAAGACGATGATGATGAAGATGAAGATGAACATGATGAAGATGAAGATGAAGACGACGATGAAGATGAAGATGAACAAGAGGATGACGAAGAGGAAAATGACGATGACGAAGGTTGATAATGTCTTCGGATTCCATAAATCATATATTGTAATCGTTGTTTTTGCGAGACATGGCAGTTATTTTCGTATGTGTATGACATGGTTGGTATCATGGCTTCTAAGACTATTTTTTTTGGTGCAATTTGTCATTAAGTTATGGTAAACAGGGCAATAACACATGCCAAGTGCTCTTTTTAAAAAAATCTGTATTTTTTCAGGCGACGGAAAAATTAAATTCCCGTCGCCTGAGAGTATTCAGCAGACGAACTTATTGAAAGTACATCTCCCCAATGGAAAAGTGAATTTCACACCATTTTGGCTCGAATAAAATTTCATTTCCCACCTTTATTTTCACCAAAATTTGAATTTCCGCAAAATGGTCAGTCGACGAAATTGTTTATTTTTCGTCGCCTGAAATGATCCAGGAGACGAACTTATTACTAGTACGTCTCCCCAATGGAAAAGTGAATTTTTGCCCCATTTTGGCTGGAATAAAATTTCATTTCCCACCATTATTTTCACCAAAATTTGAATTTCCGCAAAATGGTCAGTCAACGGAATTGTTTATTTTTCGTCGCCTGAAATGATTCAGGAGACGAACTTAATATTAGTATGTCTCCCCAATGCAAAAGTTAATTTCCCCCCTATATTTTCACGAAAATTTGAATTTCCGCCAAATTTTCAGGCGACAATATTTTTTTAAATGTCCGTCGCCTGAACATGTAGGATTTTACAAACTCGGACTCCTCCCCTAACCCTAGCCCCAAATCATTTTCACACATCGCTCTCTCTCTCTCTCTCTCTCTCTCTCTCTCTCTCTCTCTCTCTCTCTCTCTCTCTCTCTCTCTCTCTCTCTCTCTCTCTCTCTCCTCCGCCTCCTCCCTCTCCAACTTGCCTATGTCCCTCCTCCGCCTCTCCTCCGCCGCTCCTCTCGTCCCTCCTCCACCTCTCCTCCGCCATGCCTCCTAAATGCCGCCCTGTGAAGGGGAAAAAGAAGCAAACCTCGTCCACTCCGGCTCCGATTCCTCCACCGCTGCAAACCTCACCATCGAACTCAGCCGCTTCAGCGCCTCCGACTCCCACTACCATTCCCTCTCCAAATCCGGCCCCGACTCCCACTCCCACTTCCTCTCCAAACCCGGCCCTGACTCCCACTCCCACTCCCACTCCCTCTCCAAACCCGGCCCCGACTCCTCCTCCTGCCTCAGGGACTCCTACTCCCTCTCCCACTCCCTCTGCAACAACCCCGGTGCCACCTCCTCTCCTATCTCTCACCAATGGCAACCCTGCGCCATCCACGACCATTGTCGGCGCCAACCCAGTAGCCACGTCATTAGGCGAGGCCCCTCGCTCCATCCGATGTCGTGATTAGCACCTCTCTCTCCCTCTGTCAGATTCTTTAAAATTGTATAATGATTTAGGGTTTCAATTTGTATACTGATTTAGGATTTAGGGTTTCAATCTCATAGGATTTAGGATTTAGGGTTTCAATTTGTATAAGGATTTAGGGTTTTAATCTGATTTAGGATTTAGGATTTAGGGTTTCAATCTGATTTAGGATTTAGGGTTTCAATTTGATTTGTGTGAAATTGAACAGGAAGTATGTTCAATGTCTTTTTGTTTTAACTGGCTGCAGTGATTCTTTTTTTTTTATAAGGATTTAGGATTTAGGGTTTCAATTTGTATAAGGATTTAGGGTTTTTTTTTCCTTTGGCTTGATATTTGTGGACTTAGCCTTGGAATGAGACTTTGTGTCTCTACAGTCTTGTGTGAAACAGGATCAAGACAGAAAACCTGTTTGCTTTCTCTTTCTTTCTTTTATTTATTTTTTAATTCCAATTTCACCCTATGGTTGCAGTGAATTTGCTTCCTTTAGCCTTGTTTGAAGCCACCTGTAATTTGCTTCCTTTAGCCTTGTTTGAAGCCACCTGTGATTTTTTTTCCCTTTGGCTTGATATTTGTGGACTTAGCCTGGTTGCAGTGAATTTGCTTCCTTTCTTTTATCTTTTTACTTGTTTGATTGGCCTTATTTTGCCAGTACTTCTCTTTAATTTAGAGTCTTGCTGGCTGAGTTTATCCAGAAACTTTGCTTTCTTTTTCTCTGCCTTAGAAAAGTCTTGACTGCAGTGTAGTTGCTTTCTAAATGTTACTAAATGTTACTTCCTAAATGTTACTAAATGTTACTTCCTAAATGTTGCTTGCTTTCTAAATGTTACTAAATGTTACTTCCTAAAAGTCTTGACAAACAAGCATTACCTCCTAAATGTTACTTACCTCCTAAATGTTACTTACCTCCTAAATGTTACTTATGTTGAATATACACACAAGCATTCTGTTACTCCTTCCCCAACAATCTGTTACATTACCTAACCTTCACCATAGCCATATCACTACATGTTGCTTTTTTTTTTTTGCTTATTAATGTTACTTATGTTGATGATGATTGTGTTTGTTGCTTATTAGACCTGCCACTGATGGATTTGGATTTGGAATTGTGTTTGTTCCATGGTTCTATTTTAGATTTAGGATTTATGTTGCTTATTGCTAATAATAATGATTAAACTGGATATTATAGGTAAATATCAACTGTCTTATTATCTCAACTGTTATCTGATATGTTCTTATGATTTTTAGGTAAATATCGAACCATCAAGAGTCACAAAACAACACTCCTCAAGGCAGCAGCAGGGAAGAAGCTAAAGATTGAGTGGTCCTGCTTCCACAAGGGGCCTGGCCTCAAGCAACTGCATGACACCTTTGTCTGAGACATTGGGTGTGCTATCAGGGACAAAGTGTCGATGCTTGCATCAACATGGAGCAAACTAACAGATGAGCAACAGTCCCCCGTAAGAGATTACTTGGAGGTAGTTTATTTTTTTATTATCTTTTATTTAAGTACTTATTACTTATATCTTTATAGTGTGATCTGTGTTTGCTTTCTTGACTGTTGCTTATTTTTACCTAAAAAATACTTATTACTTATATCTTTTACCTAAAAAATATGCTTATCTACTGCACTTATTACTTATATCTTTTACCTAGAAAATATGCTTATCTACTGTACTTATCTACTGTACTTATTACTTAGATCTTTATAGTGTGATCTGGCCTCAAGCAACTTTTACCTAAGTACTTATTACTTATATCTTTTACCTAAAAAATAATTTGGTTTTGTGCTTCACATCTATTATGCACTGATTTTTTTTGTTTGCTTGCTTGGTTGTTGCCTATCTTCTGTCATGTGTGGATGCACTATGAGATTTGTTTGCTTGCTTGATTGTTGCTTATTTTGCTTGCTTATCTACTATGAGATTTTTTTAGTTTGCTTGCTTGGTTGTTGCCTATCTTATTTTTGCTTTACAATATTCTTATCTATTGTTGCTTTTCATCTATTTGCTATGATTTTTTTTTTCTTGCTTATCTACTATGAGATTTGTCTGCTTGCTTGACTGTTGCTTAATTTTTCTTGCTTATCTACTATTAGATTTTTTTAGTTTGCTTGCTTGGCTGTTGCCTATCTTATTTTTCCTTCACAAAATGTTTATCTACTGTTGCTTTTCATCTATTTGCTCTGAATTTTTTTTTCTTGCTTAACTGTTGCTTGACTGTTGCTTTTTTTTTTGTTTCCTTGCTTGGTTGTGCTTATCTACTTTTGCTTATCTCCTATTCAATTTTTTTTTCTGATATGGATGTGTAGATGTACTATGAGATTGACCCTGCAGTTGACTCATACGTGGAGAAGAAGAGTGGAAAAGCATATGGGGCCTGGAAGTATGACTGTCATCAACACTTCCTGGAGTGGGGGGGGGGGGGGGGGGGGGGCGAGGACATACCACTTGAGTTTGTCGCTCGCCCTGAGCAGTGGCGGTTCTTGGTGAGTGACTTCACAGACGAAGCGAGAATGGTAATTTCTCATTAATTCCCTAACTTGTTTTTTTTATTCGCCGTTTATCTTATTGTTTATCACTTGTGATTTCTGATTGACTATCTTTTTACAGGCCCTGTGTGAGCGAAACAAGCAAAACAGGACCAAGAACCCGAACCCCCTTAATCATCACAATGGGTCCAAGCCCCTGAGGTTCCGAGCAGAAGAGCTCATCGTTAAGGAAAACCATCCGGCGGCATGGCTTAAGACAACCATAGAAGCCTACGAGGGGTGTCCGGGTGCGCAAGATGGACTGGTATGACCTTTTTTTTTTCTGTAATTTTTCCTAAGTACTTAGGTTTTACTTATATTATTGCATTTCTTATAAATCCTGTTCAAAAATGCATTTCTGTATGACTTTCTTATTTCTCCTAAGTACTTAGGTTTTACTTAGGTTTTCTGTATGAGTTTCTGTATGACTTTCTTATTTTCTGTATGAGTTTTACTGACTGTAATTTTTGTATGACTTTCTTATTTCTTATAAATTGTAAAATCAGAAGTTCAAAAATGCATTTATGTAATTTTTCCTAAGTTTGTGTACATCCTATAACTTGTATGACTTTCTTATTCTCTATATGACTTTCTTATTCTCTGTATAACTTGTATGACTTTCTTATTTTCTGTAATTTTTTCCTAAGTTTCTGCATGACTTTCTTATTCTCTGAGTTTGTGTACATCCTATAACTTGTTTTACTTATATATATTCCTTTTACTTATATATCCCTTTTACTTATATATTCCTTTTACTGGTTTGAAATCAATATATGCATTCCTTTCTGTGTTTTACTTATATATATATATATATATATATTCATTTTACTTATAAATTTCTGTGTTTGTAGGCCAAATTGAAACGTCGTCTTGATGAAGTCTGCACTGTTTGAGAAGGAGCAGAAGACCCAAGCCAAATACCACCCCTCTCTGTCGAAGAACAAACACATATCATCTTGGGTTGCTTTGGGGAAAGAAAAGGAACAGAAGTTCGAGGTATAGTTCAATCCCACTTATTTTATTATTGTTTTACAATTTTCAGAAGTTCATAAAAATATTTTACTTGTTATAATTCATATCAAGATTTTACTTATGTTTGAATTTCTGATTTTACAATTTCACGTTTTCAATCTTGTTTTCATAACAAGATTTTATTTATGTTTTACAATTTCCATTACTGATTTTACTTATAGTTCATAACAATATTTTACTTATGTTTTCAATCTTTTTCTACTTACAACTCTTATTATGTGTTCAATCCCACTGATTTTACTTATTATGTTTTCAATATTTTTTTAAAAGGAATGGGTGTAGCTGGAGAGCGGCCTGCAAAGAAAAGAGGGGGTCCATGGGCAGCAAGGGCTGCAGAGAGGGACAAGGAGCTGGAGGAGGCAAAGGCTGAAATTGTAAGGCTGCGTGAGAAAACCACCCTAACCGAGACCAAGAATGAGCAGCTGGAGGAGCGTATGGCCAGCATCGAGAGGCTCATGATGGACATGCTAAGTGGTCAGGCCAACTCACAACCATCCGTCACCTCCGTAGTGTGTCCTCAGGCTGTCCCTTTAGCCACAACTTCTCCTCAGCCCTCCACCAACTCAGCTGGTCATCCAACAGACAGTCAGCCCTCCCCCCAGCCGAAATAGCTAGGTAAGGACGCCCTCCTCATATCCCTCTAACTAAAACTTGGGTTTGTTTTTTTGGAGAAACATTTAGAACTTGTGTATTCTGGAATTTGTAGTATTGGTATATACTTTTTGTGAAGTTTTTTGTGAAGTTGCTCAAGATGGATATTTGTCACATACTTTTGGTATGTTGGACAAGGTTTAGGGTGGATTACAAGGTTTTTAATGTGATGTGTTGAATTGCTTGTGCTTGTGTGTTGTTGAGTATGTTGTTGTTTGTGTTGTGTGTGTTGTTGTTTATAGAGTTTAGGACATGAGCACAACATGTGCTATAAGGTACATTCGAACAGGGGGCACCTGCCCTATTAAATTTTATTTTTTTAAAATCAAAACAATTCAGGCGACGAACAAACAACCTTACATCGTCTTATTACTAAAAAAAAAAATTAAACCTATTCAAGCGACGGACTTATATAAAATTCCGTCTCCTGAACACTCCAGCTACGGACATACAACTGAGAATGCATCTTTAGACTACACTTAGGAGACAAAACAATTCTATATGTCCGTCTCCTGAAACTATCTAGGCGACGACACATAAAGAAAAAAGTCCGTCGCCTGGATGCTTTCATAGCCCTATGGACCGACTCAGGCGACGAACTTATGACACTAAACTCGTCGCCTGAGTCTTAATGGGCGGGCCTGGATGGCCCTTGGCCTCTGACAACATCATCAGTCGACGAACACTTTTTCCGTCGCCTGAGTTCACTCCGCCGACGAACATACAGATGCTCGTCGACTGAATGGTGGAAGGATGAAAGTCACCCGACCACAACTCAGGCGACAGAAGTTCGTCGCTTGAGTTGTCAGAGGGCGAAAAACACCTTTCAGGCGACGACTTCGGTCCGTCGCCCGAAAGACCATCTGACGTAGTGAACCAAATATGAGTTACAATCGTTATGGAAAATAAAAATCAACAATAGGTAGTGAAAGATAAACTTTTTGTGTAGAGTACGTAAGAAATAAAGAGCGAAGAAAGAGAAGGGTGTGAATGTGATAAATGTTTAAAAGTAGTATTGGATCGATCAGATGAGAAAATGAAAAAAAGAAGACAATATAAAAGGGGTTAATTGATGTACATAAAAATCCCCTCGAGTCAATCCAAAAACTAAATAAAAAGGGTTGCTTTGGTGGTTTTGGGCTATAGTTAACCCAATTCATACATTTGCCTAAAAATAGGCAACAAAGCAATTACTATCACACCTCTCCCCAATCACACTCCCTCTTCCAACTTGACTTTCAAACACAAACCCTCTTTTCTTGCCCCTACCCCTATTTACTGCCCCTACAACAAACCTCTTCTCTCTCACATGACACGACTATTATCTTCTTTCTCACAAATTCCGGAAAATGACCTCAACTTTTACAATGATTTCATAAACTAACCTCAACTTTCAACATGCATGGATAAAAATGTCAATTAAGTAAAGAGAGTTTCATCAATACAGTAATATATATATATAAATGCTTATGTTATTTATTCTCACACAATTCATCACATAAGTTGTTTTTGTTTTATATATAGATGGCAATAGGCCGTTACAACGGGAAAAAAGGATTGAACCGGCCATATCAACACCGAATATCACCGTTACTAATTATACTGTAATATTTTTCAAAACTAGCATCAAAGTTAGGGTTCATTGCTACTACAATTTACTACTGTACTAAATTAATTTAGTGATAATAGCTGCCCCCCCTCTCCTCCTCACGTACCCCTCCCCATTAAATGATCTTCTGCTTCTATCAATCCAAAGTGATCAGATCAGAAGTCACCACCTCCTCTTCCCCCACTCCCACACACACACACATGTACAGTCTCTCTCTCTCTCTCTCTCTCTGTCTGGAGGTGGGAGGTGGGAGGTGGGAAGTGGGGTGTGGGGTGTGGGGTTTAATTGTCACGTAAAAAGTGGAATAGATGATTCTAATTAGAAAGAAGGCAACAAGCAGTTCGTTTCCATGCCCTGAACACCACCCTTTTATAATAAATCAAATGCCTTTATAGTTTTGAAGTGATTGAATAGGTTTGCTGTAGTACCAGAAAAGGAATCAAAAGGTATGGGAGATGAATATGGGCAGTCCAATCTTTCCTTGTACTCTCATTTCTAACTATCATTGGCATATATCTGCTTCTACTGTCTTTTCTTTCTTTCACACCTTTTTCATTTATTTCTGCCTTCTCCATATCCCCCCATTTGCCTTGTGCTCCCCCTGATTCCCTTTTTCTGATCCATCTTCAGTCCTTTCGGTTTTTACTCCATCATTTACTCTCTCTCTCTCTTTTTTTTTTTTTTTTTTTTTTTTTAATTTTTATTAATTGATTGCTCATGCATCTGATAATTCATTCATTCAATCTATTGGAGTATTAAAGATTATTTATTTGGTGGACACAAAAGGGCCCAGCAGGACCTATTTAAGCAAGGGTTTGGATTGCTACTTGGCCTCACTATCTAGGGCACAAAAAAATCCTTCCCACCTCCCTATCTCAAATTCTCAAGCAATTGATCCATCCATCCATATATCCATCATCATGGGATCATCTAACAGGCACTGGCCTAGCTTGTTCAAGTCCAAGCCCTGCAACCACCATGAGTTCACCTCCCCTAATTTCTCCTCCTCTCCTTCCTTCAAATCAGTACCTAATTTCCCTTCCTCTCCTGGTAAATCAATCTTCCTAGTTAATTAAAACTACTATACAATTTTGATGTACGTTTTATTAATTTGATTGAATTAATTTGATTCTGCAGGAGGAGCGGATGGTTCCTCGACAGAGGAGCGGACTCCGGAGCCGAAACCTAGGTGGAACCCTAAACCCGAACAGATTCGGATCCTGGAAGCCATATTCAACTCCGGGATGGTGAATCCGCCGAGGGAGGAGATCAAGAAAATCCGGGCTCAGCTGCAGGAGTACGGTCAGGTCGGCGACGCCAACGTCTTCTACTGGTTCCAAAACCGCAAGTCCCGGAGCAAGCAGAAGAACCGTCAGCTCCTCCGCAAGTCCACAACCAACGCCATCACCCCGCAAACCCCACCGCTGGCCCCGGTCGCCCCTTCGTCTTCATCCTCGTCCTCATCCGATAGGTCCTCCCCAAATAAGTTCACTAACAGCTCAAGTGGCAGTGTTCTTGAATCTCCCACAGGCCACCAGGGAGGATACGGTTTCTATCAGCATCAGCAACAGCAGCAGCAGCAGCAAAACGATGGTTTTATTCAGCAGGAGTTGGGCATCACGCCACCAACAGGTGCCCTCCCTTTCTTCTTCCCCGTACCACAGGCAGCAGGTGCGTTTGGAGCGGGAGCCTTATGCTTTAATGAAATTACACAGACACCGGTGACTAGTGTCGGTGGTGGAATGTTCCCTTCCTTCTCCTCAGTCGCTGATCAGGCGGGGGCGATGGGGACTTTCTCTGGTCTCTTGCTTGGGGATATGACTTGTGCATCAAAGAGATCAATGTTCGAGGAGGAGGAGGAAGACAAAATGAGGTACGAAGCCGAAGAGCTGAGCTTCATGGTGACTAGCCCCACAAACACAAACGCCATTCATATCCCTCCTACTCCAGCTTCTCCTCTTGTGCTTCCTTCCCTCTCTCAATTCCAAGGTGCGTACTTTAATTAATTTAATTAGCTTCACTTCGCTTCGCATCAAGGGATGCAATACGAGGTCATCATCGATCTACCTATTATACAGTAATATATATATAAATGCTTATGTTGCGTCCCTAAAATTAGGGTTTCCCGATCCCTAAAATCAAACTGTTGTTAATGTATCAATAATCTTGAATTCGATCAGTACGTGGTTCACCTTATGCACCAGATTTTTAATACTGTACACGGAGTATAATTAATCTTTTGATGCAAGAGTAATTCACAAATAGGAGTACTTTTAGTAGGAACCCGGCCTATTTCTTCTGAAATTGACATTTCAGAAGTGATAAGTTACGGTCAACGCTGGTAAGGTTGTGTGAGAGGACAATTGTTCTTTTTTTTTTTGATTTTTGACAAGATATATGCACTTTGTGACTGATTGGAAATGACGGTTTGATTTAGGTCTTCTTTCACCCGTCAATTTATACAATACTCCCTCCCTCCGTTCATAAATATAAGATCACTTCACTTTTGCACGTATTTTAAGAATAAAAAAACTATAAAAAATATTAATTTTTTTCACAATCTAGTATGTATTATTAATAAATATTATATTACGGAAACAAAATTTGCAAAAAAAATTAATATTTTATATAGTTTTTTACTCATTAAAATACGTGCAAAAAGTCAACAATCTTATATTTGTGAACGGAGGGAGTATTTTTTTTATTAAAACATTGTACAGTATGTACGTTTTATGTTGGGGGTATAAATCTATGAATTGGGTGACAATCTTGTTTTAGAGTGCAGTAGTGGCTCATTACCTATGTTATACTAAGGGCTTTAGCCCACTTCCTCATCAACAAAATAAAAATAAAAATCAAAGGAGCGGTTTGTGGAAAAAAGATTGTAATTTCCTAAAAAAACAAAACGTTATATATGCAATTCCGTGATTCATGAGGTGTTGGATAAAGTAGAGGCGAACGTGCGTGTGCGTGGCTCCGAAGAAGAAAATGAAAACTGAGAAATAATTACAGCAGTTTTTACCGTTTCCGGTGTTGACTGTGTGCAATGCAGGTGCAGCTGGAGAGCCGGGGGGCGGAGGCAGGATGGTGGTTGGGCCGGCGAAATCGACTGTGTTCATCAATGAAGTGTCATTCGAGGTTCCGGCAGTGGGGCCCTTCAACCTGAGAGAGGTGTTTGGGGAGGATGTGGTGCTGCTCCACCAGTCTGGCCACCCAGTGCCGACCAACGAGTGGGGGCTTACCCTACACCCTCTCCAGCACGGCGCATGTTACTTCCTGGTGCGCACGTTAGCATCCAAGCACCACCACCACTCTACCACCCCACCTCATCAACTTTTCCAGCCTTCTCAATTTCCCTTCCACCTTTAATTAATACTTTAAATTAAGGTAATTTTGGACCACCGTACCGTTTTCTTCATCTAACCATTTTAGGGTTTCTGCAAATTTTAAATTTATTTAGGGTTATATATAATTGATATCTGATAAGTGATATTGCTAGCTTGTATTTCTATTCTATTAATGAAGGTTTTCTTATTTTGCAGCAGATCGATTAAGGATGTTGATTCATCAACACGTGAAGCCAAGCTTGACTCCATCTGCCTGATCAATTAGGGTTGTAAGCTTTAATAGTTTTATTTGTATTAAGTTCTATAAATCTTCGGTAATGTCATCCAACGAATGAACTTGTTAGACAAGCTAGTGATCGATCATGTGTTATATATAAATATATGCTTAATTCATATATACTACCTCTCTTCATTTTTTTTTCTCCATTTTTTTAATGAGATAAAAACTATATAAAATATCAAAATTTTTAATTAATTTTTTTTTATAATTTTATAGTTATGTTTAAGATTAAAATGGGGTATTATTTAAAAAAATGATAAAAAAGTTACTCTTGTTCTTTCTTTTTGCTCCATAAAAAAATGTGTTAGAAATGCCAAACGATACTTATTGGTGAACGATATTTAGTGGTGAACGGATAGTATAAAGCTTATTCGTTACAACTTTAAAATGTGTTCTTTAATTGTTTTTTTGTTGTCGTGTCAATTCATTGATTTTACAACACAAAATGATGGTACATAATTGATGTACAAGTACTAATCAGACTGCAGAATTGTTATTCTAGAGTACTAGAGTGAATCTTTAATTAGATTTACACTAGAAAATACTACTCCGTAATTACACGAGTTTATTGAAAATAGTACATACTCCATGTGTGTATATATATACCCTTAGAAAATATGATAATATTTTATCTATTTATTTTTATAGTAATTTAAAATTCTTGTTCATTTAAGATGTTTTCTTACTATAGAAGTAATTTGAAATAACTATGTCGGGGTGGTTGAGTCGGAAAGAAACTTAAGGTATATAGTACCCTAGTAGTCAAGGCCGGACCTGAGGGGAGGCAAACGTGGCCTCCACCTCGGGCCTAAAAATTAAAGAGGGTCCAATATATATATATATATATATATATATATATATATATATATATATATATATATATATATATATATATATATATATATATATATATATTGTAAGTATATGGATTTTTTTATAAGTAAGTTTAAATAAAGTCATTATAGTGTATTGGGAAAAAATCTCATTCTTTCCTAGTAGTTCATGATTCAATTCTCTTTGTAACCCATTAATTTGGTTGCATTTTTTCCACCAAAATTTCATTTAATAATCACTAAAAATCACCAATAAAATACAAATTATCCATTATATATGGTTATGAAAAATAAACAAAATTTTATTAATGTTTTATTTCGTTTTATCTTGTGCAACTTCATATTTTAAAAAAATTTAGATTTTCACAAACCCTTTCTAAAAGAATAATTGCCCAAAATAACGAATAAAAAATATTTAAAACAACCTATATTGAGCTTTTTTTTATATAAAAATAGCTAAATAAAATAAATGAACGAAATAATAAAGAAAATTCTCCAAAAAAAAGAGTAGAGGAGCCCATTTTTATATCCGGCCTTGGACATTTCAAATCTCAGGTCTGACCCTGCCAATAGTCTCTAGTTCGATTAGTTCGATTATTTGATATGATCGCTCTATATTTACCAAAATAAACTTTGAAATGGTAGATAGATTTAAGAGGCCGAAGAGTTTTTATTTTTATTTTTTATCTATCTAATTAAGCTTTGGATATTTGTTTTTGTCAACAACTTTGGATATATTTGTATTATATATTAGGGTAAATTGCAACTAATATCCCAACCTGTAGGGATAGTTGCTTTTAATATCCCAACCTTGTAAAATTTCACAAAATATCCTAAGATATACCATTAGTTGCACTTAACACCCTGGATGAGATTCTTAAACTTAAAAAATCACCCACATCATACAAAAATTATAAAAAAAGACCCATATTCATTAAATGTTTTCAATAAACTTCTAATATATTTTAAAATTTGAAATTAAAAAAATCTCTTACAATTTAAGCCCACCAACCCACCATCCAAAAATAATTATAATAGGTATATAAAATCTACTCCTTTAAAAATATAATATAATTATTTTCGCATTTACTCATTTAATATTTTAATATAATTACTCAAAATAATTAATTACTTATCTTAAACATAATACCTTTACAAAAATAAAATAATGTAGATTTTCATAAATAAATGGTATGAGATATGATAACCAGTTGTAATAAATAGTTACATAATAACGATATATTAAAATAATATAGTAAAATTATTATTTTTTACCATATTATTTTTAATATATCTTTATTATATAATTATTTATTGCAAATGGTTATCATATCTTTTACCATTTATTTTTTAAATCTACTTTATTTTATTTTTGTAAAACTATTATGTTAAATATTTCTTATAGAATCATTTTTTTTAATACCATGGAATTTATGTGTGATACATTATAAGATGTTATGTATTAGTTTTAGTATATATAACATAATATTAACCAAAAAGACATTATATATCATATCAAATAATATGCAGGGAATATATAGATGTACAAATTGGCATGTATCGAGAAAGACTTATATAAATTTAGATTTTAATTGTAATGTATGTTTTTAGGTAAATAATTAATTATTTTGATTGATTATATTAATATTTTAAATGAGTAGATGCTAAAGTAATTATATTATATTTTAAAGGATTATATTTTATACATCTATTATAATTATTTTTGGATGGTGGGTCAGGTGGGGTTAAATTGTAAGAGATTTATTTAATTCTCATTTTTTAAAAATGTATTAGGGGTTCATTGAAAATATTTTATGAAAATGGATGATTTTTTATAATTTTTGTTTAATGTGGGTAATTTTTAATTTAAGAAACTCATTTAGGGGCTAATGGTATAGGTTAGGATATTTTGTGAAATTTTATCTAGGGTATTGAAAGCAACTATCCCTAAAGGTTGGGATATTATTTGCAATTTACCCTATATATTATGAAATTTAAGGGAATTTCTACAAAAAGCAAAAGTTCCTTCAAGATCAGCGTGGATGTAGTTTTTTCATTTTTTTTTGGTGATAATCTCATCTCGTTTGGTTTAGTTGTGTTTAGTTTCGCTTATGTAGAGTGCCTTTTTCTGTATTTTGCACCGTCTATATATTTTAGGCTTATTTCAACGATTGACCTCGAATCATTATCTAATTAAAAAACAAATTATGTGGTGATCGATTATAATATAAGTAATAAATGTTTTTTCATTTATCTTTGACCTTGTTCTTTCCCAACATCATGAAAGTTGGTTTAATTTTTAGCTTTCATGCTAATCTATGTGCTTGGCCGGTTCAGAAGCTCACTCGATCAGTTATCTGTTGACCAAATTGAATCACTTTCCCTTATCCAGTAAAACTTGACCAAATCAATTATCAAATTTAAGGGTACGAAATATCACTTCTCTAATAAATTTCTGAATCGATCTAATATGTCATCTCTAACACCGTCTTTTTATTTCCATAAATACACTTTAAAAAAATATTCGAGCAATAAGAACATATTGTGCCAAAATTAACCTAAATCTTCATATATTCCTCATTGAAAAATAATTGAGGGCTGATTTGGTGCATCCTTTATTTTTTAAAAAAAGAAATAGGAAAAGTCTACAAACGCGACATAGTCTATCCTAAATCGTTCTTTTGGTCAAACAATAGGGCTATTATTCAAGCCGAACAAGCCGAGTATTGCTTGTTTATATTCAGTTTATTTAGAATATGAACGAGCTCGAGCCGAGCCTAAAATTTGACCCGAGCTTAAAAATGTGCTCATATTCGGCTCGTTTAGGAAATGAGCGAGCTCGAACTGAGCTTTTTTCGAGTTTTAGGCAATTCTACTTGCTCATTATACAATAACTTAAAGGAAATTTTAAAAATTTCATAAAATTCGAGCTATTCGAGTTTAATTCGAACGAGCCAAACTTTGGACCGAGCTTAAAAATGTGCTCATACTTTGCTCGTTTAGAAAATGAGCGAGCTCGAGTCGAGTTTTTATCGAACGAGTATGAATTGAATTCAAGCTACTCGTGTTCACATAACACCCCTAGTCAACAATTTGGAGTTCTTAATCAGAGTGAAAAGGAGCATTGGTCAAATGACCCTACAGGTGGGTCAATTGATCAGCTATGAAATCTCTCTAAAAACGTTCAAAATCAGAATATTACTAAATTTAGACATTTCCAAATGCCAGAGGTTACTTATTACAGTACATAAATGTGACCTTTAGCGACGAACATAACTGCTCATTGTACAAGGGCATGTGAACTTTAGTGAGGAACCTATATTTCTCGCTAAATGTGACATTTAGCGACAACTTTTTGATTCATCACTAATTGTTATTATAACGCGATCACCTAAAGAATAAGAAAATTAGTGACGTTTTGGAACTTTTATTGAGGAATATTTTCATCACCACAAATACAATTATCGAGGAATTTCATATTTTGTCATTATATGTTTGGTGTATATTATTAAAACCCGACAAATTTATAGGCGATAAATATTATAATTTCTCGCTAAACATATTATTAATGAACGAGGATATCCCATTTTCGTTGCTGGCGCGATCATGGAATTTCATCTATACTTATTACCTCAGGGTGACGACAAAATGTCCTAATTTACCTACAAAGCCTGGCCAGGATGGATGGGGTCAATTTATACCCTTATTGGTCCAGTCAGTGTTGATGACGTTTTCGAATCGCGAAGAAGTGATTACTGTTCAATCGTCATCTCGAAAGGAAGTAAGATGATGTTCTTATTCCAGATACGTTCTTATCCGACCAAAGATCTTAAGAACTCAACTCGAGGGGTTTTAGATCAAGGAGATATGTAGAGCTCTTCTTCTTCTCTCTTGAATCAGATCCCTTTCTTGGAGGTTGGAGGGGGGTATTTATAGGGAGGCTAAGCGAGCAGCTTGCTGGTAACCTCGTGGGTTAACGGGAGACACGTGTAATGCATGCCCTTACGCTAGGGAGTTAGGCATTACGCGTGGCACTGTTAGAGAGGAGGTGCTTGACCAGCGAGTTGCTCGTCTTTTCTCTAAAGGACCTCGAGGTATGAGTGGGTCCCGTGATGAGGTGTACACTTACCTATGTTATGATTCCGATCGCGATGTTCCTTAGATCGATGATACTTAGGGTACTGAGTTAGGTAGGGGTCTGGCGAAGTACCTTGCTCGCGATGTATTCTGTAGAAGATCATATGTCTTTTGCGTTGGGTGGTCTAATTAATAGGTCTATTTTCTATGGCATCGTCATATCTCTTCGTAACCGGATTGTGAGTGATGTATCACCCGCGATTAGGTTTCGACAAAAACGATTGATGCGGGACCATTCAAGACACCTTCGGACACACCTATACTTGGGGATGGACCTATGATTCAAGCTCGTGAGAATGTTGTCATTCTAAAGAGGAAGAAGAAGGCTCCACCATGGGAGAAGGTCCAAAGGTGGAAGTTTGACGTTTTTAAGATTCGTTCAGAAGTTTGACAGCTTTTCGACGTCTCAGTAAAATGAGTCGTACAGATTCAATATTAATCGGATTGGATCGTGTCATACCTTTTCGGAACGAGGACGAAGAGAACTACAACTTTTCTGTTGAAGGTTTTTCCAGATTCGACCTAGAGCTTGGCTGAAAATCACATTCTTTGAAGCTGTCGTATGTTTAGCCGAATTTACTTAAGTGTTGGAACATTTTTATTGTTATTTTTAGTAACTCTTTTACTTAAGTTATTTTAGGTAACTTTAGGGTTTATTTTTATCAAGTCTTTTATTTATTAGTTTTATTAGAAAATCAGCCTTTTAGGTTATATAAGGCCGATCCCCATTGTAGAACAATTCAGACGTTTCTTTTATGAAAATTTCAGTTTGTGTGAAACACAATTGAGAGAAAGTCAATCGACTCGAAGCGTGGCTCGTCGATTGCAACTATTGGTATAGATCTTGCTTGGTTTGCTTTGAGTTCGTCAACCTCGCGAGAGCTTGGTGATCCAGGTAATCACAAGTCCCCTCCTTGTGCCTCCAAGTTGTCCGCTTGGTTGTGTAAGGTTGTAGAGCGGGCTTTATAGTCGTTGGTATTTGGTTCCTACCCTCTTAGGAGGCCTGGGGTCTTTATCTCGTTCTATTTTAGTTCGATTCAGTCCTTATCGGTCGAGTCTTGCTTTCAATTTCGTGTCTTTATTCTTGTTCATCGAGTCTTTGCTTCCGTTCTTGTTATTTATAGTTTAATTGTCGAAGATCGGGCCGTCCTACGGCTAACCCCGTATCAACGATGCTTCTCGCCAAAAAGTTATTCTCGAATGGGCTTGAATTGAGCACATTGCGCTTTCGGCCCATTTGGGGAGGGTGACCCCGCGGAGACCTATAAGTGAGGGTTTCACTTCCAGGCGCTCCACTTCTATTCTTCTAAAGACAGAAGACAGAAGAGAGAGAGAGAGAGAGAGAGAGAGAGAGAGAGAGAGAGAGAGAGAGAGAGAGAGAGAGAGAGAGAGAGAGAGAGAGAGAGAGAGAGAGAGAGAGAGAGAGAATTCGCCGGGCTTTCATCTCCAGAGGGACGGTACCGGAGTTAGGTGGCAGTCTATTTCCTCATTCTCTTGTCGTTCAGTGTTTCTCTTCCACTTTTTCAAGTAAGTATTTCTTGATTATCCTAACACTCTACTTAATTTTTTAGGTTCTCGCTTGTATTGTACAGTTTTAAGGTAGGGGGAGGAAAACCCTTGGTGGTTGGGCCGCCTTTTTCCGGGCAGGGGTACGGTGGTTATAGGGTTGAGAGAGAGGCGTTTCCTGGTGTCTCATTCCTCTTTTCCTTCTTCCTTTTCCTTGGTGTTTTGATTGGTTTCCTGGGGGTGTTTCAAGGTTACGTGGTGGTGGTACGGTTGGGTTGGGATCTTCCGGGGTTTTTTCCGACGGTTGTAGATTGACGAAGACTTTTTGCCTCCCCTCATTTCTACTTTTTAGGGATGGTTTCTTCGAAAACCGAGATACTTTATGGAGGAGACAAATAGGCGTTTTTTAACCGTCACTCTTCAGGGGGAGATGTCTTTTCAATGCCCCCTTAAAGGGGCGCGTGAGATGCCAACATAAAACCTGAGAGGGGTTTTTAAGCGCCGAAACTATTTACTCGCGACGCTGAAAATGTCATTTCCCCTTGTTGTTTTTTCTTTCTTCGCGTCTTTTTAGCAGTTTTTCTTCTTAATACACTTACTGTTGTCTAACGAGAGCGATAGCCAAAATAGGAGCATGGGCTATGAGTACGAGGAGGTTAGTTCCTCGCGAACAAAGATAGAAACGCTAGTTCGTGACGATCCAGAATCCACGACGTCTCCTACTCTTCCCCCGCAAAAGAAGAAGTCACGCGAGGTGAAAGGAAAGAAAACCGAGACAGCAGCTCCACAGAGCGCGAAGTGGCGAAAGATGGTTGGGTCCATCAAGCGTCCTCTTGCGAGGGATGATCCTGAATATTGCCACACTTTTGAGTCTATAAATGAACTGGGGAAAGAGGGATTGCCTCGCGTGGTGAAAGAAAGGAACACATCAGTTCACGTAGTCCCGGGGGACTTTGCCGTGCTTCCCTACAAACAGACGGAGCTAGACAATTGTAGCTTTTGTGAAGGTTATGTCCCCCCCGCTGCTTTTCCATCTGCTCCGAAGGTTTTTAAAGGGCGCATAGCTCCTACTGATACCAAAACTAGGGGAGAGAGATCGATTCTACAATCCCCTCACCTTGAGATGGTAGCTCAGACTTACCCTTGGCCAGTTGGGGTAGAGATCGGTTTGGCTTCTGAGAACGGGGGTTGCCTGAATGTCTATCGAGATCATGTGGTTGTCCATCTCGAGAGTTTGCTTCAAGGGTTTCGTCTTCCTCTACCTAAACTTTACTCTGATTTCCTAGCGATGATAGATTCTTATCCTGCCCAGCTTTCCTTCAACGTTTGGATGTATCTAGCGACCTATGTTATGCGTTGCGCCGCTATCAAGAAAAAACCGGAGTTGAGCCATCTTTTTTCGGTTCTGTCTTTGCGACATAGAGAGGGGCTAGTGTCTGCTTCCTTGTCCGGGAATATAGTTGTAAGGTTATCTAATTAACCAAACTGGGTGGAGAAAGAAATGGTTCCTAGTTCGCGATCCCACTAAGTCTTTTTTGAACTTTGTGACCACACCTGGTTCTTACGTGCCCCCCCCCCCCCTAAAAATAAAAGTATTGCAATGGACAGATGTCGATCTGTGTTCAGCCGGGGGGAAAGGTCTTCGGCGAAACGGGGCTACAAGGAAGTTGTGACCCCGACTCGCTTAGAGATGGTTGTCTTTATTTATACTAGCGCTCTGCATGTGGATATAAGTCTTATTCTGTAGGGTTATTTTTCAATTGTTCTGAAGCTAGGAGTTGCGTGTCAAAAGCTAGTTTTTCGTGTTGCTAGGTGTGTTGAGTTTGCTTGTAGGCTTCCTTGCTGCTTGGAAGGAGGTTGCACTCATCAAGCGTTCTTTTTTTCTGTTTGGTGTTCTTTATGGACCTCGTTGTGTGCCTGGGTGGTTTGCGGTGCCCTTTGTTGTTTGCGTTCTAGAGATTAGTGTAAAAAGGCAAGCATTCCTGAGCCTGTTATTGTAGTTTGCTTTTGATAATGACGTCTACGATGCCAGTTGACATTCCAGGTGTAACCGTTCCTCGCGTTAGAGGTTTTACCTGTGATATTGTGGTGGAAGGACACTTATACAGATTGTTAAGTTTTTATTAAATAATCTATTTTCCACCTAGGAGTTTGACCCTTTTTGAGGTGTCTATTGTTGTTGCAACCTTTGCCGTATGTTTTACCGTGATTATGGTTATGAAGCGCTTGGCTATGTGCACTTATGGACGCGAGCGGATGAGGAATTTGTGGTGAGGGTGGAGCCCTTAGGTCCTAATTACTAATGGTTTACATTTAGGTGGCCCGAGTTTGTTGTTTCTAATGAACTCCAGATTGGGACACACTTGATCTTTGAGTATGAAGAACACTCTTGTTTTGATGTTGTTGCTGTAAATCATGGTCCTGATCAGAATGGTGACATGGACTTTTTCGTTCGGTGTTACACTTGTTGCTTTATAACCTTTTGTGTTACCGTAGTTTGGGATTGTTAATCGCGACGTGTGTTGTACGCTTTTGTTTTGATGTATAATAAAAAAATCTTGTATGATTGTGTCTCGTATATATTTATCGTTAAGGTATCGTGACCAATGTATTTGCAGGTAATATCCAGCATATTCTACGCTATGAAGAAACCTGGATAATTGTAGATGAATAGGGTCTTGAGATTGCGATGAATGTGTCATAGGGTAGATGCTCTTGTTTCGTATGTTTGTTAATTTGAATGACAAACAATATCATAGTTTAATCGCAGGATTTTTGTAATAAGTTTTTGATGACAATTTAAATGTCGAGCGTGATTTTGATATTCGTGTTCTCTTGTCTGCTTGTGAGTTGGATGCGACCGCTCCCTGACGTGACATTGGTAGATAGGGTAGCAGAGGCGTGGTCTGATAACTCGCCACTTGCTTTGCAGGCAGCTTATCTGACAAGCTTTTGGATTGAGGCGGTCTCTTGTTTGTTGTGTTGATGCCCGTTTGGAACAGGATTGGTTTTGTTTACAGATATATATGATAGTGTAGGGAGTAGCTTGTCTCAATCATCCTTTCGTGATGTTTCTGTTTTTCTGACCTAAAGTGAGGAACCATGACCTCTCCCAACCCTAGACGTCGCGATTTTTTCCGTTCCATTGATTCTGAAGAGAAGCTTGAATATCTGGTAATTCTTCTACTTCTTTATTCATGGTTGTCATATTTATGGCCTTTTTAATAGAGCTTTGCTTTAATTGTTTGCAGTTATTTCCGGACTCTTTCGGTGCTATGTATGGCCGCGTGGTGTCAACCCATGTCTGTTTAGTTTCCCCAACTGGAAGAGAATTTTGCGTAAGGGTATATCGGGATAGCCAAGATCATTATATTCTAACTGAGGGTTGGCGTGCTTTTGCTGAAGATAGTGGGCTTCGTGTCGGGGGATCTCTTATCATTAATTTTTAAGTATGAAGGGAGCAATCGCTATACGATAATCGTTCTGGAAGCAAGTGAATGAGTTCGCGAGATTGGATCGAGATTTGGTTTTGTTTTGTTTTCCTTTTTAGCCTATCATTCGACTGTTGTTGTATGAACTCTATCTTGTTAATCGTTTTTGTATCTCGCTTTGGATGTAATATAATGATCATGTTGCGTTTATTTTTGAGGCTTGTCTGCATATTTGTGTTCGAAAAAACACGTGATTGGTGGATTTTTTCTCCTTGGAGGCTTGTTCTAAACCGTGTTCGAAAGACACGCGATTGCTAAATTTATTCTTCTTGGAGGCTTGTTTGCACATTCGTGTTCGAAAGACACGCGATTGCTAAATTTATTCTCCTTGGAGGCTTGTATGCACATCCGTGTTCGAAAGACACGCGATTGCTAAATTTATTTTTCTTGGAGGCTTGTTTGCACATCTGTGTTCGAAAGACACGTGATTGCTAAATTTATTCTCCTTGGAGTCTTGTTTGCACATCCGTGTTCGAAAGACACGCTATTGCTAAATTTATTCTCCTTGGAGGCTTGTTTGCACATCCGTGTTCGAAAGACACACGATTGCTAAATTTATTCTCCTTGGAGGCTTGTATGCACATCCGTGTTCGAAAGACACGCGATTGCTAAATTTATTCTCCTTGGAGGCTTGTTTGCACATCCGTGTTCGAAAGACACACGATTGCTAAATTTATTCTCCTTGGAGGCTTGTTTGCACATCCGTGTTCGAAAGACACACGATTGCTAAATTTATGCATAGTGACAATCATTTTTGGGTTTGGAACTTTCATTTATATATATGAAGAGGTGTACCCAATCGGGATTCCTGACGACCCCTATACATGGAAAATCTAAGCCACCAGGTTTCCAATATTCCTAATCTTTACGCAAAATAAGCCTTAAGGTTTCTAGCATTCCATGACTTCGCGATGATTGCTCCTTCTGAGTTTTGAAGCTTGAAAGAACCTTTGCCTACTTCTCTGTGGATGACGTAAGGACTTTCCCATTTGGGTTCTTGCTTTCCCCCCGTTGCTGCATGTCGAAGGACCATGTCTCCTTTTTGTATTGGACGTATGAAGATGCGCTTGTTGTACCCCTCAGTAAATCGACGCCGATACTCGTTTGCTTTGAGACAAGACGTGTCTCTTCTTTCTTCTCGCAAATGGAGTTCTAATTCAAGGGCTTCGTCGTTGGTGTCTTTGTTGAAATCAACAATTCTGGCCGATGGTACCAACAATTCTACCGGGATAATCGCATCGACTCCAAAGGCCATCGCGAATGGCGTTTCCCCAGTGGGGCTCTTGGCTGAGGTCCTGTATGACCATAGTACCAGTGGCAAGGTTTTGGCCCACCCCCCTTTTGTTGTCCCTAGTCTTTTCGTTAAGGCATTCAGAATCTGGCGATTTATTATTTCGGCTTGTCCGTTGGATTGTCGGTAAGCCACTGATGAGAATCTGAAATCGATGTGGAGTCTGGAGCAGAAATCACGGATTCCCTCACAGTCAAACTGGGGACCGTGATCGGTGATGATAGCTTGTGGGACTCCAAATCGGCAAATCATGTTTTTTCTGAGGAATTTGCGCACAATTTTTGCCGTGATGGTGGCCATGGCCTCGACTTCTATTCATTTTTTAAAGTAATCTACTATTACAATGATGAAGCATAGTTGGCCTGGTGCTCAATCCGAGGGGCAGCGTTGCTCCTATTCTGGCCAAAATATCGGCCAGGGCTTGGGCCAGACGAGATTTTCTAGGTTTGAAATGTATGTCAAATTCTGAAAGCTCTATTGTCCACTTAACCATTCTCCCTAAGAGGGATGGTGAGTGGATAATCTAATCTAGGGGCAGATCGGACAATACTTCGATGGTGTGAGCCAGGAAATAAGGCCTTAGTCTTCGTGCTGTGAAGACCACAGATAACTCCATTTTTTCTATAGGAGTGTACCTGGACTTGGCCAATTGTAAGACCCTGCTGGGGAAATAGATAGGAAACTTGGATTCCCTTACGAGCACTGTACTAACCGCGAGATATAGTTGTATAATTTCATGTTCGCGTGGGTAATGAAAGGTGGGTAGTGTTGCTAGATGTTATGGAGGGAAACTAGTTATCAAACCAACAGAAGTACTCGATGTCAACTACCTCAGTCGAGTAAAACTGCAAAACAGAACAACAGAAGCGAAAACAAAGCAATATCGAGTAAAAGACTCCTCGACGCCGACCACAGTCCTCGACGTCGACTAGTCTAGTCGAGATCGAGTGTACTGCAGAGTAAAAACCGTGACTTTTTCGCAAGGAGAAAAGACAGAATCAACACGAAATTTGTGGGAATTCAATAACATAAAAAGCTCATAGAATCGGGGTATCAATGCCACAACGATAACCATATAAGAATCATGCTAAAGGTATAGAAGATCATGCCTTTTCATCAAATAACTGTCGTTATTAACAAGTAGGAAGATAGAGGCTTTAGCATAAACCCTAATTGTTACTAACCCTTTTCACATAATTAATCCAAGTTTTATTAATATCACTTTCGCTTCAATAACACAAACAAGGATAACCTTCGACTGTCGCAGAAGAATCACGCTCATAGAGATAGAAGACGAAATTGCATTAAAAGTTGTACCTTTATCGCATTACCTTACATGGCTACCATCGGGATCACCCCGACCCTAGAAGTTGGGTGACTACTCTCTCTTCATCATAAAGACACAGGTCAATAATAAAAGGGAACTAAATTTCATTAAATCAAAACAAAGCTTACAACCGATCGAAGCCAAATCCGCTCTCGCAAGACAAAACACGTCTCGGCTCTAAGCACTCTCTCTTCTTGCTATGTGCTAGTAAACACAATTCCTTGTGGTTTGGATGATTTCTAAAATCAGCCCCTAAGGCCTTATTTATAGTATTCAATCCTCGCTATCCAAGGAAAGAATATTCTATCTATATCTAAAACTATCTATCTAAAGCTTTATGATAAAATGTGGAAATAAAACAAATAAATCCCTAAGGTAAGTAAGACTAAGGTGTATAAATATCTTCAATCTTGATAGATCTTCACATGACTTGATAGAATTCCACGTGACTTTGCTTGCAAGTAACCACAATTACTCAGATCTTTACTTGATTTCGATTCGGAATGACGCCAGGGAGTACTCGACATCGACTAATGTCCTCGACGCTGTTCAGATTGAAAGGCAAAAAGGTATTACAGGATTGTAATCTGAGATGAATGTGATGTCTATAAAAAGGAATGAGCAGTCTGAGGGTAATGTGTTTGTTGTAGGAAACAGATCTAATCAGGAAGTTTACTGAGCAGATGAAACGTGATTTCAAGAAGGCAAAGTATGATCGTCAATGTGACAATTGCAAAGAAAAAGGGCACACTAAGGACTTTTGCTTCAAGCTGGTGGGATACCCTGAGTGGTTACAACTCTTCTACTCGAATTCTGATTGAGCTCGGCTAGGAATCGGACTCTCGATAGGTACTCGACATCGAGTAAAGTCCTCGACGTCGAGTACTCCTATGGTCCTCGAGTGGTTTGCTGCTCGTCTCATCCTCGAGTGGTCGATATCGACTAGTCCTTGTCGAGTGCTCTTTCTCTTCTCTTCTGCTCGATGTGGCCTGGCTTAGCTTCTATTTGACCTTGGATTTCCTCTAGTTGACCTCGAGCTCTCCCATGATTTCCTTCCTTCTTCGAATTTCTATAAAACGTCTCAATTTGTGCAAAATTAAATAAAAACTAGTGTAGACTAGATAATTTGGCAAATAAGCATAAACTACATAGATTCTGTATAATTCTAACCCAATGATATGAAATGCATGCAAAAATTGACATAAAAGTTAGTGTAAAACATGGCAATTTAGGCTCACAACAAACATCCCATACTTGAGCTTGCTTGTCCTCAAGCAATACTTTTAATTGTCATACAGGGGAATAATTAAAACTCTCAACATCTTAGATTCATTCTTATATGTCCCTGCAATCAATTACCATCCTTGAAAAGGTAATAATGTCACCAACTCCATGCATGTGAATAAAAGTAACATCTACACACAAAAGGAGGGTTATGCAAAAACATTTCATACTGTGACAAAGCATTAATAATCAAGAGGACTTTATTTAAGCTCATGATGAAGGAAAGGTAAAAGGTAAAGTGCTGGGCTATTTTTGGGCAATGTGGTGCTAAATCCAGAGAGAATTCTTCAAACTTGCTTTCTTGCTTTGATGCACTTCCTCCCTCCATAATTTCCACGTCACTCATCCTCTCATAATTCACACTTTGCTTTTTTTTTCACTTATATTGCTTTTACCTCTCTAACCTCAGCACTGCCTTCTCGTGAGTCGCAAACATGGTTGTCATGAATGAACCTGGATACTTAGTGCTTCGGACTCCTCACCTTGGTGTCCCATCCTATGGAACTATTATCTCGACGCAGGCAGGGTCGATGTACCTTTATCTCCTGAGGTGACCGGATTTTCGTTCAGTCATTAAATTTTCCATAACTTTGATGCTTTCCTGCCAAACTCCAAAATAATGATAACAACACAACACCATATAATAATCTCCATAATGTAACTTCCATTCTCAACATAGTCCTCGGATAAGGAAATAAGGAAAAAATGGGCAATATTTAGATCATGTGGAGCAAATACGAAATAAGGCATAAATATGGCTTTGTAATGCATAAGCATAGGTAAGGCTAGGAATAAGAATAAGCTCATATGGAAAATATAAAGTCCTCCATCTTCTTATCATGAAACATGTCAAAAGAAACTTCAAATTTACCTCATTTCATGGTTTTCAAGAAAATATGCACTTCATTGTGACTTTCCTTTACTATGCAATTTCATGCTATATCTCTAATGAATCCAATTTTATAAACTTTAGAAAACATGCATATAATCACATAAATAAAATATGAAATCCAAAGTAGCCATGTATAAGCAATCCGAGAAATAAACTTTAAATATTCACACATATGGTCAAATAAAATCAAATAAGCACAAAGTAAGCCCTTTCCCCACCCTATACTTAAAGTTTACAATGTCCTCACTGTATAAAAACAAGGGTAAAGAACAAAACACACTAGACAGATGTGCATAACGTCGTAATTGAGTGTTGTAGTTGTTGTAGAAGTGGTCGATCTCAAGGAGAGTAGTCGACATCGACTAGACTCTCGACATGGGTGGTCGACATCGAGTAGACTACTCGACGTCGAGTACTTCTGCAAATTTTTTCATACCTGCAAGCCTTGTTAGATAATATCCACAATAGTAAAACTCCAAAATAGCGTTTCAAATCCGAAAATCAAAAGCAACAATGCCTAAAAATCCTAAACTGATTGTTTTGTGACAAGCTCTAGACTTTATAGTCACTAGGCCGACTTCTTCCGTTTAACCTCAAGGTGGCATCTGCAGCGCCCATGTAGACTGGGTCTCGAATAAGGCTCCATTCTTGTCCATCAACTGTAGTCCTCTAGAATGGATCTTGTGCACCGTTAAAGGTCCCAACTTTTTGTGATTGAATTTGTTAGGAAACCAATGATTATTAGATTTGGAGACATAGACTTTGTCTCCTACTTCGTATTCCTTCCGCTCGTCATTGGAAACCCTGCACAATCGCACATACCAAGGCAAAACTCTCCCATCTATAGATAAATCTTTAATTGAAATTGGAGAAGAGATGTCTTTACCTTGGCTCCCCTTCGTAGAATCGGCATTCGGAACCTCAGGATCTACTCGACATCGAGTAGAACTACTCAACGTGGGGTACGTCTATGCTTCTGGTGGCTTGCTCATCGAGGAAGGAGAAGTCGAGGACTGGGAAGACTAGTCGGTGTCGAAGAGCGTACTCGACGTCGAGTACTACTAGGCTCATGGATTATTGCTCGATGGTGTTGTACTCGATGGAGGGTGCTGAATCTGGTCGACGTCGACTAGAGTACTCGACGTCAAGTACTTTTGATCGACATCGACCCCATACTTAAGACCTGGCAAGGCATCCGAAAAATAGTTAGTCGATATCGACTTACCTTGGTCGATGTCAAGTAGATCTTCTGTTTCTTCGTTCAGGATTGCCATGATCTTCTCCACCTAGGCTTCCATATCTCTCTTCTCCTGTTCCCCGGGAGTCATATTTTTTTACCTTTGGCTCCCCGCAAGTGATGTATCTGGCTGAGATTGATTTGACCTCTTCCATAGGACATGTATGCCTTTTAGTTTTATTAAAGGAATAATCATTTACCTCATCACTGATGTTGAAAGTGAGCACCCTCTTCCTTACACTTATGCTGGCATCCACCGTCGCTAAGAAGGGCCTTCCTAGAATGATTGGACAAGCAGGGTCCTCTGCCATATCAATAACTAGGAAATCATCAGGGATAAAGAACTTACCTACATGTACCGGTACATCGTCCACCATGCATGTCGGAATGACAAATGTGTTGTTTGCCATATAGAGTCGGGCATCCACGGGCTCTAAAGCACCTATCTTGACTTTAGATCAGATTGATAAAGGCATTATACTAACGCTAGCTCCTAATTCGCATAAGGCATTAAATTTGTATTGATAAAATCCAATGGTTATAGAAAACTTACCTGGATCTGGCCTCTTCTCTGGTAGGTCCATTTTGCTGCATTCCTTTGCGATCTCAGCCATCGACCGCTTCTTGCTGAGGCTGTCTTTGAGGAACTTGACGTAGGATGGCATCTCATGAAGTGCTTCTGTAAACAGAATGGTGACATTGAGCCTCTGAAGCATCTTCACAAACCGCTGAAACTTATTTTCTGTTGGTTCCTTCAAAGATTTGATTGGGAATGGCATCGTTTTCTTTTTCGGAGGTGTAGGAGTGTGGTCGACATTGTCAGAAGGGTGGTCCACATTGACTGGAGGTTGGTCGACATCAAGTACAATAGTCGACTTATGGGCAAGCTTTGAATTCTGCTCGACATCAACAAAAGGGTCCTCGACATTGACCAGATTCTGGTCAACGTCGGCTGGACTAGTCGATGCCGAGTACTTCTCTGCATCATTCTGCTCCGTGTTTTGCTCGGGCTTTTGCATCTGACGCCCACTCCTTAGGTTCATGGCGGCTACATGTCCTGTATATTTATTCTTAGGATTAGGTTCAGAGGATCCAAGGAGCGTACCTGATTGTTTGGGGATTGATGAACCTAATTGACCCATTTGGGTCTCCAGGGCTTTCCTCCAGATATCAATCTCCCCAAGCCTAGAATTAATGCAATGCAGTTGAGTGTGGATGGAAATTATTGATTGCTTGCTTTCTGTATGATTCCTTTGCATCTTCTCAAGAATAATCTGCATCATCTTTCTTACCTTCCCTGTCAGGGTGAATAGGAGCTCTGTAGGGCGGGGAGTCTGTTTGATACTGGGACTGGCGATAATGGCTCCAATTCTGTTACTAATGCTGTCCTGAGTAGCCCCCCCCCCCCCCGGTATAACGTGCCTCTTCGTGGGTTTCTGCTACTAGTATTTGATCGGCATATGGGCACGCACTGGTGTTGTGTCTCACATACCCACATTCCAAACAAGGTTTATCTTTAGAAAGGAATTTAACTTGCTTGGTGAGACGACGTACCTGATCATTATGAAATTGTTCATTGACGTTCGGATCAATCTCCTTTGGTGGCTCATATAAGAGCATAGATGGTGTAGGCCTTTGATAACTTTCCGTTGAGGTCGTAAAAGTCCCATATATGTTTTCGTAGTTAGCCAGCGTTTCAAAAGTTTCCCAAGCACGTTGTGGGGTGTACTCAAGATACCTATAGGCGGTGTAATTGTTGATCCGGTCCTTAGTTGGCGCATCCAAGTAGTTGAAGATGATCTCTTGGATGACATAGGGTGGCTGTCCATGCGTAGGACAGGATTTCAAAAGCCTTTTATAGTGCTCCCAGACTTATGCTAATGTCTCCCCTGGCTTGTGTCTGAAACCCGTGATTTGTTGTGTGAGCGCAGCTATTTTGGCAGGAGGAAAGAACTTGTTAAGAAACAAATCTTGTAATTCATTCCACATGCGTATTCATTGTGATGGCAAACCCTCGAGCCCCTATGAAGTTATTCCTACAAGAGACCAACGAAATGCCTTTAGTTCCAAATATTCTAGATTAGCACCATTTGCAATAGCTTCACATAAATCTAGAAAAGTAGTAATGTGCTATAAAGAACACTCATTGGGTTTCCCCTGAAATTGATTCCTCCTAATTTTAGTAATGAAAGAATGACGAATTTCAAAATTAATGCGTGGGAGGATGACTGGTGATTCTTGAACTTCCAGAATGGGGTGTAGGTACTCCTTAGCGTTGGCAGAGATATGCTGATATTGTTCCTCAAGCTCTCGTCGGGCATTGACTTTACGATCCACCATTTCCTCCCACCTTTTCTGGTTTTGTTCATATTCCGCCTCTCGTCGGGTGTACTCTGCTTCTCTGGTGGTGAATTCCTCAATCCGTAAGCAGAGTTGCTCAAGCTCCTGTCCTGGTGTGATTTGGACCTCGTTCTCGTTGTTGGGAGGAGTCGACATGAGTCTTCTCCTTAGCCTTTGTTGTAGATGGAAAAAGTGCTTAGGCTCGAGAACAGGGTTGATAGGTGTGTGATCAGTTCTTCGCATGCACCTGAAAAACAAAAACAAAAAGAAAAAGAGAGTAAAAAGAAACTAAAAAGGGCGCGATTGATTGCTTCCCCGGCAACGACGCCAAAATTTGTTATGGAGGGAACCTAGTTATCAAAATAAATCGAAAGATAAAATCAAACCAACTCCCTGTCCAAGCAAATAAAATACAAGAAACCCTCCTGTTGTAGTGGTAGGGTATTAAGGATCGTATCCACGAGGAAGCGTGTCAGCGCTCGCCTGATCAGATCCAGAATCCTCTCGTTTCGACCAGCAAAAGTCCTCGACGTGCAGTAAAGTACTCGATGTCGACTACCTCAGTCGAGTAAAACTGCAAAACAGAACAATAGAAGCAAAAACGAAGCAATATCGAGTAAAAGACTCCTCAACGTCGACCAGACTCCTCGACGTCGACTAGTCTGGTCGAGATCGAGTGTACTGCAGAATAAAAACCGTGACTTTTTCGCAAGGAGAAAAGACAGAATCAACACGAAATTTATGAGAATTCAATAATATAAAATACTCCTAGAATCGGGGTATCAATGCCACAACGATAACCGTATAAGAATCATGCTAAACGTATAAAAGATCATGCATTTTCATCAAATAACCGTCGTTATTAACAAGTAGGAAGATAGAAGCTTTCGCATAAATCCTAATTGTTACTAACCCTTTTCACATAATTAATGCAAGTTGTATTAAGATCACTTTTGCTTCAATAACACAAACAAGGATCACCTTCGATTGTCGCAGAAGAATCATGCTCATAGGGATAGAAGACGAAATTGCATTAAAAGTTGTACCTTTATCGCATTACCTTACATTAGGGCCAGGCATCCGGTCTGGATCGGACCGGAAATTCCGGTCTGGTCCAAGACTGATGGACCGGAAACTTTGGGGATGTGGACCGTGGATCCAACATAGAGTAACTTACAAGAGGTTGGAAGAAACTTAAACCAAAATCCATAAAGTACAAATTGAATCCTAGATCTGAAAATTGAATCTAGGCTCATGTACAAATCAAAATTCCTTAAAATCAAAACTTAGATCTGAAAATTTTAAACTACAAATTGAAATTTTTTACCTAACCCTAGATGGCTAGATCCGAATTCTGAAATCTGGAAATATACATCAAAATCTGAGAAGAGAGAGGAGAGGAATGTCTACTTGTGAAGTGGTGATGGACGGGGAAGGGCGAGGCCGCAAGGGTGGTGGAGAAAGGCGAGGGCGGCGGCGAACTGGCGATGGGTGGCGACTACGGGCGGCGGCGAACTGGCGATGGGTGGCGATGAAGGGCGACGGCGAAGACGGAGATTGAAGGCTACTACGAGCACCGAGCCGATCGTGAACAGAGATTGAAGACCTGACGAGAAGAGAGACTGAGGGAGTAATTGAAGAGTCGGAGGAGAGAGGTTGCGTGAGGAGAGGTTGAACAGAAAGTTATAGAAGGGAAGGGCACGCTTTTTTTTTAAATAAAAGAAAGATAGAAAAGGAAGGCTGCTCACCTACCAATCTACCAATACCAAGGCTACCCCAAATTATTATTTTTTTAAATCCGATCCAATTCCGGTCTGGTCCCGGGTTTGGACCGGAAACCGGAATTGAAAAATTCTTGGACCGCGGACCAGACCGTAATAATTCCGGTCCGATCCATGACCGTAATTTCCGGTCTGGTCCCGGTCCAATTCCGGTCCGATCCAATTTTTGCCCAGTCCTACCTTACATGGCTACCGTCGGGCTCACCACGACCCTAAAAGTTGGGTGACTACTCACTCTTCATCATAAAGACACACGTCAATAATAAAAGGGAACTAAATTGCATTAAATCAAAACAAAGCTTACAACCGATCGACGCCAAATCCGCTCTCGCAAGACAAAACACCTCTCGGCTCCAAGCTCTCTCTCTCTCTCTCTCTCTCTCTCTCTCTCTCTCCCTCTCCCTCTCTCTCTCTCTCTCTCTCTCTCCCTCTCTCTCTCTATATACTCGCTATATGCTAGTAAAGACAATTGCTTGTGGCTTGGATGATTTCTACAATCAGCCTCTAAGGCCTTATTTATAGTATTCAATCCTTGCTATCCAAGGAAATAATATTCTATCTATATCTAAAACTATATATCTAAAGCTTTATGATAAAACTTGGAAATAAAACAAATAAATCCCTAAGGTAAGTAAGACTAAAGTGGATAAATATCTTCAATCTTGATAGATCTTCACATGACTTGGTAGAATTCCACGTGACTTTGCTTACAAGTAACCACAATTACTCGGATCTTCACTTGATTTCAACTCGGCATGGCGCCAGGGAGTACTCGACATCGAACAATGTCTTCGACGTCGAGTACAACTCTTCTCCTTGGATTCTGATCGAGCTCGACTAGGACTCGGACTCTCGATAGGTACTCGGCATCAAGTAAAGTCCTCGACGTCGAGTATTCATATGCTCCTCGAGTGGTTTGCTGCTCGTCTCATGCTCGACTTGACGATTTCGACCAAAAGTGCTCGATATCGACCAGAGTGGTCGATATCGACTAGTCTTTGTCGAGTGCTCTTTCTCTTTTCTTCTGCTCGATGTGGCTTGGCTCAGCTTCTGTTTGACCTTGGATTTCCTGTGGTTGACCTCGAGCTCTCTCATGATTTCCTTCCTTCTCCGAATTTCTATAAAACATCTCGATTTCTGCGAAATTAAACAGAAACTAGTGTAGACTCCATAATTTGAAAAATAAGCATAAACTACATAGATTCTGTATAATTCTAACCCAATGATATGAAATGCATGCAGAAATTGACATAAAAGTTAGTGTAAAACATGACAATTTGGACTCACAACACTATATACTCCTTCATATTCTTGAAATCTTTATCCAGGACTGTAGTCTATTCAACCGGTCTTTTCTTTTTCAGCTGCTCAAAGAATGGAAAGGAATGATCAGCTAGCCATGAGCAGAATCTACTCAGATAGTTGACAAATCCATTCGACTTCTGGATGTCGTTTAGTGTTTTTGGGGGGGGGGGGGAGCCATGTCGAGTATTGTTTGAACCTTTGAGGGGTTAACGTCTATTCCGCGATGACTTATCATGAAACGTAGGAACTTCCCACAATCTACCCCAAAAAACACACTTTTTCGGGTTTAGGCAAACGCGATTCCTCCTTATAATGTCGATAGTTTCTTGAAGGTCATTGTCATGGTTCTCTTTTGTGAGGCTTTTAATCGCGATGTCATCGACCTAAACTGCGATGTTTCTTCCAATTTGGGGCTTGAAAACTTTCTCAATCATGTCGAGTCGTTGATTTCACGGTTGAGTCCGAAGGGCATCACCTTATAGCAAAAGGTCATCTGGTTGGTGATGAAGGCGGTGCTTTTTTCGTCGCGGGGGCTCATCTTGATCTAATTATATCCTGAGTATGCATCAAGGAAACTCAGGGTTGCGTGCCCCGTTGTGGTGTCTACTAGTTCGTCGATGGAAGGTAAAGGGCAACTCTCCTTTGGGCAAGCCTTGTTCGGATCATTGAAATCTACACACAATCTCCATTTGACACTGCTCTTTCTTACCAACACTATATTTGACAACCATGTCGAGTCGTTGATTTCGCGGATGAATAAAAAAAGCGACCTTTTCTTCAACTATTTTTTCTACTATTTTTTCGGGTCTCACTTCCAGTTTCGCTTGTTGCTTTTCAGATGTTGCTTCCTGGTCGTCTTCGTCAGTTTCTTATATTTTTAACTACCCCTGACCAGGTCCGTCGATCGTGAATCCGTCGCATGTGTCCTTTTTTCAACGAGGCCAAATAACATACTCTGCTTTCTGCCTGTTCCCCTCGGGCTTCACCTACCCTTCCATCAGCGCACGGGAACTTGATGCCAAAATGATATATAGAGCATACTACTTGGAACTTGAATAGACTTACCCGACCCATGATAGCGTTGTAAATGGATGGCAGTTGGACCACTGTGAACTCAATCATGTGGGTTCTTCTATGTGGAGTCGTCTCTATCGATAGAGCTAATTTGATCGTTCCAGCCACCTCAACTTCATCTCTTGAGAAAGAGACTAGCTTTCCTGAGTAGCGACGCAAAGCACTTTCCACCATGCCAAGCTGCTCAAATGCGTTCCAATAGAGGACGTCTACTGATGAGATGGTGTCTATCATCACTCGCTTGACTGTTTTGGTCCCTAGTTGCTCATGAATGACCATAGGATCCAAATGTGGCATCCTGAGGTTGCGAGCGTTAGAAACAGAAAAACTTAGTACCGCGTATGTAGTGGATGCTTGTTTGACGCTGGCTTTGGAGGGAGGACGTCTGGTTTCTCTTTCGTAGTTTTTCCTCTCCTGTTTACTGGTGCCAGACGAGGTGGGTCCCCCTGCGATGGTATTCATGCATCCGTTTGGGGAGGGTGGTTTCCAGTGATCCTTGTTGGAATGTTCAGGTCGGTTTGATGAGGACCTTGCTTTAGGGGCATTTCTCGTGTCCCTGGGGGGAGGCCGGTACCCTCCTCCTCTATTCCCGTTTCTTCCTCTCCTGCCCTGGGGGTAAGTCCCCCTTCCTCTTCATCTAGTTGCGCACTAGGGATTGTTTGGCCGGGGTGGTGTAGGAGGCGGTCTACACTGTCGAGAAGGGACCACAAGAGGATTGTATTGTTGTGGCGTCGTAACAGACTGGTTGGGATTCACTGGCGGGGCACATATCTGTAAGGTCACTTCCTTTTGGAGAAGATCCGGTGGAATCCCATAAACAGGGGGCGAAATATGGTCGGGATGAGCCATCATTACATTCGTTGGGGCATCGTGCGGGCTTGGTCATGTCTGCTGGTTGTATTGTACTTCTTGTTGGGGAGGCCTCAGTGGGGCGACGGGGTATTGCCAAGGGTGGTTATAGCGTTGTTGATTCTCTAACCCTCCCTTCGCCCGGTATTTGTTAGGGACCTTATGATAAAAAGAAGGCTTGGTCTCGATGGGTCGCGAACTTGAACTTACAACCTCCATAGCGTGGATTTTCTTTGTGATGAGATCTCGTAGATCGTCATAATTCTCTGGCTCCTTTCGGAATAGACAGATCATGAAATCCCCTTCAGCCAGGTTGCCCATCAATATCGTGCTCGTGGACTCTTGATTAAACTTCGGGATCTGCACCACCATATTAGTAAACCTATAGAAGAAGCTTCCCAAAGAGTCGGATGATCCATGTTTGATGGAATTGAGGTCCAGCATGGTCCTTTTTCTCGTGCAAGCACTACCAAAATGGGCGACAAACGTGCCTAATAATTGTGCGAAGTTGTTGATGGACGACCGGGCTAGATTAGGGAATCACGTGAGAGCCCTTCTGCTTAATGTGGGTGGAAACAAGCGGAAGAACATAGCATCGTTGTCCTCGCCGATACTTGGGATAATACAGTTCAGGGAAACTATCGAAACCTGTCAGTTGAGAGATGTTCCGTTTTGTGGGACACGATATACTTGGGCTAATGCAAGGGAGTAGTCCGCGTTCATTAAGGAAAATTTGGATATGTGTTTTGCAAATGAGAGGTTGTTGGATATGTATCCAAATGTGCAGGTGAAGCACCTAGAAATATGTAATTTAGACCTAAGCCGATTCTTATCTCATTTGAGGGGCTGACATAAGATGAGGGGCAACAAAAGGCGAAACCTTTTAGATTCGAAGCTATGTGGCTGACAAGTGAGGATTGCTTAGAGGTGATTCAGAATGGGTGGCTCAACCCAAGTACTTCCCAGGCTAATGAGGGGGTAAATGGCAAAATAACTAGGTGTGCAACAAATCTTAGAGATTGGGACAGAAATGGGTTTGGAAATGTCCGGAAAAAATTATCGGATGTAAGGAGAAGATTGAGGGAGTTGGAGAGGGACGGTATGAAGGGGGACTTGGTGAGGAAGAGCAGAGAGCTTGAGAGGGAGGAGGGTGAGTTGATGGATAGGGAGGAGATGATGTGGTTTCAGAGATCAAGAGCAAATGAATTAAAATGTGGGGATCGAAACACGTCATTTTTTCATAAGAAAACGGAAAGAAGGAGGAGACGGAATAGAGTTCGGAAACTTGTGGATGATGAGGGTGTGGAAACGAGTACTCATGAAGGAAAGGAGAGAGTCGCACTTACCTATTTTCAAAATCTATTCCAATCTAATGTAAAAGCACATCCCGATGCGGCTACTCAAGGAATCGAGCCTATTGTTTCGGAGGAGGACAACCAAGAGCTCTTGCGGCCCTTCACTATAGATGAGGTAAAAAATGTTATTTTCGCTATGCATCCCACAAAAGCGGCGGGACCGGATGGGATGCCAGCACTCTTCTATCAGAGGTGTTGGCACCTTGTCAAACCGGACATAACTAAAATGGCTTTAGAAGTGTTAAATGGGCAGCCGATACCAGAGGGAATGAATCACACGTTCATCACATTAATCCCTAAGGTATCGGATCCAAGAACGATGAAAGATCTCCACCCTGTCTTTGTAACATGGTTTACAAGTTCGTGTCCAAGGTTATTGCAAACAGGTTAAAGAAGGTTATGGGGAAGATCATTGTGCCAAGCCAAAGCGCCTTTGTGCATGGGTGGTTGATCACTGAAAACGTCTTGGTGGCTTTTGAGGTGTTTCACCACATGAAGACTCGTCGGACGGGATGAAGAGGATACATGGCACTGAAGCTAGATATGGCTAAGGTGTACGATAGGGTTGAATGGTCCTTCCTGGAGCATTGTATGACGAAGTTTGGCTTGGATAGAAAGTGGATGGAGCTGATCATGAAGTGTGTCAAGACAGTCTCCTTTTCGGTATTGATTGAAGGCATCCCTTCATTAGTGTTTCGTCCGGAGAGAGGTCTCATACAAGGTGATCCGATGTCCCCTTATTTGTTTCTGTTGTGTGCAGAGGGGCTGTCCGGTATGATCAGGGAGGCGGAGAAAGTTGGTCCATTACATGGGATTATTTTAGCTTGCTCGGCTCCGACTGTCTCACATTTGTTTATCGCTGATGACTGTGTCTTATTCTTGAGAGCAAACTTTCAACAAAGTGATGAAATTGTTCAAATCCTTCATACTTATTGAGAAGCTTCATGCTAACAGGTCAATTTCTCACGTGGATGAGCAGCTGAAGGAGGTCATCAAAGAGAGTGGGAGTGCGCGAGGTGTCCAAGCATGAGAAGTACCTGGGGCTCCCAACCATGGTCGGAAGATTGAAGAAGGTAATCTTTGAGAGTTTCAAGGAACGGGTATGGAAGAAACTTAGTGGCTGGAAGGATAAGTGCTTATCGAGAGCGGGTAAGGAAGTACTTCTGAAGTCGGTTGCACAAGTCATCCCGACGTATAGTATGTCTTGTTTTCGGCTTCCTACCTCCCTGCATAGAGATATTGAGAGTCTTATGTGCCGATTCTTGTGGGGTAGAGGAGAGGAGGTTCACAAGACACATTGGATGTCGTGGCGAAGGATGTGTCGGGCTAAGAGTAGGGCTGGATGGGATTTCGGGACATGGAGCCATTTAATCTTGCCCTCCTTGCAAAACAGGGGTGGCGCCTGCTGAATGAACCGGAATCACTCTTAGCTAAGCTCCTCAAGGCAAAGTATTACCCGTATACGAGTTTCTTGGAGGCGAACATTGGGCATTCTCCGAGCTTCACGTGGCGGAGTCTATTGATTGGAGCAGGTGGATCCCAAGAGAGACTGGCTTCAAAGTAATCGATAATTTTTCGAGGGGGTGATGTCAATATGCGGGTCTTAGATCTTATTGATTGGAGCAGGGTCTAGTGAGAGGAGGACAGGGTGAGGGAGTTGTTTTTTCCTGCGGATGCCGAGCTCATTCTTCAGATTCGGTTGATTTCCCAAACGAGCAGAGATCATCATATATGGCACTATAATAAGAATGGGATATTTACGGTTATAAGCGCATATCATATGCAAATTGAGGGGCTGAGAATAGAGGAGGGGGGAGCTGAACAAGCGGAAGGAGGGGTGAGAGATAAAGCTTGGAAGGCTATGTGGAAAGTGGACACAATTCCGAAGGCGAAGTCACTAGCTTGGTGGGCAGTAAGGGATGTACTCCCATGTAAGTCAAATCTAGTGAAGCGGAAGATCATCGAGGAGGATGTATGTGACCTTTGTGGGCGTCAGGAGACTGCGATCCATGCTCTGTACGAATGCGACCTGCAAAGAAAGCTTGGAGGAGTGTGCCGAATACAGGGAGACATTGGAGGGGTGCTAGTACAGTCTTCGATAGCTTTCTGGTGGTATTCACATCGGGGACAAAGGCGGAAAAGACAGACTTGGTTGGTGATGCAATGGCAGATCTGGCTAGCGAGAAATACTAGGATTTTCGACGGCAAACTTTTCCAGCAGGAGAAGATAGCGAGGAAGACTATGGCAGCGCTGGAAGAGCACAGAAAGTACACTGATCATACAACAGTTTTGTTGTCCAATAATCGATCGATTCGAGTGAGCGGAAGCGCAGGAATTAGAAATACGAGCAAGCAAAGGAACGCAATCAAAACGAACAAGCCATTTGTTTACGCGGTTCGGTCAAAGACCTACATCCGCGGGGCCTCAGGAGTCGGGCCCTAAATCCACTAAAACGGAGGAAAGTTTACAGAGGACAATCAACGAGATCTACTCAAACCCTAAGCATAAAAACTCTAAACATTCAAAGTAATAAACAAAGAAAGGAAGAAGAAGAGCTCCCCCTTTCAGCTCGTCACTCTGAAGACCCGAATCGGAAGATCATCGTCATGGGAGCTCCTGAGGAAGACGTCGAAGAGTTCTAAAGATAGAAACTCATAATCGCCATGGAAGCTTCAAGAGAGCCGCCTCGGCAGTCGTGCAACCTAAATGAGAGCCTCACAGTAAAGTCTCCAAAATGAGACTATATATAATATGCACTTTAGAGGAGCTGAGGGTTTCGGAGTGGGAATGGGCTACTTAGGCAAAGGTTTCACCAATGGAATTGGGGGCCATTAGGGGATCAAGACCATACGGTCTCAATTCAATCCAAATAGACCAACCCAATATTCCAAGTAAATACCTTAGCTAATTTAGCTCATATACCCCATTCAACCTGTTCAAAATATTACAATAAATGTTCAAGCATAAATTTACACTTAGGAAAGTAAATCTCTACAAGTTTGAAATAGGTGGGATGAGGCTTCTGACTCTCGCACATGGTCTAGACCGATGGGGGTGATGGCTAAGTTCAATTGTGATGCTGCAATAGCGAGCTCGGGAAGGACTACTAGTGGGTTTGTGCAGCGAGATCACGCAGGAGGCTTCATAGCAGCAGGACATCGCGTAGTTCAATCGAAAAGCGATCAAATGGGTTGTTGAGTTCACGAAGGAAAGAGGGATCCGTCATGTTCAGATCGAAACTGACTGTTTAGCAGTGGCCTTGAAGCTTAGGAAGGGAGAACCTGGACGAGGGCCACTGGGTTCGATCTTACAAGAGATCATCCGAGATTGCAGGGAGTTTAGTATACTACAGTGGTTTCTATGGCTTCTCTTACCTGTACAAATTCAGCTTTGTTTTTTGATTTTCTTTCTTTGCTGGACAATGTTAAGACAATTAGTTTAGATGAAATGGAATGAAGGTAGGCCTTAATCCCAAAAAAAATCCAATATAATTGTTATCTTGATTCCACACTCATATAATGTTCCTCTGAAAGAATGGCAACAGATTCGGGTGTGGTTCAAGGTGGGGAACAAAGTCACAAAACCTTCGGCGCCTTGGCTTACGGAAGAAACAAGCACAATGCTGCAGCGGACATTGAGCTGTAATCAATTTTGGACAAGCATGAAAACTGATATGGAGTTTTTATTGATTTGTGTTAGTATATACACCAGCAAAAATTGAATGAGGCTTTTCACAATCTGCTTAGCCCCACAAACGAAGGTAAATGTATAATCTTTGTTTGCTCTTTCTTCAACTAAACGAAAGTTCAGCTAGACTCAGTCACTGTACTTCCAGCACTGACTTTACGACTACGCCTCCTACCTTTTCCGCGCCTTGATGTCTGTCTCTTATTTTCAGACGGTGGTGGTGGTGGGGGTGATGGTGATGGTGGTGGTGGTGGTGGTGGTGGTGGTAACATCAGGGGAGGTGGAGGTGGGTGCTGACGAATGGCTGGTGGACTCATGTGCTCCAAAACATCCCTGTGGTAACCCTGCAATAGAATGGTCCAGGCACCAAATATTGAATCCAAATAGGCAGCAAAGATAAAATAAAAAATAAAAATATATATATATAAAAAAAAAAGGGAACAGCTGATAGTGACACAAGGAGCAGATATTTGACGCCCTAAAAAGTTGACAACAATTATTTTGGCGGATTGAGATGTATTTATAAGAATCATTCCTTCTAGAGTCTAATTTAGGATAGCTGCTAGCAGATTCAAAAGGTATTGGTGTGACTTGGGGATCATTGGCCTAACCCGATAAAATGTCTATGTTTGTGAGAGAACATTTATGAACCTTCAAAGATAGACATGTAGACATGACCAATGGTTTCATGCCAGTAAGGTAACCAGATTCAGCAGTGTAAGGCTAAATAAATAAACGGTATAATCATTTAAGTACCTGAACAACAAAGTTACGCCTTTCACAGTCCAGAAACATGCTAATGGTCCAGTTTGTCTTGGCCTTGATCTTGTCCCTGACAATCGCGAAACTTATTTGATCTCTGGAAGTAAATCGGTCAACTTCATGGAACCATAGACAACTAAAGAGATTGGAAATGGGAATATGCTCCCTGATTATCACACATCCTTCAGGAACATCTGCGTATTCAAGTGTACTCGTTAACACTTGAAGCCGAAGGTATATGACACGGAAAATAGGAAGGAATACACGGAAACAAAAGGGGTCAAAGATGTAGCCATTTACCACTGGTGATAGGGAACTTAGTAGAAGAGTAAGGGGTTAGACCCTCTTTCTTATAAAATTCAACCTGGGAGTCAATTGAAGCATTGTCGTACTTCCCTGCAGCTTTGTTAGCTTCAGCTTCGACAAATACATCAAACCGCTTGTAGTGTCTAGATATTGCAAAACTAGCATTTTGCCTCCAAAGAAATCTGAAAATCAGCACAAGTAACATTAAATGACATCATAATATGATAATACTGGAATTTGGGGTTCCAACACCACACGGTCCACACATCTATAATCTATAATCTATAATGATTATAAAGAAAACTACTCCGTATTATGTTACTAATTGTGTATAATCTTCAAAGAGGGAAAGAACTTATATCTATATCTATATCTATATATCTATATCTATATACAACAACAACAACAACAACTACCCAGTAAATCCCGCAATTAAGCAGGGTCTGGGGGGTCAGGATGTACGCACTCTTTCCCCGAGTACATCGAGAGAGTGTTTCCGATAGACCCAAAATAGTAGGCATATCAATCCCATCAAAGCACGCTAAACAGTAGAAAAAGAGGCACGAAGAAGCAAAGAGGGAGGCGGAATAAAAGCAACCACAATAGAACAAAACCCCAGCCTAGTACTGCTACACATCCGAAGCCCGAATAGCCCTCCTCCAACGGTCTCTGTCCAAAGTCAATTCTTCCGATAAGTTGAGCAGATTAAGATCCTGCCTAATAACCTCCATCCAACTCTTTTTCGGTCTACCTCTACCCCTACAAATAGCTCCAAACTCCAAACTCTCACACCTACGAACAGGCGCCGATCCAGGTCTCCGCCGAACGTGCCCAAACCACCGCAATCTGGACTCTCTCAGCTTGTCCACAATACTTGCAACTCCAACTTTACTCCTAATGTCTTCATTTCTGATTCTGTCAAGTCTCGTATGCCCACACATCCATCGCAACATCCTTATCTCAGCCACTGCCAACTTCTGTTCTTGAGCTTTGGTGACGGGCCAGCACTCTGAACCATACAATAAGGTCGGCCTAACAGCAACCTTGTAGAACTTCCCTTTCAATTTAGTCGGAACTTTCTTATCACATAGCACCCCTGACGCTCTTCTCCATCTCAGCCATCCCGCCTGGACTCGATGTTCGATATCTCTGTCGACACCCCCATCACTTTGGACGTACGACCCAAGGTACTTGAAATACTCTTTCCTTGGGACAATAACGTCCCCCAATGAAACTGATGCCCCTGGGTCCCTGTCAGCGCCAAAACGAAACTGAACATACTCGGATTTGGACCTACTCATTCTGAATCCCTTAGACTCCAACACCTCTCTCCAGTTTTCTAGTCTGCGATCCAAACCCGATCTTGAGTTGTCCACAAGAACAATGTCGTCAGCAAACAGCATGCACCATGGAACCTCTTCTTGGAGTGGAGCAGAAAGAGTATCCAAAACTAGAGTGAAAAGAAACGGACTGAGCGCTGAACCCTGGTGAAGCCCCACACGAACCTCAAAATACTCAGAATCACCACATGGCGTTCTAACACTTGTCAGCGAACCCTCGTACATATCCCTGATGACTCTGATATACGACCCCGGTACTCCCTTCTCTACCAAGCAACTCCAAAGTAGCCCTCTCGAAACCTTATCGTATGCTTTTTCTATATCAATGAAGGCCATATGCAGATTCTTCTTCCTGTCTCTGTGCATCTCGATCAAACGCCTAAGCAGGTGGATAGCCTCCACTGTTGATCTGCCCGGGACGAAGCCAAACT
Organism: Persicaria tinctoria; assembly: GCA_037127255.1. NCBI lineage: Eukaryota > Viridiplantae > Streptophyta > Magnoliopsida > Caryophyllales > Polygonaceae > Persicaria > Persicaria tinctoria. The sequence continues at coordinate 25,956,152 of JBANSL010000010.1, forward strand.
GATTCTCGGAAACGCTGACCAATCTCTGAAGTCTGACTCCTACAACTCTTTCCCATAACTTCATCGTGTGACTCAGCAGCTTGATTCCTCTGTAGTTACTGCAACATTGAACATCCCCCTTGTTCTTGTAGACTGGGACCAATTTACTAAGTCTCCATTCCGCAGGCATCTTAGCTGACCTTAGGATTGTATTGAAAAGCGAAGTAAGCCAAACCAACCCTTTGGCCCCTAACCATTTCCAAACATCCCCTGGGATATCGTCTGGGCCCGAAGCTCTACCGTTCTTCATCCTACAGACAGCTTCCTTAACCTCTTCTATAGAAATACGCCGGTGGAATCCATACTCGATACGTTCCGATGGACCGGAACTCCAATCCGATGAGACAAACTCCTCATTGAGCAAATCTGAAAAGTACCTCTGCCATCGTCTCTTGATCTGCTGATCATCAACCAACACTAGACCACTCTCATCTTTGACACATCTGACACTGTCGATGTCTCTGCTCATCCTCTCTCTATGTCGGGCTAAGCGATAGAGAACTCGGTCCCCTCCCTTCTCGTCAAGGGCCTTGTACATACTCTTAAAATAGAATAATTTTTGCTTATGTGTCATTCTTAGCTTATTTCGAGGTATTTCAACCAATAGCTAATTTTCATTCTTTTCCGTTTTTTATTAATTTCTTTTATCATTTAATTAACCATTAACCAATGGGATTAATGTAAAATAGATTTCAAAAATAATTTTTTAGCAACCAATGAAATTTATTTAAAATATCATTTTTTAAATAAAGTTGAAAAGATATTAATTCTTTTTTCTACCAATCAATTAGATTGGTTCAAAACATAATTTTTAACAAAATTTATAGAGATATTAAATTTTTTTTAGTGCTCAATTTTCTTCTAAATATAATTTTTTTAATGTTACAAAGATATTAATTTTCTAGCAACTAATTAGAGTTCAAAACATAATATGAATAAGTAGTTGGCTTGACTTGCATTTTTATTCAAGTAATCCACGCTAATTGTAATAAAGTTAAAACAATCACTATATAATTAAGTGTATTACTAGTATGATCCCCGCGCCATGGCGCGAATTTTATTAAGTAAAATCTTACTAATGTATTAAATTAATATTATAACATAATTGTAAAAGTTCAGATAATTAAATATTTTGAATTAAACTCATGGGTTGAGAAAACAATTAAAGTAGTATATATAGAGAGAGAGATAGATTACTAATATTAATTTTATATTTTCTTATTATTAATTTTATGTTTGAAATTAATCCCATTGTTTTTTTTAGAAAAAAAAACTACTTAAATTATAATTTAGGCTAAGATCAATGTTTTGAATTAAGCCCAATAGTTAGTAAAATTAAATCAAAAAGAGAATTAAAGGAAAAAGAAGAAAAAAATTAGAATTAAAGAAAATAAAAGAAAAATGGCAAAAAAAAAAAAATGATTAGTCAAGACTCCTAAAATTTCACTAAGCTTGACATATCATCCCAAACTCTTCTAAATTAAGAGTTTATATAGATATTTCATTTTCTATAATAATACTCCATCCATTTGGCAAAACATGTCATTTTACTATTCACGCACGCTTTTTTAGGAGATAAAAACTATATAAAATATCTAGTTTTTTTTTTAATTTTTTTTAACAATTTCATAGTTACTATTAATAAGTACGAACTTGTTAAAAAAAAACTTGATAAAAGATGGATATTTTATATAGTTTTTATCCTAAAGAAGCGTGCGTGAATAGTAAACATGTTTTTTTGAACGAAGGGAGTAATGTTTCAACTAAAAAGGAAAATCATCCCATAAAATGTAAATATTTCTTAATTTTAAAACAAGTGTTGCAATAGCGTGAAAACTATACTAGTTAGTTCTTATATGGTGATCCGAAGGCAGGTTGCTTGTTAAACTTCAAGAAGACTGAAAAATTATCCAACACTTTAAAGAGTTATGTGAGTTTATTCAGCAAGCACTAGAAACAGGAACATGGAAAAGATATTATTTTACCTTTCTAGAATCTGATACGGATCAACTACAAGCTCAAGTTTTCCGTCCACCCATATGGAATAGCGAGAGTTGGGGAAAAGCCTATGCAACAGAAGCTTCGGAATCTGTCGTATTCGTTACCAGAAAGTCAGACGTAATATACTACTGATAAACACAAATTTCATTAACATCCAAGAAGTGTCAAGAATCAGCACTGCATTCCTTGAATAAAAAACTCTTCTGAACCGGTATATATATTTCAAAAGGGTGTAACTAGATTACAAAATAGACCATACCCAGGGTTCTAGTGTAAAAGTACGGTCACGTAGAACCGTATACCCAAAAACCTTTATAAAACCACCCAAAAACCTCTATACAACCACCCAAAATCCCATGCTCGCCTTCACCTAGCCAATTCCCTGCCCATGTCTCAGGCTAAAACCCGCCTGATCGACCCCTCTCTTTTCGTGTTTTGCACTTACACTTGAAAAGATTCTAGTTTTACATGACTCAACTATACGTCTAGCTTATTCGCTAGGATTAAAAGGTTCATTATGAAAAAAAAAGCCTATTACTAGCAAGCCACGAAAAATAAATGAGTGCATTAATATATGAAAAACTCTGTTGCTAGAAGCCAGAAAGCAGCCACAAGATGCATTTTACATTTTGTAGTTATGGAAATAATAAATAACCAAGGGACAACTGGAGGCAATCAACATAAATTCCCTGCACTAAAAAAGAAAAAATAGCGATTCAAAGGCAATTACTAAGTATAAAGAAGAGGTTTACCTTTCCGGTACGCCTTGCATCTTGATAAGGAATGTTATGAACGACAACAGTTCTCCACAGTCCCACCTTCTTGCTTCCATCAATAACACTTGCATTCCTCATATATTGTTCAGTTTCCTCATCCAAGAACATATAGAAACAAACTGTTCTTTTGGAAGTCTCACTAATATTCCTAGGTTGTCGTAATAAATCAAAATTTCCTGACAGGAAATGCATTCGATAAATTATCAATACACTAAAATAGGTTTTAAAAAAAAGACATAAAAATAACTTCGGGCAAAAAAGTACCAAATATTGCCGATGAAACAACTATCCCACGACACTGATCCATATCGTAAAGATCAGCATCATCAATGTCATACCCAGTCCCTCGACCAGCTCTAGTTCCTTTGACAAATCTGATACATAAGCAAGCAAGTTATATATGCACAATGATAAGGAATTTTTTTATGTGGGTGAACTTTGAGAAAATTTTCACTCTTGAATTGAAAAACTATATATGTTAGAACATGCAAAAAAAAAAAAAAAAAAAGCTTTTGGATTCATGAGCGAGTCTCAAGACTTGAATCATACCCGCAATTTACAGTCATCGACTCTTTTATGTCATATGAAACATCCCTCTGCTTCAGTGAAGGGTACCCACCAAAATCAGATCCTCCAAATTCAGTTTTGACTTTGGATGGATTTTCTTCATGAACATAGGTCAAATTTTTAAGAACAGGGGAATAAGATGAAGCATTGGGCATCAACGATATGGCTTCTTCGATAGGCAGGTAGCACACAGGGCAAGCTGAATTGGTAAAATAGCAAGCAAAAGGTTTTAAATATTTGGCATCCACAAAGCTGTTCAAGGAATAGTAAGATACTAAAACTTACGTCGAGGTCCTGTCCTTTTCTTATCTGCTGGAGGTGGTGGTAATGTAAAACTTTCACAAGGATTGCCAGGAGGAAGAACATAGCCTGTAAAATATACAGGGCTAGATTTTTCTCCTCCAACAAGTGATGTTTTGTACTTTATACCCGTGTTGTTACTGAATCTGATACTAGGAGCACGAATATCCTCCCTCCCATCCGCTGCAAATAGCAAATAGCAAAAGCCAACTCATTACCAGCTCCTAAATAAATAACAATCATTTGAATGGAGGATAAAGAATCAATTGAATGCCTAAAAACGATGAAATTCCACAACAAAGGTTATTTAGTGGTGTGCATACAAAACTCTAAACAAACATATCTTAGCAAGAATCCTGAACAAGTGCCATGTTCAACCTTCAAGAGCAAAATGAAGTAAACATTTGTATGTGCTAGTAATGGCCATGTATAAATTATCAACGGAAGATGAAAACTTGCTCTGCAAAGTCGGACAGAGTGAGAGAGCAGATAATAGATTCCAGCTACAACGAGTTGATTCAACAACCAGTTGGATTTGAAAAGTTAGCAGACCTCTAGAGCAATTCAACAAACTATTGTAATTTAAATTTGATTTAATTCACATAGTTTTCTACTTAAGCACTAGCTACCGGAAATAAAAAGAAGGAACAATATACAAGAAGTGAACTTAATCACACACAAAAAAACATATCAAGTAGTAGAAAAGATTGCAGTAATATGTGGAAAGTAGAATTCCCAATAATAATCACATTGATACCAACATCAACGTAAAACTAAAAGACGAAAAAAAGAACATTGTACAAATCAAGAAATACAATTCAAGGACCAATCTTTTCCCTTTAGAGAAGACTCAAACTAGGAAGTGGTTTTGTAGCTCACTGTCTGTCTTTATAGGCTCTATAGCCTCTAGGGTTGTTATTCGAGTCGAACGAGTGAGTATTGCTTGTTTATATTCGGCTCGTTGATAAACGAGTCGCGCTTAAAATGTGCTTACACTCGGCTCGTTTAGGAAATGAACGAGCCCGAGCCAATCTTTTTTCGAGCATTATGCCCTGCTTATTTAGAACATAGTAACTTGGAAATTTTAGAAATTCCACGAAATTCGTGGTATTGGAACTTGAATCAAGTGAGTCAAGCTTTGAACGAGCTTCAAAATGTGGCAATACTCGTCTTTTTTTAAAAATGAACGAGCTCGAACCAAGCTTTTGTCGAGTTGAGCCAATCTCATATAACAGCCCTAACAGGCTCTTTCAAACAATTCTCCATCTGAAAAAAAGATTTGCATCATCTAGTATTACAGTGGCACAAATATATCCAACTTGTGACTTCTAGAGAACAATACTCTTTCCTACATTGCCCAGTTTCTATTCTTAAATGAATACAATAGCCCACAGAAGTACAAAACTACCTTCTTCCGACCATCAAAAGTCCTTCAATGGATCAAAATTTCAGTAATGCATCAGCACTATCAAGCATCAATTAATCAATCAACCAATCAATCAAGCTGGAAAAAAACAGTGAACCAACGCCAAAAAAAAAGGCACAAAAACAAAAACAAAGATCAAGTCTAACCTCTTCCCATGTACAAAACCCAAGCAAAAACCGCAAACGAGATGATACAGATGAATAACATGCCAACCTTCTTCCGACCGGCAAACTTGAAAATCCAAGAAAACAACCTCTCTTTATCCTTCAACATCTTCACAGGCTTCCTCGCCACAAAAATCGGCGGAGTCGGCGGCGCCGGCGAACCCAATTGATCTTGTATTAGCAACTGCTGCTGCTGAAGGGATCCATAGCTGGATGAGCGCAGACCCAATGACCCACCAGTCATTGAGCCCCAGCGTAATCAAACTCAACTCTCATTACCCACCGTCACCTCAAAAGCCCACAAGGAAAATCAATCAGGATCCAATTTTAGATCAAACCAGATTCGAATCTCACAGAGTGAGACGGAGTTGCTACACAGAGATTTTAGGGATCGGGGGGTGCGTGGGTTGTTTGATTGGTTCGTAGATCGAGATCGGATGACTAAGGAATGCCCACTGAATGAAATGCAGTTTGGGAGATTGGGAGTTTTGAGATGGGCAGCGCCGGTGATTGATTTTGGGATTATTTTTTTTTGGATATATTTTCGTCATTTTTTTTTTTTTTTGTTACTAGGTAAGAATTCGAGTTCAAACATACGGAGTATAAAAACTCGAAGGTCGAACAAGTGAACGCACCCTACAAAACAATGAAACCAATCAGACAACAAAACAACAAAACATAAAGGTGCAAACTCAAGTAAACGGACCCTACAAAACAACTCGAAGGTCGGACATATGGGATAACCGTCTAAAAATCATACAAAAAAACCATACAACAAAACATAAAGGTGCAAACTCAAGTAAACGCACCCTACAAAACAATGAAACCAATCAGACCGAAATCAAACTGGATGTGGTCGAAGGCGACGGACGAACTCAAGCCCCACTTTGAAGCAGAACCGTAGACCAGATGCATCAGGACCCGATCGTCTCGTGTGCAGTCAACCTGAATAGAGGAAACATCGCGATACATACTACAACGATCTCAACTTATCCCGACTCCGAAAACAAAAACCAAATCGACGGAAAAGATCGCCAAACCTCGCCACCGCATAGCCGCACACCACCTGAGAAAAAGAGCACCGAGAAACCTTAAAAGGATTTAGTCAACCCAAACGGGAACTAGTATACGCCCATATGAGCGGGGTTTGACACCCTTGCAGGATTTAGTCTCTACAAAGACATGATAATTTTGACTTTTGGTTTATCTATATAGAGGTTGGTTCCGGTGTAATCAAGCCTTAACGTGTATCATGTGAACAAATCAGGGTCGTTGATTGAATGAAATGGTTGGTTGAGATTAATAGGCTATTTTACATTTTTTAATTAAGAAAGTGGTGGGGCCCAATTATGAAATTTGCTCCACTTGCCACCTAATAGGTGCGTACAGTATTTGTGGGTTTGAATTTTTTTCCCTTTAAATTATTCGATTGTATCACAGGATTATTATATCGTATCAATGGATTATTCGATCGTATTATTCGTTAGTATCCACTTGCCACATGATAGACGATTATTTTTCTTCGCATTATTCGTTAGTATATTCGATCGTATCGATGGATTATTCGATCGTATCAATGGATTATTGATAAGGCATGTTTCCAATAGGCATTATAGGTTAGTTTAGTTGCATTTCATTATTATATAATCATGTTTTAGTGTTAATTAGATTAGCATTCATTTTGTGGGAAAGTTCGAAATCTACGCTATTTCGATGGTTTTATGTAGATTCGTAGATCTGAGGCAAAGAACACGAGGAACGGAGCTAAGTAAGGCTAAGGCGAGACTTTGGAGAGCTTAAGGAAGAAGTCCCGAAGAGAATGGAACAACCTAAGGAGCAACGGAGTACGAAATCGAGGTCTAAGAGAGAAAACAAGGACGAGTCGCAAAAGCTGTCCGCTCGGCGAGCTGAACTTGTAACGCACTTTCCGGAGGCCTCGGATGTCCGATCGACGCATATGAGCATGCGTTGGAAAGCTCTTTCGAAGATCTACATGATGATGTTCTGTTGGATTTTCGCTGCCAGCGAATAGCTTTCCGCTGCAGCGAATCAAGTCAGCAACAACATGTGCGAGAAGGTGGCCGGCCTGAGCATGAGTCGCTGCCAGCGAATGGAATCTCGCTGCCAGCGACTTGAGTCAGCGGAAGCATGTCCAGGAGCAGCATGACTCGCTGCCAGCGAAAGGGAACTCGCTGCCAGCGGATGTCCGGACTCGCTCCAGCGAATGGAGTCGCTGCCAGCGGATGGCCGGACTCGCTCCAGCGAGTTGGAGCTCTCGCGGCAGCGGGAGGAGTGACTCGCGGAAGCGAAAACGACGGAATCGAGGAAGCTTGAAAAAATTCTAAGGCATGGACATTCCCTGCCAGCGAGTGTGGTAGCGAAAATCCAACAGGAGCTTGATTGACGCCATTCGCTGCCAGCGGAAATTTTCGCTGCCAGCGGAATTTGACGCTGAATTAAATTTGGAAAGTCTATCTTCTATCTAGTTTGTTTAGGAAGTTTCTATCTAGTTTATCTATCTTTTACCTTATTTATGGAAGACATTAGACTTATAAATAGGATGTTCTAGGCTTAAGTTTTTAAGGAATTAATTCCAAGTAGAGAAATCACCATTGAAGAGAAGAAAGCTTAGGTAAGCCATGTTTGGCTAATTTTGTAGTTTTCGCCTACACTTTTGAGACTTGGTTGGTGGTTTGTGAGTTTCTAATATAAGTTATTTTTCCTCTATAATTCTTTCAACTTCTTTGTGTGATATTGATTATGTTATTGGTGTTATCTTGATTAGCTACCTGGATAATATTGATTTCATGCTAGGACTTAATACTTTCGTATTTGTGTTATTTCCGTAGTAGCACGCATAAGAATGTGGATTCCGTGTTTGAAGCATGATTATGTAGGAAGTTGACATATATCTTAAACATTGATTTACCATGTTTAATTGGTGTTATTTATATGCTCAAGTTCTTGGGACTATTTGCTATCTCTTTGTTAAATCTTGACCGTGTTAAGGTTGCATTGAGGTGTAAGGGATTAATTGGACTCGTAGGACTTTTAATCTATATAAACCAAGACGGGAGGAATTCGTAGGAAACGATAATAGCTTGAAAAGGATTCGATGATCAATAAAACCAACCAAAGTCGAGAACTTGTAGGGGAAACGCTTTTCTTCCATCATTTATTTGCTTTTGTCAATATTATCTTCTTTTATTTTCATTCATAAAAGTCTTTTCTTTTTATTGATAAATACACAATATTTAGAAATACTTGATTCTATAAGGTTCGACCCCTTACTTGCATACTATACTAGTTTGTTCGTTTGGGAATTATTTTTGGCAAGGGAAATCAACGACTTTCCCTCCGCCAAAATTGGCGCCGTTGTCGGGGAATCAAGTTTGTTTCTTTGTTTTGTGTATTTATTAATTTTTGTGTATATATATATCTATCCCCGTCGTGGACCTATCTTACGGTTCACGACACCTCGTTTCTAATTGTTTGCAATGGAGTTGAAGTTATGGCAATACCAAGGAGAATACTTTCACCATTACCTCGCAAGAGTGCAAGATTTAGTGGACGACCGTGCTTCACGGGGTATCCAAGATGATTTGAAAGAACGAGTACTTTGCGTTCAATATGGCATGCTTCCCGAGATACGAGAATTCGCCCAATCTTTGAAAAACGAAGGCTTTTATGGTTTGGATTGGCCGGAATTGTGGGATATTTTCCTTTGTGTGGGTGGCATGGCAAAGGTGGAAGAAGAATACATGTTGGCATCCACACCCTTACCTTTCAAACCAATGGCGGGCGTGATACATGAGGAAAGCCAAGACGCAAGTACCCATGGTTCATTCAAAGATGGAGAAGAGAGCCCGATGCCCCTTGACATGGAGTCTCATGAGTGCACGCTTGAGGAACCATGTATTTTGGCACCTACTCCACCAATAGAAATCATCCCCAATGCACCTATTGAGGAACCAAGTCCATAGCCGATTTCTGTGGCTTTTGAGAAAGGTAATGATATTTTTGACACTTTTGTGGATTTTGGTGAATATGTAGATCCTTGGGAGCATTACTTCAACAAGCCACCAGCGGAACTGTGTTGGTGGTACTGCATACCCTCGGCAAGAAGTCATGCTCGAGCATATGAAGAGTTGGAGACCTTCTTCAACATCACATCTTTTGACTTCGGCTTCTTCATATGTGGTGCTCGCCTACCTAGATGGTGTGCACCGGAGTTTGATTTGCTAAAAAGGGTGTTCGCAATGTCCGAGTGAGTCTTGAACACATGGACGAATAAACCGTCAAGTCTATGACGATAAACAAGGACGCTACTCGGAAGGCAACCCGAGGTAAGTTTTCCTAAATTTGTTATTTAAATTCCTAGTTATTTAATTAGTTTTGTTGTTTAATAAATTAGAAATTTCCTAATTATTCTATATGGTAGATAGATTCTTTCGGATATTTTTGAGATAACCATGCAGAAAAAAAAAAAAAGATCGAAGAATAGAGAATCTGGGCTCAATTCGCTGCCAGCGAATCATGATTCGCTACCAGCGAGTCCAGCCGCCCAGATGTCATAGAAGCTGATTTCATCCGCTGCCAGCTAACCAAAACTCGCTGCCAGTGAATTCAGCAACGATGCCCGTGTTCGTTATCTTCATCCGTGCTTGTGTTCGTTAGTCTTCATCGTTGTTGTTCTTCATCATTCTTCTTCTAAGCTTCGTCATCTTTGCCATCAAAATTTTTCCACAATGTGAGTTATTCTTTACCCTTTTTCTCTCATATTTTTATGATTTGTTGTCTTTGATTTTCATTGAGGACAATGAAGAGTTTAAGTTTGGTGGAGGGTTGCATTCATATATTCATGCATTCATGTTTATTTTGTCTTTATTTTATTCATCGATTCATGTTGATTTTTTTTTTGTTAATTTATTGCATTGGAAAATGAAAAAAAAAATTGAAAAAATAAAAAATCCAAAAATATCATGCATTTCATATATGTTTTATTCAAATACCCATCTTGCCTTAGTTTGTCCTTTATTTTATTTTTATGAGTTTTACCATATATGTTCCATAATATGATTAAATTACCTAGCCTTGTCACATACTTGAAATGATTTTTATGGGAGCTTGACTTGTTAGTTTAATTGAGCAAGTATGATTCTTAGTCTTGGGTATTATTGAAATCCAACAAAAACTTGTCCAAGTGAGAATTTTTGGCCTTATAGGGATTTTCATCATATTTATTCCCTTTTGCTTTCTTGTGTGACATTATACTCTCCTTATGAAATTACCTCTTGAGATTGACATTGTTATCTATATTTGAGGCCGATTTTATATGTCTATTGCTTATGAGTTTCAAATGATAGAGGCATGATTTTCTTAGCCATATTATTATCCATATCCACTCTACATATGTGTCCTTTGCTTGTAGCCAAACTTGAGCCTTAGCCTTTTCTTTGAAGCTCCACAAAATTTATCTTTGCCGATGATGAGCCTTACCCTATCCTGGAATTAGGATTAGAATTGGTGAATGATTGATTTGTTTGAGTGGAAAAGAGAATATTGTTGAGAAAGTTACAAGTTTGGATGAGTATGTAATTTTAGTTTTATTCCTCACATTGTGCATTATTGTTTTGGCTCTAAAAAAAAAAGTGAAAGAAAAAGAGAAAATAAAATTTTTAAAAAAATGAGTAAGAGCCTTTTATCTTTATTATGTGTGTGAGAGTTGGAAAACAAATATGTATGGTTGAGACAAAGTTCTTCAGTTGAGTATTTTGAGAGTGAAAGTTTGAGTTATTTTGGTTTTGGAAGTATTTGATTTGTAGTGTTCTTCCGGTTGTTCTTAGGGATCCCTTTTTCCCGGATTTTTAGCACCACAAACCTAAATAGTTTCCTACCTTAATTTCTTACCAAGCCTCATTACAACCTTGATAAAAGACCTCTTGATGTTTCTTATAAGTGATGGCATCCACGGTGGAGAATATGTGATATATGTGTCAATTTCTATGTAGCTTTTTGCATTTGGGATTGAGTTGAGAGATACATTGTTAAGCCTATACACATGAGAGTGAGAGTAAACACATAATCCCGGTGAGGTTGGATGAGATGTGTCTTTACTTTGAATCGCTTATATACTTGCTAGGATGTTAGCTTTCATGTTCATGGCTTCTCCACTCTGATGTTGCTTTTGACAAGGTTAGTGCTTGAAGATCATATTTGTGGTATGATGGTTTTGCTCTTGTTTTTGTATTGCTTGAGGACAAGCAAAAGGTTAATTATGCAATATTATCAATGGATTATTCTAATCGGCTAGCACCCTGAAAACACCCTAACCTTTTTATTCAACTGTATCGCTTGATTATTCAATGTTTTGGTTACTCATTTTAACAAATAACTAATTAAAAGGAAGAAAAGGTCTAGCTCTAGGTGGACTAGACTAGTAGAAGTCATCTATAAGATTAACGTAGATGGTTCTGTCAATCCAACGGGCACTTGTAAGGTGGGAGGAATCATTCGTGATTCAAGGGGCCATGTAATCGAGATCTTCTTTCAGGAAATCGATCAAGGTACGGTTATTCAAATGGAAGCAGCAACAGTACTTGAAGGAATGAGGGTAGCTACAAGATTAGGATTAAGAAAGATAATTGTAGAAGGTGACAATCAAGAGCTGATGAGGATTCTTTCGAAATGAAGAGATAGCAGATGAAAGATTTTGCACCAAGCAGAAGAAATCAAAATCATGGAGGCAAATTTTGAAAAGGTTGAGTAAAGTCGCATCTGCAGAGAGGCGAACAAAGTCGCAGACTATATAGCCACTAGGGGTATCATTGGTGATAGATCTACAATCCCTTTTAATAGGGAACTTTGTACCATCATCCGCGAGGATGATCCCAGAGTGCGTTTTAATAGGGAACTTTGTCCTAGAGCGCGTTTACATTCTTTGTAATAGCTCTAATTGTTTGCCTACTGTAAAAAAAAAATAATTAATAATTATTCGATAATATCGCTGGAATATTCGATGATATAACATGATTATTCGATGGTATCGATGCATTTGGAATGAGCGAGAATTGATTAATATATATGAAAGAATTGATTTGGATGATGAGTTTAGGGAGATATTTCAATTCCAATGTCAGGTCGAAGAATCAAAAGAAGTTGTTATAAATCCAATGTCAAATCGAAGAATCAAGAGAGGGAGCCCTAAACTTAGAGAGACCCAAATTAATTTATAAAATGGAACAAACTTTCTACCGACATTAGCATTTAGTCATTTACAACCAAGCAAAATCTTGGGATCACGAACTCGATCACCTTGTAATCGAAGAATCAAAGGCGGATCACGAAATCACCATGTAATGAATTGAGTAGCAGCACTGAATTCACAAGACCATAGGCTTTTTACTTGTTGAAAATTTTGTTTCAATCAGTTCAAAGAACGATGATGGCTTGGCTGCCCATATCCGTCAATCAACCACCCCTTTCATTGCGAATCGAGAAGGGAGGAGTAGACGAGAAGGGGGCGATATGTCCGACCAGCACACCATCACCGTTACAAATCACCGCTGAAATTGCCATCGATTTGACACGATCCGCACCTCACGGCTCCGACTTTGCCATCCGCCTTTGCCGCACCTCACAGATCCGCCTTCGAATGTCGGAAAGAAACCCGCCGCCGCTGCCATCGCTGGAGTCTTGATCGTCTCCCTTTCTTATTTTGTTTTGGGTTCCTAGGCCAAAAGTTTGGTCCCAAAGCAACATTGCAGGCCATCGAGGGCCAACTGCTACCACCGATGCGATGGGTGATAGCGACAAACAACACCAAGGCTACCCCGACTCAGTCCGGGCCGGGCCGACAGTGGCAAGCCGAACTGAAAACCAATGTCGCTGGTGAAGATTGAATGAAGAACAGGAGAATCAAAATCTATCAGATGTGGGAAACACTTTGGGTACATGCCAGAGCGATCGAGATTTCCTGCATCACACCGAGGCCCCAATCGGGAGTGTGACACCAAACAGAGGCGGGTTAGGGGCCGAAAATTCAGGAAGAAGGGAAAAACAAACCCCTAGGTCTGAAAATTGAGGTATAATTGTTCGAACTGGTTGAGTACCGAAAGTGGAACGATCTCCACAACCACGGAACATCAAAAGCCCAAAGAAAGAGAGCTTTTTGTTTGAGAGAAGGCTACTTGAGAGCATCGATCGATATCAAAGGTCACCGAGTTCGTAGTATTTGGTAGCCGGAAGTCAGAAGTTGATGATCATCACGCGAGGTAACCGAGTTGACCGCGGCCGGAGCCGAGTTCGCATCAGCCGAGGCTGAGATTTAGTGTCCCACAATATGGGTTTACAACCTCTCCCTCTCTCTAGAAGGAGAGAGAGGAGAGCCTACTTGACAAGCATGGTTGCTATATTTTTGTCACATGTCTCCTCTGTTAGTGTAAACGTTGTTTTAAAAAAAAAAACAATATCTGCTTAATCCTATTTCTCTATCTATGCAAATCTTGATTTCCCCCAATTTTCCTCTTCTAATCCCCCTGCTTTTTGCAATTATTGGTGTTCCTGTCTTGTTTTACTCTCCTCCAACAATGGTTGCCCATGAGTTCAACCCTCATGAATGCTTTTCTCATTCCTTCGCTCCTCTGGAACTCGAGCGATTCACCGACAATCTCTCCCACTCTCTGATTTTTCGATTTGGGGGTTCTTGGGGTTCAAAGAACAATTGTAATTACCCCCTTGGGCATCTTCCACCGTAGGCCATAATGGTTAGGGAAAAAGAATATTCTCTTTTGGCCTATTATACGGTTTTGCTTTTCCCCTCGTAGGCTAATTTTGGCAGGCTAAAACTTCCTATAAATACTAATATAATCATGAACTTTCACATATCATTTCCATCACTCGATCCTATCTTTATATATCCTTTCGATTTGAATCAACAATGAATTCATCACAAATATCATCATCATCTCACTCTTCAAACGAAACTATTGAGATTTCTAATTTTATCTTTGATTCATTTAAACATGATCAAAATGTTTTATTTTGTATGTATGTAAATAACAGGAAATGTTTATGAAGAGAGTAATGCGGAGCTATCGGAATATTAGATGTGACCGTGATTCAATAGTTTGTAGTTTCCTTTTTGTGCTTGATTTTTTTTTCTTCTTTAGTACTTTAAGCAACACAATATTTATTTTTTTATTATAATTTTGATGAATCTATAATAAAAAAAGATTAATGCCATTTTCTATAAATATTATTTATGCAATAATAATTCAAATATGTCAAATATTATAGTCATATTCAAGAACTCTTGAATATCTTTACAATACTACAACTTTTATTTTAAATTAAAAATCATAACTATATAATATATAGATTTATAATTATATTATTTATAGATTTACATAAATATTAAACAATTAAAAATAAATAAATAAATAAATAACATTTGGCCTTCCAAAAGAGGAAGTCAAATTTGGCATTTCTTTTAGAAATAGACCAAAAACAAAAAGGCTAAAATGGTTTTTGGCCTATGGTGGGAGCAAAATTAGGCTAAAACCTATTTTTTGGCTTACCATGGGAGATGACCTTAGACCTAACAAGATGACTGGAGAGTCTTCGAAATTTCGTTTGCTAAATTCGTCATTTTCTCATCTCTAATTCTTCTGATTAGGGTTTCAAAGCGGTCACATATTGAACAACATAGGAAAACAAAAAACAAAGAACTAGCAAAGGAGATTGCAGCTTCTGGATTATGGCTAATCAAAACCCCTGGATGGTCACCAAGAATTTGAAAGACGACAACCTCAATCTCCAAAGTTGGCTTTTGACCGGTAAGGCTCAAATGAAGGAATCCACTCCTTGATGAACATAGTGTAAAACACTCTACTGATAGCCTCAAAGCATGTGGGTGAAGGACTGAGTCACTGATGAGTTCTTTCAACTCAAGCTCAAATGGTGGAAAACAAGCAGAAGAACTATGTTTGTGGGTGGATGTGTTTTGAATTTTTTTTTCAATTTTCATTTTTAATTTACTCCATGATGAAAAAAAAAACAAATAGCACACTAAAAAACATTAAAACAAAAGCTTCTGTTATAGTTAACGGAGGAAGGCAGCAGGAAGAAAACTCTCTTCGGAGAGCTTCTCCAGAAAACCATGTCAGCTGCCGCCACCCTATCACTCCATCTCCGCCACCCTATCACTCCATCTCCGGCTAGTCTATTAATCGCTGTTTAATCTCCGGTCAAATCTCTCTCTTCGGAGAGCCTAAATCTCTCTCTTAGGGGGGTGCGTGGGTTGTTTGAGTGGTGGTGGCGGGCGCCGTGATGGGGTTGATTCATTTGCATAGCCATCTTGTTCACTATCTCCATAAGCCTATCGATATCATCCTTGTGTCTATCTCTCGAACTATCCAACTTATGAACTCCTCTAACTCCTTGGTGTCTCCCATATTGTTGCGATACATTAGTCAACACTTCAAAAATCTGCATTGCTTCCTGAGGTGTTTTATCCAAAATATCTCCTCCACTAGTAGCATTGATGAAACTCCTATCGGTGTCAAGCAAGCCTTCGTAGAGATATAGCACTAGATCATCCTCGGGAATCCCATGTTGTGGACAACTACCCTAAAGCTTCTTGAACCACTCAACATACTCATAAAGACTCTTCGTAGGTGATTGCTCAATACTGGATAGCTCCTTCTTAAGTTTGTTGAGGCGAGTCGCATGAAAGTACTTTTGCAGGAAAGCTTTCTTCAATTGCACCCAAGTAGTAATGCTTTTTGGGGGTAGGTAGTAAAGCCAATCGCTTGCAGAATCTTTCAAGGTAAAAGGGAACACTCTCAACATCAATTGGTCATCATTCAGGCCTTGGGGTCTAAGTCTATCACACACACTCACAAAGATAGCAATGTGCTTATTTGGTTCCTCCCCATGCAATCCATGAAAGTAATTGAAAGTGGTTAAGCACTCAAATTAGGCTCCTTTAGGTTTCTCAGGGTCCTCCTTGGCGGATCAACAACTTCGTCTTCTGCCATCTCCTTGTTTGTCTCAAACTCAAGCTTCCTTTTCAACCTAAGAGATATTTCAATCTTACAATCAAAAGACAAAGGCAATGAATTATAAGATCTAGTTTGAACCATACAAGAACACAAAAGACTCAAAGTGAAGAATATTTAAAAGAGATAAAGAAAAGCAAACTCCTTTCTTCTCTTCGGCAATGGCGCCAAGAATTTGACGCGTTGGAAAAGTCGTTGGCACTTTCGCCCCTTCTCAAATAGTAATAATATCCAACATAAAACCAATATATTAGGCAATTAATCACTTGATAAACCAAATAACTACTACTATAGCGATGAAGTCCGATGTCGATCCCACAGGCCACAGGGAGAAGCGATATCATATTCAATAACTCTAAGCAAAGACTTTTATGACAAAACAATGATTTGTAGCAAGTAACAAAGATGTAAAAGTAACCAGATTTATGATTGCAAATAGATTGATATCAAAGTAGAAAGAACATTTCACCTGCAATTCTATGACAATGGTTGGAATTCATGGTCTTCGGATTGATCTATTAATTATTCATATTCATATGTCTACTTGACTAAAGTTGAAAGATCCACAGAGATTCACTCATCTTATTCAATATCACTAAAGAATAGCATTAATGACTCAAGTAATCAAGACCAATTGACACACTGACTCAATGCAATTAAGACTAATAGGCGCATACCAAACTCAGTCCTAATCGAATATCCTCAACATAGATCAATTGAAATCATCCACTACAAAGACAAAGAAACATCACTATATCAATACCTTTGTTTGCTATCGAGAAAACAACAACGAATTCATAGCTAAGATGTAATTCCTAACATGGTGATCAATCATATAAAGGAAAGCAAATATGATAATTAAGCACAAGATGATAAGTAAGAACATGAATAATCAAATAGAAATCAAATCCTCACAATCCAAACAATCATGTGTTCGAATCACATGCGAAACTATGAGTTTAGCAACTCATAGGTCAATTCTCTCTTTCTAATTGTGTTCATAGTCTCGCACTAATCCACTGTTGTAAGAGGAAATCGAGTATGAAATATAACAAAATAAATCGAACCAGATTCTGCCCACGCAAATAATTACAAGACCTCCTCCTGATGTAGCAGCGGGAAGTCAGGATCGATCCATGAGGAAGCGTGTTAGCGGATCCTAGGCAGCAGAGAAATCTCACAGAAGTCGACAACAGGGATCCTAGATCTCGAGTACAACAACTCGACAGAAGATCGGGCAGTCGAACACAACGCAACAGTTCTCGGCAAAGGCTACTCGATCTCGACAAAGGGCTACTCGAGATCGAGTAAAGTCCTCATCGAGGTCGGCTTGTCTTGGTCGAGTACCTACACACAGAAGCTACAGCGACTTGGGTGGAAAATCAGTAGTCGAGATCGAGTTGTGCTATTCGATCTCGAGGAAGACAGAGAATAAAAATGAAATAAAGTAAATGCAAAGGCTTTGGGGATTCGAACTAAACTGTATGTAAAAGGACTTCCAAGATTAGAGTTTGCAACAACAATAACCAAGCATGCATAAGGCAAGAATAAAACAGATAATCATATAATTCGCATCAAAGGACTAAGCTTTCGCCTTTTCCAACAATTAGACAACTCTTTCAAGAAACCCTAATTGTCTCTACCGATTTTATGCTTACAATCCAAGTTGTTAGCATGGACCTCCATTAGATGGGTAATAAACATATAACAAGTTGCCACCATGGCTTTCTTCTTCCATTTGTCACCTTTTTTGGACTGGCTCTTTGTCTTTTGAGGGTAATCCTTCACAAGATGATCTGTTTCACCACATTCAAAACAAGACAACGGTTTAGTCTTCTTTTCATACTTGTTGTATTGAGGCTTACTTCGAAATTTTGAAGACTCTGATCCATCCTTTTTGTTGAATTAATTGCTTCTTCATTTTGAGAATTCGAGCAAGGCCTCTTGTGATAAGAGCAAAAGGATCATCCTCATTGTCATCCTCATCTTCGGAATCAGATCCATCTTTAGGCTCATCCTTCTTAGTCTCGAGTGCCAAGTTCTTAGTGCTAGCTGGAAGTTCTCCATCGTCTTCATTAAGGATCATCTCATGCGTGATCAGCTTCCCAAGA
This sequence comes from Persicaria tinctoria, assembly GCA_037127255.1. NCBI lineage: Eukaryota > Viridiplantae > Streptophyta > Magnoliopsida > Caryophyllales > Polygonaceae > Persicaria > Persicaria tinctoria. Next base: position 25,974,596 of record JBANSL010000010.1, read on the forward strand.
AGGTCATCAAGGGGTAGAGTGGTGAGGTCCTGGGCTTCCTCTATAGCTGTTACTTTTGGACCCCATTTCTCCTTTGGAAGGCACCTCAGTATCTTCCTCACTTTCTCAACGTTGGTAAAGCTCTTGCCGAGAGAGTCAAGGTTGTTGGTGATTTCTGTGTATCGTGTGAACATAGCCTTGATTGACTCATCAGACTTCATCTTGAAGAGCTCATACTTTCGAAGGAAGATGTTGATCTTGGTGTCTTTTACTTGGCTCGTTCCTTCATAGGTGACGACCAGATTGTCCCAAATCTCTTTGGCTGACCTACAAGATGAAATACGGTTAAACTCATCAGTGCTAAGACCACAATAAAGTAAGTTAATAGCCCTGTAGTTAATAGCCCTATAAAACAGGTTTTGGATTTCATCAACTGTTAATGTTCCAAGACCTTTGACACAAACAACCTGTCAATGCCTTTGAAACATTTATTCCGATTTTCATCAAGGGAGGGAGTTATCAAAATCTAAAAAGCTTAATGATAAATAAAAGCAACAACATAATTAAATCTAAATAAGGGAAAGTATATCTAAAATAGGTAGAATGTCTTCTTGTTGATAGATCTTGTCTTCCATAGATAGAACTTGATGGATCTCGGATAGACTCGGCTTCCTTCGGCCCCAAGGATTCCCAAACCGAGTAGGATAGTCAAACCGCGTAACGCGGCTTCGGGACGCGGCTCGTCGATCTTGACTAAGCCTCCTCGAGATTGACTAGGGTTTGTCGTCGACCATGGCCGACTGGACGTCTAGGGTAGCTTTGCTCGATCAGGCTCGAATATTGGCTCCTGGCTCCTCGATCTCGACTAAGCAACTCGAGATCGAGTAGATCTGGTGTCGAGGATGGCTAACTTGTGATGTCGGGCAACTTCTTCCTCGATAGGCTCGGAAAGACGCGGTGCTGGTCCTCGATCTCGACAAGCCTCCTCGAGATCGAGTAAGGTTGGCTCGACGTCTCCGTCCTCGGCTTCTTGTCTTGGCACAGCTCGTCGACTCCGGACTTGGTGTTGAGGTGTTGTCGATCTCGACAAGGGAACTCGAGATCGAGTAGGTTTTCGGGAGTCGGGTTGTCTCTGACTCAGTTTCTCGATCAGTGCTCAGTCGACAAGGCCTGTGCTCGGACACATTCGTCGAGATCGAGTAGAGTGTACTCTAGATCGAGTAAACATGGGCTCCTAGCTTGATTCGACTGGTTCCGCTGCTTCTTGACCTTGGACTTCTGTAGTTGATTTCTGAGCTTTTCCGACCTTTCTTAGAACTGCTGTAATTTGCCTTGAATTCTGCGGAATTAAACAGAAACTGGTGTAGATTCCATAATTTGGCAAATAAGTGTAAATACATAGATTATGTACTATCTTATTGATAGAGCATATTTAGTGTTGCATAATAGATTGCATTTAGCATTATTTAGGTGTGAATATTGCATTTATTTAGTTGAATTTGCATTATCACTTGTTGAGTTAGAAGAGGCGGAATCTACATGAGTTTATTGTTTATTTCAGGTAGAGTAGATTGGAGGTGAAATGATATTGAAAAGAGCAGAAATAAGTTACAGAAGGACTTAGGAGCTGCTGGAGACGAAGAGGAGGAAGCTCGGAAGAATCGCAGGCCGCCCCGCGACATTGCTGGCCGCCCCGCGGCCCGAAGGAAGAAACGAGGAACCTCGCTGATCGCCGGCCGCCCCGCGGCCTGGCCTGGCCGCCCCGCGGCCCGTGCAGTAGCTGATCGTCCGTTCCGGATTTTACTTAGGGTTTTCTTATGTCATTTTGGGCCGAATTTCTCTAGACTGTTTAAGGCTTTTCTAGTTATTTCGATTATTCACCTTATGCACTTTACACCATTGTTGAGAGCGCCGTTGAGCATGAGCAACTAAACTCTCGAGGTTTCGCCTACGATTTGGATCTTTGATTGTTGAATTGTGAGTTTCTTAATCTAGTTCTTATTCCTATTGCAATGTTTTGACTTCCTTGTGCTTAATTGCTTGAATGTGTTTTATTCTCTCTGGCCTGGCCGACTAGTTAGAGTAGATTCATTCAATTGCTAGGGTTTTGTAGATTCCTCGTAGCGAACCTTAACCCAAGTGGCAATCATATCCCTTTAGGACTCGTAGGACTAATTGGATGTGTAGGAAGTTGAATACATGTTGAATATCGACTCGTAGCTTGATATTATGTGTACCTTGGTTAATTCATAATCTTAATGCTATCTCTAGGTTGAATCTTAACCGTGTTAGGGTTATTTAGAGATAAGGGTTGCTAGGACTCGTAGGACTAGTAATTTACCTAAGATCTGGACAAGGACATTGATAGGAAAAGACAAGAACTAGAGGCTGAAACAAGGATCGAATTCATCAATCGAAGTGATAAATTGTAGGTGAACCTATTCCTCTCCACTGCATTCTAAAACCATTTTACATTGTTTGCTTGCTTCCGCTTTGACAAAAGACGGAACTTTTACACACCAAAAAACCCCATATTCCCTACTAGCGATTAGAATCACACTTGAACTGAATAGATTTCCCTGTGGATCGATCTCTTGCTTACACACTATACTAGTTGTGAGTTTGAGTATTCTTTGGCAAGGACAACGACAGGTTTTCCACTTGTCACTTATCCCAAATGCATGAAATGTATGCAGAAAACGATATAAAAGTTACTGTAAAACATGGCAGATTCAACTCACAACAAACACCCCATACTTAAGCTTGCTTGTCCTCAAGCAATATTTTTATTTGTCATTCAGGGGAAGAAATCAAAACTCTCAACATATTAGATTCATTCTCATATAACCCAGCACTCAATTACCATCCTTGAAAAGGTACTAATGTCACAGATCCATGCATCTGCAATTTAAAGAGCAACATCTACTCACAAAAGGAGGGTTATGCAAAAACATTCATAAGTGACAAAGCATTAATAATCAAGAGGACTTTAATTTAAGCTAAATAAAAAGTAGATTGGTAAAAGGCTGAAAGGTGGGCAATTTCTGGCAATGTGGTGCTTTTGATCCGGGGAAATGGGGTATTTCCAAACTTGAATTTCCACATTCCTTTTCATAAGATTCATCACCTTTCACATTGCTTTTATTAATAATAATCCTTTTACCTCTCTAACCTTAGTACTGCCTTCTCGCGAGTCGCAAACATGAGTGTCATGAATGGCCCCGGATACTTAGTGCTTTGGACTCCTCACAATGTGTCCCATCTCTCCAAACTATTATCTCAGAGAGCAGGGTCAATCTACCTTTATCTCCTGAGGTGATTGGATTTTCTTTCACTCATTAAATTTTCCATATATTTCAAACACTTTCCCGCCAAACTCCAATAATGGTAATAACAACACAAACACCATATGATAATCTCCATAATGTAACATCATTCTCAACATAATCCCCGGATAAGGTAAAGAATGGCAAATATTTAGATCATGTGGAGCAATATTTGAAATAAGGCATATTATGACTTTTGTGTAATGCATAAGCATAGGTAAGGCTAGGATATAACAATGATCATTATATGGAAATATAAAGTCCTCTATCCTTTTATCATGCAACATGTCAAAAGCAACATCAAATTTACCTCCTTTAATGGTTTTCATCAAAATATGCACTTCATTGTGACTTTCCTTTACTAGGCAATTTCATGCTTTATCTCTAATGAATCCAATTTTGCATCGTCGAGTTCAATAAAGCTTCCATGACATTAATAAAAAATTTCAATGGGGGTCATTTTTCAAACTTTGGAAAACATGCATATAAGCACATAATTCAATAATAACTTCCAAAATAGTCATGTAGCAATTCAAAGAAATAAATTCTAAATATGCACAAATAATGTCAAATATGGCAAATATGCACAAAGTAAGCCCTTCCCCCACCCCATACTTAAACATTACAGTGTCCTCATTGTATAAAAACAAGGGTAAAGAAAGAAACTCACTAGACAGGTGTGCAGGACCTCTTAATATTGAATGAAGGAATCGCATGGGCTGAGTATGAATATGAATATAGATTGCTTCTATCCATGGACCTGAAAAGTGTAGAAGACATATACCCACAATAGAAAAACTAGAAATGTTCAAAACCAAAAAACAAACATGTTGTGAGCTGAATCTGCCATGTTTTACAGTAACTTTTATACCGATTTCTACATACATTTCATTCATTTGGGCTTAGATAGTGCATAATCTATGTAGTTTATGTTTATTTGCCAAATTATGGAATCTACACCAGTTTCTGTTTAATTCGCATATTTCGAGACATTTTATAGCAATTCTACAGAAGGTCGGAAAGGCTCGAAAAACCACTACAGAAGTCCAAGGTCAAAGCAGCAACGGAACCAGTCAAATCGAGCCGAGGAACCAGACTACTCGATCTCGAGTAGACCTTACTCGACCTAGACGAGCATGTCCGAGCAACCTTAGTCGAGCAAGCCTGATCGAGAGAACTGAGTCAACCCGACTTCCAGAGCCAACTCGATCTCGACAAGCCCTAGTCGAGATCGACGAAGACCAGCACTACACCCAGAGTCGAGAAGAGGACTGATCGAGAAGCCGAGGACGAGAACCCGGACAACCCAACTCGATCTCGACAAGCCCTAGTCGAGATCGACAAGCCCCACAACGCCAGTCCGAGTCCGTGCCGAGGAGAAGCTGCTCGACCAGAGAAGGCCACACCCTACTCGATCTAGACAAGCCTTAGTCGTGATCGACGAGCCCTTGAGTCCAGATCTGAGCTTGCTGAGTAGAGCCACCCGAGGAGACCTAGTCGATGACCCATTCCTACTCGACATCGACAAGGGCTACTCGAGGTCGACGAGCGCCAGGAGCGAAGTCCGAGCCACATCGAGCAGATCTAGCCGGGAAGTCCAGTCGACGAAGAATCCTACTCGAGGTCGACGAAGCCTTGTCGAGGTCGAGTAGACCCGAGTCCAGAAACGTGTCGTCGAGAGATGTCCTAGTCGACTTGGGATTCCTTGGGCACAAAGGAAGTCGAGCTGGCCGAAGATCTATCCGATTCCATCAAGTCTATCCATGGGAGACAAGATCTATCAACATCATGAAGACTTACCTAGTTTAGAATTATCCTTTCCTTGTTGATTTATTTCCTTAAAACAATTTATTTATCTTTAAAGCTTTAGATATAATTTTAGATATGGATAGATATTTCTTTCCTAGATTAGCTAGGGAAAGAAGACTATAAATAAGGCCCTAGAGGCTCAGTTTTGATATATTCAATTTCAGAGGAAAACAAGTAGTTCCACAGATACAGTTTAGGAGTTCTAAGGTTTTTTGGGTTTTGGCTTTCTACGAAAGTTGATTGCCAGGATTGTAAAGGCTTTGAATTTAGTTTTAATGCAAGTTTCTTTTCCATCAATGTCTGTTATTGCGATGAGGCGTGAGTAGTCCACCCACTTCTGGGGCTGGGGTGAGCCCGACGGTGGCCATGTGAGGCGATGCGATAAAGGTCAGATTTTTGTGCAATTCGTCTTCTATCCCTATAAGCATGATTCTTTTGCGAGAGTTGAAGGTGATCCTTGTTTGTGTTATTGAAGCGAAAGTGATCTTAATGCAACTTGGGTTAATTATGTGAAAAAAGGGTTAGTAACAATTAGGGTTTATGCGAAAGCCTCTATATGCCTATTTGTTAATGACGAAAGTTATTTGATGGAAAGCATGATCTTTTATGCCTTTATTGTGTTACTTTGCATGGTTATCGTTGTGGTGTTGATACCCTGGCTTTGGAAGTCTTTTAGCATATTGATTTATTTCTGTCGAAATTTTGAGTTCTGTATTCGGAATTTAATTTGCCTTTAAAGTTTCTGTCTTTTACTCGATCTAGAGTTACTGTTGTCGATCTAGAGGAAGCCTTAGTCGATCTCGAGTAGGCTTTGTCGAGATCGAGTAGCTGTTGGTCTTGATCGAGTTGTTGTCGTCGATTTCTGTTTTCTGTCAACCTGCCTTTGTCGATCTCGAGGAGCCTGTGGTCGAGATCGACTAGCGCTTTGCTTTGCTTTTATTTGTTGCTTTGCGTTATTTTCTGTCTTTGCTTTATTTCCTGTTTGGCTTTGTTGCTTTGCTTTTGTTTGTTATTTCCTTGCTTCTGTGTTTCTGTCTTTCTGCTGCCTGGTCTGTGAGAATTTACAGCTGCCTGAGAACTGCTGACGTGCTTCCTCGTGGATTCGATCCTGATTTTGTCTTACTACAACGGGAGGAAGTCTTGTATTTATTTGCTGAGACAGGGAAGTCCATCTGAACTATATTTTATATTTATACTTGACCATCCTCCTGCAACAACAAAACAAAAGCAACAAAGTCTCAAATGTCCCAAAAAGTAAATGTTTATTTACAAGCTCTAGATTTTATAGTCGCTAGGCCGATTTCTCTGTTTGCGCTTAAGGACCATTAGTGTGGGGCCCGCTTATGCTTGACCCTTATTCTGGATCATCTAGGTCCTGATGATAGTATGCAAGCTCAGCTGATAGGTGGTTGCTTGCATCATCACCCTTCTCTTTCTTTTTCTTCCTTCCATCTCTTAGTTTCCGTAGATTCTCTCGCCACGGGGCCTTACCTCCCCTTAGATTATTGAAAATTTTCTTTATGGACTGAGGGGGAGTAGGATTCATACCTGAACTTACCTTTTCGGACCCAAAACAGAAATCTTTGGGCTCGGGGCTAATCGATGTCGAGTACTGCTGGTCGACCTCGAGTACAGGGACCCCATACTTAGGCTCTGGGCAAGTCATTGGCTCAGCATAGGAAGTCGACATCGACAAGGGTTTGTCGAGATCGAGTAGAACCCTTGTCGAGATCGAGTTGCTCATGTTGACCTCGAGTACAGTGCTGGCGCTTTCCTCCGCTGTTTGCTGGGTCTCGTGGTTGTTGATGCTTTTCACCTCTAGCCATGAAATTTCCTCCTTTGCAGGGCCAAAAGAGAAATCTAAAACCTCATCTCCTATGGTGAAGGTGAGCGAGTGATTCTTAACACTAATTCTGGCATCTGCAGTTGCTAAGAATGGTCTACCAAGAATAATAGGGCTAGTAGGATCTTCAGCACAGTCTATGATAAGGAAATTTGCTGGAACAAAGAATTTACCAACCTGGACGGGGACATTCTCAATTATACCTGTAGGGATGACCACTGTATTGCTCACCATGTATAATTTGGCATCCACATGCTCTATGCATCCTATCTTGACTTTCCGCCAGATTGATAAAGGCATGATGCTCACACTTGCTCCTAAATCACACAGAGACTTATATTTATATTGTCCAAAACCCACAGTAACAGAAAACTTACCAGGGTCAGGTCTCTTTTCAGGGAAGTGGAGTACTTTGCATTCGCCTGCGATCTCTGAGATAGATCGCTTCTTACTCAGGATTCCCTTCAGAAATTTGACAAATCCAAGCATCTCTTGTAGGGCTTCTGTAAAAGGAATAGAAACATTTAGTTCTTGCAGCATATTAACAAATCTGGTAAACCTACCTGTAGTGGGATCTTTCTGTGCTTTGGAAGAGAAAGGTAGTGGCTTTTTCTGCTTCGGAGCCAGATCAATTGTCGGAGGTGTTGCAGAGCCGTCGACGTCGGCTTTCTGTTCCTCGATCTCGACCAGAGGCTCCTCGAGATCGACTTGGGTGGTCGACCTGGAGTTGGTGGGTTACGCAGTGGAGTTCGAGCTCAGCTTTTGGTCTGTGTCGAGCAACTTTTTTTCAAGGTCGAGTAGAGTCTCCTCGAGATCGAGTTGAGTCTGCTCTATGTCGAGTTGCTGCTCTGCCTTGTCTTGATGTTTCCCGACCTCTGGCTCGTGTAATTGATGCCCACTTCTGAGTTTGATAGCTGCGACGTATCCGGTCTTCCCTTTAGGATTTGGTTCGGTTTGCCCAGGGAGCTGTCCGGATGGTCGTGGGATCCGTGCAGCGATTTGACCCATCTGGGTTTCTATTCCTCTTTTCCAGATATCCAGTTCTCCAAATTTTGTAGTGATGTTCTGGAACTGGTTGTTGATGGTGCCCTGATTCCGACGCATCTCCTCAAGGATCAACTGCAGATCATCCTTCTTTTGATCCCTTTCTTGATGTCCTGGAGCTCTGTAGGGTGGGGGGTTCCTAGGGGGACATTGGTTCCACCGTGGTTGATAGAACCTTTGATCTCCCATGTAGCGACTTGGACCCCCAACGTAAGCTACCTCCTCATGTGTTTCTACCATTCTGACTTGCTCAGTGTGTGGGCACTCAGTATTGGTGTGCCTCTGTGATCCGCATTCGATGCAAGGCTGATTGATAGACAGGTATTTGACTTGCTTGAGGAGCTTGCGATTTTGGTCTCTATAGAACTGCTCCCTGACATCTGGGTCAATCTTCTTTGCTGGCTCAAAGAGTGGCATAGATGGTGCTGGCCTGGCATAGGAGTTCTCCTTATAGTTTGCAGTAGACCCGTATTTATTGTCATAATTGGTGAGCTTGTCTAACACACCCCATGCGTCAATTGGCGGCCTCGTCAGATACTCAAAGCGAGTATACTGGTTGATTCTGTCCTTAGTGACTTGATCAAGAGAGTTGAAGAAGATCTCCTGAATGACGTAGGGTGGTTGTCCATGAGTAGGGCAAGATCGCAACAATTCTTTGTAGCGTTCCCATTCCTTTGCCAGCGGCTCCCCAGGCTTTTGTTTGAAGGCGGTGATTTTCTGGCGGAGGAGTGCGGTCTTGGCGGGTGGGAAGAATTTATTCAGAAAATCTTGCTCTATTAGGGCCCATGTTGTGAGTGATCTTGGCTTCAGCCCTTCAAGCCACTTCAGTGCAGGCCCAGCGAGAGACCAGCGAAAAGCTTTCATCTTGACATATTCCAGAGTTGTACCTTCAGCAAGAGTACAACACATGTCAGAAAAATTGGTAATATTTTCAAGAGGACACTCATTAAATTTGCCATAAAAAGCATTATTTTTAAGCTCTATAAGAAATTGAGTGCGAATATCAAAAGAGTTATCAGGGATTAGAATCGCCGATTCAGGCACGACGAGAGTTGGATGCATATAATCCTCTGCAGTAGTTGGATATTGGGCAAGCTCAGCTTCTACTTGCTCCCTTGCTGCTTTCTCAGCGGCGATAGCAGCATCTTTTGTGGCTAGTTCCCTTGTAAGCCTTGCAATTAGCTGTTCTTGCGTCTCAGCAGCCGCCATGGCTCTTTGTAGTTTAGCTTTGATGTGTAGAAGGTGTTCTGGTTCGTCTAAGCCGTCAAACTCAGGTGGTTGACCAGAACGGCGCATACACCTGAAAAGTAACTCAAAGTAGATGTGAGATTCAACTACCTAAGGCGCGAACGACAGCTTCCCCGGCAACGGCGCCAATTTGTTGTACGAGGAAATCGAGTATGAAATATAACAAAATAAATCAAACTAGATTCTGCCCACGCAAATAATTACAAGACCTCCTCCTAATGTAGCAGCGGGAAGTCAGGATCGATCCACGAGGAAGCGTGCCAGCGGATCCTAGGCAGCAGAGAAATCTCACAGAAGTTGACAACAGGGGTCCTAGATCTTGAGTACAGCAACTCGACAGAAGATCGGACTGTCGAACACAGCGCATCAGTTCTCAGCAAAGGCTACTCGATCTCGATAAAAGGCTACTCGAGATCGAGTAAAGTCCTCGTCGAGGTCGGCTTGTCTTGGTCGAGTACATGCACAGAGAAGCTACAACGACTTGGGTCGAAAATCAGTAGTCGAGATCGAGTTGTGCTATTCGATCTCGAGGAAGACAGAGAATATAAACGAAATAAAGTAAATGCAAAGGCTTTGGGGATTCGAACTAAACTGTATGTAAAAGGACTTCCAAGATTGGGGTTTGCAACAACAATAACCAAGCATGCATAAGGCAAGAATAAAACAGATAATCATATAATTCGCATCAAAGGACTAAGCTTTCGCCTTTTCCAACAATTAGACAACTCTTTCAAGAAACCCTAATTGTCTCTACCGATTTTATGTTTACAATCCAAGTTGTCAGCATGGACCCCCATTAGATGGGTAATAAACATATAACAAGTAGTAGATGCTCAAAACATGATAAAGGTCGGATCTTTACCTCAAACGCGCATGTCTATCGTCGGGCTCGCCCCAACCCTAGAAGTGGTAGAACTACTCGCGCTTCATCACAACCTCAGACATTGATTGAAAAGAAATAATAACTTGCATTAAACTAAATTCAAAGACTTTACAATCCCGGCGATCCAACTCTCGTTGAACGCCAAAACCCTAAAACTTCTGAACTCCTAAACCGTCTCTGTGAACTACTTCTCTAACTTGTGAATTGAATGATTAAAACTCAGCCCCATGGGCTTTATTTATAGGCTTCTAAACCTTGCTATTCAAGGATAGAAACATCTATCTATATTTGTTGTTGTAGGAGGATGGTCAAGTATGAAATAAGTATAAAGTATAGATCAGACTGACTTCCCTGTCTTAGCAAATAAATACAAGACTTCCTCCCGTTGTAGTAAGAGAATAGTCATGATCGAATCCACGAGGAAGCACGTCAGTAGTTCTTAGGTAGCTGTAAATTCTCATAAAAGCAGCAGAAAGACAGAAACGCAGCAAGAAACAGAAATAAAAGCAGAAAAGAAACAAAGACAAAGAACTAAACTAACGGAAAAGACAACGCAAAGCACAAACGAAAAGTAAAGGCAAAGGTCTCGTCGATCTCGACAAACTCCTACTCGAGATCGACAACAGTAAGCAAAGACAGCAACTTTCAGAAAACGAAAGAGACAACTCGACTAAGACAAGCTACTCGACTTCGACTACCACTACTCGAGATCGACTAGAGCATGCAAAGACAGAAACTTGAAATCGACAAGAAAAGAAGAAAACCAACTCGACCTAGACTGGCCGTACTCGAGATCGACAAGGCACTACTCGATCTCGACAAAGCTTCCTCTAGGTCGACTAAAAACAGAAACTTAAGTTTGCAGAATTTCGAACCAAAACTCAGATTTTTGATGAAAATAAATCAATATGCTAAAAGACTTCCAAAGCCAGGGTTTCAACACCACAACGATAACCATGAAGTAACACATAAAGGCATAAAAGATCATGCTTTCCATCAAATAACTTTCGTCATTAACAAATAGGCATATAGAGGCTTTCGCATAAACCCTAATTGTTACTAACCCTTTTTCACATAATTAATCCAAGTTGCATTAAGATCACTTTCGCTTCAATAACAAAAAACAAGGATCACCTTCAACTCTCGCAAAAGAATCATGCTCATAGGGATAGAAGATGAATTGCACAAAAGATCTGACCTTTATCGCATCGCCTCACATGGCCACCGTCGGGCTCACCCCAGCCCCAGAAGTGGGTGGACTACTCACGCCTCATCGCAATCGCAGACATTGAATTGAAATAAATAACTTGCATAAAACTATATTCAAAAGCCTTTACAATCTCGGCAATCAACTTTCGCAGAAAGCCAAAACCCTAAAAACCTTAGAACTCCTAAACTTATCAGTGGAACTAACTAATTGTCTCTGAAATTGAATTGTGATATGGATTTGATAAAACTGAGCCCCCTAGGGCCTTATTTATAGGCTTGATTCCCTAGCTATTCTAGGAAAGAAGATATCTATCTATATCTAAATTTATATCTAAATTGCTAAAAGATAAATAAATTGTTTTATGGAAATATATCTAAAAGGAAAAGATAAAACTAAATAAGGTAGGTCTTCATGTCTTGATAGATTGCGTCTTCCATAGATAGAACTCGATGGATTTGGATAGAATCTTCCTCCTTCGGCCCCAAGGAATCCCAAGTCTACTCGGACAGGTCTTCGTCGACACGTTTCTGGAAACGACTCTACTCGACTTCGACCACGGCTTGTCGACCTCGAAAAGGATGGTTCGTCGACTGGACCTCCCGGCTAACTCTGCTCGATGTGGCTTGGTCTTGGCTCTTGACGCTCGTCGACCTCGAGTAGGGTTCGTCGACCTCGAGTAGGGATGGGTCATCGACTAGGTCTACTCGAGTGGCTCTACTCGGCAAGCTCGGATCTGGACTCAGGGGCTCGTCGATCTCGACCAAGGCTTGTCGAGATCGAGTAGGGTTCGTCGAAGAGGGCTCTCGGTGGTCTCGTCGAGGACTCCTCCTCGGACTTGCTCTGGATGGCTTGTCGATCTCGACAAAGGTTCGTCGAGATCGAGTAAAGGTGTGCTCGGCTTCTCGTCCTCGGCTTCTCGGGCAACTTCTCTCCTCGTCGACTCCGGGTGTGGTGTCTGGGCTTCGTCGATCTCGACTAGGCCTTGTCGAGATCGAGTAGACTTCCGGAGCTCGGGTTGGTCTGGCTCTCGATCAGGCTCTGTCGACAAGGCTGTGCTCGGACATGCTCGTCTAGGTCGAGTAAGAGCTACTCGAGATCGAGTAGTCTGGTTACTCGGCTCGATTCGACTGTTTCCGTTGCTCCTTCGACCTTGGACTTCTGTAATGGTTTTCCGAGCTTTTCCGACCTTCTGTAGAATTGCTGTAAAATGCCTCGATTTCTGAGAATTAAACAGAAACTGGTGTAGATTCCATAATTTGGAAAATAAACATAAACTACATAGATTATGTACTATCTAAACCCAAATGAATGCAATGTATACAGAAATCGATATAAAAGTTACTGTAAAACATGGCAGATTCAGCTGACAACAATATCTAAAATTATATCTAAAAAGCTTAATGATAAATAAAAGCAACAACATAATTCAATCTAAATAAGGGAAAGTATATCTAAAATAGGTAGAATGTCTTCTTGTTGATAGATCTTGTCTTCCATAGATAGAACTTGATGGATCTCGGATAGACTCGGCTTCCTTCGGCCCCAAGGATTCCCAAACCGAGTAGGATAGTCAAACCGCGTAACGCGGCTTTGGGACGCGGCTCGTCGATCTCGACTAAGCCTTATCGAGATCGACTAGGGTTTGTCGTCGACCATGGCTGACTGGACGTCTCGGGTAGCTCTGCTCGATCGGGCTCGAATCTTGGCTCCTGGCTCCTCGATCTCGACTAAGCAACTCGAGATCGAGTAGATCAGGTGTCGAGGATGGCTAACTTGTGATGTCGGGCAACTTCTTCCTCGACAGGCTCAGAAAGACGCGGTGCTGGTCCTCGATCTCGACAAGCCTCCTCGAGATCAAGTAAGGTTGCCTCGACGTCTCCGTCCTCGGCTTCTCGTCTTGGCACAGCTCGCCGACTCCGGACTTGGCGTTGAGGTGTTGTCGATCTCGACAAGGGAACTCGAGATCGAGTAGGTTTCCGGGAGTCGGGTTGTCTCTGACTCGGTTTCTCGATCAGTGCTCAGTCGACAAGGCCTGTGCTCGGACACATTCGTCGAGATCGAGTAGAGTGCACTCTAGATCGAGTAAACATGGGCTCCTAGCTTGATTGGACTGGTTCCGCTGCTTCTTGACCTTGGACTTCTGTAGTTGATTTCCGAGATTTTCCGACCTTTCTTAGAACTGCTGTAATTTGCCTCGAATTCTGCAAAATTAAACAGAAACTGGTGTAGATTCCATAATTTGGAAAATAAGTGTAAATACATAGATTATGTACTATCTTAGCCCAAATGCACGAAATGGATGCAGAAAACGATATAAAAGTTACTGTAAAACATGACAGATTCAGCTCACAACATCCACCACCACAACATATAGAACTGAAATAACCTAATAAAGCCTCTCAAAGAGTCCGCCAAACCTTAGTAGGAATGGAATGAAAATAATAGGAAATAATAGTTTTGGATCCAAAATCGCAATTGCTAGAAACAGGCCCACGGCTGCAGTGTCCGGCTTTTCTCAATTGTCTTCAATAAACTCCAATGTCGTGCTTCCTTGCTCCTCTCTAGCTTCCTCCTTAGCCTCCATATGCTCCAAAACATGTCTCTTAAGCTTTTCCAAAGCCCATTCAAGGTGGGAATGTAATTCTGCAGAATAAACACTAAAAAGGCGTAGATTATGAACTCGAATACTTCACAAGCAATATACGAAACTAGATTCAAATAATATCAAAACCACTACCTAATTGCAATAAGAAATCCCTCTAATGCCTATATGAAATATGCATTATCAATATCCGTGGAAGAAACCTCTGTAGACCAGAAGAGAGAAAATAAACGAAAGCAATTGATTGGTGTTATAATTGATTGGTGTGCTTCACAATTAATGTTTTTATGATAATGGGAAGACCACATGTATGATGTGGACATAATGTTTATTGGAGTTTAGTTATGAATCCTATACTTAAACCTGATTGCCTCTTCACATTGATAGAAAGTAAAGTAGATAATTAAAGCATGGTCGCTCTTACTTGGAATTCAATTGTGCAGTGGTGCACTCAGCACATAATAAAATGAATGTAGCCCACTGGATCTCACTTAGCCTGAGACAAAGGTAATGTGAAATTATAGAATGCGAAGAAAGCACATGAAATGATAATTCCTTTAGATCACAATGTCTTCTACAAAGCAATTACCAAAAGTAGCATTAACTTTCTGAAAAGACGGGAGATATTTTACGAGACGAAAAGAATGGAGATTGATTTCAAAAGGTATCTCTTAAGGTGTTTGGTTGATTGGAGATTATTTATGAAGGTCTTGTGGTAAATTACCAGTTTTACCCTTATTTTTAATTACAACCACATTTGGGTTGTCTTCCTCATTCAAGTTCACACAGCACCAGGCGGAGCTCCGAAAGTGGGGAGGCGAAGAAGTGAAAGAGAGGACAGATCTGGTGGTCACTTACAATAAATCAAAGCAAGAAGGAGTACAATTACAAACAAAGCCACTGTCGACGACGCCGTCTGGAGCGGATCGAAGCCACCATTCCGAGCCATTGAGCTAGGTTGGTGTCCACCGAGTCGAGGAAGGAGGCCGACGATGAGGGGTGAACAACAACGATAATAAATCGACCCATACCACTGCAGATTCGAGTGGGGAGAAGGTCGTACCTGATCTCCGGTGGTTGGATGAAGGCTCGTGGTGAGCTGTCGTCGATTGTCTTCTTTCCTTTTCACAATCGTTTGCTCTAGGGGCAATAGGGGGATCTCCTCCATCTCCACCTAATCCCCCTAGCACCCCCAAGGTGGCATTTTTGAGCCATCTCCACCCCGTCCATCTGCTACCAAATAGCGCGCCGCTCAACCACCCCCATCCCCTCCACCACATCCACCCCTTAAAGGATAGAAAAACACGCCCTAAGGGTGGGAAATGGAAAAGGGGAAAGGGGTAAGGGAGTGAAGGGAAAGGGGATGAATTTCACTTTCTCGTCAAATTCTACCCTTTTATTGGGTTGTGAAATCCCACTAAATTGAGCCGTTACTTAAATTTGAGATCTCTTCTCTTCCTTTATATTGTTCATCCAAACACATAATTTATTTTCCCTTCCTAAAAATTCATTCAAATCCCACCATCCAAACAATGTTTAAAGGGTGGTGAATTCCACGCCTAAAACGCTTTCAGATGAACTAGATAATGACTCATCAAGGGAGGCTGATTCTCTTACCCTCTTGTAGACTTACCGGGTAAAAATGTAAACTCCTTATTGTCAAAACTAAGTCAAGATTAAAAAAAAATTACAAATGGAGGGACTAGGGTGATCATTACCGACTGCAATTAACACAACCTTGATTCTATAAACATTTAATGTCGGATTAATCATGTTAATCCTTCCCCACCAACGACAATTTTAAATTTTAATCTCTATATGAATGTTTATACTCTTCAAACGACCGAAAGTGGAGATGGAAGTGTAGATTGCTCAATTGAAAGAGTCGAGAAAGGATTCCAGTGACAATCGATCATCTACAGACTACGGTACTATGGTTTAAGGTTTTGGAATCAACTAAGATCGAACAAGCTGCAATTGATTGTTTTTCAATCACTGAATTCGCCAGACATCCAATGTTAGCCATACATATATTCTCCGATCGATATTCTTTATTAAAGGATTTGATGTCCATGTTTTATACCATTTTTTGTGCTTATTTTCGCTCCTTATTCTAGGTATTTTATATATTATAGGTTGGGAATTTGTCGAATTTATGTAGTTTATGCTTATTTGCAAGAAATAGAGGTCTACACAAGTTTTGGTTTCATTTTGCAGAATTTCGAGCCATTCCGAAATGATACCAAGAGTTGGACATCGACCGGAGCTGATCAGAAAATTGGCTACTGACTCGACCTAGTCGACATTGACGTCTACTGACTCTACTCGACATCGACCGGAGCTGATCAGAAAATTGGCTAAGTGTTGGACAAGGAAGTTACTGTAATTTCAACTGAAAATTGGCTAATTTCACTCGACGTCTATTGGAGATGACTAGATGTCTACGAAGCTCCTCAACATCTACTAGAGTCACTCGATGTCTAGTGAAGGAATCAACACTTAGAAGCTGAAGAAAAAAGCCACTAGAGATCTACAGAAGATGACCCGAGATCGAGTGAACTAACTCGTCATCGACTGGACCTAGTCGACATTGACTGAAACCATAGTTGGGCTGAGACGCGCTTTGACGAATCCGAGTATTGTTGTTAAAGGAGGATGGTGAAGTTTGAAATATAAATAAAATATAAAGCAAACTGACTCCCTGTCTCAGCAAATAAATACAAGACTTCCTCTCGTTGTAGTAGAAGGTAGTCAAGATCGATCCACGAGGAAGCGTGTCAGCGCACGCTTTTTCAGTCCCAAAACTCAGCACGATCTCAACTAGAAGCGTACTCGACTTCGAGTAAGGTACTCGACTTCGACCACACTGTCGACTAAAACAGAAAACAAAAAGCAACAGAAAACGGAAACGAAAGCGAAAGTAGTCGTTCTCGAGCAGCTGTACTCGACGTCGACCAAGTGTTGTCGATCTCGAGTAGCGTAGAAACCAAAATCATAACTTTTTTAAACGAAAACGAATGCAAACACGAAATTAACTCAAGAAACCAAGGAGTTCCAGAATCCGGGCATCAACACCACAATGATAAACATATAAAATAACACATAAAGGCATAAAAGATCATGCTTTTCATCAAATAACTGTCGTTATTAACAAATAGGAATATAGAGACTTTCGCATAAACCCTAATTGTTTCTAACCATTTTTCACATAATTAATCCAAGTTGTATTAAGATCACTTTCGCTTACATAACACAAATAATGATCACCTTCAACTTTCGCAAAAAGAATCATGCTCATAGGGATAAAAGACGAAATTGCACCAAAAGATTGTGTCTTTATCACATTACTTTACATGGCTACCGTTGGGGTCACCCCGACCCTAGAAGTTGGATGCCATTAAATTAGAACCAAAAGCACGGCGTCACCTTTGACGGCGTTTGGGGATGGCGTTTAAAAACGCCATGGAAAGTGTTTTATGGCATTTTTCAAACGTCGTTGATGTATATGTTTGTACTAGTGCTACTCGCTTCTCATCATGAATAAACACATTAATAATTTCAAGAAACTAAATTGCATTAAAAATAACTAAAACTTACAACCGTTCGAAGCCAAAACCGCTCTCGCAAACTCCTACTCTTCTCGGCTACAAACTCTCTCTCTCCTACCTCTATGTAACTAATTATGTGTGAAATTGAATGAATAAAACTCAGCCCCTAAGGCTTTATTTATAGTGTTCATTCCCCGCTAATCTAGGAAAGAACAATTATATCTATATCTAAAACTTTCCTATCTAAAACATTAAGATAAAACTTGGAAATAAAACAATTATATCTAAAAGGAAACTAGAACTAATGTGGATAGATTCCTTCCATCTTGATATACCTTCACTCCATGTTGATATATTTTTCGTGCATTGGCTTGCAAGTAACTCCTTGTTCTCGGATTCCACTCGATTTCGACTCGGATCGGCCACTGGGAAGAACTCGACATCGAGTAAAGTCTTCGACGTCGAGTAGGATTCGTCGTCTCGAGGGGTCCAATGCTCAGTTCGTGCTTGATCTCGTCCTTTGGAGCAAATGTCGAGTAAAAGTTGGATGACGTCGAGTAGATCCAGTCGATGTCGAGTACTCCTGTCGGCTTTCAGCATTCTGCTCCGCCTTGAAACACACTTTTCCAAGTCCTCGTTCATCCGATTGAGGCATATGAGTATGCGTTGGAAAGATATTTTTGAGGGCTACAACTCTCATGAAGACATCAAAGCTTGATTCGGAAGGATGAATGGCGAAAAGTGGGCTTTTCTCCGGCTGCACCATCCTTAGCTTCTTCATGACTTTCCTTTAAGCTCCAAAGTGCGTCCGATTTCTGCGAAATATAACAAAAACTTGTGTAAACCTTCATATATTTCAAATAAACATAAACTACATAGATTCTATATTATTCTAACCCAAATGTATGAAATGCATGCAGAAATCGATACAAAAGTAAACGTAAAACATGACAATTTAGGCTCACAACAATTATGAGAAGAATTTACTTATGCACGAAGTCAAGATCTTTTATTTACTTCTATCCTTATGGGTTAAAGTCTATTTACCCTAGGGAACTTTCCTAATCTAGTATTATTTTATTAGTTCAAGTTTTAGTAGGATTAGAATTCTCTCCTTAGCTAGCAAGGATTAGTAACTATAAATAAAGCCCTTGGGGCTACGTCTTATTTATTCAATTCATAGAGACCAACAACAATTGAGAGTTAGGGTTTGGAGCTTTAGAGTTTTGGCGTTCTTGCGAAAGTTTGAGCGTTGTGATTGTAAGGACTCCAAGTTTAGTTTTATGCAAGTTATGTCCTTTATTTCAATCATGTCTTTGGTTACCATGAGCGAGTAGTCGCCCTTCTTCTAGGGTCGGGGTGATCCGGACAATAGCTATGCCGGTGGATTGGTAAGTCACGAAAGGAAGGTACTTTATATCGCTCTGTCTTGTGCTTCATCTTTAAATGAAAGTTTAAGGAACTCATGATGCGAAACTTAGGTAGTAATTAGGGTTTCTGTTCGAAAGTTTATAAACTCTATTTATGAAAAGGATAGATGCATTTAGGTTTATTCATTCAGAGATTTATATGCCTATATGCTGGATTTGGTGAAAGTCTTGTCCTTTATTGATAAAGTATTTGTCTTTTACGATTTATTGATTTCACTTGCATGGTTATCGTTGACGTAAACCCTGGCTTTGAAAGACTTTTATTCTATTTTTTACATCGTTAGTTTGTGGTTCGTTGAGTCTTCGAAAAACTCGACATCTTTGTTATTTCTGATCATCCTTAATTCCTTTACATCCTTTCATTCTTCGGCCATCTTTGTTGACAACCTTACTTACTGAGATTTGACTCAACATCGACTGAAACTCAGTCGACATCGAGTACCCTGTATCGACTGTCAGTTTTCTAAGCCAGTCGATTTCTGCTACTAATCACTCGACATCGACTCTTGTTTAGTCGACGTCAACTACTTATTTTGTTTCGTAGGTTCTTAACTCGAGATCGACAGCCACACTGAACATCGACTGCATCCCAGTTGACGTCGAGGGCCTTCTAGTCGATTACAGAATGTGTGTTTTGAGCTACTTTGGGATTCCACTGACACGCTTCCATGTGGATCGAATCTGATTCCCTTCCACTACAGAAGGGGAGGCTTGAAGTTATTTGATAGGATAGGATTGCGATTTGATTGTATATTTTCATATTTGATTTTCTTCTACATCAAATTTTGGTGCTGTTGTCGGGGAAGCGATCATTCACACCCTAAGTTGTTTGTTTCACGTTCTACTTTAGTGATATCTTACAGGTGTATATTACGCGCTGATCGCACACCAGAGTTTGAAGGTTTAGACGAGCCTGAATGTTATCTACATCTGCAGTCTAGGTTACAAAGAATCATGTCGAACAACGAGACTCGTGCTCAGTTGATTGAGAGGCTTAGGAAGACGGTCGAGGATCATGCTACGACTATTGCTACGGAGAAGGCACGCATCGCTACAGAAATAGCCCGCGCCGATCGTGAGGAACAAGTTAGGAGGCAAGCCCTGCTTAGCTCGCTCGATATCCTACGACGGTTAAACAATACATGCATCCGACGCTAACCGTGCCTGAATCGGTTATTCTTATCCTTTCCTCTAATTTAGAGATTAAAACTTCTTTCCTTTCTGAAATTAAAAGACATACTTTTAAAGGAAAATCTACTCAGTGCCCTTTGGCATATATAACGACTGTTGCTGACTTATGTGAAACTATTGTCGATGGGCAAAATCTTGAATATGTCAAACTAAAGGCGTTTCGTTGGTCTCTTGCAGGGAAAGCATTGCAATGGCTTGGGAGCTTAACCCCACACTCACTCACTATATGGACAGAGGTTAAGGATGTGTTCCCTAACAAGTTCTTTCCTCCTTCCAAAACGGTGATGCTGCTGTAGAAGATCGCGACTTTTAAGCAAAAGTCTAGAGAGACGCTGGCGCAGGTTTGGGAGCGGTTCAAAGAGCTATTGCGATCTTGCACTGCTCATGGGCAGCCACCCTACGTGATTCATGAGATTATCTATAATTCTCTTGATATGCCAAATAAGGAGATGATCAACTCCTACACCTCTTATAGACACATTGAGCTCTCACCCACAGAGGCTTGGGACACAATTGATAGGTTGGTGATGAAAACACTCGATCGTAAAAGGCCTCCATTTTTAGTGGGACCCGGGAATCTACCTAGCAAGACCATCAATATTCCCAATGGGCTTACCTGACCCGCATCGAAGTAATCGACGCGACCCAACCTGTGCCGTGGGAAAAATCTATCTACGAATCCGAATTGTTATTCCCTTATTGAGTTTTCCCTGGACAGTTCGGGAAATTAATTTGCATACCTTTCTTCGTTAATAATCTTGAGGACCAACGACAACAGACTTTCAATTTAAGTGGAAAGCTTTGTTTAAGGATGAATAAAGGTCTATGTCCGCGGATTAATTCTAGTGAAAAAGGCTTCGATCTTCCTGAAAAAGAGACTCTTAATGGCGCGTTTGACTTCTTCTCTGTTTCATTCTTCTTTCTTTGATTCGCTTGACCTTGATCCGCTCCTTCTTTCTCCTTTTTCCTCTCTTTCCTCCCTTCCCGAAAAGTCCCCTTTTTTTAAATGAAACTTCTTGCTTTTATAGGTCTTTGGCGGTCTCTGAATGTCGGGCCACGTGGTGTTCGCCACTTTACACGTGTTCTACTCGTGGGGTGTGCGCATGGTCGCCACGTGCCCCCTCTTTTCTATCCGCGGATGACTTTGTTTGAGCTAGTTTTACAGTTCTTTCCCTTGGATATTTGTCCACAGACGGCTTTTTATGATGATGTAATTATTCCTTTTTGCTAACCGGTTTTGTGTTTTTTTTTACTATATGTTTATGTTTTTACAGATGTTTCTAATATTGGTTTAGTCACAACTCCTCGGGCCGGGTTGATTCTAATCAGGGATTTACGCGGATCGATAAAGATTTTTTAGGAAATCATCTGTAGTTTCGTTACTGCTATAATTCCGATTTATAGATAATGGGCCCTCCCTTATCGAGTTTTGGCCCAATTCGGGCCCATTAGGCCCATTTATGCTCGGAAGTCTAACCGTCGGTAATTTCCTATAAGTTACCCCGTCCCATTTTCTTTTTACCTCACGCTTATCTTCTTTTGCTTTCTCAGAGAATTCTGTTTTTATCCATATCTTGGTTTTCCGGCGGCGGTTTTTTAGGTTTCTGGTCGCTTGCTTGAAGTTTCCGGCAGTTTTCTTCAAATCTTTAAGGTATTTTTTCTTGTTCTAAACTGTTCTTGATTTTTTCTCTGTTAGATTTTTAATTTTTTGATGGATAGATCGTAAGTTAGGGTGCGAGTCTGTCTCTGAACGTGTTTTTGGATGAGATTTTGCTTTGTGTAAGTAAATCTTCATACAATTTTCTTCTAGCTTCTTTTAGAAATGGCTAGTCTCAGCGAGGAGCGTGATTTGTTAGAAGATTTTGAGAGAGGTGAAGGATGGAGAAGTGGTGTTGCTTCATCCTCTCAAGCGCGTTCGACTCCAGAGACTCTTTCTTCCTCTTCTGAGAGTTCTTCTTCTAGCTCTGATGGTTCTTCATCGGAGTCGTCTTCTTCCACATCCGCGTCTACTCTAGATCGAGTTGGTCCTACTGGTAGTCCTATTAAGGTGAGAAGGCGCCGGAAGCGTTCTGACCCTGATTACTATTCTTCTCCTTACACGGTTTCTTCTTCTTCGAAGGGATGCACGGGAGATGAGAACTCGAGGGATGTGGATGAGTCAGGTGCTAGTTCTTCGGTGGACGCGGGGCCTTCATCTATTTCCCAGTCTGCAGATCAAGAGGCGGAGGATGTTTGGATTCCTTATGAGCTTCCCCCAATTGGCTTAGCAGAAAATCCGAAGAAGATCCGTTCTAAAGAGAATTTGACCGATTTAGATACCCCAGTGTATAATTTGGGGGATCTGGATACTTGTCTTTTTCTGGGGGATTTTAAACCTCTTCCGCCTCCATCCAACCGTCCACTAGTTGTGACCGATAGGATTCATCCGTGGAGGTCTCCTGTGAGTGAGTTGAGGGGTTGCACTACTCTGTTGAATTTGGAAGATCTTGATGCTCTTTCACAAATCTTCCCATGGCCAGCGGGTGTAGAATTCTGTGTTCCTGAGGAAGGGGGTGGTTATCTAGACGCTTATGAAGATTGTTTGGTTGTATATGCAGCTAGCTTGTCTCAAGGCTTTCGACTTCCCTTACATCCTTTTTTCTCAAAGTTTTTGGACGAGTACAATTTGAGTCTTGCCCAGATCGTTCCTAATGGCTGGATGTTTTTTACCAGTTTTATTATGAGGTGTAAAGAGATTGGTGTTGCTCCTTATTTGAAGTTAATGTTCGGTATCTTTTCCCTAAAAAAGGGAACTCAGGATTCAAGGTTTTACCAGTGCAACTCAAGTTGTGGGTACATGGATAGGTTGTCTAGCAAACCGAATTGGAAGTACAAGTGGTTCTTGGTTCGCGACAGATCCGGGCAAGGCTTTAATTGCCGAACTGTTCCGGAGCATTTTTGCCCTGCTAAGAAGCCAAATATTTCCAATCTTTCTCAGTTCAAGCAATCGTTTTCTCATACTCCTAGATTTCCGTGGGATAAAATGTTATCCGCGTTTCGTCTTGAGATGGCTGGCTTGAGTATGCCTCATCCGCGACTAGGTGGCTCTTTTGTTTTATTGTTTTTCTTGGTATATAAATTTGTGTCTTCATGCTTTGTCTTTCTTTGACGGATGACTTATCGTGGAATGTTTTTGTGTTTAGATAAAATGGATTTGGACGCACTTTTGAAGCGGCATAAAGCCAGATCCGAAAAGGAGAAAAAGACAAGCTCGGCAGCCAATGATCCTCCTGCTC
This sequence comes from Persicaria tinctoria, assembly GCA_037127255.1. Classification (NCBI taxonomy): domain Eukaryota; kingdom Viridiplantae; phylum Streptophyta; class Magnoliopsida; order Caryophyllales; family Polygonaceae; genus Persicaria; species Persicaria tinctoria. The sequence goes on from JBANSL010000010.1 coordinate 25,997,984, forward strand.
CTCCCCCGGCCCTGGAAATGGCATCGACTGTTGATGTGAGCATCGCGGATGAGACCGATGCTTTAGTTGAGTCTTCTTCACTGGTTCCTGTGCCTCGAGAGAAACGGGTTTGTCCATCCGCGCTCGAGACTTCAAAATCAAAAAAGAGGAGAGTTAGCATTGCTTTTGGGCCATCGGCCACGGATGAAAGGGGGCTCTTTCTAGAAGGTGAAGCAACTCTTCGCGAGTTCCCTATTCCCGGCTTTGATCCGATTGACTTACGAGGTCTTGCTTTTCCGGCTAAGAACCGTTGTCTTCCTGAGCAAGGATATATCAGTCGAATGGATGTCGTCACTCTTTCAACTAACCTGGATCGTATTATTCAATGGGTAGGTTAACTTTCCTTTGTCTTACCTTTTGGAATGATTTGACGCGGTTTGATTTCAATTTTTTCTACTATACTTTCCCTGGCTTTAGCTGAGGGTAATTCAACCGGATGTCGAGAAACGCATGGTGTGTGGAGAAGAAAATCATAGAAAGAAAGAGAAGGAGATTAAAAGACTGTCTCATCAGCTTCGAATCATGGGAAACATTGTGGGTGACCCAGCCTCAGTGGAGAAGTTCAAAAAGAGGTCGGCGGACCTTCATGAGGAGGTTCAAGCCCAGAAGGAGGCCATGGCCGCTTTGCGGAAAAAACATGACGATTTGAAGGTTTCTTTGAGCACTGCTGTCTCTCTCGTCAGAGAGTTGGAAGCGGCTGAAAAGGCTTCGCGGGAGCTTTTCCAGACTCGACAAACCAGCATTGATAAGATGGAAGAAGATCTCTCCATCCTTCGCGAAGAGGTGTCCATCACTAAGCAAGAACTTGACACAATGAAGGCGCGTCCGGATCAAGATGTGGCCCTCCAATGGCTTCAAAGCCCGGAAGGTTTGGCTTATCTATCTTCTGAGTGGATAAAAACTGAGGCTCGCATCTCCTTCCTGTCCTCTATGGCTAAAGCTTGCCTTCAGGCTTCGAAGGACACTAGTATCTTAAAAGATAGGTGTTTTAGCTATTTCCGGAAGGTAATGGTTGCAGGGATCAACCAAAGTGTTACACGTTCAGCAACTAACCCTGGTGTTCCTCTGGAGAAGTTTGAGCCTAGCATGATCAGTGCCGACTGGGGGCTTTCAAAGGAGGAGATGGTCACGGGAGATTCTTATTCTGAGGATGAAGACGTGGAGGAAGAAGTTGAAAAGGCGGCTACCCCCCCCCCCCCCCCCCCCCCCTCCTAAACTTTGATTTTTAGTTCTTTGTGGGATGAAACTTTTATGGATTTGGGAACCTATGTTTGGTTTCCTGTTTTTGTCGTTCCATTGAGATACTCCCTTCATTTTGAGTATTTGGGTTAAAGATCTCTTTGGATAAAATACTGGTATCGCTTGTATATTTTGCTTTGCAGTAAATATCTAAATATCTATGTTCTGACCTCTCCAAGTGTTGAAAGGGTCAGTCCGAATGTATGAAGTCTTTTACCACTTGTCTTTATGCTTTAGGGTGGAATTTTCCTTTTTAAAGCCTTAATTTTTATCTCCTTTGCCGCCTCTTACATTTTGACAACCGATTGTGCCATTGCAAGCATTATGTTATCAGGAAATTTTAATCCTTGGGCATTTTTTCAATAGATTGAGAGTGTGGAGCAGCTTTCTCGGCTAGTGAGTTTTCTTTATTTTCATTCCAACAGAGCTTGGGTTACCTATATTAAGTTTTGATTTTATCGATGTGCAGGTTATGCCTCCCCAGTTTGAGGCTGAATATGGGCCTCTTCTGCCTAGGTGATCTTTTCTTTCATCATATCTCGTTCGTGATTTTCCAGTGGCTGTATCTTGGAGTGAGAATGATCTTTTTTAGATTGACATCGGTTGGGATGAGTTTCTTATACTTCACCACCTGGGGATAGGAAATGCTATGATGTTTTTTCATAAGGGTAATGTTTCTTTCCAAGTATGTCCGCGTCGTGAAATTGGGGATGACCACGAGGCCACCTTAAACTCGGTTTCTTCATAATGCAGTTCTAATTAAGCTGTTTCCGCGTCATGCTTTGGGAGTTTGTAAACTGGTCTTTCGATTAAATTTTCGTGAATAAAGAAAAAAGGGAACCTATGATTCTCTTTCACTACTTATTGTGTTCTTGTGATTTCAGAAATGAAAATAGAGGAAGGGATCTTTTATTATTCATAATACGAAGCAGCGTACAGAAACCTTTCTAGAGGTTGGATCCCTTTAAACTTGATACATCATTTTAGAGATATTGACGCGAAGGATAGGGTAGAAACCTAAGGACATCCTACCCCTCCATTTTCCTCGCTGTCAGGGCTTACAACTAGGGCTCGGCAAAAATGGATCGGACCAGGACCAGACCGGAATTTACGGTCTTTGGATCGGACCGGAAGATTACGGTCTGGTCCGCGGTCCAAAATATAGCCAAATCCGGGTTCCGGTCCAAACCCGGGACTAGACCGGAATTGGACCGGATCCTGTTTTATAAAAAAAAATAAAAATAAAAAGAAAACAAAGGCGTAAAGCCGTAAAACTTATTTTTCTGTGGAGATGCGCCGCGCTTTTCATTTCTCTCCAGCCTCCAGTTCACTTCAGACTTCGAGCCTCCAGGCGGTTCTCGACTTCTCGGCTCTCAGACCTCGGCTCTTTGCGGCTCGGCTCTCGGACCTCGGAGTCTCGGACCTCGGCGGCGCCTCTACAGCCTACTCACCTCACCCTCACTCTCTTGACAGTAAGTCTTCCCGACAGACCCGACCCCACTATTTCAATTGTAGATCTAGGATTTTTTGTATATTTTGACCTATTAATGTTGATTTTAGTATAGATTTTGAGAAATTATACATATTCTAGCCTAACATTGAAGAATCTTCCCCCAATTTTAAATCCAGGGTTAAGAAATTTCAATTTGTATTTTGTAATATTTAGATCTAGATGCGATTTTAAAGGTGGGGTTTAGAGAAATGAGATTAAAGCACTTGTTTTGAATGTATGAAATTAAAGTACTTGTTTTGATTTTTGAAGCAATCAATTATTCAATTTGGGTAATAATCATGTAACTATGAATGAGATTAAAGCACTTGTTTTTTGTTTTTTTTTTTGTTTTTAACAGAATTATGAGTAATTCGATATCCATGTTGTTTAGATTCGGCGGATAACGATATAGATCTCACAGAATGAACTTTTTACATTTGTAAGGACTAAGGAGTATTGGTCTTGACGAGAAGTTAACAAAACTTTAAATACTTTACATTTGTGCTCATTTGTTATCATAATTTATTTAATGTTTGTTTGCTTTACCTTCTAGGTGTTCTCACACAAGAACTCAAGGCAAGCTGGCAAGATATCGTAAACTTTGCATTTTGAGTTTGATTTGTTGTTTTAACTTTTAAATATTGTTTTTTTTTTTTTGTGGATTTGATCATGAATGAATCTTCAATCATGAATGAATTTATTTTCAATTTATTGAGCTTTACAAATTACATAAATATGAACAGGTTGGGGCTGTTGTAGCTCTAAACAGCTGCTATAAAATTGAATGAAAGTTCAAGGGCTGATGTAAAGTGTAAACAGGTTCAAGGGCTGCTGTAAACAGGTTCAAGGGCTGCTGTAAATAGGTTCAAGGGGCTGTTGTAGTGCTGTAAAATAGCTACTGTAAATTGTAAACAGGTTCAAGGGCTGATGTAAAGTGTAAACAGGTTCAAGGGCTGCTGTAAACAGTTTGAAGGAGTTGTTGTAAATAGGTGCAAGAGGCTGCTGTAGTGCTGTAAAACAGCTACTGTAAATTGCAAAATACAGCAGCCTCTGGCCCTCTGCTGTCATATTTATCGGTCCAAACGGCTACTGTAAAAACAGTTACTATAAAAAGTTGTGGAACAAACGGTCCAAACAGTCTTTACGGTTCGCGGACCAGAAAGACCGGGACCATATTTATCGGTTCCGGTCCGATTCGCGGTCCAAGTTTCAAAAAATTCCGGTCCGGTCCAGACCGGTTGATCAGCCCTACTGACAACGTCGACTTCAAAGATGGAGTCTCCCATGTAGGTGAAAATCAGGGCCGATCTTACATTGACTCGATTTGCTTGTGTGAAGTCGCGTCATCCTTGTGTCAACCAGAATAGGCCATCTTCATCTCTATCCACCTTCACTTTGTGTCCCTGGTTAGAGCGAGACCAGAGTCTAGCTTGAGTGTGAGCATCCTCGTCGATTAGAACATACATGAGGGGGAGCCGAAGTGTTTGAAGTTGTTCCTCCCTCATGATGACTCTATAAAAAGCCCTTGGCGGCAAATTTGGATCCATCTTGTTTTAGGATGTTCATCATTTTAGGATACCCTAGCGTGTTTTATACTCGTTGCGCGAGGTTTCTCTGTCTTTGGTTTTATCGCTTTCTATCGAAAAGTAATTTTAGTTTTCTTTTTTTTTTAAAAATTTACTTTTGCTGGTTTTGAGAAAAGACTCTTCCCTGATTATTTTTGTTTAAAGAGAATGGAAGACGTGTGCCCTTGGTGGTTGTGTTACCTGTTGCGTGTTATGCATGCAATTCTTCTTTTTCTTGTTTGACTGTTCCCTCGTGATTGATAATAAAAAAGAGAGTTTTTACTGTTTCTCACCAATTTTATCGAGATGCGGGGATCCATTATAGTTCCTCCTTTATCATTTAGGGCAGACGGGGTTTTTGGGACATCACCACGATGGGCTTTTTTTCAAGCGATTGATTATCATGAACAGTTCTTGCGATTGGTGAGATTTTTATACTTAATTTCTATTTTCCTCAGAAAACTCTTTTTTTTTGCTTATACTCCTCTTCTACTTTTTTTTTAGCTGCTACCACTTATGTTTGAGAAGGTGTATGCAGATGATGTTCCTAGCCGGGTTTTACTGTCCTGGCCTATTACTTGATGCGAGCAGCCTTCTCCTAAGTGGAAGTATTTGAAAGATTAGCCATAATTTTGTTAATTGCGAACTCTTCAATAATGCTTCTGGGAGACTTTAAAGTCATGCATGCCACCAGTGCGACTGGCTTTAGTCTTTCGAGGCTACTTCGTCGTGATGTGTCACTCACGGGACCTCTGAGTAGTTTAGCAATAGTGTTCACTGTTTATTTTATGCATGGTGTGACAGTGATTTTGGGCTCATCGATTTGTCCTTTCAAACTTATTGGCCTTGTACTACTACTTACGACATGTGTTCAGTATTGTTCATGCGCTTTATAAAAGAGAGTATGGGGGAAAGGACACCTCTACTTGTTATTCCGCTTTAGTCATGCCTTCCCCTGTTAGTCCATCTTGGTCCTTTTTTGAGAGAATCAGTTTTCCTGAGCAACTTCTTCGCCTGGTTAGTTCCTAAATTGCTAAGTTTTTCTTTTATCAGGTTGGTTTCTTCTTTAACATTCTTTGAAATCTGTGTTTTGCTAGTCTTTGCCACTATGTTTTGAAGACAGAGTTGGACCAGATCTCCCTGGGAACATTCTTTTGTCAACTAGGATCCTTCGAGATTTCTCGGTGGAAGTTATGCGCGGAGATTACATGGTTCCTTTTTTAAGGGGAGGTTGGAATGATTTTGCCGAGTCACACAACATTAATATTGGTTCCTCTTTAACCTTTATCCATAAAGGAGGAAATCGCTTCGATGTTCAGATCTTAGATACTGTGGGAGATGAGGTAGATGCTGAGTGGGCCTCTCCGAAGTCAGAAGGTCTTCCGTCAAATGGATTTTGCCTTAGTCAAGGTAGAACTCGTCTCATCCCGGCTCAAGCTCGGCGGACATGAGCCGATGGGGGCATGTTTTTCATTCTAGTACTGACAACTCTTTGAATGTGCTAGCGTTATTTCATCCCTGGTTGTTTTTTGTTTTATGTTTAATGGTGGATCTATTGTCATAATTTCCTTTTGAAAGTTAGAAAGCTTTGGGTGCTCCAGAAAGGATTAGGAAAACTCTTTGAATGTGCTAGAGTGTTAGATTTTACTTTTGAGAACATAACTCTGATTGAAATCTCTAATGCGGAGCTAAGTTCCAGTGTACGTCTTTGGGTTTTAAATGAAACTTTATTCTTGAGATTGTAGTCTCGTTCAGAGGTCTCATGAGGAGCGAAGCTCCAGCATCTTAGGACTTAATATAAACTATTAACTCTGAGAATGCGGATTCGATCAGAGGCCTGACGCGGAGCCAAGCTCCAGTGTCTCGGGACTTAATGTAAAATACCATCTCTGAGAATGCGGATTCGATCAGAGGCTTGACGCGGAGCCATGCTCCAGCGTCTCAGGACTTAATATAAAGTATCATCTTTGAGAATGCGGATTCGATCAGAGGCCTGTCGCGGAGCCATGCTCCAGTGTCTCAGGACTTAATATAAAATACCATCTCTGAGAATGCGGATTTGATCAGAGGCCTGTCGCGGAGCCATGCTCCAGCGTGTCAAGACTTAATATAAAGTATCATCTCTGAGAATGCGGATTCGATCAGAGGCCTGACGCGGAGCCAAGATCCAGTGTCTCAGGACTTAATATAATGTATCATCTCTGAGAATGCAGATTCTATCAAAGGCCTGTCGCGGAGCCAAGCTCCAGCGTCTCAGGACTTAATATAAAATATCATCTCTGAGAATGCGGATTCGATTAGAGGCCTGACGCGGAGCCATGCTCCAGCGTCTCAAGACTTAATATAAAGTATCATCTCTGAGAATGCGGATTCGATCAGAGGCCTGACGCGGAGCCAAGCTCCAGCGTCTCAGGACTTAATATAAAGTATCATCTCTGAGAATGCGGATTCGATTAGAGGCCTGATGCGGAGCCAAACTCCAGCGTCTCATGACTTAATTTAAAATACCATCTCTGATAATGCAGATTCGATCAGAGGCCTGACGCGGAGCCATGCTCCAACGTCTGAGGACTTAATATAAAGTATCATCTTTGAGAATGCGGATTCGATCAGAGGCCAGACGCGGAGCCAAGCTCCAGCGTCTCAGGACTTAATATAAAATATCATCTCTAAGAATGCGGATTCGATCAGAGGCCTGTCGCGGAGCCAAGCTTCAGCGTCTCAGGACTTAATATAAAAAGTTCTCCTGGGGAAATATAATAAAAGCGCCCTCTAACCGCTTTATTTAATTTCTGCGGGGGTGACTAAGCTTTTTGTTTCATGGAACTACTTGGTAATTATACATAGTACTTTTTTAGATTATCAGCATTCCAAGTCTTGTTCAAAACTGTGCCTTTGGGGGTGCTGAGTTTGTATGCTCCTTCTTGAACCTCTTTCACGATCACATAAGGGCCTTCCCAGTTTGGGTCCAGTTTCCCTCCAGAGGTAGCTTGACGGAGCACCAAATCTCCTTCCTTGAGATGCCGCGGGCGAACTCGTCTATCCCGATATTTAGACAGTCGTCTTTTGTATTCTTGCTCCTTTATGGCTGATGTCATCCTGCGCTCTTCTATGAGATGAAGTTCAAGTTCCAATGCCTCATCATTGGCTTCTTGGTTGTACGTCAATATTCGTGCCGAAGGAACTAACCTTTCCACTGGGATGACCGCGTCCATGCCAAAGACTAGGGAAAACGGGGTTTCTCCAGTTGGAGTTTTTTTTATGTGCGGTAGGACCAGAGGACTAATGGTAGAAGTTTAGCCCATCGCCCTTTTTCTGTGCTTCCGAGCTTCTTTTGTATCTGATGTGATCCTAATCGTCAATGAGTTCAACGGCTTTATCTTACAAAGCTTTGTCTCTAGAGCCAAACATCAACCCTCGTTTGAGAAAACTGCGTGGCGACACCGTCGTATTTTGGCTCTCTTGGGCTGCATAAAATTCCGATTGAAGCCGTTGAGCACTTGTTGGAAAGCTATTTTAAGCGGCTACAACTTCTATGAAGAATACGTCTCCTAAATCAGCCTTGAAGATGCTCGAATTCGACATTCTTTTCAGAAGTTAAAATCTGAATGATTTTCATGCTTTTATTTCTATTTAAATAAATCCCACATCGATTAGCGATGCTTGGGGGCTACATTTTAATTCTATATATTTCTTGTAAGAACTTCATTTTAAATTAAGTCAAGTTGAGTTTAGTTAAAGTTTGAGCCACTAATAGCTTCCTATAATTCCGGGTTAAGGATCGAGTTCTTGGCGAGAGGCTAAGAGCGAACCCTTTGGTGAGAGGCCGAGGGTGACACCCTAGTGAGAGGCGAAGGTGTCAAAGGGTCGAGATCCTCGGAGTGTGATTCCGAGAGGATTGAAATCGAGTGTAGGGGATTCAAGGGTGAGAGGCCTGCGAATCTTGCTTCACATATCCCTATTTTTTCGTTTCCATAAACCCAAAATTTAGCCCCACAAAAAAGAGTGTTCGAAAGCTCGAGCCTTGGTCGATCCCGGTCCTCGGGTCTCAGCAAGAGGACTCGTTGGAAAGCTGATTTCGAGGGCTGCGACATTGTTGAAGACGTCTCCCACCAATTCTACTCCGAAGATGGTCAAAAATCTCGTTCCTTGCAGCAGCTCTAAGCTGAACGAAAATTTGAAGTCTTTTTTTATCCCACATCAATTAAAACACACGGAGATGCCAATAAACTCCTATATATATGTGTAAACACTTTTCATTTAAAAACAAGTTGAATTTTGAGAAAAAGTGAGCCTTTTAGCTTCCTGTGATTCGGGTTAAGAATCTCGTTCTTAGGTGAGAGGCCGGGAACAAAACCTTCGGTGAGAGGCTGAAGGAGATTCCTTAGTGAGAGACGACGGAATCAAAGGGTTGGAAACACTCGGAGTGCGAGGCCGAGAGTGTGGAAGATCGAGTGTTGGAGAGAGCTCGGAGTGCGAGGCCGAGAGCGATCTTGCATCACATATCCCTCAACCCCATACCCCTTCTTTACCACCATTCTAAGGCCTTCCACAGCCCCATTATCACCTTCAATCCTACCCAAAACGTCACTCCCAAAACAGCCCTCAATACCTCTCAAAAGAACCCAATTTCGGAATCGTCTCTGCACAGGCGACGTCTCGGTAAAACTCGATTTCCCGCTTCGTCTGAGATCCGATTGACGAGATCTGCCCCAATCCGCGACCGCGACTTCAAGATCTACAAAAGTAGTACTCGCACGTTTCCAGAAGCCCAGCCAATCGACGGGAAATCGGCATTCTTTGCCGACTGATCTGCTGCTTCAGAACTGCAAACAACTTCCCGACTTCTCGGAACTCTCGTCGCCGGTCCTTTTGCTCGAGCCCGGGTTCGAGCACATCAAGTGGTATCAGAGCAACGACAAGGGTTCCTCAAGCTTTCGGGGTACGAACTACTATCTCTTTGCTTAATCTTTAGTTTTTGCAAAACTTGCTTGATTAGGCCCGAGAGATTGCAATTGTTCGTCTTCCCAATTCATGTGTCTCGTGTGCTTATTCTTGTCCCCACTTCATCGTCCTCTAGTTGCTTGTTAAACCATCGGAAATTGTTAACTGCATTGCTTCCTTCATGCTTTGCTCTTGTGTCCACCGATCAACTCCAACCGAAGTAATCAGTTGATTGAATTGTTGTTGCTTGAGTAGCCTAATGGAGTGTTACGTTTCAATTAATGCCGGTGATCATTCAGCTGCTCCCACTTCATTCAAGTAGGCAGGCTACGTTTTGAGGAGTTTTTTTTTTTTTGTTTTGTTCATTTAAAAAAAAAAAAAACAAGAAGAAAAAAGGGAAAAAAAAGCAACAAAAAAAATAAAACAAGAGTTGTTTGTTCCATTTAAAAAAAAAGTGAGTTTGTTTATTGTCTTCTGTTCGAATAGGGAAATTTTGGCAAGTAATTTGGTTACATGTTCTAGTTGATCAATTTCCATCGTTTTGCAAGTAATTTGGTTACATATTCTAGTTGTTCCATTTCCGTCGTTTGAGCTATTGAACCCACTTGCTTCCATGTAATCTTTACATTGCAATCTCAATTTTTATTCGGGCTAGATCACTTGTTTTGCATTATCTAAGGACCATAGCGGGTTTTGGTAAATACTCGTCGAAAGGCCCTTGTTGAAGTGCTCGAAGGTTGCTCGTTAGGCTTACTGTACTTGCTATTGTGTGTTGGTGCTAGTTGTCGCTAGCGATTATTCAGGTTCTTGAGTGTCGTGCCCTTGCATTGTGAAAATGAGAGTTGAGAGTGTTGCCTGCTGCAACAGAAAAAGGAGAGGTGAGAGCAACACTGAGTAGTGTTAGAAAAGGTGAGTGAGAGGAGAGCACCATCTAGAGTAAGGAGCGGAGAGCCAAACACCGAGGAGGTCTGTTACTACTAACTGCTTTCATATCTGTTGTTTGCTCATTTTGCAGGTTCTCAAGTCTCTTTCTTTTCTGGAGTACATTATAGTGAGACAAACACTTTAAACACACGAGCGGAGTGTGTGAGAGAGTGTGAGCGTCCACCAAAGTGAGAGAGAGATTTACATTTTCTCTAACTTAACTTGTTTGCTTGTTTTGTATGATGTCGCATCATTTAGGCCAACCTAGTATGGTGCATGGTGGAGGAGGTACCACTACGATCAAGGCGCTAGCAACCCGAATTGGACAGATGGAGGATGATGTGGCTGAGATCCTACGGCGTCTGCCTCCTACACCAAAGAACAAGGTTAGTGACGTCAACATAAATGATGATCCTCATCAATTGGGACGAGACCGAAAAGGACATAGTGGAAGTCATCATGTGCACCATAAGCCTCGACGTGAGTCATCTACACGCTTTGAGAGGACTCCTTCTAGAGAGCATCACCGAGCTAGGCGTGGAAAAGAGTTTGACATTCAGACATCATTGCTACGGATGGAGACGCTAAGACAGGGTCTTCGCTCTCCTGATGATTACTACAAAGATCTTCATGCTCTCCTGCAATGTTCTGGGACAAGGTATGATGAGGCTTATATACTTGCTAAGTTTCTTGCAGGGCTTAATTCGGATGTGGCAGATTTTGTCTTGCGCTCTCGTCATACCCATGTTGTTGATGCTTTGAACCATGCTACTCATGTCTATGAGAAAGTTCTTAAGAAGACTATCGTTGTCCCTCCTTCTCGACGTTGCTCTAGTCGAGATAGCACCACCAAGCATCCTTCTGGCCTTAATTCACAACGAACAAAGACATTGTCGGCTACCGCTATGAATTTTCTCCCTATGGCTACACCGATCCCTACAACACATGTTGTTAGATCCAAGTCTAGTGGTGTTTATGAGGACCACCCACCTAGCTCCAAACTGGATGTCATCGAACCCCTTGTAAAGGAGAAGGAACTAGGGATCACACCGCACCTTGTTGGAGAGTTATATGAAGCTACAAGGAAGAGGAAGATGGACACTTATTCCCCCGTAGGGCGACAATTCTTACCTGAGGTTGACGATTCTTGCGACAAATGAGATGTTATACAGGGGAGTCGAGTTTGTGTACTTGTTATGCTTCCTAGTGATTTATTTTTGTTGTCCTCATCTTATATGGCTAATTTGGTTGCTAGGGAACACTGCATCGTAGAAAAGGAAAATGCTCGGAGGGTTATAGAGCAACTGGAGCTAGTTTTAGGGCCCTTAAAGGACCCTGAGAATCAACTAGTCACTCGTTTGCAGGATGTTAGCCGAGTTACCCAGCGGAGTGGTGTTTCTTACTCTTTTAGTGATGTTTTGATTTGTCAAGTGTTCTTTGGTTCTTCTTCTATGAGTTTTCATGGGATTCGTGCAGGTACATGTTTGCTAGGCGACCCACCGGATTCGAGGTCGAATCCTTTTAAAGGGAGGGAGGATGATGTGATCCTGGACGATGGTAGCTTGGTCGATGAACCTGGAGGAGAATATGACACCGTTGATGGATCTTGGAGGGATGAACATGTGATCCCAGCCTTGACAAGGCAACCTCGGAAGCTCTTACCTTGGACGACATCATATCTCCGGAAGAAGAAGACCTCAAAGTCTTATAACTTGATGAACCGACATCTGCTCGCTATTTTGGCTCTGACTGGAGTTGTGTTTGTCCGAAGAAGACGCAAGAGGACTCGTTGGAAAGCTGATTTCGAGGGCTGCGACATTGTTGAAGACGTCTCCCACCAATTCTACTCCGAAGATGGTCAAAAATCTCGTTCCTTGCAGCAGCTCTAAGCTGAACGAAAATTTGAAGTCTTTTTTTATCCCACATCAATTAAAACACACGGAGATGCCAATAAACTCCTATATATATGTGTAAACACTTTTCATTTAAAAACAAGTTGAATTTTGAGAAAAAGTGAGCCTTTTAGCTTCCTGTGATTCGGGTTAAGAATCTCGTTCTTAGGTGAGAGGCCGGGAACAAAACCTTCGGTGAGAGGCTGAAGGAGATTCCTTAGTGAGAGACGACGGAATCAAAGGGTTGGAAACACTCGGAGTGCGAGGCCGAGAGTGTGGAAGATCGAGTGTTGGAGAGAGCTCGGAGTGCGAGGCCGAGAGCGATCTTGCATCACATATCCCTCAACCCCATACCCCTTCTTTACCACCATTCTAAGGCCTTCCACAGCCCCATTATCACCTTCAATCCTACCCAAAACGTCACTCCCAAAACAGCCCTCAATACCTCTCAAAAGAACCCAATTTCGGAATCGTCTCTGCACAGGCGACGTCTCGGTAAAACTCGATTTCCCGCTTCGTCTGAGATCCGATTGATGAGATCTGCCCCAATCCGCGACCGAGACTTCAAGATCTACAAAAGTAGTACTCGCACGTTTCCAGAAGCCCAGCCAATCGACGGGAAATCGGCATTCTTTGCCGACTGATCTGCTGCTTCAGAACTGCAAACAACTTCCCGACTTCTCGGAACTCTCGTCGCCGGTCCTTTTGCTCGAGCCCGGGTTCGAGCACATCAGTATCCCATGCAGTAATTGTTGATTGGTTGTTTCTGCCTATCCGTTCGTCTGCGGATGTGCCACAGATGAGATTTTGAGGTTTATGCCCAAACCTGCGCAGAAATCTCTAATTGTTTCACAATCAAACTGAGGTCCATGTTCTGTGATTATCGAGTCGGGCACCCCGAAACGGCAGACGATGTTCTTTCATAAGAATCTTCTCACTTTTTCCGCGGTGATTAGTCCCATTGCCTCAGATCTACCCATTTTGTGAAATAATCAACTAAAACAAGCACATACTGTAATTTCCCGGGGGCAGTGGGAAATGGACCAAGAATGTCCATTCGCCGGACAGAAAAAGGACAAGCACTAGTTATACTTTTCAGTACTTCGGAAGGGTGGTGAATCAGATTTCCAAACCGCTGACAAGCATTGCATTTCTGGATATAATCTTGAACATCTCGCTTTATAGTTGGCCAATAATACCCTAGCCCGGTTGCTTTGGCCACGACTGCCCTCCACCCTTGGTGGTGTGCGCAAACTCCATCATGTAATTCTTCCACGAAGAGACTTCCTTCCTTTGTTGATATGCACAACATATCTGGCCGTAACCTCTCTTGTATAGCCTTCCTTCCCTGATGGTGAACCGGGAAGATTTTACGATCACTCTCTTGGCAGCGTCTCTTTCTTCGGGTAAGATGCCCTTACCCAAATAGTCCGCGATTGATGTTCTCCAATCTCCCACTTCAATTCCCTGTACTTGGTAGACTTCCTGGATAAGTCTTCGACTATTCATTCTTTCGAGGATCACTTCCTTTCCTAATTCCTCAGGCATGACGGCTCCTAACCGAGCCAACGCGTCGGCCTGCTGATTGTCACCTCTAGGAACAGCCGTTAGGCAAAAGCTTAAGAAAGCTTTTGACAACGCCCGTGCCTTTCTTTGATAATCAGGCATTAAACTAGTTTTGGCCTCATATTCCTCTATTATCTGCCGCGTCACTACTTCTGAATCAGTGTAGACTCATACTTTCCTGGTGCCTTTGACCAAAGCTACCTCCAGTCCCGCGAGCAGGGCTTCGTATTCAGCCTCATTGTTTGTGGCTTGGAAGTCCAATTTGTAAGCGTAATTGTATTATTGTTCATCAGGTGCAGTGAGAGTGACCCCAGCTTCGCGCCCATCTTTATTGGCCGCTCCATCCACCCTGAGCGTCCACTCACTTTTTTCTGTTTGAGCACTCAGTTCAAAACTTGTTTCGCCAATAAAATCGGCTAAAACTTGAGCCAGAGCTGCTTTCCGCGGGGTATATTGTATTTCAAATTCTGTCAGCTCGACTGCTCACTTCGTCATTCTCCCTGACAGGCATGGGGAGTGGAGGATTTGACGCATCGGTAAGTCAGTCATTACTCTAATAAGGTGATCCTAGAAGTATGGCCTCAACCTCCTTGTTGCGAATATCAGACACAAAATCATTTTCTCTACTGGTTCATACCGTGTTTCAGCATCTTGCAGCACACGACTGATATAATGAATTGGGTACTTTTCTTCTCGCGTCAAGACTGCACTGATAGTGACGTTCTTTACCGATAGGTATAGATGTAGAATTTCTTGCTTCTCGGGTTGATGAAGAGTGGGGAGTGTTGACAAGAAAACTTTCAAACTCCTGAATGGTTTTTGTAATTCTGGAGTCCACTGTATCGGTCCCTTTCTCTTGAGCAAAACAAAGAAGGGTAATGATCTGTTCTCCAGGCAAGAACAAAAACGACTTAGGTAATTTACTGCTCCATTTAAAGACTGCAATTCTTTGATCGTCCGCGGTGGTTGAAGATTTTGGATCGCCGCGACTTTTTCGGGATTCACATCGATTCCTCAATGGCTAACCATGAAACCAAGGAATTTTCCGGAATCAACCCCGAATACACACTTCTCTGCATTCAAGTTCAAACCACCTCTGCGAAGGGAATCAAAGGTCTCTTGCAGATCTGCTGCGTGATCCTCTGCCTTCTCGCTATTGACCACGATATCATCCACATAAATTGACACATTTCTACCAATCTGATCACGGAAGATCTAATCAACCGTTCTCTGAAATGTAGCTCCAGCATTTCTGAGTCCGAAAGGCATGACGCGGTAGCAGAATATCCCCTGATTGGTGATGAAGGTAGTGGCCTTCTTGTCTAAAGGGTTCAAATTTATCTGATTGTAGCCAGAGTAAGCATCAAGAAAACTAAGGACCTTATTACTCGCGGTCCCATCGACGAGTTCGTCTATGGATGGTAATGGGTAACTATCCTTGGGGCAGGATTTGTTAAGGTCGGTAAAATCAATGCACATCCTCCATTTCCCATTAGATTTCTTCACCAAAACCACGTTCGAGAGCCAATCCGAGTCTTCTACTTCCTCTATGAATCAGGCTTCTAAAAGTTTATCCGTTTCTTCCTTTGTCGCGTCAGCTTTCTCATGAGCCATCTTCCTCTTCTTTTGTACTATGGGTTTTGTTCCTGGGCGAATTCTTAAGGTTTGCAAAGCGGCCGCGGACGGGACTCTCAACAGATCTTGTGGAGTCCATGCAAAAACGTCTCTTGACTTTGTTATGATTTCCAGGACCCGAACTCTTTCTACTGGCTCCAATGCTTGTCCCAAATAGACTTTCTCCTCAGGGTTTGGGAATGGTGTATATGTGATTCTTTCATCCGCGGTTGGTACTCTTGCCTCTGTTGGTCTCACCTCTAGTTCGGCCTCTGAGAGTTCTGTCGGATCGTTGTCTCCGACTACGAATTCACATTTTCACTAATACACATCACCTCTTTGCTTTTCTTGATAGAAGTTAGATAGCAGCTTCTGCTTTCTGGTTGCTGACCGCGGACCTCTCCGATTCCTCCTCCAGGCAGAGGGAACTTCCCTACAAAGTGGTAGATTGATACTACCATCTTGAACTTATAGAGCGAGACGCGACCTAGTAAAGCATTGTATACAGTAGGAATCTTTACTACCGTGAATACAATACTTTCCACTCGTCTTCTTGGGGCCGTTCCCAAAACCACTGTAAGCTCGATCATGCCTGCCACCTGTACCTCTCCCCCCGACAACGTGATTAATGTTCCTGAATACGGTTTTAATTATGTCGCGGATATCCCCATTTGAGAGAAACCTTCCCATGACAAAATATCGACTGATGAACCAGTATCAATAAATAACCTTTTGACTATTTTGGCAGTTATTTGAGCATGGATGACTAAAGGATCTGAGTGCGGCATCCTTACTTCCTCAGCGTCTTTTGGGGAAAAGGATATGTCTTCATGCTGCGTAAAAGAGATTCTCTTACTTGACGCGGACAGAGGCTGTCTTCCTTCTCTTTCGTAATTTCTCTTTTCTTGTCTACTGGACCCTGCCATGGAAAAGCCTCCCGCGAGGGTATTGATGAAACCCTCAGGTTCCAGAATTTGGCCTGCAGGTGTATAGTTTTGCCTACCTCTGCATCCTTATCTTCCCCTCTCCCTTCCCCAGTTATGAAAAGGGGGATCCCTACGCTGATCATGTTGCCTTAAATAACGGTCCTGTTGATCACGAGAGTTGTCAAGCCTGTGGTTGCAGTCTTCCCAATCTGGCCTCTGATCAAATCGATTCTCCCTTCTTGGTGGAAATCTTATTTCCTGATTTCCAGAGCGGTTCTCTCTCGGATGATAGGAACGCGGGTGATCTTCTCTTTGACGAGATCCTTGCCCTCTTTCTGAATTCATGTGCACTTCGTCGCGGTGGGGATGAAAATCTACAGCTTCTGAATGATGTCTGGGTGGCTTAGCTTTCTCTTTCCTGAATTTTCCAGCAAGCTTCCCAAAGAGACCCTAATTTCCTGTATTTGCTTTGGAACTAGACGCGGCTGCTTCTTCTACCTCAATCTGCCTAGACACTCGTTCTCTCAAGTCATCGTAACTAGTTGGTTTCTTGCGAAACAGGTATGTCTTGAAGTCTCCCACTGATAAATTCCCCATGAGTATGATGATCGTCAATTCATGATTAAAGTTGGGGATTTGTACTACCATACTGGTAAAACGGGTGAAGAAATGCCCCAAAGACTCCCCTGCTCCCTGTCTAATGGAATTCAGATCGAGCATGGTCTTCTTTCTCGACCGCGCACTTCCGAAATGGGATGTGAAGACATGGGGCAACTGGATAAAACTACTTACATAGCCTTTTGGAAGGTTTGTGAACCAGGTGAGTGCAATATTTGTTAAAGTTGAAGGGAACGTTCTACACAACATGGCATCATTGTATTCATTTATTCCCATCGTGGTCGTAAAGTGGCAAAGATGATCTTCAGGATCAGTTGTCCCGTCATATTTCATGAGGTTCACATCTCTCCACCGTTTTGGCACTGTCGCTAAACAAATTTCCTTGGTAAACACTGATGGGAAAACCGCCGGTGTGCTTTCGTTTTTCTTCTCCGCTGAGTCGGATTTTGTAGAGGTGGAAACGTCTGTTAATCTTTCTCCGCGTCGATGTTTATTCTCTCGGTGCCACTGATCATTCTGCCATGTCTGGCGCGGTATTTCCTAATTTTGAAAACCGTAGTTCCAGTTGCTGGGGTTATCATACGCGATGTTATATCTACCAAAATTTCCATATTGTTCTTCATGTCGATAATTTCCCTATTGACGCGGATTCTGTCCCCACTGATCATAATAAAAGTATTGAGACTGCTCTTGCTAAAAGGGGTTGGGTTGTTCGCGACGTGTTTCATAGTACCAGAAGTTCTGTGGTATGTACCCTCATCCCAATCCATGATGATCGTTATGATGATGCGGAGGGGTACTGAGGTTTTGATCTCCCATTTCGCCATCTGGGTTTGGTTGTGGTGTTAATGGGATATACATACTTGAGGCCTCCTCATCTTAGTGGATCCCTTGGCTCATATCCTGCTGATAGCATGCATTTAGGTAGGCATAATAGGTTGCATTTAGCTTAGTTAAGATGCATTTCATGGATGGATTAAGCATGATTTGCATATTAGTTCTCTATGTTGTCGGAGTCGGAATCTACACGCTTTTATTGATTATTTCAGGTAATGGTAGATCCGAGGAGAAGACATGAGTTGATAACGCATTGGATGAGAATGTCTAGTTGATCGAAGAAGCTTACATGAAGATCTCAAGAGGTCCTGAGAAGAAGAAGCGAATCTAAACGAAGAACAAATCTGCAGAAGTTGTCGCCAGACATGCTGAACTTGTTTTGCACTTTCTGGAGGCCTCAGTTGTCCGATTGACTATTATGACCATGCGTTGGAAAGCTCTTTCAGATAGCTACAACTTTCATGTTGACGTCGAGAGCTAATTCGAGACGGAAGTTTCGGGAAAAACCAATGCAGCGCCCGCCGCCAGGGGCGGTATTCATGCTGCGCCCGCCGCTTATTTGCTGCGCCCGCCGCTTATTTGCTGCGCCCGCCGCAGCTGCCGTCAGCGCGCAGCGTTTTTGGAAAAAAAACCCTAGATGTTCTAATTTGCTTTGAGGGCCGACTTTGATGTTTATTAAGCCGACTTTTATATTATTTTTTTATCACTTCCATTCTATTCTTACGTTCTATCATACAATTGGAGAGAGAGCGATGTTCGCCATGGGCGACTAAACTCTCTTCGTTCTACTTGCAAATTGAAGCTTTATTTGGATTGATTGTGAGTTTCTGAATCTTGTTCCTTATTTCCTATATTGAATGCTTCAACTTCTTTGTGCTTGATTGTTTATTGATTTGTTCTATCTTGTCTGGCCAACTTGTTAGATCAATTCAATTGCTAGGGTTTTGTAGATTCCTGATTGTGAACCTTAACCCAAGTAGCAAATTTGTCCCTTTAGGGCTGATTGAACTAATTGGATAGGTAGGAAGTTGAATGTGTTGTTAAATCCCTCTTTAGGGACTGCAAATACCTTGGCTAATCTCTGAACTTAAAGCTATCAATTGGGTTAAATCCTTCTTTAGGGACTGGTCGATTGATAAGGGTTTCTAGGACTGATTGGACTAGTAACTATATTAGGTCGGGACAAGGGCATTCATAGGAAGACTAAAAGGAGAAGAGGAAGTTACAATATCAATTCAATCAAATAAAGTGGATAGTTGTAGGTAGAGCGATCTTCTCTAAATTGTTTTGCATCAATCTGTTTATAGTTTATTTTGGTTTCTTTCTATTTCAATCAATCAAAAACCCCCTTCTACTAATTGGTAAATACACATTGCTGAGAAATACTTGATTCTTTGTGGGATCGACCTCTTACTTGCTTGCTATACTAGTTTGTAGGTTTGAGTTTTATTTTGATACGGTTTATGCGACTAAAAACCGTCCATCAAATTGGCGCCGTTGCCGGGGAATCAAGTTTATTTCTTTGTTTTGTGTATTTATTAATTTTTGTTTATATATCTAACTTTGTTGTGAACCTATCTTACGGTTCACAACACCCTTGCTACTAACTTTTTCAAGATGTTGAGATTAGTGCAGTTTGAAGGTGAGAACTTTCACCAATACTTCAGTAAATTGGATGAGTATGTTGACGACCTTGGTTCATGGGGTTATCAATTCAGAATCCGAGATATGATTATTTGCATACTTGATGGGATGACTGTTGAGACGCGAGCACTTGCTGAGTACATGAGTAACGGAGGACTGAAACGGCTAGGAGGATTGTCGGGGTTGTGGGATTTTTTCTGTTATATGGATTACCATGTTTCACAAGAAGTCTTGCTCGCTACGTCTTCTCCGCCGATGGAGGACTCTGTCACACACCTGGAGGATCCATTGCACACTCTTACTCAAGTGGTGCAACAGTTAGAGGAAGAAAAAATGAGCCGAATCGGAAAATTGGAGGAACAAATGAACCAACTCATTCAACTTTTAAGTGTAAAAGATGAGAAAGAAAGGAGTTTCGAAGAAGAAAAGGAGGAATTGGTTGTAGACAACCATAGTGTCTTCGATGATGGAGGAGAGGGTCTAGTGCTTCCTGACTTGGAATCTCATGAGTCGACACATGAGGTTGCATATGATGTGTCTCCTACTCCATCTGCAACATCCATTATGAGCTCGCCCATTGATGAACCAAGTCTAGAGCCATCAACTAAGGCTCAAGAGATAATAAAGGTAAACTTTTGCAATCTTGAAGGTAATGGTGATTATGTTGATCCTTTTGATTGCTATTTTGAGAAGCCACAAGCGGAACTGTGTTGGTGGTATCATATTCCTTCTGTAGAGAGTCATACTAGACTCTTTGATAGATTGAAAGGGTTCTTCAGTTCCACATTTTATGCTTTCAATTTATTGTACTATGATGTGCCTTGTAAGATGTGTGCACAGGAATATGATAGGCTACTGAGGGCCTTGACGATGTCTGGGAGATAAGGTCTTGATATTGAGAATAAGTCAAGCCAATGACATTAAAGAAAGGCGCTTATCGGGAGGCAACCCGAGGTAAGTTTTTTTTTTTTTTCCCTTCACCCTGATTATATTTGATTTACTTTTCTTGTCTTTATTGTTTTATTGAGGACAATGAAAACTTTAAGTGTGGGGGGGGAGGAATTCTCTATATATAGATGCATATAGGAAATCATATTTAAATTTTTGCATCATGTTTAAGTTTCTGTAATTTCTGTTTAGTTTAGTTAATTTTTAATTTCTAATATTCGTATTTAAAAAAAATAAAAATAAAAATAAAATTCGAAAAAACCAAAAATAGAGCATGCATTGCATACATATGTGTTATTCAAATACCCATCTTGCTTAGTTTGTCCTCTATTTTAAATTTCAAGCATGATTCATAAAAATCCCATGGAGTTCTGGATGTTTGATTATTATTTCTATTTGATTTTTGTGGAACATGAGCTAGCAAATATAATTGAGCATGTATGATTGAGCTAAAGTATGATTGAATCCTAAAAACATGACCCTGTGAGAATGTT
This sequence comes from Persicaria tinctoria, assembly GCA_037127255.1. Classification (NCBI taxonomy): domain Eukaryota; kingdom Viridiplantae; phylum Streptophyta; class Magnoliopsida; order Caryophyllales; family Polygonaceae; genus Persicaria; species Persicaria tinctoria. The sequence goes on from JBANSL010000010.1 coordinate 26,018,726, forward strand.
TGGCCTTATTTGAATTCTTTTGCTCAATTGTGTGAATTACTCACCTAATGTTGCTACCTCTTGGCATTGACTGCAATATCTATTTTTGATGACCGATGCACATGTTTGATTTCTTGCGGAGTTTATGTTTATATCTTGAGTCTTTTTGGTTAATTTTATGCATATTTAGTGAATAAGGTGGCAATGGTTGATGCACTGAGTAACCGGGTCTACGCATGACACCCATGGGTATGATTCGCGTAAAAAGGTGTGAAAACTATCCACTAGGAAAGAAAGCTTGATCATTGAGTAACCAGGTTCATTCATGACACCCATGTTTGCAACTTGCGTCAAAAGATGTTCAAGTGGACTTCATATTAGTAGTTTGAGGTGTTGATAGACCGGGGCCATTCATGACACCCATGTTTGCGCTTCGCGTAAGGAAAGCACCAAGACAAGAAAAAAAAAAGAGAAAACAAAACAAAAGAAAAAAGAAAAAAAAGTGTCGCATTTTATTTTCTTTATTATGTCCCGCAAGTAATGACATTTCGGTAGAGAATTTGTGATATGGTGGTCAATGTCTATGAGCTTAGTGCATGATTGGTTTGAGTTGAGAGTTGTACCTTAAAGCCTAAACACATGAGTGAAATACATATTTCTGGTGAGGTTGGATAATGTCTACTTCTAAGCTTTGATCACTGAAATACATGTTATGACGTTTGCTTGCTTGGTTTATGTTTTCACCTGCTATGATGTTGCTTTTTGATGAGGTTGAAACTTGAAGGGATTTCATGTGGGATGCGTTGATTCTTGTTCATTCTATCATTGCTTGAGGACAAGCAAAGGTTAAGTGTGGGGGAGTTTGATAGCATGCATTTAGGTAGGCATAATAGGTTGCATTTAGCTTAGTTAAGATGCATTTCATGGATGGATTAAGCATGATTTGCATATTAGTTCTCTATGTTGTCGGAGTCGGAATCTACACACTTTTATTGATTATTTCAGGTAATGGTAGATCCGAGGAGAAGACATGAGTTGATAACGCATTGGATGAGAATGTCTAGTTGATCGAAGAAGCTTACATGAAGATCTCAAGAGGTCCTGAGAAGAAGAAGCGAACCTAAACGAAGAACAAGTCTGCAGAAGTTGTCGCCAGACATGCTGAACTTGTTTTGCACTTTCTGGAGGCCTCAGTTGTCCGATTGACTATTATGACCATGCGTTGAAAAGCACTTTCAGAGAGCTACAACTTTCATGTTGACGTCGAGAGCTAATTCGAGACGGAATTTTCGGGAAAAACCAATGCAGCGCCCGCCGCCAGGGGCGGTATTCATGCTACGCCCGCCGCTTATTTGCTGCGCCCGCCGCAGCTGCCGTCAGCGCGCAGCGTTTTTGGAAAAAACCCTAGATGTTCTAATTTGCTTTGAGGGCCGACTTTGATGTTTATTAGGCCGACTTTTATGTTATTTTTTTATCACTTCCATTCTATTCTTACGTTCTATCATACAATTGGAGAGAGAACGATGTTCGCCATGGGCGACTAAACTCTCTTCGTTCTACTTGCAAATTGAAGCTTTATTTGGATTGATTGTGAGTTTCTGAATCTTGTTCCTTATTTCCTATATTGAATGCTTCAACTTCTTTGTGCTTGATTGTTTATTGATTTGTTCTATCTTGTCTGGCCAACTTGTTAGATCAATTCAATTGCTAGGGTTTTGTAGATTCCTGATTGTGAACCTTAACCCAAGTAGCAAATTTGTCCCTTTAGGGCTGATTGAACTAATTGGATAGGTAGGAAGTTGAATGTGTTGTTAAATCCCTCTTTAGGGACTGCAAATACCTTGGCTAATCTCTGAACTTAAAGCTATCAATTGGGTTAAATCCTTCTTTAGGGACTGGTCGATTGATAAGGGTTTCTAGGACTGATTGGACTAGTAACTATATTAGGTCGGGACAAGGGCATTCATAGGAAGACTAAAAGGAGAAGAGGAAGTTACAATATCAATTCAATCAAATAAAGTGGATAGTTGTAGGTAGAGCGATCTTCTCTAAATTGTTTTGCATCAATCTGTTTATAGTTTATTTTGCTTTCTTTCTATTTCAATCAATCAAAACCCCCCTTCTACTAATTGGTAAATACACATTGCTGAGAAATACTTGATTCTTTGTGGGATCGACCTCTTACTTGCTTGCTATACTAGTTTGTAGGTTTGAGTTTTATTTTGATACGGTTTATGCGACTAAAAACCGTCCATCACCTGCGTCGGGTTGTTTTGCCTATTACTCATCTTCTCAGTGCTGCGAATCTGTCGATAGTGAAAAGTTTAATTTTATGTGCAAAAATTTATGTTTCTGAATTCAAATGCGGACCCTAGTTTCTTCAAAGTTTTGAGGGTCTTTGTTTGATTTTATCGAACACAAAGAACTTTCTAAAGGAACCCCTTAGTGTGAGGGGGTTCCCACAAACGACGTCAGTGAAAACGCTCGATCGTAAAAGGCCTCCATTTTAGTGGGACCCGGGAATCTACCTAGCAAGACCATCAATATTCCCAACGGGCTTACCTGACCCGCATCGAAGTAATCGACGCGGCCCAACCTGTGTCGTGGGAAAAATCTATCTACGAATTCGAATTGTTATTCTCTTATCGAGTTTTCCATGGACAATTCAGGAAATTAATTTGCATACCTGTCGTCATTAATAATCTTGAGGACCAACGACAATAGACTTTCAATTTAAGTGGAAAGCTTTGTTTAAGGATGAATAAAGGTCTATGTCCCCGGAACAATTCTAGTGAAAAAGGATTCGATCTTCCTGAAAAAGAGACTCTTAATGGCGCGTTTGACTTCTTCTCTTTATCTTCTCTGTTTCATTCTTCTTTCTTTGATTCGCTTGACCTTGATCCGCTCCTTCTTTTTCCTCTCTTTCCTCCCTTCCCGAAAAGTCCCCTTTTTTTAGATGAAACTTCTTGCTTTTATAGGTCTTTGGCGGTCTCTGAATGTCGGGCCACGTGGTGTTCGCCACTTGACACGTGTTCTACTCGTGGGATGTCGGCATGGTCGCCACGTGCCCCCTCTTTTCTATCCGCGGATGACTTTGTTTGAGCTAGTTTTATAGTTCTTTCCCTTGGATATTTGTCCGCGGACGGCTTTTTATGATGATGTAATTATTCCTTTTTGCTAACCGGTTTTGTGTTTTTTTACTATATTTTTATGTTTTTACAGATGTTTCTAATATTGGTTTAGTCAGGTGAAGTTCGACAACATATATGGGACTTATGTGGCTTCCGACGTGAGGCCATCCCTATCCATGCCTCTGTATGAACCCTCCAAGGAGATAGATCGAGACGTCAGAGATCAATTCTACAAATATCAAAACATAAAGCTCCTAAAGAAAGGGAGGTTCTTTTCAGTGAACCAACCTTGGTGCGATTGCGGATCCGAGCGACACACCATCCCTGAGTTCCCACATGCGGAGCAAGTTCTACTAGAGGAGACTGATGAGGAAGCGGCCTACATGAGGGGTCCCAATCACTACTATTGGGGAGACCAACGGTTCCAATAACCACAACAAAACCAGGTCAACCCTAGGGACCCCACTCCATCGAGCTCTATGACATCCGGAGAGAGACCAACGGAATGATGATCTTCAGCTCATTCTTGATGAGTTGAGGAGAAACCAAATGAAGAATGAACAGTCCACTAGTGCTATCCAATCTTAACTTCATAACCTTACCACTTGGTTTGGAGAGATAGACATATGGAAGAAGAACATGGAGACCTAAATGGGTCATTTAGTGGCACAGATTGCACGACCGTTCGGAAAACTCCCTGGGCATACAAAGAAGAATCCCAAGGGGAAAAACAGACACATAGCTGCAATACAACTGAGGAGCGGTCATAAATTGCAAGAACCAAAGATCGTAGAAGAAAGCAATGACATTGGAATTCCAGTCAATATCGACAGTCCTCTAGTCGACGTTGACCAACCTTCACTCGACGTCGAGTACCCTTTACTCGATGTCGATGGCCATGCGCAACTCGACCCGATGTCGACTCTCCCAGTCGATGTCGACTCAACCCCACCCAATGTCGACTACTCTGTTGCACCTCCGAATGCTGTTTTGGTTCCGAAACCAAAGAAGACGCTACCTTTTCCCTCCAAGATGTTGAAAGATCCTACATAAGGAAAGTTCATGCGCTTTGTGAAGATGCTAATTCAGGGCATCAATGTCACTATTCATTTCACCGAATATCTTCATGAAATGCTAACATAAGTCAAATTCCTCAAGGAGATCCTGAGCAACAAGCGATCGATGGCTGAGATCGCTGGCGAATGCAACAAGATGGATTTTCCTGAGAAGATGCCTGATCTAGGGAAGTTCCCTATCACCGTGGGACTTGGCCAATATTGTTTCAAAGCACTATGTATTTTGGGGGTAAGCGTGAGCCTTATGCCCTCATCTATTTGGTTGAGGGTGACCATTGGATCGCTGGAGCCTGTAGATATGAAACTTTTCATGGCAGACAATTCTTGTGTGAGACCCACATGCGTAGTAGATAATGTTCTTGTCAACGTGGGAAAGTTCTTTATTCTTGCTGACTTCATCGTGTTGTTCTTTCGTTGCCACTATAGACGCGAACATCGGCATGAGAGAAGGACTTCTCACCTTCACGATAGGGAATGAGATCATAGAATTCTCTTTCCATCCCACAATGGAGGAGGTTCGCGTGACGGAGATCAACTCGGTCTATGCTTGAATCGATGTTACCACATGCAACGAATCGACGGAAAGGGCCATGACACATGAGGAGGCCTTAGCTAAGCTAAAGTTGAGCTTGAGAAGGAGCTACTTGTTGTATACGCAAGAGAGAAGGAGTTCTTCGACGATCCCCTATTGGCAGAGCTAGAGGATCCACTCGATGTCGAGCACACCCAGTCATTGTCGAATGACTCACTCGATGTGGAGTCATCTCACTCGATATCAATCACTTCTCTAGAGCATGTATGTACCCCTAATTCACTCGACGTCGGCTGCCCTTGTTTTTACAGGTACAACCTCGCTAGAAATTGACCGCACCCACTCGATTATTAGTGCTCCAGTTGATGTCAACGGCAGCCAATCGATGTTGACTACCTTAGCGGCCCAGGTATGCACTGAACTCTCAATCGACGTCGACTACACTGACTCGTTGTCGACTAGCTTTTTGCAGCAGTGCGACCTTGTTTCTGATTCAGCATTGTCATCGATGTATATATGCTTGGTCGATGCCAACTTCTGAAGCTGATTTGGATGCCTGTATTATGACGATTGAGATGGATTACCTAGGGGAGATCATCAAGAAGGAGGAAGTAAAGCCAATCTTGATTCCACAGGGCCCTTCCCCGGTGTTGAAGCCTTTACCCGACACCCTTAGGAATGACTTTCTTGTTCCTAACTCTACTTGTCATGTGATTATCAATGCTATACTAACCACCCAGAAAGTAGACAAGCTTATGGAAGTCCTCCGTACCCATAGGAAGGGTATTGGGTACTTCTTGGAGGACATTAAAGGTATTTCCCCCGCCACTTGTATGCATAGAATCCTCTTAGAGAATAATCACAGGGCAACCATCGAGCATCAGCGGAAGCTCAACCCCAACATGAAGGAGGTGGTGAAGAAGAAGATCATGCGCATGATGGATGCAGGAATCATCTACCCTATCTGCAGCAGCAAGTGGGCAAGCCCAGTTCATGTGGTTTCTAAAAAGGGTGGACTGACTGTCAAGGAGAATAAGAAGGGAGAGATTGTGCCTAAGCGAATCACTACTAGTTGGTGGATGTGCATAGACTACAGGAAGATCAACACCGCCACTAGGAAGAATCATTTTCTCCTTCTATTCATTGAACATGTACTTGAACGATTAGCTGAACATGATCATTTTCCCCTTGAATCTCTCTCATGTCTCTATAAACATTTCGCCTGGAAACTGATGATAGAAGGTTATTCGCTTTCTAAGCTCCATTGTCATGAATAAATCATGCAAAACCTTCCACGAAGTAATAGACCTAGGTGGCAAACTCTCCACACAACTCATGCCTTTCCTACAAGAGACCACTTGAAAGCCTTTAGTTGCACATATTCTAGTGATACATTATCAGCATCAATAGTACTACATAAATAGTTGAAATTTTTAACATGATCCATAGGCCATTCATTATCTTTCCCCTTAAATTGGGATCTCTTGATTAAGGATATAAAGTAAGATTTGATCTCAAATTTACACTCTATTTCTGGAGCACTATCGCAGACTCAGGCACCCTCAGTTCCGGGTGCATGTATTGTGTTGTGAGCCTAATTTGCCATGTTTTTTTTACTTACTTTTATATCGATTTCTGCATACATTGCATACATTTGGGTTAGAACAATACAGAATCTGTGTAGTTTACACTTATTTTCAATATATGGAGGTCTACACAAGTTTTGGTTATATTTCGCAGAAATCGGACGCACTTTGGAGCTTAAAGGAAACTCATGGAGAAGCTAAGAATGGTGCAGCTGGAGAAAAGACCATTTTTCACCATTCTTCGTTCTGAATCAAGCTTTGATGTCTTCATGAGAGTTGTAGCCCTCGGAAAGAGCTTTACAACGCATGGCCATATGCGTCAATCCGACAAACGAGGACTCGGGAAAGTGCGTTTTAAGAACAGAGCAGAAAGCTGGGAGAAACTCTACTCGAGATCGAATAGCATCTACTCGATCTCGACGAGCCCTGGTCGAGCAGACCTGGTCGAGCAGAGCTGATCGAGGACACTGAGTCAGAGACAACCCGACTCCCGGAACCCTACTCAATCTCGAGTACCCCTGGTCGAGATCGACGAGCCATGTCCGGAGTCGACGAGATGTGCCGAGCCGAGAAGCCGAGGACGAAGACGCAGACCACCTCTACTCGATCTCGACGAGGCCTTGTCGAGATCGACGAGCCCCGAGTCCAGGTCCGAGCCGGTCGAGCAGAGCCACCCGGGAAGACCTAGTCGATGAGCCAATCCTACTCGATACAGAGTAGGGCTACTCGAGATCGACTAGACCTCCAAGCCATGTCCGAGCCTTGTCGAGCACAAGTCACCCGAGACAGACGAGGCCTACTCGAGACAGAGGAGGGCTACTCGAGATCGACTAGACCCTTGTCGAGATCCAGTAGACTTCCAGAAAACGCGTTACTCGGTTGTGACAAATCCTACTCGACTTGGAGTTACTTGGGCATGAAGGAAGTCGAGATGGCCGAAGATCTATCCAAATTTGATCAAATCTACCTATGGAAGGGAGATCTATCAACATGAAGAAGACTTACCTAGTTTAGATTTATCTTTTTCTTTTTGATTTAATTCCTTTAAGCAATTAATTTATCTTTTAAGCTTTAAGTAGATATAGATAGATATTTCTATCCTTGAATAGCAAGGAATAGAAGTCTATAAATAAAGCCCTAGGGGGCTGATTTTCATTCAATTCAAGAAAAGTGGTCTTAGGGCGCAAGGATGAGAGAGGGAGAGAGAGAGAGAGAGAGAGAGAGAGAGAGAGAGAGAGGAACGTTTGGAAGGTTTTGTAAGTTTTAGTTTATTTTATGTTAAAGTTAATTTCTTTCATTATGTCTTGTTTCTAATTTCTTTCTTCTAGGGTTGGGGTGATCCCAACATAGATATGTATGTTTGATTTATAAATCCAAGAATTTATATGTCTTTATCATCATCTACCTATGTGCTGAATCCTTTGCGAGAGTTGAGGAAATTCCTTATTCGTGATATTGAAGCGAAAGTGATCTTATTATGAATTGGATAGTAATTAGGGTTTATTTGCGAGAGCCGACTAATCCTAATTAAGAAAAGGTAGAAACAAATTAGGTTTTTATGCGAGAGCCTCTATCACCTAAATTGTTGGTATTTGCGAAAGTCGATTCTTTGATATAAAGCATGCATCTTTATGTGATTTATGATCTGCGCATATGTTTATTGTTGTGGTGATCCCTAACCTTGGAAGTTTGCATCTTTATTTATTTTACTTCATTATTTTTATTCTGCAAAGTTACACGACATCGACCACCTCTTCTTCTATCATTCCCTCGACATCGATCAAGTCTTAGTCGACATCGACAACAACCTCCCCACCTTTTCCCGCTATCCCTGAACCCCAAAACACACTAAACCTAGAACCGCTGACTTCTCTCCTGAGGACGAACCTGACTCCCCTATACTATAGCGGGGGTCTTGACTATAAATTTATTTGGTCGAGAAACCCTCTCGTCAAATTGGCGCCGTTGCCGGGGAGATATCAATCGCGCCTAGTTTAGCGGTTTTTAAGGTTCAGAAAAGCCCATTCCTTTTTCTTACCCTTCACATACCCTAACACCACCTACCTCACCGGTACCAACTGGGTGCCAAGCTTTTGCCACTAATTTGTGTTCTTGATTGTGATTTCAAAGCTTAGGTACAAAGATGGAAGACTTTGTCGAAGGGAATCCTGCATGGGAAGAATGGTATCAAGATTTGAGACGGAGAAATAGGATCGCAGTGGAGGAGTCACGATTAAGGGAAATAGCTTGGCTGGAAGATGAAATCCGAAGGCTTGAGGCTTCCATTCAGTCTAAAGGACCATGCCCTCCCCTCGACGAGCCAATTGACCCACTCGATGTCGACAATCAGGTATGTCCTTCATCGAATTTCATTCCTACTTTGCTACCTATTATTGATGAATCATATGAAGGATCCCAAGGCGAAATACCACTAGAAGAGAAGAAGTTGGACATTGTTGACCAGGGCATTCCAAGATCGCTTTTACCTTACAAGGTGAAAGCTATCCCCGATGATTTTGAGCAACCGATGTTCATATTCAAGTATGGGGTCCTAGCAAAGTGGCATGAAGCTCCGCATGATGAGAAGGAAATATGTCTTCCCTCTCCACCGTTCTGCTGTGATGGAGATACAAAAATAAGTCAACCTATGAAGCGGAAGAGGTATGATGATGAAGTATGCATGCTAGTTGGAGCCCAGGAAGATGAATGGGTGAAGCCATGGAGCGTTCACTCGGGGAGATTCAAGCTTCTTCACATGATGCCCCCAGATAACATCCCACACTTCCCACCACCGGAGGAACCACCAGATCCACCTATACCTCCGGAAAAAGATGAGCCAGGCTAATACTAAATGGAGAAAGTTGGCCTAGCGACTATAAAATCTAGAGCTTGTAAATAGACTTTTTGGGACTTTTTGGTTTTTGGTTTTGGTTTTGGTTTCATTTCTTTTAGAATACTTCATGTGGATAGTCTTGTTTTTATGGGTAATCTAACACTTTCAGGTCGGCAAACATATAAGGATCACAAAAAGTGGAAAGAAGGAGTCCCTGAAAACCAGTCAGAATCGACGAAGGCCAAGTCGACGACGACAAGGAGGAGAAGCCCAGAAGTACTCGATCTCGAGTAGACGTACTCGACATCGACTAAAGCCAGATGCTCCTCGACTTCCGAATCCACTAGACGCAGACGAAGCTACTCGATATCGAGTAAGGGTACTCGATATCGACAAGGATCTTTACTCGACCCACCCAGTTTTATCCTCCTCGATGCATTATCCTGTGAGTTCCTTCCTTTACTCTTGTTTTTTTATTTTTATACAGTGAGGACACTGTAATGTTTAAGTATGGGGTGGGGGAAGGGCTTACTTCATGCATATTTGAATTATTTGTGCATATTTAAAATTTATTTCTTTGAATTGCTACATGGCTATTTTGGAATGCATTATTGATTTATGTGCTTATATGCATAATTTCCAAAAATTTGAGAAAAATGACCCCCATTGAAATTTTGATTAATGTCATGGAAGCTTATATTGAACTCGACGATGCAAAATTGGATTCATTAGAGATATAGCATTAAATTGCCTAGTTAAGGGAAGTCACAATGAAGTGCATATTTTGTGAAAACCATAAAAGGAGGTAAAATTTGAAGTTGCTTTTGACATGTTGCATGATAAGATGATGGAGGACTTTATATTTCCATATAATGCTCATATTGTTATAATCCTAGCCTTACCTATGCTTATGCATTACACAAACGCCATAATATGCCTTATTTCATATATTGCTCCACATGATCTAAAAATATTTTCCATTCTTTACCTTATCCGGGGATTATGTTGAGAATGATGTTACATTATGGAGATGTCATATGGTGTTTGTGATTATTGTTATTATTGGGGTTTGGAGGGAAATTGTTTGAATTATATGGAAAATTTAATGAGTGAAAGAAAATTCAATCACCTCAGGAGATAAAGGTAGATTGACCCTGCTCTCTGAGATAATAGTTTGGAGAGATGGGACACATTGTGAGGAGTCCAAAGCACTAAGTATCCGGGGCCATTCATGACACCCATGTTTGCGACTCGCGAGAAGGCAGTGCTGAGGTTAGAGAGGTAAAAGCATTATTATGAATAAAAGCATTATGAAAGGTGACGAATCAAATGGAGAAGGAATGTGGTATGAAATTCAATTTGGAAATACTCCATTTCCCCGGATCATCAGCACCACATTGCCAAAAATTGCCCACCTTTAGCCTTTTACCAATCTACTCCTTATTGAGCTTAAATTAAAGTCCTCTTGATTATTAATGCTTTGTCACGAATGAATGTTTTGCATAATCCTCCTTTTGTGAGTAGATGTTGCTTTTATATATTTGCACATGCATGGATCTGTGACACTAGTACCTTTTCGAGGATGGTAATTAATTGCATGGACATATAAGAATGAATCTAAGATGTTGAGAGTTTGAATTCTTCCTCTAAATGAAAAATAAAAGTATTGCTTGAGGACAAGCAAGTTTAAGTATGGGGTGTTTGTTGTGAGCCTAATTTGCCATGTTTTTTTACTTACTTTTATATCGATTTCTGCATACATTGCATACATTTGGGTTAGAACAATACAGAATCTGTGTAGTTTACACTTATTTTCAATATATGGAGGTCTACACAAGTTTTGGTTATATTTCGCAGAAATCGGACGCACTTTGGAGCTTAAAGGAAACTCATGGAGAAGCTAAGAATGGTGCAGCTGGAGAAAAGACCATTTTTCACCATTCTTCGTTCTGAATCAAGCTTTGATGTCTTCATGAGAGTTGTAGCCCTCGGAAAGAGCTTTCCAACGCATGGCCATATGCGTCAATCCGACAAACGAGGACTCGGGAAAGTGCGTTTTAAGAACAAAGCAGAAAGCTAAGAGAAACTCTACTCGAGATCGAATAGCATCTACTCGATCTCGACGAGCCCTGGTCGAGCAGACCTGGTCGAGCAGAGCTGATCGAGGACACTGACTCAGAGACAACCCGACTCCCGGAACCCTACTCAATCTCGAGTACCCCTGGTCGAGATCGACGAGCCATGTCCGGAGTCGATGAGATGTGCCGAGCCGAGAAGCCGAGGACGAAGACGCATACCACCTCTACTCGATCTCGATGAGGCCTTGTCGAGATCGACGAGCCCCGAGTCCAGGTCCGAGCCGGTCGAGCAGAGCCACCCGGGAAGACCTAGTCGATGAGCCAATCCTACTCGATACAGAGTAGGGCTACTCGAGATCGACTAGACCTCCGAGCCATGTCCGAGCCTTGTCGAGCACCAGTCACCCGAGACAGACGAGGCCTACTCGAGACAGAGGAGGGCTACTCGAGATCGACTAGACCCTTGTCGAGATCGAGTAGACTTCCAGAAAACGCGTTACTCGGTTGTGACAAATCCTACTCGACTTGGAGTTACTTGGGCATGAAGGAAGTCGAGATGGCCGAAGATTTATCCAAATTTGATCAAATCTACCTATGGAAGGGAGATCTATCAACATGAAGAAGACTTACCTAGTTTAGATTTATCTTTTCCTTTTTGATTCAATTCCTTTAAGCAATTAATTTATCTTTTAAGCTTTAAGTAGATATAGATAGATATTTCTATCCTTGAATAGCAAGGAATAGAAGTCTATAAATAAAGCCCTAGGGGGCTGATTTTCATTCAATTCAAGAAAAGTCGTCTTAGGGCGCAAGGAGGAGAGAGGGAGGAGAGAGAGAGAGAGAGAGAGAGAGAGAGAGAGAGAGAGAGAGAGAGAGAGAGAGAGAGAGAGAGAGAGGAGGAACGTTTGGAAGGTTTTGTAAGTTTTAGTTTATTTTATGTTAAAGTTAATTTCTTTCATTATGTCTTGTTTCTAATTTCTTTCTTCTAGGGTTGGGGTGATCCCAACATAGATATGTGTGTTTGATTTATAAATCCATGAATTTATATGTCTTTATCATCATCTACCTATGTGCTTAATCCTTTGCGAGAGTTGAGGAAATTCCTTATTCGTGATATTGAAGCGAAAGTGATCTTATTATGAATGGGATAGTAATTAGGGTTTATTTGCGAGAGACGACTAATCCTAATTAAGAAAAGGTAGAAACAAATTAGGTTTTTATGCGAGAGCCTCTATCACCTAAATTGTTGGAATTTGCGAAAGTCGATTCTTTGATATAAAGCATGCATCTTTATGTGTTTTATGATATGCGCATATGTTTATTGTTGTGGTGATCCCTAACCTTGGAAGTTTGCATCTTTATTTATTTTACTTCATTATTTTTATTCTACAAAGTTACACGACACCGATCACCTCTTCTTCTATCATTCCCTCGACATCGACCAAGTCTTAGTCGACATCGAAAACAACCTCCCCACCTTTTCCCGCTATCCATGAACCCCAAAACACACTAAACCTAGAACCGCTGACTTCTCTCCTGAGGACGAACCTGACTCCCCTATAATATAGCGGGGGTCTTGACTATAAATTTATTTGGTCGAGAAACCCTCTCGTCATATTGCTTTGCACTCCTTAGGATAGCATTTAGTTGCTCCTGAAGGCGAATAGCATTCGCCCTTTTGGTGTCTCTGGCCGTCCACATCTCCTCCATCTGATGACGGAGTTCAGCCATCTGCGTAGCCATATCTGCGTTGTTTCCATTAGTACCTCTGTTCCGGTATGTGGCGTCATTTGCCATTGTCCTGTTTTCCCATTGTTTGTGGTGAAAAGAGCGCTTAAGTTCGGGGTCGATTATAAAATCAAAATCAAGCAGGCGTCGCTCTGATAGCATGAACTAAAAACAAAGACAAAAACAAAAGGCACAAAATCAAAAGCAAGGGGGTGGGCTATTCTCAAACCCTAATAGTAACTAAAATTTGCACGATTGAAATCTCCCCGGCAACGGCGCCAATTTGTTGAGAGGGTTTTTCAATCAAGCCTAGTAAACAGGTAAATTTATAAGATCGAAACCCCACTATAGTATAATAGAGTTAAGTTCGTTCGCATGGAGATAGCCAGTTCCTAAGCTTAGTTACTTTAGAAGAGGAAAGAATAACAAGAAGAGATGGAAAGGTAGAGATTTTGGGGGTAAAGTTGCTGAATTTAGGCATTAAAATCAATATAAAAGATATTTATGGCATATGGATCACCACAACATCAATCATGCATGCAAACACCACAAATCGCATAAAAATCACACTTTTATCTATGAAAGAGGGTGACTTTCGTCAACCAAGCAAAGCAATCAATCAACTTTTGCCAAATTAATTAAGTTTACTATTTGTCTTAACTAGGTCATTCAAAACTTTTGTTTTCAACCACTAATTACTATCCAATTCATAATTATCTCTTTCAAAAACACTCAAATTATGGATTCATAGCATCTTAACACGCATGACTATCGTTGGACTCACCCCAACCCTAGAAAAGGCGACTACTCACTCATACCCATTGTAAGCATCGAAAAAGACATGGAAAAGAGAGAATAAACTGAAAATAAACTTAAATAAAGCCTGAAAAAACTCCAAAACAAGCGTCTTAGCAACCTTGCAAGGTGCCCCTAACTTTCGCCTAAGAACATCTCAAAAAGCTTCACAAATCGCCTCAAAAAATCCTCAAATCCTAGTGCTAAATTATTCCTTAAAAAATATTGTGGGCTTAAAACTATCACCAAGGGGTCCTATTTATACTAAAAAAAACTAAATTCGATCTTAGGAAATTGGAATAAAATCGGATCTATCTAAAACTGGGATGAAATTCAGTCAAAATCGGACTTTAACGGCCCAAACAGGCCCAGGTTACGCTCGATGCCGACCCACCTGGGGGTCGGTGTTGTAAAGGAGGAAATCGAGTTTAATAAATAAGAATATAAATCAAACCAGATTCATGCCCACACAAATAATTACAAGACTTCCTCCCGATGTAGAAACAGGACGTCAGGATCGATCCTCGAGGAAGCGTGTCAGCGGATCTCAGGTAGTAGGCAAATCTCACATTGGATTTCGACTCAGGAAGTACTCGACGTCGACCAGGTGTCCTCGACGTCGACCACTTAGACGGGTAAAAACTGCACAACAGAAGCAAACAGAACACAAACGAAGAAAAGATGGTCGAAGTCGACTAACCCTACTCGACGTCGACTAAGTGTCCTCGCCATCGACTAATGCTGGTCGATCTCGAGTAGAACATAAACAAAAATCGAAACTTTAAATTGCATAAAAACGAAAGCAAACACGAAATTGGTGGAAATAAACTAAATAAACTAAAAGACTTACAAGATCAGGGTTAACGATAACCATATAAAATAATGCATAAGGTATAAAAAATCATGCATTTTCATCAAATAACTGTCGTTATTAACAAATAGGAAAATGAAGGCTTTCGTATAAACCCTAATTGTTACTAACCCTTTTCACATAATTAACCCAAGTTGTATTAAGATCACTTCCGCTTCAATAACACAAACAAGGATCACCTTCAACTTTCGCAAAAGAATCATGCTCATAGGGATAGAAGACGAAATCGCATCAAAAGATTGTACCTTTTCGCATTACCTTACATGGCTATCGTCGGGCTCACACCGCCCTAGAAGTTGGGTGACTACTTGCTCTTCATCATCAAAAAACTCATCAATAACAAAAAGGAACTAAATTGCATTGAATTAAATAAAAGCTTACAATCGATCGAAGCCAAAACCTCTCTCGACAAACCCTTGATCCACTCGGTCTTGCTCTCTCTCTCTCTCCTACTCGATATCTCTTTCTCTATTGGCTTGTAGCTTGGATGATTGAATGATCCTAAAATCCAGCCCCTAAAGCCTTATTTATAGTGTTCCATGTAGCTAATCTAGGAAGGAACAACTATATCTATATCTAAAACTTTATATCTAAAAACATAAGATAAAACATTAATGATAAAGGAAATAAATCTATAAAGGAAACTAGGACTAATGTGGATAGATTCCTCTTGACTTGATAGATCTTCATGTGGATGGATAGAATTCCACATGTCTTGGCTTGCAAGTAATTCTATCTACTCAGACATAACTCGATCTCGGACTCGGACTCGTCCGGATTGTACTCGACATCGAGTAGATGTACTCGGCGTCGACTAGAACTTTTCCTCCTGGGTTGCACTTGAGCTCGGGTAGGATTCGGACTCGACGGGTGTACTCGACGTCGATCAGACTCTTCGACATCGAGTAGCTCTGGGCTCTCGAGTGGCTCTGCTCGACTTCGTGTGGAATTCTGGCTCCTGGTGTACTCGACCTCGAGTAGCTGTACTCGACGTCGAGTAGATTTGTCAACTCTCAGCATTCTGCTCTGTTCTTGAAACGCACTTTCCCGAGTCCTCGTTTGTCGGATTGACACATATGAGTATGCGTTGGAAATCTCTTTTCAAGGGTTACAACTCTCATGAAGACATCAAAGCTTGATTAAGAATGATGAATGTCGATGGCCTTTTCTCCAGCTGCACCATTCTTAGCTTCTTCATGACTTTCCTTTGAGCTTCAAAGTGCGTCCGATTTTTGTGAAATTAAACAGAAACTAGTATAGACTCCATAATTTTGGAAAATAAGCATAAACTACATAGATTTTGTACTATTCTGGCCCAAATGTATGAAATGCATGCAGAAATCGATATAAAAGTAAGTGTAAAACATGGCAAATTAGGCGCACATTAGTCGGTATGACTTCTATGCTTCAATCTTCCAGTCCCACTCTTACGCCTTTTTGATCGATACCGACCCAATGGGATCGGTACAGAGGTAGGTTTGCCTGCTGTTTTAGAAAGTTTGTATCTCAAATCTCCGTGTCTCAGATCGGTACCAACCCTAGAGGCTCAGTACACATCTCGGTATGTCTGTTGTCCCTCTCCTGGCTTCTCTACTCGGTCTGGGCTCGGTTCCTCTCTTTATAGGCTCAATTCCTAGCCTCTTTTGGCTTGGTTTTGTGTACTCTTCAATTAGCTCTTTTCTCCTTCGTTCTTGCTTCGTTTACTTCCATTCTTTTTCATGCATTCTGCTAACTTACTTCCATTCGAAACAGCACCAAAATTCTGCAAAATATAACAAATGCTTGTGTATACCTCCATATCCCATGTAATAAAAACATATACTCAAACGACACTAAACCCAACATAAAGACTAAGAAAAAGACTCAATTTGACACTAAAATACTTAATAAAATATGAATAAAAACCAAGACATCACGCATTTTTGTGGGAGAAATGTCCTTAGGTTTCACATCGTCAAAAGTAATAATAACCCAAACTAACAAGTACTTCAGTGCAACCCATGGAGAATCATCATACCAACTGCTTTTCGTGTCAATAGATAACAACCCATGATCGATCATATGCGTGATACCGAGATTGTTGGGATCAGTGTCATACCATTTGCACTTGAATAGCACCACTGGCATGTCGTTGGCGTACAACAGTTCAACCACGGCTTCAAGGATCCCGTAATAGTCGATGTCCTCTGTACTTACCTTCACTCCACAATTTTGGGTAAGCGATTTTCTATCTCTGTTCCACGACACGAACTTCAACCCATTCACAACATATGATGAGTAAATCCTATGGAGTTGGGGTTTTCTCGCCAAATTAAGAATCTCTGGTTGAACAGATATAGCCTCGTCTCTTTGTTGTCCATAGATCTGTAAATAAGTGTCCATTACTTAGTGCAACGATGACAACAAACCATTCAGACCCATGAATAACATAACTAAAAAGAATGCTTACCCATCCGATGAAATAGCGATGGAAACAACCTGCGATCCTTGTCATTGTGATCTGGATAATGTTGTGTGTAGAGCTCCTCGTGTGCGTCTAAGTAGGATGACACTTCATCACAATTAAGTAAGACTTGCCAATGAGCCTCCAGAATATCCTCTACACCTAGTCGTGCACGTGAATTATAGCCTCGTGGGCGCACAAGCTCAGAAACAACAGAAATATCGAACACAGAAGGAGTAGTGGTATGTCCCTTCCTGACCTTCTCCAACCTCCAAATACAAATTACAATAGGTCACTGCCTCTTCTGCGATGTAACGTGTGGTAATGGTCCCTTCTGGGTAACGAGGGTTGACGGCATATTTCTTGTATGCGCCAAGTTGTCTGAAATAGGATGGGTGTAATTTCAATGCGACGATATGAACGGAAGGTATAAATTAAACGGGTATAAATCAAACACCTCCTTAAGATAATCTGACCGGACTGTGTATGGTGCAGGAGGAAGTTGACCATTACCCCTTGCATGTCGAGATTTCCGCACCCCTCTTTTTCTTAAAGCTACGCGGGCTTGGGGACCATCTGTGGACTTTCCTTCAATACAGAAAATGGTTTCGATGATGGTGTCAAACACATTCTTCTCAATGTGCGTGAAATCGAGACAATATCTCACTTTCGTGTACGACCAATAAGGCAATCTCCAGAATATGGATCTATAAGTTCAACAAAATATATTTTTAGAATTGTACGGAGCCTTGAACTGCTCGTGCGAACTGAGGGTGGGGTACGTGCAGCTGATATAAAACAAATGATATAAATGATATAAATGATATAAAGAAATGATAGTAACGACAGAAAGAATGATTTAAAGAACTGATGTTTTTATGGAAATGATATAAAGAATTATAAAAAGAATTGTGTACCTATCGATTCGTTCTAGGAGTTCCTCCCCATCAATGTCAAGCGGCCTTGACCGTAGCTCAGATTTCCCATTAAAAGCATGACCTGATGTCCGCCAATGATGGTTTAACGGAAGCCATCTACGGTGACCATCATAGACCATTCTCCCACATTCGAATGTTGATGAGATATCATCCAAACAGTTAGGGCATGCTTTATACCCCTTAATGGCTGACCCTGCTAGCATCCCTAAACCTGGAAAGTCACTAATAGTCCATAACACAACTGCTTTCATTGTCAAAGTTGATTGCGAGTAATGATCAACCGTACAGACTCCAGTGTGCCGTAATTGAAGCAACTCGTCGACCAATGGCTCCAGGAAAACACTTAGACACTTCCCAGGTGACTTTGGACCTGGGATCAGCAATGTCAACATGTTGAACGCCTTCTTCATGCACATCGATGGCGGTAAATTATATGGAAGTAAAATGACAGGTCATATACTATGTGAAGTTGTCATATTCCCAAATGGATTGAATCCATCAGTTGCTAGACCAAGCCGCACATTCCTCGCATCACGAGAGAAATGAAGGTACAGTCTATCAAATTCTTGCCAGGCTTCCCCGTCCGCCGGATGTTTTAAACATCCATCATCTGTCACCCGTGAGGCATGCCACCGCATTTGCTTTGCAACATCTTTGGACATGAACAAGCGATTCAGTCTAGGAGTCAAAGGAAAGTACTTTACCACTTTCCTAGCGACTTTGCATCCATCATCACCTACATGTGTCTTCCATCTTGAAGTATGGCATATGGGACACACTTCCAGATTCGAATACCTCTTATAAAACAACACACAATTGTACTGACAAGCATGAATATCCATATAACTCAATCCGATATCCTTGCACACCTTGCGAACCCTTTTCCAATCCGGAGGGAAGCTGTGACCTTGCGGAAGCATGTCATTGATCCACGCACAATTGTCATCCACACACTTATCAGGCATCCCATGTTTTGCCTTTAACTTCATTGCCCTCAAAACAGCACTCAAAATAGTTTCCTTACATCTGTGAAACAGCGGAGTTCGAGCTTCCACTAACAGTCTCTCATATTTTTCATAATTGTCGTCCACCACGTCCTCAAAACGAACTGAATCATCACCTGCCCCGTATCCAGCATGATACGGGAAGTTTTCATGAAGAATGTTCATCACCGGATCAACGCTAGAAGAACTTGAAGCCCCTTGCTCCAAATATCGCGTTCTGGCAAGGGAGAAAGTCGGCTCCACCGGGGCTTCCCCGTGTTTGTCCCAAACTGTATAACATGGATCCATACCTGTACTATACAAGTGTGAAAACATTTGTCCAGGTGTCAGTGGGTCTCGACCATTACGACAATGGTTGCACGGACAATGAAAATTGGTCTTCCCTGTTGCTTTCTCGATCTCATGGACAATTCGCACAAACTCGATTATCCCATCAACGTATTCTTTAGATCGAAATGGAAGTTGCATCCAACTCTTATCCATCATCTTTGCACAACCCACTCCCTATTAAGAAATATATCCACCATAAATTCAACACAAACACACATATTTGCTATATATGCTCCAATTTCACAAATTAAAGTTTCTATCAACACAAACACACATATATACTATATATTACATATGTGAATCAACACAAACACACATATGTCAAACCCTTGCTCAAATTTTCATTCTTTTTCAAAAGAACCAAAAATTCCACAATTTCAACCCTAGCACAACATAAACACATATTTGCTATATATTATATATATATATATATATATATATATATATATATATATATATATATATATATATATATATATAATCACAATACACAAATGATTTAAAAACATATCACAACACTAACCTCAAATGTCACCAATCCTTCCTCAAATGTAACAAATTTGGGGAGAATTTGTGCAATTTTTTTTTTTAAAGATCCACCATGAAAGAGAGGATGAAGAGGAAGACAAAGCTCTCGGCTGCTCCCGTATACCCAACACAACAATTCAACCTTAAACATTTAAGGTAACATGTACACATTCATTAATGCGGTGGTTGGAAAAGTTAAATTCAAGGGACGAACAAATATTTGTTCGTCCCTTGAATGAGGTCAACGTCTGGTCAACTGCATGAGACATGGGCTTGTTGAATTGAGCTGGATCTATGTGATTCATATTTATAAATGTAACGGCCCATTGTATTTATTAGGTCAAACATAACACACTTGAAGCAACAATTACATACAAATCATATGATACAAAACCTACTTTACTTGATGCTAAGTTCAACAAACCGATATCCGAAATGTTATGTTCAATAAACCGACATAGTAGCTACAATACGATACAAAAGCCTTAAGTTTGAACAGTCTAGTTGCCTTGTTACCAAATCCGATTATGAGAACGAAAACATTACATGAATTAAGACACGATTACATAAGGTGGAGTCCATGCCTACTTCTTCGCAAATGCAAGGACGAGTTCTCCCAGCTGATAGTTGCGTTCGATTAGAGCCCGGTTGCGCTCAGTTAGCTCCCGATTGCTCTCCGTTAGACACCGGTTGCGTTCTTCCACTTCATGGAGCCGCTCAGTTAGATTCTGGTTGCGCTCGGTTAGATCCTGGTTGATTTCTACCATCTGACGGAGAAATGGGTTCTCGCTACTGGTTGCATCATCCTCCTCAGCAATCGTGACATGATTCTTCTTCTCTTTGCCCCGCGACACTTCCTCCATCTCTTCACTATAAGGAGTCCACTACGAATCATGACATTATATTCATAAGCATGGCATTATTCATACAATGTATCATGATGATTTAAAGGCAAATAAGTTCATTTTAAGAGTCATATGCACCAAAGGAACAAATCAACATTCATGTTTTAGAAAATGAATATCCCTATTAACAAAACAACATTCGATCTAGAAATACAATGCACCAACAATCAACTCAATAACATACGTACGCAATCATCTCAATCAACCCAATAAGATACGCAAAAAAATCATTTGTAGAAGTTCCTCTCCAACAACATAGAAAATCCAATGAGGGAACAAAGAAGCTAAAGCCAAAAAATTCTTCTCCAACAACATCAATCATGAATGAATTACATTCATCTCCACCAAAATCAGTTCTTGCCTTCATTACAAAGTAAATTAAAAGCAATTTGTTTACCTGACGTTCGTATGGCTCATCCCCTCCAATCCATGGGTACTTTTCTGGACAACCACTCGGCCAACTACCGGAAGTGTCTAAGATGCCTATGGACGGAACAACATGGAGTATAAGAAACACCATACAATTCATGATGTACAAGACATGGAAGAGTAAGTGATAAAACATCAAAGCAACATGGTATCCGATACAAAATGAATAAGCCAATTTTACAAATGAGTAACCATGATCAAAGCAACAAGGTTGTAAATGCCTCCATGGCAGATCAATAATCTACCAAATTAAGACCAATTTTAGAAGAAACCTTGCATACACATTAAGCCAAAACTTGCATACACATTAAGCCAAAACTGAACACCCAAATTGAGCAAGTCGTAGCCACCCAACTGCAGTCATGTGTGTATGTGCTGTAAAAAAAACGCAATGGAAGCCACCCAAGCCAAGGAGAATCCTCAATGCAAGGAAGAAGATGAGGTCGAATTGAGCAATGATGAAATTGGGGTTTTTCTCATTCTCCTACAACTATAGGTTCTAATAGGCCGAATTGAGCAATGGAAGCCACCCAAAGCCAAGGAGAAGTAGCAGCTAGCTCAAAGGAAACAGATCTGGATGAAACCAATGGAGGTTAGGCCGATTTGAGTTTCGGATCTGGAATCACAGATCTGGAATTCAACCCGAACCAAAACAAAAACCAATTAATCAAACAGATCAATCGAAAGGAAGAAGAAGACTCACCTGATCGAGCGCGAGGGCAAGTGAAGAACAATGCAAGGAAGTCGAGGAAGAGATGCCAAATACTCCGGCCCTCACTGTCTGGAATAGAGGATATAAAATAACTCCACTGTCCAGAGAAGACGATATATGTCAAACACGTACGGAGTCACATGTTTTTTTTAAAGTACAGTTGAATCAAGGGACGAACATATATATGTTCGTCCCTTGAATGATGATGGTACGACTGGCACCTAACAATTCTGATTGATTCACCATGTTTATTGATGGCCAACGGCTTGGTCAACCTCCACTCAGTATTCAGGCAACGAACTTAGTAATTGTTCGTCTCCTGAAAGGCTCCCCTGGATGGGTATACATCCGGTCCGATTGTAAGTGACGACCCATGCTTTATTCGTCCCATGAAGTGCATTCAGAAGACGACAAAAAAACCGTTTGTGTTTAGAACGTCAATCTGACCTAGTGTACTCATATAATAGAACTTATTATGTTCAATTTTCGACGTGCAACACTAGTTTTAGTCTCATTCATATCTCAACCAAAAGTACGGTGTTTTATGTTTTTGGGTGTCTAATATGTGCACTTAGCCCCCTTACAAGTTAGAAAAAACGAAAAGCAAACGAGAAAAAGAGGTTATACGATCCATCAATTGACTAAGTTCACCTAACCTTTGTCTACTCTCCTATAGTGTGATATATAAAATTAATTTCGCACAAACCAAGTAAAGGCTAAAGGCTGGTGCCACATGACCCACCGAAAGAAATTATTGTACTGTAGCTTCCAAATAAGTGCACTTTTTCACTATAATATGGTAAAAAAACATAAAAAAATCATAGGCTATTAGTACTATTTACACATCTAACCGTACAACAAAAATAAAACTCCTAGATATAATAATTAAAAAAAATACTCCGTATATTACTCCACGGCCAGCTAGCAGCTAACCCCTAACAAAAAGACCAAGAAAATTTGGATAAGGAGCGTCGGGTCGGGTCGGGTGTATAATTAACTGATGGCATTCGGACCCGCACAGGCCTTCAAAACGGGGCTCCAAAGCCACTGAACCAGAAACTTCCTCCCCTTCCTGCCGTACATATTAAACGTCTTCCCCTCCCGATCACTCATCACCTGCCCGATGTACCCGCCGCCCCCGCCCGATCCGTATAGCCCCTCGCACAGATCCCCAATCTCCGTCGGGGCAGTCGGGTCCTCTCCTGCATACCACGCATTGATGAGCGGGTTCGACGACAGCTCCGCCAGCTCGTGCCCGATAACGCTGATCATCCCGTCGATGCCCGGATCCGAATTCGGTGGCTTAAGCGACCCGGGTCCGCCACCCGCCATGTATCCGGGCAGCGCGAACGGGTAGGCGCATACCTCAGGGCACTGCTTGCCCGAGTGACCAACCCACGCGTAGGGCAGCGTGTAGCCTACGAGGGACGGGAAGGTGAAGTAGTGGAACCCACAGACCGCGCGGCAGAAATCCTGCATTGTCACGTCCACCGAAGTTAGGATGAGGTAGATCCCGTGCTTGTGATCCACGGGAAACGGTGCTGATTTAACGGCGTTTCCTATTACTTGCTGCACCGATAGTCGGGTCAGGTGGGCCCCCTGTTACAAAATTAAATTTTTAAAAAAATTATTAATTGGATTAAACAATTATAAAAAGTTTGCGATTCGATTTTGGGGGAATGAATGAATGAAGATCGAGTACGGTACCTGGGAGTAGCGGTGGTCGGAGAACTCGCCGGCGATGACGAGATTGCGGGAGACATTGGCGCCGGTCTGGTCAGTGTAGAGGGATACGGTCTTCCACCAATCGGAGACGGAGGGGAGGGAAGGGTGGGGGCGGCGGGAGGATTCGGGGGAGATGGAGAGGAGGAAGTCCTTGATGGTGAGCTGGTCGGGAACTTTCCAGTGGCCGTACCAGACGATATAGACGTTGATCGGGGAGGAGGAGAGAACGGGGCCCATGTGGTAGCGGAGGTGGACGAGGTCGGAGGAGCCCTCGAAGCGCTTGGAGGTGGTTAGGGTTGGGGGAGGGACCTTAGGGTTTACGAATCGGTTGGGGTCGGTCTTGAGGGTTTGGGTTTGGGATTCGGGGACGGCGGAGATTGCGGGAGCGAGGAGGAGGAGGATGGAGATGAGGAAGAGGATCGACATTTTGGAGGTGGCGCCGGTGGTGGGGGCGGTTGAGAGAGGGGGGTGGGGATGGGAGGAGAGGAGGGGATCGGGGGAGGGTTATAAAGAGAAGTTGGAGAGTGGAGGGAAATGCACTGGTGACAGCTTGCAATGTGGGCACTCAATTGATAGATTTATTGATTTTGCCTTTTGCCTTTTGCCTTTTTATTTATTCTTTTCTCTCTCTTTTTTTTTTCTTTTTCTTTTTGTTGTTTTCTAGTAACAAAAAAAAAATATTTCACCGATATTTAAAACAAAATACTCATTCCGTTCGGTAAAACTTGTCATTTTAGGGTGTTAGTTTTGTTCAAAAAAACTTGTCATTTTAGGTATTTTGCCCTTCACTTTACAAAAACGCCCTTGATGTGATTGATGGTTTGTTAGTTGTAGTTTTCGATAAAGTAAAAAAGGAGGGTAATAATTGAGGGTAAATTAGTACATTTGTTAATTGCCTTAAAACTTGTGAAATAAGCTAAAATGACAAGTTTTGCCGAACGGAGGGAGTAATAATTAGGGGTGTTATTCGAGCCGAACTTATAATATTCAAGTTTAATTCGTTTGTTAAAGAGCCCGAGTTGGACCGAGTCTAATTTTTAAACGAGTTTTTTTATTTTGTTCAATCTTGACTTGCTTAGAAAATGAACGAGTTCGAGCCGAACTTTAAGTAGTTCTACTTTATTATACCATGTTAACTTAAATGAAATTTTAGAAATTCCATAAAATTTTAGTTATTCGGGCTTTATTCGAACGAGCCGAACTCTACTCGAGCTTTTTCGAGTCGATCGTGAGCCGAGCTCGAGCGGTTTCATTCATATAACAACCCTAATAATAATAATAATAAACCTTCTTATTTAATTTAATTATAACTACTACCCTTACCTTCAACCCCTCCACCTCTTATTCTCAAATCCTTTGAAATAGAAATCATAATTTAGATCCGAAGCGCGACAGAAGCTGAGGGCATCCAATACCATCATCTCAATCTCCCAAGGACACCGCCAGATCCCCTGATCAATGTCATGAAGGGGATCTGGCGGTGTCCTTCGGAGATTGAGATTATGATATCTGATGCCCTCAGCTTCTGTCGCGCTTTCGAGAGGGTCTCATTTCCGCACACATTTCGCGAGGGGAACCAGGTTGCCGATAGACTGGCGCATATCGGTCTCTTTTCGTCATTCATCGCGGAGCGCGTTCCTGCCGAGATTGCTGACATCGTCCGTTTGGACGCTCTTGGGCGATGGATCAACCGCGGTTGATCATCCCTAAATCCTCGCCTTGTATCAAAAAAAAAAAAAGATCTGAAGCAATTAAAATATTTGTCAAATCTATATCTATATCTATATAATTACTTAATTAAGTAGACTTTAGGCTGACGTGACGCTCTCTCCTTATTTCAATCTCTTTCGTCCAATCATATTTTCCCCTTTTTTCCTTCCCATTTTTACCCCCTCTTCACAATTTGGAAGGAACACGAGGGTTCATTCCGCCTCAGTCGACTCCATGTTGTCCATCGGGCCTCTCGCTATTCAGATGCCTCCTCCACCGATTTCGTGCCTCTCACTGACTTCATGTTATTTTTCCTCCTCCATATACGCTTGTTCCTTCTCCCAGAGACACTTCTTCCTCCGCATTCGTTCTCACATTCTTTCTCCTCCTCTCTGTAATTACTCTTTTGCGAAGAGCAAAATGGCCTAATTCGCCAACAATCCCTGCCCCCGACTTCCAGAGAAGCTTCCCATACACTGATTAGATGGCGAACGAGTGATTCGATCGGTTCTGGCGCTTTCGCTCGTGTATACATGGGGATAAAACTCGAGTCCGACGAGCTTCTTGCCTCTAAAGAGATCGATCACTCGATTCGTAGATCCTAACTTTTCCCTTGGCTTTTCCGTATTATGGATTTTAAGTTTCCATTTGTGGAGGTTTTATGGTTAAAATTTGAAATTCTGATGTGTTTAGGTTTTGATTACTACCAGTAATGCTTCAGGGGAGAAGTTGAACAACTGGGTTGAGAGTTTTCTTCTTCAATCATTATCTTGATAATATTCTTACCTCGGTATGACTTGTCAATTGTGTGAAATAGGGATTTTAATGTCGTTGGGTTTCTTTTATTGCTTTCTTACAATTGGATTCGATTGATTGTGTTTCAATAAAGCTATGGGAACATAGTTTCAGATTTTTACATTACTAAGATAAGGATAAAGCACAGGATAACTGATTTAAGGACACAAGTGTTCCACAGTTTCAAACATGTATAACACTGTTGGAATGATTTATTTGTGTGATTAAAGTAATTTTTTTTGCACTGTTTGTTGTTGTTTTTGAAGGACTGAGTATCACAGAGGAGTTAGTACTTTCTATCATGAAGAGAGGTTTTGCCAGTTTAGTTGAAGCGATCAAGGTAATCTGATTTTGCTAGTGTAATTGGAATCTGATTTCACCGTTGAATATGCCATTTGAGCGTTTTAATGATTTAATTGGATTTGTGATGCAGTTGTGTTCAACTGCAATTGGAATTAAGACCAAGGAAGGTATTGTCCTCGCCGTTGAAAAGCGTATCACTTCTCCTTTGTTGGTATGCTCCATTTTCAAGCTTAAATACAAAAACCTTCATCTGATTACATACCATGGTAGTGTTTGTTATGACTGTTGTTGAAATATAGAGCATAAGATCCACGCTCTTGGCCTCCCAATTTTCACTAAGCCTTCAGCCGAGCCACAATTTTCACTGAGCCTTCAGCAGAGCAACTACTTTCCCACCAATTCTAAGCCAAAACGACTTTTACATAATGAAATAACAGGATGCCTAGTAAAATAACAGCAGAGCAACTACTCTTTTTCAGTATTTCCTTAGCCTATTAACATGATGCGAAATATGTGAATTACCATGCTATTAATATGTTTGATGTCCATTTCCTGGAGTTTTGAAATCTTAATGATCCATCATGTAGTTTCTCAATCCTAGCATGAGACCCTATATAAAATCTAAGCAAATATGAGGACTTGCTTTCTTTACTCTCAAGTAGTTGCATATTGAAATCATTGTCAATTCATAATATATGCATGATCTGTGCTGCAGTTTATTATTGAAACCTATCTTCTACTGATTGAACCTTTTGAGTTAATAAATGATCATATATTTATATTATCTCAAAGTTCTGAACAAAAAAAAAAAAGATCCCATTTAGTTTTGTATAAATAAATTTGTGATTTTTCAGGTCAATCAAGATTCAGGTGATATATTTTTCTTATAGATGTTATATGTTCGGGTTTTAGCTAGAGGTTTTGATTGTGACTTAGCTTTGCTTTCTGATTGTCACCACTATTCCAACCATTGGTAAGTTCATCTCATTTAGTAACCTCAAGTTTCTCTTATAGGATAATATCATGCTATAAAAGAGTGTGTTCTGTTTGACGTTTAGGATTTAGCTCTATTATATTTTAGCCTCATATTTTTTTACATCTAAATTGCAAATTAGGATTTAGCTAGAGGCATTTGCATGTTTCAGAAAATCCAAGGTTACTGCTGCAAGAAAATGCGATATGTGCCTTTTCTAAAAAGGCAACCACAAGGGAGAAAGAGTGTCATTGAAGAGGAACCATGAGCTGCCTGAAAAACCCGAAAGACAGTTCAAGAGGTCGGCGATCATGGAATACAATATAGGAGGGAGGAAAATGCGTTAGGTAAGAACCCGGTCCGACTCTATATTTTTTTTCTCAAAGAAATCGTTCAACAAAACCCTTGAAAAAAAAAATCTGCGTCGGCTGTCTTGTCAGTATTTTTTACCCGTGAGACAACCCATAGTAATATACTACCACTACCCTCAAAGGTCAACATATTTTTATAATACTTGAAAGTTGAGGATATATTTTCATCATACCCTTAAAGATGATACTCCGTAGCATTTTAATTAGTTTTCCTATATATTTTTTTGTTTTTTTTTATAAGATAAAAATTCGAGTGGTGGTTAGCCAACCCGAGAGCATCCCGAAAGATGAGATTATGAAGATCTGAAAGAATTACAATCACAAAATATATTAAAAGAACCACTGTAAACAACCCGAAAAATCTCAAATCTTAAAAATAAACAAGCAGACACAACAACGAGAGAGGGTGAATTAGTTTTCCTTATGTGTAAACGCATGGAAATAAAATTAGGATATTTCATCGTTTGGAGTTGGGGGCCTAGTTTGGACCGTGTATTCAAATTTGAAGGTTTGACCCCACAGGCCACAGCAATATATATATTCACCGTCCCCACATGGACCTTTGCTCATCTTATTATTACGGAGTATTTTTTATTTTTTTTTTATAACTGACCTTTGCTCATCTTCATTTCAAAAGTTTGGATATTTTTATACTATATGTCTATGATATTTGATATTCATTCACTCCCTCACCTACCAGTACCACTATATACATGCATGATACACCCATCACTGACATTTCGAATCTAGTACTCACCTGTTTACATTTATTTATAGTCCTATCCAGCATTTCTAAAATTCCACCATAATAATTATAAAATTAGAAGTAAAAAATTAGAAGTAAAGTCTTTATAAAAAATTACATCATCTATTCTTTAAGGAATCTTACCTACATTAAAATACCATATTTTTAGTTTTCACTAACAAATGGTTTAAATTATGAACCGAAATTTAATTTCATATCTCTTAATATTTTAACCTTCTACCCGTTTCAATTGATCTTGGGTTTTTGTCCAGCTGAGTGGAGTCGTTTCTTGGGTGTTGTTTCGTTTAGTTTCCAGTTGAAGTTGCAGTCTCAGGCGCCCTGTTGTTCGAGTTGACGTGAAAGTGTTCGTGATTTTCGAAGATCTCTCATCCAGGTGAGGGGAACGTCGTTGATCCACACTTTCTCAGGTGATGCCTTTTCCGCTATTGGGTTTCTGCCTTTGTCTCCCTGGCGTCGAGAAGTCGTGTCAGTCCTTCGGCTTTCCCACGTTCTCAGTATTCGCAGTCTTCACCCGGTTTCCTTCGCCTGTCTCTCCGCTGGCCATTTTCGCTGTGATCTTTTGTATTCGGATTTTTTATTTTGCTTTTATTTGGTTGTATCATGACGGTTTGCCCGTCTGCCGATCTTCCGGCCTCTCGTTTTTCCAGACTTCTGTTGTTGTTTGGGATTTCGAATTATTTTCTTTTCAAAAAATAAAAAAATAAAAAAAATCTATTCTTTAAGGAGCAAAACTAAGAAACCCCAATTTGCAGCCTTTCTCCCCACGTTCTCTCATTCAACTGCTTCCTTACAATTATAAGCTGAAATTGGATTTCTCTTCTACGTTTTTTCTCACAATTATCTTCTTCCTCAAAATTGATTAGGGGTTGTCAAGGACAAGATAGAGTGGACCTTTCATGGTTCACCATATTTTTCCTCATGGAGCGGTGGAGTTACTTGGCAACGATGGCACCACTTTTAAGGTAAATGGGCACAGGGTCAAGAAATACTATGACAAGGAAGACCCTGTGGAAGAGAATCGCGCCACCCTGACGTTGAACTAAGGTTGAAAAGGGAAGTACATCGAGCTAGCGACTTAAACCCAAGCACTTACGGAAGGCAACCCGCTATTTTTTTCCTTTTTTCCTTAGTTAGATTTACTTTCTTCTGTTTTCTTTTACTTCGTGCAAATTTTCTTTCTCTTTGATAGATATAGGCAATTCGGAGAACCGGAGGAGCACTTGACGTCGACTGGGACAGTCGACGTCTACTGTAATTACAAAGCAGACGGAAGAGCACTAGGAATTGAGTGAAAGGGAGTCGATGACCCCTGGTCGACATCGACTGAAGCCCACTCGGTGTCGACAGAAGCCCACTCGATGTCGACCTCCTGAGGGGTTCCTGAAGACTCCACCTTGAATTTAAGATCTTGAGAGCTAACCTACATGTCTTTGAGAAAGGTTGATAAAAGACAAAACAAGACTATGGTTTCAAGGTCTTGACAGCAAGGGCAAACTGGACGAATTGGATACAAGTTTCAAGGTCTTGACAACAAGGGCAAACTGGACGTATTGGATACGTCAAATATTTTATATATTTATTTGTTAAAGTTTTTTTTATGTGATATTTTATATAACATTTATTTGAAAAGGTTGTTGAGATTTCCTATGCAGATTATGGAACATTTGATGGCAGGAATATCTTTTACAAAGGGCTGAATTTTTCTATTCAAGACAATAGATGATATGAAGATATGTTGAAAATTGTGGGATGATTTTGTGGAAAGAAAAGATTCAGCAATTCGAATTCAAACGTTCAAAATAAGCTCCAGCCCCTACAGCCTATAAAAGAGACGGTGCAAGCGGAGAAGAACACACACACTCGAGCATTCAAGCAAAGCGTTCTCATTGCAATCATCCGCCTTTGATTTTCTCTTTCTCCGTTGTTGTTCTTGCTTTATCTTTTGAGAGTTTGAGAGTTTCTAGAGCTTCATTGTACAAGTCTAAAGTGTTATACTAAGAGTATACATCTACTCAAACGTATTCACTATGCTATTATTTCACAAGAGCTTGGGTTGACTAGATAATAGCGGGTGAGGCTACAAGTTGAGAGAAGGGTTGTTCTTCTAAGTTGTATCTAGGACTCTAAGGGATATGAGTTGACTAGATAGAAGCGGGTGAGGCTTCGAGGGCTTAGAAGAAGGAAAGATCTTCTCGGTTGTATCTAGGATCCATAGGAACTGAAATAATAGTGCTTTTGAATCCTACGGGTTGGAGAACCCTAGGCGAGAAGGTACGCCAAGTTCATGCCGAACCTCGTTAACAATTCGTGTCTCCATCTATTTATTTATTCCGCATTATACTTTGATAAGTTTTATTTTCGTACAGCTGAACAGGTTTCTAGAATCATCTCAAGACCTTGAGTTTTGATTCAGAACCTTGGGATTTATTTCAAGGCTTTGAAGTTCCGTCTGCAGAAAGTTTGCGAAAATTTGTCATACTCTATTCACCCACCCCCCCCCCCCCCCCTTCTAGAGTATTGTTTATTACTTTGTTTTACATCACCTTATAGACTCTTCAGTTCCCACTAATGCAAAGGAAGGAGAAGGTTTCACTCGACATCGATTGAATTCTACCCGACATCGACTGAAACAACAAGTAGGGGCTCCACTCGACGTCAACTAATCCAGTCGACGTCGATGGAAGCAACATGTGCGTTTTTTTTTTTACATTTTTAATTTTTAACCCTCCTTTTAAAACCCCCACCTCCCTCTCTCTCCTCCCTCACCCGACTTCGACAACCCTACTCCCTCTCTCCCAAATCGCCACCACCCTCCTTCCCTTCTCCGACCACCTCTGACCATCTCCTCACAGCAACGGAACTCCGACACCACCATAGCCACCATCCCAGGCCCCCAGTGCACCACCAGCAGCGCACCAGCTTACCGACAGCAGCCTCGCAACCCTCTTCGTACAGCCTCGCACAAACCGCCCCCAATGTTCAATTTCTTCGATTTTAATCCCTCTTTAGCAACTCTTTTGACAATAGTTCGTTCTAAGAACCTCAGCATGGACATAGTTGAGATCGCCGACAAAGATCAGCGTCGACTCGCTTATTTTTGGTGATTTATGAAAAGTCATCAATCCATTTATCTGAAATCATAAATGTTAAGTGTGAGGATTACTAAGAGCATCACTCGGGCTTAGGGTGTGCGGGAGGCACGACCCATGTGATCGGCCCTAAGTAATTCTAAGATTTTAAGGGGAAATGAAATCATGAGGAAAGACCCATGCGATGATATCAACATTGAAAAAGCCGGTCTTGAGCTTGTTCGGATGCTTTCCATAAAAGTAAGCAATAGGAATATGCTCGGTATTCGATCTAATATGGTTATGATCAAGTTTTGTTGACTTATAGTGAGTTAAATCACCGTCTCATGATTTGTAAAGGAAAATATTAAGCTCTAAAGCCTTGGTGCAAAATTTGAGAGCTACCCGACCTTCGGAACTCCAAAAATGACCTAGCTCTAATTTTGAGCTTGATTAGGGTTTAAGCTTCATTGAAGCTTTAGCTTAGTTATTTTAGTTGCATGGTAGCTGCACCCAGCTTCGTATAAATGCCATGTACATTTTATATTCTATGAGTGACCTAGCTCCACCATGCTAGCTCTGTCATGCTAGCTTGTCCTAAATTGAGTTGGTTCTTATTGAGCTTTTATAGGGCCTTTATTGGGCCAACGGTTGGGGGTAGTTATTGGGGGGCCGGGTAACCGCCCAACAACCATAACTACCCATAACCACCAATAACTACCAATAACTACCCATAACCACCCAAAAACCACCACCCCATTTTGCCTATAAAAGGCCTTTGCTATCCACTTGGAAAGGCGTGAGTTTTTCTGATATCTCTCTCAATCGGAATAACAAACACTTAAAACACAAAAAATGTATATATATATGCAATAATGAAATGGGATACCACCCTTTTATTGTATAGGAAATATTTTATCCCACAACGTTATTGTAGTGCAACCCTTTGCATATAGGGGCAATAAACGTTGAAGGAAAACTCGATTTATTTGAGTGACTCGTTTACCATTATCCAAATCATTTTATATATCTTTTCTAAAGGGCTTAAACACTTAGTTTTGTCGCCTAAAAGAATTCGGTGGATATTGCCTTTTTGGCCTACTCCATCGGGATTACCTTTCGAGGTCTACCCATGAGATTACCCTTTTTGGGTCTACTCAAATTGTCTTGATTATCCGCAAGGGTCTACAAGAACCGAATTTACCTTCAACCCATTAAAACAACATTACCTATAAACCTAACAATCTTCAACGTTTATTTATTGTTTGGTTTTGTTGTTTTGGAACAAGGTTGGAATGACAAGAACGAAGGAGTTACCGATGGCGGAGATAGCATCCAAATCCGCGAAACTCGAGAAGTTTGAAGGGTAAGACTTTCGACGATGGAAAAAGAAGGTGCATTTCATGCTTACTTCATTTAAGTTGGCGTACGTGCTCTCAACGCCATGTCCCGAAGAGCCACCTCCGATTCCGGAAAAAGTTGACGGAGAGACCGAGGCTCAAATCGCCGAAAGAGAGACTATAATGCTTCAACATAGGCGTGTTGGGAAGTGGGAGAACGACAACTACATTTGTCATGGGCACATCCTCAATGGAATGGCCGACTCGCTATTCGATGTGTATCAAAATCATGAGACATCACGAATTTTGTGGGAAGCACTCGAATCCAAGTACTCGGCGGAAGATGCCTCTTCAAAGAAGTTTCTTGTGTCTAACTTCAACAACTACAAGATGGTTGAAAATAGACTGATAATGGAGCAATACCATGAATTGCTCCAAGTATTGGGTCAACTAACCCAACATGGGATCACCTTGGATGAGAACTTCGCCGTCTCATCCATAATCGATAAGTTACCTCACTCATGGAAGGAGGCGAAACATCTCTTGAAGCATTCGAAAGAGGACTTGGAACTTGTCCAATTGGGTTCCCAACTGCGTATAGAGGAGGAATTCAAGGCGAATGACAAGGGAAAGAAAGGTGAAGACAAATCAGCCCACTCGATAAACACAATGGAGGCGAGCAACGACAAACGGACCATGGGCGCTAAGGGCTCTAAGCGTCCCAAATTAGGAAACGTCAGTAAGAAAGGATCTAACAAGAAGGCTAAGGCCAATGGAACTTGTTGGAAGTGTGAAAAGGCATGCCACATGAAGAGGGTCTGCAGGTCCAAGGGGTCAAAGGAAAAAGGTGTCATGACACCGGTGTCGGGCTCGGGCATAAGCCCCGGGCAAGATAAGGGCACTTTGATGTCTTTAGTTACAAATGAGTCATTATTCTTTGTATCTAACATTGATCAATGTCTTGTTATGCAGGATGAAAAACTTCTTTGGTGGCTCGACTCGGGTGCACTCCTCACGTGTGCATGGAAAGGAAATGGTTCAAGCACATGAAGGATGTAGAGGACGGTTTAGTGCTTTACATGGGAAACGAGTCAACAACCCCGGTCCTAGATAAAGGGGACATACATCTCAACTTTACTAGTGGGAAGGGACTTGTATTACATAATGTATTGTATGCACCCACCATCCGCAAAAATGTTGTGAGCGGTGGTGTGCTTCATAAGTTAGGTTATCGATTGGTTTTCGAAGCCGATCGATTAGTAATAAGTAGGGCAGAAGTATTTATAGGCTTCGGCCATTATAAAAACAATATGTTCCTACTCAATGTTATCAATAATAATAAAGTATTATTTGATGACATGGTTGTGTCTAATGATTCTTTATATGATCTTTGGCATGCAAGGTTGGGACATGTACATATGAAGCGTATGTTAGATATGGTTAAGGAAAATATAATTCCGGCCTTTGAACCAACAAATGAAAAGTGTAAAGCTTGCTTGTTAACAAAAATAACAAGGCTTCCTTTTAAGGCAATTAAAAGAGAGGATGGGGTCCTAGGCCTAGTCCATTCGGACCTAGGGGACCTACATGCAGCGCCATCATTGGGTCAAAAATGTTACTACATAACGTTCATCGATGATGTAACAAGGTTTTGCTATGTCTATTTAGTTCACTCGAAGAGTGAGGCACTAGATAGGTTTAAAGCATACAAGACCGAAGTTGAATTGCAAACGGCAAATAAAATTAAAAGGCTATGAACCGATCATGGTGGTGAATACATGGATGTGGAGTATTTCGAGTCCTGTGGCATAATTCATGAGACGACCGCTCCATATACCCCACAACAAAATGGGGTGGCGGAGCGAAAGAATCGTGTTCTTAAGGACATGGTTAATGCCATGTTGTCATACTTCGGGTTAAAGAACTCGTTTTGGGGTGAGGCGATGCTAACAACTAACTATATCTTAAACAGAGAAATCGTCAATCACCATACGAGCTTTGGTTTAAAAGAAAACCAAATCTCCATTATCTTCGTATATGGGGTTGTCGTGCGGTTGTTAGACCAACGGACGTAAAACCTTAGGAGATATATAGAGGTATTGAGTGCATATTCATTGGATATGCACATAACTCTAAGGCCTATAGGTTCTTCGTCATAGAAGCAAATCACGCTATCTCAGTTAACACCATGATAGAATCACATGATGCCATATTCGATGAGACTAGGTTCACATCCAGCTCTAGGCCTAGGGAGATAGACCAAGAGGATGTCGACCCATCATCGGATCCAAGGGAAACCGAGGAGCCGACGTCTGCACTTGGACCTAGGGTCACCAGGTCTATGACGCGCGCTAGCTTACTGCAAACACCATTCATCAATGTCGATGACCCAAAGCCACCGCTCGACAAAGACTCCCTAGCTACAGGGCCAAGGGCACTAAAGCGCATGTCCATGGGCGTACTTGGGGAAGACACTAGCGAAGGTAGCAATGGTGAAAACATGCACTCGACGCATGCGAGCGACGATGAGGCCGAAGCTCCTACTTCGACGTCTCATACACCCAAGCGACAACGAGTGCACTCCGCACTCTTAGTAGGACATACTTATCCTGAACCAATATTTCAAGTTTTCTTGATTGAGGGTTCTAGGAATAAAGAAGGTCAAATCATCTCATATCTACATGTGGATAAGGATCCTAAGACCTTCACCTAGGCAATGAGTTCTCAAGATGTCGCATTTTGGAAAGAAGCAATCCAAGATGAGATGGACTCTATTGTTGGCAACAACACTTGGGAGTTGTCAGACCTTCCAACCGAGTGCAAACCTCTAGGTTGTAAATGGATCTTCAAAAGGAAAATGAAGGCCGATGGGTCCATTGACAAATTTAAATCCCGATTGGTAATCCAAGGTTTTAAACAAAGAGGAGTCGATTATTTCGACACCTATGCCCACGTGGCTAGAATCACCACTATAAGACTTTTAATTGCCTTAGCAAGCATTCATGGTCTTGTCATCCATCAAATGGACGTAAAAACGGAATTTCTCAATGGAGATTTGGATAAAGAGGTTTACATGAAACAACCTGAATGCTTCATAGTAAAAGGTCAAGAACACAAAGTGTGTCGATTGATCAAGTCCCTCTATGGACATAAACAAGCGCCAAAACAATGGCATCAAAAGTTTGATGAAGTGATTCTGGGTGATGACTTCAAAATCAATCAAGCAGATAAGTGTGTATATAGTAAGTTTAATAATTACGGTCAAGGAGTTATAATATGTCTATATGTAGATGACAATCTTATATTCGGTACAAACCAAATAGAAGTGGACAAAACTAAGGAGTTATTGTCTACTAAGTTCTCCATGAAGGATCTAAGAGAAGCTGATGTGATCATGGGAATTAAGATCAAGCGGGAAGGAAAGGGTTTAACCCTAACACAATCCCATTACATCGAAAAAGTGGTAAAACATTTTTAATGTGATAAATCCACCCCGGTTAGTACACCTATGGATCCAAGTGAGAAACTTCGCCCTAACTTAGGAGAACCAATCTCACAACTCGAGTATTCTCAAGTGATAGGATGTCTAATGTATGCCATGACAAGTACTCGCCCCGACATAGCATTTGCCGTGGGTAAGTTAAGTCGATATACAAGTCGGCCAAACTCAAGTCATTGGAGGGCCCTTAGAAGAGTACTTAGGTACTTGAAAGGGACAATAACCTATGGAATTACATATCTTCCATATTGGTGATCCAACTTGCATCGGTGTATCCTTCCAAAGTGGAGGGTCAGCGACATCGGTGTATCCTTCCATGTGGGTTCTCCCTCCACTTTGGAAGGATACACCGATGCAAGCTGGATCACCAATATGGAAGATCACTCTTCAACGAGTGGTTGGGTATTCCTATTAGATGGTGGTGCGATTTCTTGGGCATCTAAGAAGCATTCGTGCATAACAACCTCGACAATGGAGTTGAAGTTTGTTGCACTTGTCGCGGCATGCAAGGAAGCGGAATGGCTTAGGAATCTCATACATGAGATACCTTTGTGGCCAAAACCAATATCCCATATTGCTATCTTTTGTGATAGCCAAAGTACTTTGGTAAAGGCCTATAGCCAAGTATATAACGGGAAGTTATGACATCTAGGTGTGAGGCATAGTTCCATCCGCGAACTAATCTCACATGGAATCATATCAGTTGTCTTTGTGCGAACAAACAACAATCTTGCCGATCACTTAACCAAGAGTTTGGCAAAAGAATTGGTGTACAAAGCATCTCGAGGGATGGGGTTAAAATCCTAAATGAACCTATGGCTTGGACGCCCAATTCCCCCTTACCGAAAGGTGTAGGGTAGAATTCAATGTGGTAGGCCAAGGACGTAGAGTTTTAGAGCAATCAACAACCCATCAAGGTAATCTGCTCTAGTCTACATGAAAAGAAAAGTTGAAACATAGTTTCTTAATGAATTTTGGAAAATGCATTTTGTAGGTGCAAATTAGAAATTCAACTAAGCATATGTGGAAGTGCAAGGCTTTTTCCAAGAGAGATCAAGGATGACTCGTCTCGAAGCATATGTGAAGGATAAGGGACGTAAAGCCTCAAAACGTCAATTTTAGTGTATATACATTATGTAACTCATGTTGTAATTTTTATTACGTGTGCTTAGACAAGTTGATGTGGTTCAAGGATGACTCGTCTCGAAGCATATGTGATGCAGAGACGAGCTTTGCAACAACAAGCCGTAGAGCGACAACGAGAGGATCAAAGGCACCGCCTTTGGCTTCAACATCAAGTGGAGATCGAAGATAAGAGGTGTCGACAACGCTATCAGATTCGGCTTCTCCAACAAAGAGAGGCTGAGGAGGCACTTCAACAGCAAGCAGAAATCGAAAAGGAGAGGCGTCAACAACAACTTCTAGCCGAACTTAACTCCGAAATACAAGCACATTTTGCCGTCTTGGAGGCACAATTTAAAGCCGAACGAGATGCCTTTAATGCCAAATTGATGGACGACTTCAAGAAGAACTTCTCGGATGCTTTTCGTCAAGCATTGGAGTTACACTTTCCCACTACTCCAGCGGTTAAAGTTGCCTCAACCGACGACGAGGTAATTGAGCCTAAGGAGTCTTCTGTTGAAATCGTTGCCACGGATTCAGCACAGCGCGCCGATTTTGTTTCGCCGATTCCCGTTGACTCCAACCTCGGAATTGAGTCAACTCAGTCTTGTTGCGAAGCTGACTCGACGAGCTTTCCAACGGTGGGTTATACGCTGCCAGAATCTTCCAATAAGGTCTCCGAATCTGTTCTGCAATCAGACTGCGACAGTGTTCATGACGAGCATGTTGATTCCGTTGACAAGGATGAGGTACTTGATGACGTGTCTCAAGAGTTAGCGATTGTACCTCTTGGGCATGTTCATGAAGTTCCAGTTGCTGAGATTTGTGTGGTCATTAATCCTATTCTTATTGAAGATCAAGTATGTTCAACGATCGCGCATGAAGGTGTTGTTTTTGGGGTTCCATAAAGGGGTTTCTCAATTCTATTAAATCTGATTTAATTCAATAGAACTACAATGTTTAAATATAAAACCTAAGAACCAATTCTACCATGCAAGATAGAATTTAGGTTTATAAAGATAGAATTTTAATCCTAAAGATAAATAAACCTAGAAGATAAAACTTAATCCAAAATCCTAATATATGAAATAATAAAATATGATAATTAAGAAAGCCTAAAGATAGACTCTCCTAACCATCTTATTTAATCTAACTAAGAAATACTAAAAATAAGCAATTCTATAATTAGACTCCAACTAACATAGGAGTTACTAAAAATAGAATATATATAAAAAATAAGAAATATAAATAATAAAATAATTAATGTCGTTTCTTCAACGACTCCCAAGGTGGAGCCTTCTTCTTCCGCTTGAGGATGACATCACATGAGATTACCCTTTTTGGGTCTACTCAAATTGTCTTGATTATCCGCAAGGATCTACAAGAACCGAATTTACCTTTAAACCATTAAAACAACATTACCTATAAACCTAACACTGATCACGTTGGTACTCTTACCCTCACATGGAGGAGTTGGGAATGCACATATGGATAGTGGAGGCATTCGGTTGGCTAGAGACCGACATCCTTTGACAACCCATGTAGCACCACTACCCCGCCCTTACAAGGGAGTTTCTAGCCACCCTAGAGATTCTCGCGCGCGCAGCTTCACCTTCGGAGGGCATCATCTTCCAGCTAGGCAACCGCACACACCACCTCACTCTTCAGGAGGTGAGTGAGGTGTTTGGATTTGAGCACACCACCAACGTCTTCCACATCCCAGACGCTAACATGATGTGGAATTATATGACTGGGATGGACGCGCCCGCTTCCACTGACACTTACAGCAGCAACATTGCGAGTCCTCTATTCAGGACCATTCTATCCATCCTTGGAAACACGATCTGGGTACGTGCTGAGCTGTGCCTGTAAAGACCCGAATATAAAGATCCTAGTTATGTTTCGAAGGTTAGATACATTCATTCGGATCTTGCAATTCTGGTACGAGTCAATGTTTCAAACCCCAAAAGATCAGTATTTTAAAGTGGGGATTTCATACCCCAAAACAATCGAAAGGTCATTGTGTATCCTTAACATGTCCTAAAAACTAAGTCGCGGAAATTCATTTGAAAAGAAATTGCAAAAGCGGCAGTAAAGTACAATTTTCCACGACGAGGCCAGGTCAAAACCAAACCATAAAATATATCATTGAAAATTATTAAGCCAAATTAGCGGAGATAGACCTTTTGCAATCGCCCATAAGGTATCTGATAACATGCATTTAGATGGTCATAATAGTTTGCATTTAGTTTAGTTATGATGCATATCATGCATGGTTTATGTACAATTTACATCTTACTTCTTTATGTTGATGGAGTCGGAATCTACACACTTTTATTGATTATTTCAGGTAATCGTGGATCCGATGATGAGACATGGGTTGATAATGAATTGGATGAAGATATTTAGTCGATCGAAAAAGCTTACATGAAGATCTAAAGAGGTCCTGAGAAGAAGAAGCGAGCTTAAACGAAGAACAAGTCTGCAGAAGTTATCGCTAGACATGTTGAACTTGTTTTGCACTTTCTGGAGGCTTCGATTGTCCGGTTGACTATTGAAGGTTCGATAATGTAAAACAATGTAATAAGAAATACTCTAGAAGGGGGGTTGAATAGAGTATGCCCGTTTTTCGCAGATAGTCTCAAGACTTTTGA
The DNA here is from genome assembly GCA_037127255.1 of Persicaria tinctoria. Lineage (NCBI taxonomy): Eukaryota > Viridiplantae > Streptophyta > Magnoliopsida > Caryophyllales > Polygonaceae > Persicaria > Persicaria tinctoria. Next base: position 26,058,950 of record JBANSL010000010.1, read on the forward strand.
AGCTCGTGCAAAACCCTTTGAGATTAGACTTAATCTTTTCTCTGGAAAACCTGAATCACAAATAAGTTATACAATTCGAACAAGTGCGGAAATAAGGTAAAGCAGTAAGTAAAGGACGCAACGAATTGTTAACGAGGTTCGGCACGAACTTGGCCTACGTCCCCGCCTAGGGTTCTTCCACAACCCTAGGATTCAACATGCTTTATTGATTCACAAAGCTTAGGATCCTAATAGCTCACCGAGAAGCCTCTCTCCTATACAATTGCAATCTAGTCAACTCACGTTCCCTTGGAGTCCTAGACCAATCTAGAAGAGCCCCACCTCTCTCAGCTATCTAGTACAATCCTCTTACTCTCGAGAATCAATAGCCTAGTGCACACTTCCTGAGTTACAAACTCTCGAGTATAACACTCTCTCGAAATATATCCTATAAGCTCACTGTGTATCTCTCAAATGCTTTGAAACAAAATATAAGACTCTTAAGAACAAGCAGAGAGAACACGTTGAAGAGAGATCGTAAACTTGAGGGCTGATTGTGCAATGATATTCTTGAAGTGCGTCCCTCTCTCTCTTCTTCATCTCCTTTATATAGTGAAGATCATAGGCGCCACTTGAGGAAGGAATCTTCTCCAACGGCTAAGAGAGGATCATGGCTTGAACGCAATCTTTTATCTTTGGAAACTTCGGAAGCCATGATCTCGATTTGATCTTTCTCAGCTTTGAACGCTTAAGGAAGGAGATATAATTCAAATAGCTTCTTGAAAGGTTAGTGAATATATAATAATAATATGGAAGCATATAATAACATAATATAATATTCGGACATAATAACATATAGAGCAGGTTTTGTATTTCGTCAACACTGTTAAAGCTCCAAGACCTTTGACACAGACATACTGTCAAGGCCGTTGAAACTAATTCCGATTCTCATCAAGGGAGTGGAGCTCCAAGACCTGCATGGGTTAGACGAATGTTGGATCATAAGTTTTCAAAGCCAAAGAGAAACATCCAACAAAACAAAAACAAGGTCTTCCAAGACCCTTGGTTCACAGCAGTTTTAAAGTCTAAACCATCATCAAATCTTCTCCCCCTTTTTGTCTTTCAACAAAGGGAGGAGCGTGAAAATAGACTCCAAAATCAGACTTACCAAAATAATTCAAAATTCAAAAGTTCCTTTCAAATCTTAAAGGCAAGAGAAGATTTATCCGATATTAAAATAATTTCCACAAATAAAATATACTCGGATAAAATAAAATCGGTAACAAATAAAAAAAGGTTTAAAAAACCATTAAAACTATATTTAATCAAATATCTAAAAAGATATTAACCAAATATATGATCCGTTATATGTGCTCTACTGTTCAGTTCACAACCTTTGAAACGAGGTTCAAGGATCTTGACACAGAGTAGAATATATCTTTTGTAAAGGGAAAGCTCCCCCTACGAAAGTGCATCCTTGTTAAGCATTCCGATCTCATGTCTAATGAAGGTGAACCTGTCCTCTGCCAAAGTCTTAGTAAAAATGTCAGTCCATTGATAATCAGTTGAAATAAATGATATGGACACATCACCTTTTTCGACATGGTCTCTAATGAAATGATGCCTTACATCAATATGTTTGGTCCTTGAATGCTTCCTCTTGACTGTAGCCTTGAGCAACAAGCTTTGCTTTGTTCCTCATGATCTTACCATTCTCATCTAGCTTGTTCCGAAATACCCATCGTGTGCCAATGACTGATTGATGCTTTGGCCTAGGCTTCAAGGTCCAGACTTTGTTCCTTTCAAATTTGTTAAGCTCACTTTGCATAGCAATGATCCAGTCTGGCTCCTGAAGTGCCTCATCTACCTTCTTTGGTTCAATAAGAGAAACAAACGCGTGAAAAGCACAAAGATCTTTAAGTTTAGAACGAGTTTGAACACTAGAAGTAGGGTCAGAGATGATATCCTTTAAAGAGTGTGAAGAGGAGTATTTGAATTTCCTTTTGCTAGTCTCAGCTCCTTGATTCGTCACACTAGTAGGATTAACTTGTAGTACATCCGACTCCGTGGATCTGTTCGGTTCAGTTACAACATTTTCTGACGTCTCAACACTGTTGGATTGGACACCAAGGGCTTTGGAGGAATCTTCAACACATTGGGCCAATTCTTCAGTGTTGAGAATTGGTTCCTGCATGTTCCTCTTCTCTGTGTTCTTGGTAGCATCATCACCATCCTCGTTCTCTGTATGGCTGTTAAGATCTAGATCTGCAACACTTTCACTTAAAGAACCGTCATTGCATTCATCAAATATAACAACAAGCATTTACTTTTAACCATTGGGAGATTTGACTCGCATAAGACCACATAAATCCATATGTAAAAGTTCAAGGGGTCTAGAAGTACTTACAACCTTTTTAGGTTTGAAAGAGCTACGTGTTTGTTTACCTCATGTGCATGCTTTGCGCATATCAATACCTTTGAAGTCCATCTCAGGTAGCCCTCTTACAAGCCCTTTGGTCACAAGCTTTTGTAGTGTATGCGGGCTTACATGACCGAGTCTCCTGTGCCAGAGCTTTGGATCGTCCGTCAAAGCCTTTAGACAGGATAAGCTTCCTTGTGCCACTTGCTCAGCATTCACGACATAGATGTTGTTATAACGATAGACAATTAGAACTATTTCACATGTATCTTCTCTGCACACTAAACATCTTTTCTTGTTAAATCCAACATCATTACCATAATCACATAGTTGAGAAATACTAAGCAAATTATACTTCAAACAATTAACAAGATAAACATTTTTAATACAGTGGTTAGGATCACTCCCAACACTACCAATACCAACGATGTCGCACTTTCCTTTGTCACCAAGAGTGATTGTTCATGTGGATTGCTCCTTTAGATCATGAAAGAGAGAACTCTTCCCACTCATATGCCTCGAGCATCCACTATATATAATCCATTTTTGCTCCTTCACCTTGGTGATCTCCTGCAAAACAAACATCAACCTTTGTGGCTAGACCAGTGAGCAAATTTAGATCCTTTATTGGGATAAACCATATTTGGTAAAATAGTGCCTTTGGGGACCCAAACTTGCATTATCCGTTCTTTTCTCAAGTGAATAGGAAATGTATTGCGAATAATATGAGGATCCTTTCTTCTATAGGGGCAGGTCTCTCTTACATGTCCCTTTCTCGCACAGTGGTGACATATAGGAGAGGTTCTGCTTCATTTTGCCTTTACAAAAGTGGTAATGTGTTGCTTCTTTAAAAACCTCGGGTTGTAACCAATACCACTTCTGTTTAGAGAATTTTGTTGCTCACCCAACATCCTATCAAGAGTGCCCTTGGATTTGGTAAAACTTATGAGGGTTGTCTGTTGGTCTTGAATCTTCTTATTCAGGGAGATCTTCTCGTTCTCTAAGTCATGATGTTCATTTCTCAGAGACGAGAGATCTTGCTTGAGTTCGGATTTCTCTGAGTCAAGAGTCTTGACTTTAATGTCAAGACCCGAATAAGAGGTTTCAAGACTTTGGACTCTCCTAGACAGTTCCTCAATAGTTCTTTCCTGGTCCACGGTTTTCTTGATAAGAATGTTAGTTTGAGCAATAAGTTTCTCTTCATTGGCAATCATATTAGAAAGGAATTCCGATAGTACCTCTTTTGGACTTGCCATAAGCTCTCTTACGGTTACCTCAAGTTGCTTATCATGGGATTCATCTCCTATGGCCATGAGACAAAGGTTGGCCTTTTCATCATCGGAATCTGAGTCACCTTTCTTGAATTGGCTCTTCTTCTTTTGAGGGCAATCTTTCACTAGATGGTCTGTTTCACCACATTCAAAACAAGACAAAGGTTTAGTCTTCTTGTCATATTTATTGTATTGAGACTTACCTCGAAATTTAGAAGACTCTGATCTATCTTTGTTGTTGAATTGCTTCTTCATCTTGAGGATTCGAGAAAGACCCCTTGTAATGAGATCAAAGGGATCATCCTCATCATCGTCCTCATCATCAGAATCAGACACATCTTTGGACTCATCCTTCTTAGACTTGAGTGCCAAGTTCTTGGTGCTAGCTGGAAGTTCTCCATCGTCTTCATTAAGGATCATCTCATGCGTGATCAGCTTCCCAAGGAGATCATCAAGGGGTAGAGTGGTGAGGTCCTGAGCTTCTTCTATAGCTGTTACTTTTGGACCCCATTTCTCCTTTGGAAGGCACCTCAGTATCTTCCTCACTTTCTCAACGTTGGTAAAGCTCTTGCCGAGAGAGTCAAGGTTGTTGGTGATTTCTGTGAATCGTGTGAACATGGCTTTGATTGACTCATCGGACTTCATCTTGAAGAGCTCATACTTTCGAAGGAAGATGCTGATCTTGGTGTCTTTCACTTGGCTTGTTCCTTCATAGGTGACAACCAACTTGTCCCAAATCTCTTTAGCTGACCTACAAGAGGAAATACGGTTAAACTCATCAGTGCTAAGACCACAATAAAGTAAGTTAATAGCCCTGTAGTTTTTGGAGACGAGTTCAAGATCCGCTTGGATGTAATCAGCCTCGGTCTTCGCGACTTTGCTTCCACTAGGTCCGTCTTTCATAGGAATCTTCGGACCATTCTCTATAATGTTCCAAAGTTCCAGATCTTGATCTATAATGAACATTTTCATCAAGGATCTCCAGTGGACAAAGTTGTTTCCCACGAAGAGTGGTGGTCTAATGGTAGACCTTCCCTGTGCAAATCCTCTGCTTGCTTCACCAGACATGATCGAAAACTCACAAGATTGTTAGATCAAAAACAGTGAGTAAAGCTCTGATACCAATTGAAGGTTCGATAATGTAAAACAATGTAATAAGAAATACTCTAGAAGGGGGGTTGAATAGAGTATGCCCGTTTTTCGCAGATAGTCTCAAGGCTTTTGAAGCTCGTGCAAAACCCTTTGAGATTAGACTTAATCTTTTCTCTGGAAAACCTGAATCACAAATAAGTTATACAATTCGAACAAGTGCGGAAATAAGGTAAACCAGTAAGTAAAGGACGCAACGAATTGTTAACGAGGTTCGGCACGAACTTGGCCTACGTCCCCGCCTAGGGTTCTTCCACAACCCTAGGATTCAACAGGCTTTATTGATTCACAAAGCTTAGGATCCTAATAGCTCACCGAGAAGCCTCTCTCCTATACAATTGCAATCTAGTCAACTCACGTTCCCTTGGAGTCCTAGACCAATCTAGAAGAGCCCCACCTCTCTCAGCTATCTAGTACAATCCTCTTACTCTCGAGAATCAATAGCCTAGTGCACACTTCCTGAGTTACAAACTCTCGAGTATAACACTCTCTCGAAATATATCCTATAAGCTCACTGTGTATCTCTCAAATGCTTTGAAACAAAATATAAGACTCTTAAGAACAAGCAGAGAGAACACGTTGAAGAGAGATCGTAAACTTGAGGGCTGATTGTGCAATGATATTCTTGAAGTGCGTCCCTCTCTCTCTTCTTCATCTCCTTTATATAGTGAAGATCATAGGCGCCACTTGAGGAAGGAATCTTCTCCAACGGCTAAGAGAGGATCATGGCTTGAACGCAATCTTTTATCTTTGGAAACTTCGGAAGCCATGATCTCGATTTGATCTTTCTCAGCTTTGAACGCTTAAGGAAGGAGATATAATTCAAATAGCTTCCTGAAAGGTTGGTGAATATATAATAATAATATGGAAGCATATAATAACATAATATAATATTCGGACATAATAACATATAGAGCAGGTTTTGTATTTCGTCAACACTGTTAAAGCTCCAAGACCTTTGACACAGACATACTGTCAAGGCCGTTGAAACTAATTCCGATTCTCATCAAGGGAGTGGAGCTATCAACTATTATGACCATGCGTTAGAAATCTCTTTTAGAGAGCTACAACTTTTCTGTTGACGTCAAGAGCTGATTCGACCTGCATTTTCCGTAAAAGACTAATGCAGCGGCCGCCGCCATATGCTGCGGCCGCCGCATGTTCCAGCAGCGACTCGTTTTGCGCAATGACATTTTATCTATCCAAACCCAATTTATCTATCTATTTGCCTTTTGGCCGAGTGTGGACAATTGGAGAGAGGGCTTAGCCCTAGATTTCCATTCACTCATTAGATTATGATTCAAGACGATTTTAGTAAGAGATTGAGAGCGATGTTTGCCATGGGCGGCTAAACTCTCTTTGTTCTATCTACGATTTGAAGCTTTGTTTGGATTGAGTTGTGAGTTTCTGAATCATGTTCCTTATTTCCTATATTTGAATGTTTGAACTTCTTTGTGCTTGATTGCTGATTTTTTTATTCTATCTTGCCTGATCAACTTGGTAGAATCAATTCAATTGCTACCACTTGAACATCTTTTGATGCGAATTGCAAACATGTGTGTCATGAATGAATCCGATTTCTCAATGATCAAGCTTCCTTTCTTAGCGGATAGTTTTCAACACCGTTTTGCGCGAATCATACCCACGGGTGTCATGCATAGATCCGATTACTAAGTGTATCAACCATTTCCGCCTTAATCCACTCAAAAAGTCACAAGCAACTAAAGCCAATTATTAAACATAAAAGCACAAACATCCGCAAGCAACAAACATGTGAGTCAGTTTTAAGAATAGCTAATGAAGTCAATATCAAGAGGTAGAAACATAAGGCGAGTAAATCACACAATCAAGCAAAAGGACTATAAATGAATCCAATAAGGCTAAAAACAATCTCACAAGGGTCATGTTTTATAGGATTTCAATCACACTTTAGCTTAATCATACAGGCTCAATTACATCACCAATCATGCTCCATATGTAAATATTTTAGAACAATAAGGCTAAGCAATTCAAACTTATCGTAGGATTTACAAGTTCATGCCATAAAAAGATACTAGTGGAATTCCCGCGCCATGGCGCGGTTGCGATTAGTAAGAAATTAGACAATGACAAAAATGCTACCATAACTTTAAGTATCAATACCAACACGATATGAGACAAATCAACAAAGTTACACAAATCAGAAGGAAAAATTCAGAAATTACAATGCCTCTTGTAATGATTTGACATTAAAAAATTATAAGGCAAAAGAAGCATAATAAGATAAATGAGGGAGATAATATCCCAAAAATCTTAAACCCAAAGCATATGTACATGATCAAGCTCGACAAACACTCTACAAATACATTTGTCCCTCACACTTGTTTGTATGTGAGATAATTAGTCATCCCTAAATTTGATTTCACTCTTTACTTTTTGAAAACAATCTCATTCGTTGAATAAAAAAAAAATTATCCTCCTTGGAGATAGGCTCCTTAAGCTGTTCATCAGGTTCTTGGATTATCCTAAGTGCCTGAAATCACATTGTCTCACACTTGATTAGGTGGGCAAAGAAGGAAAACACATCATAAAAGATTTAAAAAAAAATATGCATTTTATCATAGATTGTTTTGACTCAATCTTCACTTAGGAGGACAGAACTTGGTTGCTAGGTATGGTTGAATAAGTGATATCTGCATAATCAACATTATTCAGGTTCACAAATCAAAATGATGGGAATAAGACAATAAAATGTCATTGTGGAGAAAAGAAATCAGGAACGCAACAGATTAAAGTGGGAAACAGTGAAAGAATGTGCATACCCTCTTAACTCCTAAAGTGGCAAACAATGAAAGAATTTGCACACCCTCTTAACTCCTGATTTTTCTTGAGTATTGCCACCAACAACATACCTGGAAACAAAATTGACAAAAAAGATAACTCGGTATAACTTTAGCAGAGTGCCAGGAGCAATCCTTTAGTCTTTTTGGAACAAAAATCACTAATATTCAACGGTGCTAAACTTACAGGACAGGAGAAAGAAGATCTTAAACTTATAGGAAACATGAATCAAGAATAGATTAAGGAATATCTTAAACTTAGACAGTGGGTACCTGGGATGCAACATCGACTCCAATTTCATCAACTTGTGCTCAGAATTAAGGAAGATCATGAAATGAGAAAGACATAGAGGCTGATTTACAAATCCAAAATAAATATCAGATTTGAAGAGATTGAATGTTAGAAACAGAATTAAGGAAGACAACTTGAATTTGCAATTTTGATACACCAAAGTATAAGGATAAATCATAATTTGAATTCACTGCCTTTCAATTTTCCACCATAGGAGGAGCAAACAAAACATATAATTTGAATTCATTACCTAGGAATCAGAGAGAGAGTAGGGATGTTGTATAGTGAAATTGAGTTCAAATCTTTTAGGCAACGAATCAGTAATCTCATTGGAGATAGGCTCCTTAAGATGTTCAACACTAGGTTCCTGGATTATCCCAAGTGCCTGAAATCACATTGTCTCACACTTTATTAGATGGGCAAAGAAGGAAAACACATCATAAAAGATAGAAATATGCATGCTCACGAATGACAGAAATGACCAGGAGAACAAAAAAGAATAACACACCCAGTAAGGCAATAAAAAATATAAAAAGAAGCAATGGGCCAACTTGGGAAAGATACTACAATAGGTTTAAAAATTGAAAGTTGAAAGGAATTCATATTCTTAAACACTAAAGCACAATAGGACATAGCTTCTAAGAATTTATTATTTAACTAATGAAAAGGTTAGAGCGACTAAAGTACATGCCCAAGTTGATCAAAACCGTCTAGACAACTCCATGAGAGTTATTTGAATTTCATGATATGCGCTTGTTCACTCATTGAAACGACGTCCTCCAATGGCATCAAGCTCATCCTTGAAAATGATAGGTGAGTAGGTAGCTAAATAGATGAATGAAACAAAGTTGTCTTGGAGGTTTACATGTAACGTATTCCTAAACTATCGTGAATATGTAATGGGATTATTTGTACCTTGGTGTTCGAAAGGAAGTAAACTATCTGCTTGCTCTTTATCTGACAGATGTAGATTAAATTGACGGATGGCACGTGGACATATCAAAGGATAAGATCCTGAACCTAAATCGGTGACAGTCTATGCAACTGTCCATTTCTCCCTTAAGTGAGGGTGTCCTAACTAAACTGCCACAAAAAAACCGCAAACACATTTCATTCCAAGCTGAAACAGTTTGGCAAGAGAAGTTGATTATCAAATTATGATGGTCACTTAAGATTGCAACGAAATCTTGGTTGGCACATAGTAGGTTAGAAAGGTTGGCACACATTAGGTTGTAGTATTTAATTTTGCTGAATAAATAAACCAATTTCACAGTTTAGCATAAATAACCAATTAATATGAGTTATAACAATCAAGTTAGGATGAATAACCAGCAGGATCAAGGATGTAATATCCCATATAAGCAGTAATAGATCAAACCAACAATTTAAAAAACAGGTTTGGATTTCTTCTTCCATCCTTAGATATACCCACTCGGAACTCTTTAATCTCTAAGGTAGCTTTTGGGGCCTGCAGTTTTTTAAATAAGAATTAGGAACTTCAAGTAACAAAAGAACTAAAGAAGGTATAGAAATTGTAACCACTCAGAAAAATACTTGAATAAAATGTGACGAAGCAGAAGGTTGGGAGCACAAGTGCTTACATGAGACTTGAATTCATAAAGCTCTGCTAGGACCTCATCTCTTAGATTGTACAGCAAGTCGGCCATTCTTCAGATCTGCCAAGAAAAATAGTCAGTCATTCTCCAACTTAAGCCATAAATTAGTAAATCGGGTGTGAATAACAAAATTTTGAATGGAGACTTAAAAAAACATACATTAAAAGGGAAAATTCAACAATGTAATCAAAAGGAAATCTCGAAAAAAAGTTAGGAGATAAAATAAAAATCTTAGCCTAGCAGAATTTAAAGTCTTCGTGGGCAATTGGAAAAGGTACACTGTGAAATCTTCCAATTTAGCCAGGATTGAATTAATAGCCAGGATTGAATTAATAACCGTGAACTGTAATGAAAGAAGAAACAAAGATTTAAACTCAAATCAAAGGGAAAGTGGCTTACGATTGTCGAGGATCAACACCAAGAAGGACAGGGAAGGTCCGCGAGGGTGACGGTGTTGCAGGTCCGCTGGGGAGGATGACGACGCAAGGTCTGCGAGGGGAGGATGAATCATGGGATGAAATTGCAGGAAAAAAAATAGTAATTAGAGAGAGGGAGAAAGAACGGGAGATGAAGGAAGCGCCTGGAGGAAGAAGGCGGGCTGATTCGCAAAGGAGACCTAAGGCACGCAGAAAGACGAAGATGAGAAGGAGGGCGCATAACCTTACCGGCGAAGGAGGAAGAGCGATGGAATTGCCGAACCGGTATAGCGAAGTGAAGAAGAGAAGAAGATGACGGAATGGAGCCGCATGAGGAGTCAGGAGGAAGGAAGGGGCAAGCGGCAAGCGGCTGACGTCTAACCCTAATCAAGATGGGAAGAGGGGCAAAAAAAAAAGAAAAAACAAGAACAAAATATGATTGGACGAAAAGGAGAAAATTGCGGGGAGGCTGCCACGTCAGCGAAAAGTATTCGGAATTAAGTTATTATATAGATAGAGTTTCGTTAACCAAGATGGGTGTTTGAACAACATATATATGCAATGCATGATATTTTTGGGATTTTTGACATTTTTTTTTTCTAAACCATAAATAAAGTAAAGACACAACTGGAATCGAAACATGACCTAACTATATAGATGCACTAAATCCCTCCCCCACACTTAAATCTTTCATTGTCCTCAATGAAACATAAAAGGCAACAAAAATAACCAAATAAAACTCGAGGTAAGGGGAGAGGACACTTACTAAAGCTCTTGTGATGGTGGTTATAATGTTCGGAACTGACGAATTCGCGGTCGCGGAATGTAGGCTCGCGACAGCGAGACGAGTATAATCGTTGGGGCTCGGGTGTAGGAGTTGTCGCGGCCGCGAGAGGTGAAGTCGCGGCGATGAGGAAAGGGGGTCTGCTGTGGTGTGTGCAAGGGAACTCGCAGTGGCGAGTAGGAGTATTCGCGGTCGGGAGAGGTAGTCTCGCGGCGGCGAGATGAGGGCAGTCACCAGGGCTTGGTCAGCAACGGCATGGCAGCGGCATAGGATGAGTCGCGGCCGCGACATGGTGTCTCGCGGGGGCGACTTGAGTGAAAAATTGTCGACTCGGTATTTCCACGTCCCGAGTTGGTATCTAGCCTCTGCACAACCGGCGCCCGCCGTGGCAAAACACGGTGGATAGAACTGGACAAGCTCGCGGCCGCGACTTACCTGGGCGAGCCTTGGTTGCTCCTTTTCCGTCCATTCCACTTACCTTACCATTAGATCGTTCCAAAAACTCCAAAAAGACTTACAGAAGTCCATTAACTATCGAATAGGAACTCTAAAATTTATTGAAATTGAAAAATTGAAAAACTAACTAGGAACTCAAAAGCAAGAAAATAGCAAACTTACCTTGGGTTGCCTCCCAAGTAGCGTCCTTGTTTATCGTCTAAGACTCGACGGTTTATTGTATATATAATAATGTTTAATTCCTTAAGCGGATACAATGTCTACATAGTCTGATATAGTAATAGACAACCCAGTGTGCTCCATATATTTATGAATTAAACAAAGTGATTAATTGGTAAAAGAATCGTCTGTCGCACATTAACCCGACGAAACCCTTGTTAATAAACTGTGACATACTATTAACTAATGATGTTGAGCTTAGACATTGAAAACCCGCAACACCACATGATTTAAGTCACCGATGAATTGATGAAACGTGCACAACCCAGGCAACACGTGCCCGGTGCCCTTAAGCTCTTGATACCATATATTAAATTAATTCCGTGACAATGAAGGGCTCACAAGCCAAAATCACAATAATAAACAGACAACCATTTGAATTAAAAATAACCGGAAAAGAATACCATAAACCTCACAAGTAGCATAGTACGAACGATCAAGGAGGGATAATCTTTTGCCTTTTGGTCAAGAAATTGGTGAAAGGGATGGATTGATAGATAGGGGCTTAGCCTAAGATTCATACTTGTATTGGTATTCCAAAGTGTCAATTATAAATGGGAAGGCGGGCAATCGGTCCAGGTTGGCACGAAGGTGTTGATGAGCTGGGTGTGAATCGCCAGCTGGGATGAGTCCAAATACATGAACTGTCTCTTTGTCTTATGGGTTGATTTTGCTTGTGGCGTTTAACACATCCATATTCCATATTGTTGGTGGCTTCCTTATAACGATTCTAAGACGATTGGGATGTGACCCGAATTCCTAACCTTGCATTGTTTTGTTTTTCAATTGAGGTTGCTTTTGGTTTTAAATGCTGGATTCTTTGGACTGACACTGAAGAAGTGTTCAAAATTCAAACAATATGGGCTTCCCTCAATATCATTGGCCCAATTTCATGGACCGTTGTGAACTGGGCCCATCTATTTGTGAAGTTGTATTCAATACGATTTTTTTTTAAGCAAATTCGGTTATCTAGACCGGATAAGCCGGTAAATGGACTAACCATCATGTACAACTGGAGGTAAATAACAGAAAGAAATAACTGAAGCAAATGACAAATTTAAAAAACAAAAAAATGCACAAACCATTCTACACTGAAAACACAAGTCAAAAGACGAACGAAACGATCGATCAAAGGGACAACGCACTCAGAGAACTCTGGGGAACTTAGCGGACACCTCAAATTGTGGACTCAAATGAGCCATCGGATGTCGATCGCACAACCATGACGTCGTCGAACACGACTAGGGGTGGGCGCAGGACGGGACGGGACGGGACGGATGTCGTCCCGCGTCCCGTCCCGCGTAATTTTTTCGGGACGGGACCGGGACGGGATTTACTCTTTTTTTCTTCGTCCCACACGGGCCTTGTCCCTCGCGGGACGGGACGGGACGGGCCTTCTCCCTCAAATAAAAAAGATTATAAAAAGTTAAAAATTTCCTATATATTTTGTGATTTTCAAAGACGTAACACATATAAATCTATAGTTTTTTTTATATTTTACGGGCTTTCCTATATATACACAAACATATATAATATACGTGTGTATATATACACACTGATGTAGTAGCGTTACATTGATGAATGTAGGCTGTAGCACCTTTTTCTGGCGGAATGCAGTAGCATTACTGCATTAGTGTGTACTCCATATATATGTATGCATATACACTTTACAATTACAAATGTATGTAATCTATATATAGATTATATATATTACAGTATGTATAACATAATATATTATTATTATTATTATTATTATTATTATTATTATTATTATTATTATTATTATTATTATTATTATTATTATTATATATGCGGGACGGGACGGGATTTACGGGATTGAGATGGGTCGTCCCGCGTCCCGTTTCGCATAATTTATGCGGGACGGGATTTACTATTTTTTTTTTTTAAAATCCCACCGGGATCGGGACGGGACCGGGATTTGTGCCCAGTCCTATACACGACCCTGATCTTCGAACATCTTTTGAATCCAAGTATGTAGATTCACGCCGAAATCCTCCCTCTCTTTCTTCACGCTACATTACTTCTTATTGATCTTCAGTTTCTTCTTCCTCGAATTGCTCGGATCGGACACAAAACCAAAATTCCGAATTTCTAGGGTTTTAAATCTGAGGATCTTGATTTCAAGTACGTTCATTGACTCTCTTTTGCCTTCAATCAGTTGGCGATTTTGTCTTATGGCGCTTGTTAGCTCTTTGATGTAGGTATCTCTTGCTCTAACTTTTTATTTTTATTGGAGAGGAGATTGTCCATGTTTAATTTCTTCCCTGTTTGCTTTCGTGCCTAAATTTTTATATATATAACTTGGATCATTCCAGACTTACAATGCTTCATTTCCATTGGCAGATCGCTATGTTTGAACATGATTCGTTTATGCACTCTAATTCCCTTTGATTATTGGAGGTGAAGGTTGAATGGGATAGATGCAGCACCTCTCATGGTGGAGAATGCTTGGAACAGCAGCCGACTTGCCATATCTAGTCTGAACTGCCCACCTTTTTTAGTTGTAGTCTGTAGAGCAATGCCGAGAGCGTCTGGTATGTTCCCTGGCTCCCAATAAAAGACTGCTCTGCCATAATCTCAATTAGGACGAATGAATTTGATAAATGGAGATCATAATAAATACAGATTTTGAGATGCTGCTTTTCTTTTTTCCTCTCTAAACTTTGTCATACTGAGGTGTAACAACAGATGAATTTTATCCCGGGTCAATATTTGGCTCTATGTACTGACCATATGGGGCTTCTTGCAGGGAATTCGTCCATATGATTAGAGGAGCATTAGGTATAATAAGCCCGTTTTTCCTGCAATTGATTTTGATACAATCCGGGCAACGTCAAATTGGCCAATAACGAGGCAGCTAAGATTTATTTAAGGATTTGAAAGGAAGATTAATGATCCATGATTGTATCATATTTTTATTGTTTAGTTAATTTTAGCCTATCCTATTTTTTACATTGGTACAGATTTGCCCATTAATACCGGTTATTTAGTGAACCGGATACCGATTATTGGGCCGGTATTAACGGCGTGTGTAACCGTTATTAGCTTTCTCGGATACAGGTTATTTAGAAAAAACGGTATTAATATGTGGCCAAAATACTCATACCGGGTGTTTTTTTAAAAACCGGTATTAATGAGTTTTTAAAAAAAATAAAAAATTGTAGTGTTTCTTAACAGCAGTGACATATATATAACCGATATTAAATTTTTTTTAATATTCTAAACATTCTCCGGTCGCTATCCACAATGCACACCAGCTGTCTGTCTGTCTCACCAAACAATACTCCTCTTTCACCCAATTAACCAAAAAACCACATCATCCAATTAATCGTAAACTCTCCATATAATTCACATCAGCCATAATACAGTTTAAATTATCAGTACATACAACCTACATTGAAGACATTAACTAATTAAATCACAAAATACCTTCCAAAATCATCCGAAAAGATATTGTTCAACCTGGCTAGGTCCTTTTGCAATATATAACAACCTATCTCTTTCATTCTCTACAAAAGACATAAACATGATTGTGATCCGCAGTCCGCCATGTAATCCATATTCACTTAAACATTGACGGAAAAAAGTAATTTTTTATTAAAAGCAACTTGCAAAATGAGGAGCAAAGAACCATGATAGAATACAAATACACTTTAAATATAAACTCCAAAGGAGTGCTTATTCAGAGTTGTTCCCTCCAAGATTTGCAATGTGTGGGCATCAGAGTGTATTGAACTAGAGTTTCTTAAACAAGCTGGTTTTTCCACCTAAACTTAAATGGATCCAGGTACAGATGGAAATGATGATAAAACTAGTTATTCATGACATTCCAGTCCGCAGTTGCATGAATGGGAAACATGTGAACAACTACCCATCCAACACCAATAGATTGCTAACATCATAGGATCGAAATCAGAGATTACTTGGACGGGAACATAAGTGCTAGGTGCAGACACAAGAGCAAGAGGCATCATTTGCAAATGAGGAACAACATAGCCCTCGTATGGATCATAAGGTTGGGGTGGAGGTGCCATGTACCTGAAGTGTCAAGAGCAGTTTTGTTACAAGAGGCTAAATTCAACAAGCAATAGCTCCAATTTCCTGCCCAGTAAGGAAACAAAACGGTTGATGAAATAGTGCAAGAATAGGTTCTAAATCAACCTCCCTACCATTGCCTCCTTATAATCTTTGGGACAAAAAGGAAAGAGATGTGGATGTGATGTCCGGTGATGGTGGTGAAGGTTGGTTGATGGTAGTGATGGCTGTAACAGAAAGGAAAGAGGTGAAGGAGATGAGAGTAACAGACAGAGGTAGAGAGGAGATAGAGGGAAAGAGAGATATGAGGTAAATTGGTTATTCAATGCTCAACCCCACTCCATACAATTGTTCCCCTATTTATACCCTTACAATGGTATTCCATACCCATAAATGATAGTGGCCTATTTATAGATCATACTTACTTTCAAGTTACAACTAGACCACAGAACAAATTATCATACCTCCAAAGATGATCTCATGAAGATCTGCATCTGATTTCGTATCGTCAGACGTTTTCTTGCAGAAGAAAAAAAGAAGAAAGAGATTTAAACATAAAACTTTTAATGCCTCAGATTTGAGGCATTCAGATGGTGTAATAAGACATTGAAACATCAAAACATGGAAGTAGAATCCCAGCCACCTAGTCCTACAAACTCCACAACCCTAGTTTTTTTTTTGCCTGGTCCATCATTGGGAATGATAGTTCATAGTTGTAAGATGACAACAGTATGACTAACAATGCTACTACACTGGAGTTGCTAAAAACTGATGACACATACCAGGATGCTTGGTATAATGATGCTACGAGAACTAAAGGGTGTTTGTCATTTTAGAGGCAAAGAAAACACAAGATAACAAATGCATTTGATATAAAGATGCAATTTATTTCTCTTAATTACCATGTGATGCCAACCACTAATGACAAAGAGATCTCGATATCAAATTATTCAGCTACAACAAACCACCAAAATGCTGAGGCATAGGGCAGTTCAAATATATAGGTTGTTGTTTGACAATATAATGTACCATAGCACGAAATAGAACTAGCATACTTGCTCACATGTAGCCAAGCTTTTTACAATGATGCGGCAGAGACTATCAAGTGCACCTTTCTAAAGTTTGGATATCTTACAAAGATATCTTCTGATAGAATGTCAAGAATCAAAGAGAAAATGTTTGATCCCATCATGACAACAGAGACATCACTGTTTATATCTAACAGCAATGTGCAAGCGATTCAGCAAAACACATCTAACATAAAACATTCAGCAAGAAGATAACAGGGATTTTTTTTGTCTTAAAAAAATTGCAAGCATGAGTTAATCCTAATTAAGAAAGAAATTGTAGCTCATACACCCTTTTGCAAGACACATTACCACATGGATGGAGACTACGTGTTGAATCAACCTCCCCAAAATTGCCTCCCTGCTGCAACAAGATAACAAGGATTTCGGCAAATGCTTGATTCTGCAATCAGTACAACTTTTGTATTTGCACTGCAAAATGGAAACCAATTTTTTATGAATAGAGAAGCTCAAGATATATTAACTAGTCATGAAAAATGGACATCCAGCTAATGTAAAAAAGGGAGAAACGCGCACGCACGCACACACAAAAGGCAAGTCCAGTAAGTAAACATATTTCATTAAGAGACAAACAAAAGAAAACCAGAAGCTCTTCATCCTCAAGCAATGTTGAATTGAAACTGATAAACACTTCCAAAGGAATACACTTGAATTGAAGAAAATAATCAAAGACATATTTTTGTTTTCTTACTAACAAACCCTCCCATCAATTTAAAGGCCTGCTCAAACCCTCACACCAAGTGCGCTTAATAATCTACTGGTAAACACATAATCACTGTTGTAAAACTATCACCCTGGGTTAAGTTTGTCAACCAAAAGCTCAAGCTAAATGACTTAAATGGTTTGCAGCAAATATCACAAAGATGGATGTGGTAGCTAAACATGACACGTGACTGGGTTAAGTTTGACAGATATAGACACGGGGCTTTTAGGCATCTCTTCGAGCTTTGCATAAACATCCTATAATTATGATTAATGACAGACTTTAAACTGATTTCAAATTTCAGTTCATAATAATCCAGCAACGAACTGTAAATAGTTAAGACATTGATGACATTCCTGTGGGAGCTGCATCTATATAAATCTATAATAATTGAGGATTCTCCAGATTTCTCCCATTCAGAGCTGTAATAAATTTATTAACAGTTTACTTGATTGTTTTTTAATTATTGAGAAAACAGAGCCATGTAAACGAACAGTCAAAGTAAACGAACCAGACGAAGAGGATATTAAAAAAACAGAGTTGAAGCAGAAGCACGAAGCTTTAACAAAACCGTCCACAATCAATAGGACAACACCTGCAACTTAACAACATTAGCTTATCCTTAACACACTAAGTTGAATACTTTCGAACAAAAATGATAGTTGACTACTCGTTTCTAATTTTCGGGTGGTTTTGTCAAAAGTTACATTTAAAGAATAGAGGATGTGTCTTTTTGACTCGGAAATTGGCCTATTAAGAACAGGTGAAAGAACATTGTAGAGAATATAAAAACAAGTTAAAAACGAGATATGAAGAGAAGAAATGGTTATGAAGAGGATTACAAATCCCATCCGCAATATCTCTTATTGCAATTTACCAAATGTCTAAGAAGTTACCTAGTTAAGTTAAATCATTACATCCTCATGTTTGATTTACAAGATGGAACAGACCAACTTGAACGATCCAAATTCCAAACCAATTAGCATAGGGGTGATCATGAATAGAACATATTAGCATAAATCTCTAAAGATGGCAAGATGGTTAGAAAGGGAATCAAAGATTCAAAGTGCACATAAAACAAAGAGGTTATTTGCCTAACCACTAGTCAGCAGAGACTTTCCATTGATTTTGTACCAAATGGCAGACACTTTGCCTCAAGTATTAGTCAAATCTATTTACACAGATCTCAATGTAATCCCAACTTTTGTTTTCACAATCACAAACTCTAGCTTTACCTCGGAAATTTCAGAGGACAACACCTGCAACTTGACAACATTAGTTTAATGCAAATTTCAAAAAAGTTCAATCAATAGATATTTCTCTAGTCAGCCCACACCTCTTTTGTTTTTCTCTCTTTACAAAATCCTAATCCTCCAATATTCCTTGTCCTGAATCTAGTGTTGCCTACTTACTGTCACAACAAAGAGATATATAACAGAAGAGGAAATCAAAAGGGGAATTTCAGCTTGGAATAAATTAGGGTTTAGGAATCAAAACAGGAAATCAAAGACCTTAATAGAAGAGACTGGAGAGAAAAGAAGGCCGATGCAGTGATGGAGACTGGCCGATGCAGCGCGCACAAGAGGGGAAATCAAGAGGGAGCTCGAGGGTTTGAGCTAGGCTAGGGTTCGATCGATCTTTTTGAGGATGAAGGCTTGGTTTGGCTGATCAAGTCTAATGTATCTACTCGTATTATTACCGGTTCAGGCCTTAAAACCGGTTACATTTTTTTAGATTGTTAATACCGGTTCCCTTAAATAACCACTCTTATATATACGCGGGTATTATTTAACGCCACCAATCTTTCAAAAAACCGGTTTTAACATTTTGGATATATACATATTTAATATCGGTTTTATAAAATAATCGGTAACCGAGAATAAATTGTTATCGGCTTTGAACAACTGGCATTAAATTATCGGTATTAACCAACACTTTTGTTCTAGTGTTAATAAGTCTAAATATTTAATAAGTATTAGTTTTTATATTATTTGAGTTTCTATTGAACAATATTAGACTATTGATGGGCTTTAGGAATTTGTTACAAAAGCTCATTAGGGTTTTTTAAGCTATTAGGTTTTTATGTGTTGCTATTTAAGAAACCACTCTGAAGGTTCGATAATATAAAGCAATGTAATATAGAAATACTCTAGAAGGGGGGTTGAATAGAGTATGCCCGTTTTTCGCAGAAAGTCTCAAGACTTTTGGAGCTCGTATAAAACCCTTTGAGATTAAACCTGAATCACAAAGTTAGACAATCGAACCAAGTGCGGAAATAAGGTAAAGCAGTAAGTAAAGGACACGAGTAATTGTTTACGAGGTTCGGCACGAACTTGGCCTACGTCCCCGCCTAGGGTTCTTCCACAACCCTAGGATTCAAAAGGCTTTATTGATTCGCTTAGCTTAGGATCCTAATAGCTCACCGAGAAGCCTCTCTCCTATACAATTGCAATCTAGTCAACTCACGTTCCCTTGGAGTCCTAGACCAATCTAGAAGAGCCCCACCTCTCTCAGCTATCTAGTACAATCCTCTTACTCTCACAAATCAATAGCCTAGTGCAACTTCCTGAGTTACAAACTCTCGAGTAACACTATAAATGAATATATCCTATAAGCTCACAGTGACTCTCAAAGGCTTTGAAATAAACAACAAACTCTTGAGCGCTAGCAGAGAGTACACTTGGAAAACAGATCTCGCTTGAATGAATGAAAGCTCGTGTAATACTTGTGTATCCTGTCTTCATCTTCCTTCTCTATTTATTGAGACAAATCGGCGCCGAGAATCTTCTCCAACGGCTATTCCTGATCATGGCTATCTTCAAGATCTTCTAAAATTGGAAACAAATGAAGCCATAATCTTTCCGATTTGAACCTTCTCAGCACTTGTCGAAAGGAAGGAAATAATTCGAAAAACTTCCTGAAAGATTAGTCAAGCATATATATATAATATAAAGGAAGTATATAATAAGATTAAATAATATTCAGACTTATAAAACAGGTTTTGGATTTCATCAACCGTTAATGTTCTAAGACCTTTGACACAAACATCCTGTCAAGGCCTTTGAAACATTTATTCCGATTTTCATCAAGGGAGGGAGTTATCAATCTCCCCCTTGATGAAAGACAAAACCTGTGCATCCCTGCAACTTAGTCAAGCATAGATAATATAATAGAAATCGGACTAAGTACCTGCAAGGGTTAGACAAATGTTGGATCAAATTTTTAAAGCATGCAAAAACCATCCAACCGAAAACCAAAAAACAAGAAACCAAGGTCTTCCAAGACCTTCAAGCATATAGGTTTTCAAAGTCTCTAAACAACACCACAGATCAACACCCCCTTTTTGTCTTTCAACAAAGGGAGGAGGTAAAACAGTCACCAAAATAGTCACCAAAAGTTTTGAAAACGTTTCCAAAAACCAGCAATGTATCAAGTTTCAGGGGTGGGATAGGGTATAGTAGGGTTTAAGCTTCGTCATCCGGAGCATCATCATCAATGAGCCTCGTCCACAGTCCTTGCAGCATCTTGGAAATCCCGCTCATCTCCGTCATAAACTCCTTTTGCAGCTCCTTGATATCCAGGCGAACTTCCTCCAAGCCCAACTCTAGGTTGTCCATGCGTTCATCGAAAGCTGAAGCAGTGGGAAGGGCTTTTGAAGGAGTGGCAAGACTCAAGGTCCCTTGGGGAGACCGAGTGATGCCAATCTTTTCAAGGCCCTTAGAGTCGAACTTACCCATATGACGTTGCTGTTCTTCATTTTTGACATCAATTCCAGAAGCTTTGAAGAGAGGGGTCAAAAGGGTAGCAAAGGAGAGGGGGGGAGCCTTTTCTAGCTTTTCTGGCATGAGCCATGGTTCCAAGGATAGTGTTGGCCAGATCAAGATCAAGGCCATTTAAGATGCGGTAGAGCATGACCATGGCATTGTTAGTAAGGAGTGAGCCAGAGTTAAGACGGGGTAAGAGGCAACGAACAATGATGTTGAAAATTATTTTTGCCTCAAGGGTTAGGGATGAGTGGGTGAGTTGCTTTGAGGTGTTGTTGGATGCTTCGGGTATGAGGTACTTGGCTCGGGCAAGGATGATGCAATTCTCTTTTGAGGGGTGTATTTCAGAGGGTGGAACTGGGCTAGGTAAGCCAAGGAAATCTGCAAAGTCATTGGAGTTGAGAGAGATTCTAACCCCTTTGACAACAGACTCCAAAGACCAACCATTGGTGTCGTGTTTGGCTTTTAGGTTAATGTAGAATAGACGGGTAAGCTGGGGGTAGTAAACAGTTTCAAGGTTGAGAAGGGTCCAGGCTGGGGATTTTTTGAGAAGATCAATGTAGGGTAACTTCAAAGCTTCGAAGAACTCAAAATCCAAAAAATCAGAACAGCTAATCCTACGAGTTCGAAACTCATCTACAGACTTACCAGCAGTCTCAGCATCTTGAAACCAAGAGGAGGGTAAGGATTGATTTGCCTGGATATATGCAGGGGGGTCGGCATTCTTCCTGCGAGCAATTGTCGGAGCAGCTCTCTTGACAGGCGCTTCAAGACTCCTGAGGGTGCCCTTCCTGGTGCGCTTGGGAGATGGAGGCTTGACAGCAGCAGGGGATTTCCGCTTCTTTGGAGATGGGGGAGGAGGATAAGGAGAGGGAGATTCTTCCTCCTCTTTCTCAGACCCCGAGTCCTCACCGGACCCCGCTTCATCTCCTTCAGCTTCCTCGTCATCTCCAGACCCCTCTTCCTCTTCTTCTTCTTCCTCAGGCTCCTCCTCGGATGGAACCTCCTCGGCTTCAGCTTCCTTCCGAATCCTCTCAGCTTCCTCCTCTGCCAGTTTCCTAGCAAGCTCGGCCTCCTCATCGGCCTTTTTCTTCTTCAAGGCTTCCTCCTCGGCTTCCTTGGCAGCATCTCTTTCCAGGATGGCATCTAGGTCATCTTCCTCCTCTTCCTCGTCCACTTCCTCAGCTAAAATCTTCCTTTTCCCTTTCTGTTTAGCACTGAGAGGCTTCTTAGCAGAGCGCTTTTGAGAGCCCTTGGGAACAGTGACCGTGCTCTCAGCCATGGTGCTCTGGACAACAGTTGGGACAATGGCTTGAGGAGTGGGTTCAGGTGTGGGAGAGGTGGCAGTGACCTGACGTCCCTTGGGGGTGGCGCCAAGTCTTTTGGGTGTGACAGCTTTCTTTCTTTTGGTTGCCATTGAGGAAATCAGCTAGGGTTTCTTTAGAATAGGTTGAGAGGTTGAAGAAGAAGAAAGTGAAAGGGTTTGGATCAGTTTTGAGAGTGTGAAGAAATCGGGTACAGAGGTGGGTATAAGTAAAGAGAGATGATGGAGTGATGGGACGGGTTTAGAGTTCCAAGGGAGGGTAATGATAACATTGCCAAGATTTGTAGAGTTTCCAATTCAAAATTCAAATATTCCCATTAAAATCGGACTGAAAAATTGAGGGATTTAGTTCCAAAATTAAAAATATCTTAACGGTTAAGAATTTCACAAAAATGGGCAATTTTGAAATCCGATAAAAAATATAATTGATTAAATATATAAAAAGAAATTAACCAAAAATATATGATCCGATATATGTAATCCACCATTTAGTTCACACACTTTGACATAGTTCTCAAGGGTCTTGACACTAAGTAGAATTTATCTTTCGAAAAGGGAAAGCTCCCCCTATGAAAGTGCATCCTTGTTAAGCATCTCAATCTCTCGTCTTATGAAGGTGAACCTGTCCTCTGCCAAAGGCTTAGTAAAAATGTCAGCCCATTGATAATCAGTTGAAATAAACGAAATGGACACATCATCTTTTTCAACATGGTCTCTAATGAAATGATGCCTTACATCAATATGTTTGGTCCTTGAATGCTGAACATGATTCTTAGTGATGGAGATGGCACTTGTATTGTCACGCTTAATTGGAATACCTTTGAGGTTGATGCCAAGATCTTGCATTTGTTGAGCTATCCAAAGGATTTGGGAGCAACAGGCTCCAGCTGCAATGTATTCGGCTTCTGCAGTGGATAAAGAAACTGAGTTTTGCGTCTTTGAGTGCCAACTGATCAAAGATGCTCCTAAGAATTGGCAACATCCTGATGTGCTCTTCCTATCCACCTTATAGCCTGCAAAATCTGCATCAGAATATCCAATTAATGTGAAATCCTTTTGCTTTGGGTACCATAGTCCAAGCTCCTTAGCCTACGTCCCCGCCTAGGGTTCTTCCACAACCCTAGGATTCAAAAGGCTTTATTGATTCGCTTAGCTTAGGATCCTAATAGCTCACCGAGAAGCCTCTCTCCTATACAATTGCAATCTAGTCAACTCACGTTCCCTTGGAGTCCTAGACCAATCTAGAAGAGCCCCACCTCTCTCAGCTATCTAGTACAATCCTCTTACTCTCACAAATCAATAGCCTAGTGCAACTTCCTGAGTTACAAACTCTCGAGTAACACTATAAATGAATATATCCTATAAGCTCACAGTGACTCTCAAAGGCTTTGAAATAAACAACAAACTCTTGAGCGCTAGCAGAGAGTACACTTGGAAAACAGATCTCGCTTGAATGAATGAAAGCTCGTGTAATACTTGTGTATCCTGTCTTCATCTTCCTTCTCTATTTATTGAGACAAATCGGCGCCGAGAATCTTCTCCAACGGCTATTCCTGATCATGGCTATCTTCAAGATCTTCTAAAATTGGAAACAAATGAAGCCATAATCTTTCCGATTTGAACCTTCTCAGCACTTGTCGAAAGGAAGGAAATAATTCGAAAAACTTCCTGAAAGATTAGTCAAGCATATATATATAATATAAAGGAAGTATATAATAAGATTAAATAATATTCGGACTTATAAAACAGGTTTTGGATTTCATCAACTGTTAATGTTCCAAGACCTTTGACACAAACATCCTGTCAAGGCCTTTGAAACATTTATTCCGATTTTCATCAAGGGAGGGAGTTATCACACTCAACCACCACCAAGCTCAATTATTATTCTCAAAAACAAGTTTCTTGAGAAACCCTAATGAACGTGAGAAGCGTTCATCTTCTTCGTGGGATTCGAAGAACTAAATATCGTGATAAGAGACGCTAAACAATTGATTTGTTTGTGAGATTGAAGCAAGTTGAGAACTCATTGGTCTAAAGGAAAATTCGTGAGATTCGAATTCTTATGCAGATCTAATTTGGCTACCTATTTGTCGCCATCGAATACCACTTAGGCGTGAGATTTTCCATCAAGTGGTATCAGCTGCTAGTAAATCGATTAAGGTAGTTGTCTAAATCCGATTTAATTGTTGATTTTGTGTCAATTTCATCAACTAAATCACCAAAAATACAAAACCCCCCAAAAAAGTCGGAAGCCCTAATTCATCTCTGACAACCCTCCATCATCTCTTCCGACCAGTACCACCAGCCGCGACCACCGCCACCAACCCTGTGCCACCCATCCAACACCACTCCACTACCACCACAACCCTTTCTGCGCCCACCAGTTTGCAGCTAAAAAATGAAACAAATTTCGCACCCCTAACTGCCACAACCACTAACGCCTCCCCACCTCCACCTCCGATAGTCACCACTGTCGTCCGACCACCAACACCTCTCTACGACCACGTTCCGACTCACATTGTACCCCTCATCTAGCCATAAACACATCTAACCCTTGGTAAGGAGCTAGAAACGTGGTGCACGCCCGCGTGACCCCGCTGCACGCCCATGTGCCCCTTTGCACGCCTGCGCGCCTCCATTGCATGCATGCGCACTCGCTCTCTGCAATGCCCATCTATCCCCTCCCTCGTGCACTTGACGGCTTCTTTTGTCCGGCTTTGTTTCTTATTATAATACTATAAGGTTATGTTTTGATGAAAACTCATATGAATAACTAATAAAACCTTATACAAAGTAATAATTTCTTATTATAATACTATAAGGTTATGTTTTGAGGAAAACTCATATAAGTAACTAATGAAACCTTTTACATAATTTTTTTTCTAAATATTCACTAAAAAATAATTAATTAACAAAATATTCAAACTTTTAAAATATTTACACAAATATTCATTTTTTGCAGATTTTTCAGAAAAACGCGGGCTGAGGCCGCGTTTTATTTATAAGGTAGTAAATTTAAAATTGGGGAAAAGGGATAAAATTAAGCTACGAAAGAGACGCGGCCTCAGGCCGCGTCTCTCTTTTTTTAAAAAAAAAAAAGGAAAATTGGAACAGAGAGAGAGAGGAGCTCGGCCGGAGGAGAGAGGAAAGGTGGAGGAAAATTGGGGAAAATTGGAGAGGGAGAAGGGAGGCGCGGGTGAGGGCGCAGGGAGGGGCGGCGATCTGGGGCCTGGGTGAGAGAGGAGGCCGCCGCCAGAGATGAAGAGGGTGAGGGAGGCGGAGGTTAAGGGGCACATGAGAGGGAGAAGCCGGAGGTGAGAGGAAGCCGAAGGGGCACAGGAGAGGGAGGCGACGCGGGTAAGGGAAGGCGGAGATCTGGGGCACAAGCCGAAGGGGCACGGGTGAGGGTGCGGCGCGGGCGCAGGGAGGGCGGAGATCTGGGGCACAAGCCGAAGGGGCACGGGTGAGGGTGCAGCGCGGGCGCAGGGAGGGCGGAGATCTGGGGCCTGGGTGAGAAGCGCCGAAGATCCGAGGCGGAAGCGCCGGAGAACACAGGGCGAAGGAGGGGGAGGATGAGAAGGACAGAGAGCACGGCGCCGGAGATCGAGGCGCCTTCGCTCCACCTCCGCTTCCTCTGTGCGTGTCCCTCGCTCCACTTTCCTCTGTGCGTCGGAGATCGAGGCGCCTCCGCTTCCTCTGTGCGCCGGAGATCGAGGCGCCTTCGCTCCACTCTCCGCTCCGCCCTCCTCTGCTCTGCGTCCCTCCGCCTTTCCTCTCTCCTCCGGCCGGCCTCCTCTCTCCCACCCTCTCCCCTGTTCCATTTTTCCTTTTTTTTTTAAAAAAAAAAAGGAGAGACGCGGCCTTAGGCCGCGTCTCTTTCGTAGCTTCTTTTATCCTTTTTCCCCAATTTTAAATTTACTACCTTATAAATAAAACGCGGCCTCAGCCCGCGTTTTTCTGAAAAATCTGCAAAAAATGAATATTTGTGTAAATATTTTAAAAGCTTGAATATTTTGTTAATTAATTATTTTTAGTGAATATTTAGAAAAAAAATTCCCTTTTACAAAGTAATAATTTCTTATTATAATACTATAAGGTTATGTTTTGAGGAAAACTCATATAAGTAACTAATAAAACCTTATACTAAGTAATAAATTCTTATTATAATACTATTAGGTTATGTTTTGCTGAAAACTCATATAAGTAACTAATAAAACCTTATACTAAATAATAAATTCTTATTATAATACTATAACGTTATGTTTTGAGGAAAACTCATATGAGTAACTAATAAAACCTTATACTAAGCAATAAATTCTTATTATAATACTATAAGGGTATGTTTTGATGAGAAATCATATAAGTGACTACTAAATGTTGAATAAAACATTAAATTAACTAGTAAATTCTTATTAGAATACTACAAGAGTATGTTTTGAGGAAAACTCATAAAAGTGACTAATAAATGTTGAATAAAACCTTATATTAACTAGTAAATTCTTATTAGAATACTATAAGAGTATGTTTTGATGAGAAATCATCAAAGTTAATAATAAATGTTCAATAATGCATTATATTAACTGGTAAATTCTTATTAGAATACTATAAGTGTATGTTTATAGGAAAACTCATATAACTGACTAATAAATGTTGAATAAAACCTTATATTAACTAATAAATTCTTTTTATCTGATTTTTTTTATACCAAACCTTAAAATATGAAAATTGATATTTAAAAAATTCGCGTAAGATACAGATACTGAACTAGTTTAATGATGTTGTGTTAAATATTATAAAAACATATAAATATCTAATTGAATTTGTTAAAAAAAATTATTTGAAATATATATTGCATAATAAATAGTTTTATTGATAGTTTTATTTTATAGATATAAATTGTGAAGGAAAAAAAAAAATTTCACACTCCCAAAATTATTTTACTGCCCTAAAAGAGTATGTTGAGCGGGAAATTTCCCCCCAAAATTTTGGTCAAAATTTAAAGCGGTATCTAATAAGGCTCAACCCTAAAATTTCACAAAGCAGAGGCGCCTCTTCTCTTCCGCCTTCTCCTCGGATCCCGCCGCTTCTTCCTTCCTCCTCCTTCCTTCCTCCTCCTGGTCTCGTATCCCCGCCGCTTCCTATCGCGTCTTGTGTTGCCGCCTCTTCCTCGGCTTTGCGAAGTCCGGCGCGCCTCCTCCTTCCTCCTCCTGGTCTCGTATCCCCGCCGCTTCCTATCGCTTCTTGTGTTGCTACCTCTGCCTCGGCTTTGCGAAGTCCGGCGCGCCTCCCCCTCGGCTTTGCGAAGTCAAGCGCACCTCCCCCTCGGCTTTGCGAAGTCCAGTGCGCCTCCCCCTCGGCTTTGCGAAGTCCAGTGCGCCTCCCCATCGGCTTTGCGAAGTCCGGCGCTGCCTCCTGTCTTCAGATCTTGAATCGCCGTCCTGTCTTCATCCTCGGCCTCCCATGGCTAACTTTTTCGCTCTCTGTCCTCCTTCCCTCTCGATTCCAACCTGTTGGCTCCTCACCTCTTCCTCGGTAAAGCCCCTTTCACCCGCCGACGAGTCTACGCCCCCCACCCCCGACGCCTACCGGAGACGGCCACCATCCACCTGAGCCAAGGTTTGTCACTCACTCTCCTTTCGTGTTTCATTCTCCCTTCGAGTTCAAGCTGATGTCTCACTCTCAGATCTAATTTTTAGATCCGTCCTCAAGTGAACTTCTTCTTCATTGTGGGCTCGCCGGCTCGGTCACCACTGCAGTCACCAAACTAGGTTCGTCTCTCCTAGTCTCCTCCTCAGTCCGAATCAAGTCATTGTGTGTTTTTAATTCTCACTTGTTAGGTTGTTTTTAATTCTCACTTCTTGTTGCTAGTGGTACCCAAGAGGAAATTGGGGTTTGGAGTGGTATTACTGATGCTCCCTTTGGAGATTTTTTGGGGCTTTGAAAGCTATTTATGAGTTTGGGGCATTTCTGGTTTTTTGGTGTGTTGATTTGGTTTTTGAATTTGATACGCAGGACTTGTTCAGGAGTTGTGTTTTGGAGGATTTCACATCGATCGATCGGTTGTTATCTCCATGAGACAAAATTATCTCTCTTTACTTAGATTATTGTAAATTTTTTTGTAAGGTCGGTCTATACTCAATGAGTTTGGTTTGTTTCCCTTTCCATTAACATTTTTTTGACCTGCTTATAATGTATAAAATTTATTTATGTATTTATATATATTTTTAATATCATATGTATATATAATGTTTCCAAAATTATTTACGAAAATTGCTAAAAAATCACAAAACAAATTAAAATCGGCATCATCCACGACTATAGCAACGGACTCGACTAAACTCATGACCTGTTTGTAGCCACGAACCCAGCAACGAACTTAGCAACGACTTCAATTTTCGAGGCTGTTTACAAACCGGGTTCGTAGCCACAGTCACGGCATATGTCATCCACTATTAGCCACGGACGTAGCCACGGCAATAAAATATTCGTTGCTAAAATCCGTGGCTGACGCCCGTCGCTATTTAGCTGCGAGGCATATAGCAAGGGATGGCCCGCCCGTGGCTGATTCCGTGGCTAAACCGGTTAGCAACGGACATTCGTGGCTAAATCCATTGCTATTTTCCGTAGCTATTTCCTGCGTTTTTAGTAGTGAGAAGTCTAAGTCGTCCATAAAACCAAACAACATAAAACTAGGGTTTAATTAATCGAAACGGCACCGCGCTATTGACCCATGCTGCGGTCGTGGTATATGCTGCAGCCGCGACACCTGCTCCTTCTCCAAACCGCGACATGGTTGCTCTGCTGCGGCCACATCACTCTTGCTGCGGCCGCGGCACATCCCACTGACAGGTCTTCTTGTCCTTGCCGAGAGAACTCCAGGTATGTCTCCTTCATTCCTTGCGTCAAGTGTGACTGTCTCTTGTATTCCTCTTCAAGATATTGCATCTCCCAAATGTGTTCCGATTCAATCTGCAAGATAAACACAAATTTGCGAAGAATCTGAACTCATCCAAAATAATCGCAAGATGCAAATTAACTACAAAGTATGAACGAAATGCAACCTAACTAAACTAAAAATGTCTATAATGCCTATCTAAGATATGCATTATCAAATTCTCCCACACTTAACCTTTGCTTGTCCTCAAGCAATGACAGAATGAACATGAATCAATGCATCCTACAGGAAATCTCTTCAAGTTTCAACCTCATCAAAAAGCAACATTATAGCAGGTGAAAACATAAACCAAGCAAACAAACGTCATAACATGTATTCTAGTGATCAAAACTTAGAAGTAGACATCATCTAACCTCACTAGAAATATGTGTTTCACTCATGTGTTTAGACTTTAAGGTACAACTCTCAACTCAAACCAATCATGCACTAAACTCATAGACATTGACCACCATATCACCAAATATCTACCGAAATGTCATTACTTGCGGGACACAATAAAGACAACTAAATAAAATATGATACTTTTTTTTTTCCTTTTCTTTTTTTTTTCTTTTTTTTTTCTTTTTTCTTGTCTTGGTGCTTTCCTTACACGAGGCACAAACATGGGTTTCATGAATGGCCCCGGTATATCAATATTTCAACCTACTAATATGAAGTCCACTTGAACATCTTTTGATGCAAGTTGCAAAATTGGGTGTCATGAATGAACCTGGTTACTCAACGATCAACCTTCCTTTCCTAGTGGATAGTTTTCAACACCATTTTGCGTGAATCAAACCTATGGGTGTCATGCGTAGACCCGGTTACTAAGTGCATCAACCATTGCTACCTTATTTCACTAAGTATGCACAACTTCAAACAAAAGACTCAAAATGTAAACATAAACTCCGCAAGCAACAAACATGTGAGTCGGTCTTGAAAAATAGATACTGCAGTCAATGCCAAGAGATAGCAACACAGGGAGAGTAATTCACACAATTGAGCAAAAGATTTGAAATAAGGCTAAACATTCTCACAAGGTCATGTTTTTAGGACTTCAATCATACTTTAGCTCAATCATACATGCTCAATTATAATTGCTAGCTCATGTTCCAAAAAAAAATCAAATAAAAACAAGGCCAAAACATCCATAACTCAATTGGATTTATATGATCATGCTTGAAATTTAAATTAGAGGACAAACTAAGCTAGATGGGTATTTGAATAACACATATGTATGCAATGCATGCTTGTTTTTTAGATTTTTTGGATTTCTTTTTAATCCAAAAATGAAAAATTAAATAAGCTAAACAGAAATTAAATTGACTTAAACAGCAATTACATAAACTTAAACATGGTGCAGAAAATTAAATATGAACTCCTAAATGACAATATATACATAATCCTTCTCCCCCACACTTAGAGGTTTCAGGGTCCTCAATGAAATAGTACAGACAACCATGAGTGGCAAGTGCCCCATCTACTCACCCACACAACTCTTGTTTCAAATGGGTGAAAAACTTTTTACCTAAGGAGATATTTAGTTGACCTAAATTAGATTTATATCTTTCCTTTATTTAGCGTTATCTGCTAGTTTAGATAGAATTCCTTTCATTAGCTATCAAGGATTGGAGCCTATAAATAAAGCTCTAGGGGCTGGTTTTTACTCATTCAATCTCAGAAGGAGAAACACATCTAGTAGACAGTTTAGGGTTTCAAAGCTTTTAGGGTTTTGGTGTTCTTGCAAGAGTTGGCGCACCGGAATTGTAAAGACTTTGAGTTTCGTTTATGCAAGTTTATTTCTTTTCAATCATGTCTTTGGTTACAATGAGCGAGTAGTCGGCCTTCATCCAAGGTCGGGGTGAGCCCAACGATAGATATGTTGGTGGATTGCTAAGTTGAGAAAGAAAGGTACTTTATCTCGCTCTATCTTGTGCTTCATCTTTAATTGAAAAATTAAGGAACTGATGTTGCAAAACTTGGGTAGTAATTAGGGTTTCTATTCGGAAGTTTATAAACTCTATTTATAAAAAGGATAGATGCATGACGGAGGGAAAACCTGTCATTGATCCGTCAAAGAAACTCAAACCTATAACTAGTATAGCAATAAGTACGAGGTCGATCCACAGGGAAATTTGTAATTCAAGTATTATTCAAGTGTCAATTAGGTAACCAAGGAGGGGGTTTTTGAGTGTGAAAGTTTCGCCTTTTATCAAAGCGGATTGATGAAAGCAAAGTAAATGAATTTGGTTTAGATAATTATGAGAAGCAATTCTACCTACAATTTTCCACTTTATTTGGTTGAAGCGGTCCTTATAACTTCTTCTCGTCCTATTAAGTTTCCTATGAATGCCCTTGTCCCGACCTAATATAGTTACTAGTCCAATCAGTCCTAGAAATCCTTATCAATTGAACAGTCCCTAAAGAAGGATTTCACCCAATTGATAGCTTTAAGTTCAGAGATTTGCCAAGGTATTTGTAGTCCCTAAAGAGGGATTTAACAACACGTCCAACTTCCTACTTATCCAATTAGTTCAATCCGCCCTAAAGGGACAAGGTTGCTACTTAGGTTAAGGTTCACAATCAGGAATCTACAAAACCTTAGCAATTGAATTGATCTAACGAGTTGATCAGGCAAGATAGAACAAATCAATAAAAAATCAAGCACGAAGAAGTAGAAGCATTCAAATATAGGAAACAAGGAACGAGAATTAGAAACTCACAATCAATCCAAATAAAGCTTCAAATTGTAGGCAGAACAGATGAGTTTAGTTCCTCGTGGAAGACATCGCTCAAATCTCTAAATGGTACGATGAACGTAGAAGTGAATAGAAGTAGTCTGAAATAAACAATAATCGGCCTATAAGACACTACTAAAAAAAACAGGAAATAGCTACGGATTTTTAGCCACGAATGTCAGCCGACGCTGTTTTGGTTGCTAATAGCAATGACATTGGCCACGACTGTTCTTAACCGTGGCTATTTTCGTGACTGATGTTCACCCAAGAATGCCACATCATCAAATTCGTTGCTAATGGCAACGAACACAATGTCCGTGGCTGATTTTGTGGCTGAAGAAGTGGACGATAGTGGTAATTAGCCACGAAATTAGCTACAAATGCTTATTTCGTGGCTGTATTCGATGCTGATTTGGCAACAACATCAACCTCGTGGCTAAATCCGTGGCTATTCAGCATCAGAAATCCAACGATGGAATGGACACGAGGTGAGTGGGCTTGGATCAATTATTGTGGGCGGGTCGGACATGGGGTGAGTGGGCTTGAATCGTAGCTGAATCCGTGGCCAACAAAGAAGAACAAATGTTATGGGCTCGGCATGGATCAATAGCCCATTAGAAATGATCGGCCCAATTACCTTATTAGCCCGTAGAATAAAATGAGTATTTAGCAACGACTTGGTCCGTGGCTAAATCCGTTGCTATTACGGTTGAGCTCAAATGTGCTTTAATTTATTATGGGCCCAAATATAACTATACTTTTCCCGATTGGCCCATTGACGAGCCCAAATATGACTATGAATTTTTTTTTTATATATTATAAGTGTTGAAAAAAACATATATTAACTAATTAATAAATTCTTATGAGAATATTATAATGGTATGTTTAATAAAACCTTATATTAACTAATAAATTCTTATTATAATACTATAAGGTTATGTTTTGAGGAAAACTCATATAAGTAACTAATAAAACCTTATACTAAGTAATAAATTCTTATTATAATACTATAAGGTTGTGGTTTGATGTAAACTCATATAAGTAACCAATAAAACCTTATACTAAGTAATAAATTCTTATTAGAATACTATAAGAGTATGTTTTGATGAGAAATCATATAAATAGCTATTAAAACCTTATACTAAGTAATAAATTCTTATTATAATACTACAAGGTTATGTTTTGAGGAAAACTCTTATAAGTAACTAATAAAACATTATACTAAGTAATAAAATCTTATTATAATACTATAAGGTTATGTTTTGAGGAAAACTCATATAAGTAACTAATAAAACCTTATAATAAGTAATAAATTCTTATTATAATACTATTAGGTTATGTTTTGATGAAAACTCATATAAGTAACTAATAAAACCTTATACTAAATAATAAATTCTTATTATAATACTATAAGGTTATGTTTTGAGAAAAACTCATATGAGTAACTAATAAAACCTTATACTAAGTAATAAATTCTTATTATAATATTATAAGGTTATGTTTTGATGAAAACTCATATGAATAACTAATAAAACCTTATAGAAAGTAATAATTTCTTATTATAATACTACAAGGTTATGTTTTGAGGAAAACTCATATAAGTAACTAATAAAACCTTATACAAAGTAATAATTTCTTATTATAATACTATAAGGTTATGTTTTGAGGAAAACTCATATAAGTAACTAACAAAACCTTATACTAAGTAATAAATTCTTAATAGAATACTATAAGAGTATGTTTTGATGAGAAATCATATAAATAGCTATTAAAACCTTATACTAAGTAATAATTTCTTATTATAATACTATAAGGTTATGTTTTGAGGAAAACTCATATAAGTAACTAATAAAACCTTATACTAAGTAATAAATTCTTATTATAATACTATTAGGTTATGTTTTGCTGAAAACTCATATAAGTAAGTAATAAAACCTTATACTAAATAATAAATTCTTATTATAATACTATAAGGTTATATTTTGAGGAAAACTCATATGAGTAACTAATAAAACCTTATACTAAGTAATAAATTCTTATTATAATACTATAAGGGTATGTTTTGATGAGAAATCATATAAGTGACTACTAAATGTTGAATAAAACATTAAATTAACTAGTAAATTCTTATTAGAATACTACAAGAGTATGTTTTGAGGAAAACTCATAAAAGTGACTAATAAATGTTGAATAAAACCTTATATTAACTAGTAAATTCTTATTAGAATACTATAAGAGTATGTTTTGATGAGAAATCATCAAAGTTAATAATAAATGTTCAATAATGCATTATATTAACTGGTAAATTCTTATTAGAATACTATAAGTGTATGTTTTTAGGAAAACTCATATAACTGACTAATAAATGTTGAATAAAACCTTATATTAACTAATAAATTCTTTTTATCTGATTTTTTTTATACCAAACCTTAAAATATGAAAATTGATATTTAAAAAATTCGCGTAAGATACAGATACTGAACTAGTTTAATGATGTTGTGTTAAATATTATAAAAACATATAAATATCTAATTGAATTTGTTAAAAAAAATTATTTGAAATATATATTGCATAATAAATAGTTTTATTAATAGTTTTATTTTATAGATATAAATTGTGAAGGAAAAAAAAAATTTCACACTCCCAAAATTATTTTACTGCCCTAAAAGAGTATGTTGAGCGGGAAATTTCCCCCCAAAATTTTGGTCAAAATTTAAAGTGGTATCTAATAAGGCTCAACCCTAAAATTTCACAAAGCAGAGGCGCCTCTTCTCTTCCGCCTTCTCCTCGGATCCCGCCGCTTCTTCCTTCCTCCTCCTTCCTTCCTCCTCCTGGTCTCGTATCCCCGCCGCTTCCTATCGCGTCTTGTGTTGCCGCCTCTTCCTCGGCTTTGCGAAGTCCGGCGCGCCTCCTCCTTCCTCCTCCTGGTCTCGTATCCCCGCCGCTTCCTATCGCTTCTTGTGTTGCTGCCTCTGCTTCGGCTTTACGAAGTCCGGCGCGCCTCCCCCTCGGCTTTGCGAAGTCAAGCGCACCTCCCCCTCGGCTTTGCGAAGTCCAGTGCGCCTCCCCCTCGGCTTTGCGAAGTCCAGTGCGCCTCCCCATCGGCTTTGCGAAGTCCGGCGCTGCCTCCTGTCTTCAGATCTTGAATCGCCGTCCTGTCTTCATCCTCGGCCTCCCATGGCTAACTTTTTCGCTCTCTGTCCTCCTTCCCTCTCGATTCCAACCTGTTGGCTCCTCACCTCTTCCTCGGTAAAGCCCCTTTCACCCGCCGACGAGTCTACGCCCCCCACCCCCGACGCCTACCGGAGACGACCACCATCCACCTGAGCCAAGGTTTGTCACTCACTCTCCTTTCGTGTTTCATTCTCCCTTCGAGTTCAAGCTGATGTCTCACTCTCAGATCTAATTTTTAGATCCGTCCTCAAGTGAACTTCTTCTTCATTGTGGGCTCGCCGGCTCGGTCACCACTGCAGTCACCAAACTAGGTTCGTCTCTCCTAGTCTCCTCCTCAGTCCGAATCAAGTCATTGTGTGTTTTTAATTCTCACTTGTTAGGTTGTTTTTAATTCTCACTTCTTGTTGCTAGTGGTACCCAAGAGGAAATTGGGGTTTGGAGTGGTATTACTGATGCTCCCTTTGTAGATTTTTTGGGGTTTTGAAAGCTATTTATGAGTTTGGGGCATTTCTGGTTTTTTGGTGTGTTGATTTGGTTTTTGAATTTGATATGCAGGACTTGTTCAGGAGTTGTGTTTTGGAGGATTTCACATCGATCGATCGGTTGTTATCTCCATGAGACAAAATTATCTCTCTTTACTTAGATTATTGTAAATTTTTTTGTAAGGTCGGTCTATACTCAATGAGTTTGGTTTGTTTCCCTTTCCATTAACATTTTTTTGACCTGCTTATAATGTATAAAATTTATTTATGTATTTATATATATTTTTAATATCATATGTATATATAATGTTTCCAAAATTATTTACGAAAATTGCTAAAAAATCACAAAACAAATTAAAATCGGCATCATCCACGACTATAGCAACGGACTCGACTAAACTCATGACCTGTTTGTAGCCACGAACCCAGCAACGAACTTA
The DNA here is from genome assembly GCA_037127255.1 of Persicaria tinctoria. Lineage (NCBI taxonomy): Eukaryota > Viridiplantae > Streptophyta > Magnoliopsida > Caryophyllales > Polygonaceae > Persicaria > Persicaria tinctoria. The sequence goes on from JBANSL010000010.1 coordinate 26,095,073, forward strand.
GCAACGACTTCAATTTTCGAGGCTGTTTACAAACCGGGTTCGTAGCCACAGTCACGGCATATGTCATCCACTATTAGCCACGGACGTAGCCACGGCAATAAAATATTCGTTGCTAAAAGCTGTGGCTGACGCCCGTCGCTATTTAGCTGCGAGGCATATAGCAAGGGATGGCCCGCCCGTGGCTGATTCCGTGGCTAAACCGGTTAGCAACGGACATTCGTGGCTAAATCCATTGCTATTTTCCGTAGCTATTTCCTGCGTTTTTAGTAGTGAGAAGTCTAAGTCGTCCATAAAACCAAACAACATAAAACTAGGGTTTAATTAATCGAAACGGCACCGCGCTATTGACCCATGCTGCGGTCGTGGTATATGCTGCAGCCGCGACACCTGCTCCTTCTCCAAACCGCGACATGGTTGCTCTGCTGCGGCCACATCACTCCTGCTGCGGCCGCGGCACATCCCACTGACAGGTCTTCTTGTCCTTGCCGAGAGAACTCCAGGTATGTCTCCTTCATTCCTTGCGTCAAGTGTGACTGTCTCTTGTATTCCTCTTCAAGATATTGCATCTCCCAAATGTGTTCCGATTCAATCTGCAAGATAAACACAAATTTGCGAAGAATCTGAACTCATCCAAAATAATCGCAAGATGCAAATTAACTACAAAGTATGAACGAAATGCAACCTAACTAAACTAAAAATGTCTATAATGCCTATCTAAGATATGCATTATCAAATTCTCCCACACTTAACCTTTGCTTGTCCTCAAGCAATGACAGAATGAACATGAATCAATGCATCCTACAGGAAATCTCTTCAAGTTTCAACCTCATCAAAAAGCAACATTATAGCAGGTGAAAACATAAACCAAGCAAACAAACGTCATAACATGTATTCTAGTGATCAAAACTTAGAAGTAGACATCATCTAACCTCACTAGAAATATGTGTTTCACTCATGTGTTTAGACTTTAAGGTACAACTCTCAACTCAAACCAATCATGCACTAAACTCATAGACATTGACCACCATATCACCAAATATCTGCCGAAATGTCATTACTTGCGGGACACAATAAAGACAACTAAATAAAATATGACACTTTTTTTTTCCTTTTCTTTTGTTTTCTTTTTTCTTTTTTTTTCTTTTTTCTTGTCTTGGTGCTTTCCTTACACGAGGCACAAACATGGGTTTCATGAATGGCCCCGGTATATCAATATTTCAACCTACTAATATGAAGTCCACTTGAACATCTTTTGATGCAAGTTGCAAAATTGGGTGTCATGAATGAACCTGGTTACTCAACGATCAACCTTCCTTTCCTAGTGGATAGTTTTCAACACCATTTTGCGTGAATCAAACCTATGGGTGTCATGCGTAGACCCGGTTACTAAGTGCATCAACCATTGCTACCTTATTTCACTAAGTATGCACAACTTCAAACAAAAGACTCAAAATGTAAACATAAACTCCGCAAGCAACAAACATGTGAGTCGGTCTTGAAAAATAGATACTGCAGTCAATGCCAAGAGATAGCAACACAGGGAGAGTAATTCACACAATTAAGCAAAAGATTTGAAATAAGGCTAAACATTCTCACAAGGTCATGTTTTTAGGACTTCAATCATACTTTAGCTCAATCATACATGCTCAATTATAATTGCTAGCTCATGTTCCAAAAAAAAATCAAATAAAAACAAGGCCAAAACATCCATAACTCAATTGGATTTATATGATCATGCTTGAAATTTAAATTAGAGGACAAACTAAGGTAGATGGGTATTTGAATAACACATATGTATGCAATGCATGCTTGTTTTTTAGATTTTTTGGATTTTTTTTTAATCCAAAAATGAAAAATTAAATAAGCTAAACAGAAATTAAATTGACTTAAACAGCAATTACATAAACTTAAACATGGTGCAGAAAATTAAATATGAACTCCTAAATGACAATATATACATAATCCTTCTCCCCCACACTTAGAGGTTTCAGTGTCCTCAATGAAATAGTACAGACAACCAAAATAAATCAGATAAAGTCAGGGTGAATGAGATGGAAACTAACCACTCACTGGTGCGGAGGCTGGTAGGGTGGAGACTAGTAGGGTGGAATATGCGGGTACTGCTGGTGAAGGTAGTAGGACTGCTCTCTCTGCATCTCCTCCATGTTGTAGGTCATCTCCTGCACATTGCGATCGACGTCGTGGAGGGTGAACTTGGAGGAGTCCTGGCGCATAGACATACGATGAAACTCTGTGAACATGTGGTCACGCCAGACATCATCATCAGCAGAAGAGCGAGGCCCTGTAGAAGAGCCAGCAGCGTACTATGCATTCCCCATGTGATAATCGGTCTGTGCAGGGGCATCCTCCTGGTCCTCGTCGTCAGCATCCTCCTCATCATCATCATCATCACCCGAGAGGTAGAGGGAGACGTTGGAAGGGCCATAAGGCAAGCCCCGAGGTAGTCTCAGTCGGTGCTCTCCATGCTTCCCTGACTTCCAGATGAAGCCCATCGCCTCAGAGCCCTCAATCAGATAGGCCCTCCTCAGCTGTTCCTCTGTATAGGTGTACCCACCAGACATAGGTACACCGCACTGTGTTGGCTCATGATAGCAGTGGGCGATGAGGCTGATCATGCCTCCCAGACCAATTCTCTCTTTCTTCTTTCTATGGATCCTCAGACAGCTCTCAACAAAGATATCAACCCAGTATGGCGTACCATGGGACTTGGGAGCAAGACTCCATAACCAAGACAAATCATCGGCGGGCACTTTGTTCACATCGCCTTGGCCGCTGAAAGACATGGCCAAGACTTTGTGAACCAAACGAAGGCACGGGTGGACGAACTTATAGTTATACTCGCCTTTGTGTCCATCAAATGCAGAACCAGTTGCTGCATACCAGAAGTCATGACGCTGCTGCTCCGATGCTAGGAAAGACCAATCTGGGGTGGGTGCCTGCGTGATTCCAAAGACCTCTCTCAGCTGGTCAGAAGAACAAACGTGGGTCTAGTCCATCAAATGGAACCGAATCCTAGAATCGTCCACACGCTCCAGCGTGACTAGAAACTCCCACGCTAGCTCAGCATATGTGGGGGCACTACAGTCTATGAATGCCCCCAAACCCCCCATGAGCGAGCATCTGATGTGTGACGCCCAACATTCCTACCCTCTGTAAGGTAGGGATATTAAAGAACTTGGTATGTGCAAATCTCTTCGGATCAAAGCTCTGATATGCCTTCCTTTGTTCTCTAGACATAGATCTCAATCGGCGCACCATTTTCACAAGATTTCAGCAATAAAATACCAATCCAAACAGATCCAAAATCCAACCACAAACTCAGACACACCTCAAGCAAATAAACCAAATCCAATCCTCCAACCAAACCAAATTCAAAAACACCAAATAATTCTCAAGCTAAACCACCCAATCCTTCAAACCAACCCCAAATCTCAATAGCACACTAACACACTAAGAACAAGGGATAAACACACCACAACTCCAAAACACCACACAACTAGAAAAGTTCAACAAGGGCCAAACCTTGAGGCGGCTACACTCGCGACAGCCGCAGCGTCCGGCGGAAGACGCAGCACGTTCGGGAGCGGGGTGTGGGCGGCGCTGCAGGCATGGCGTGCCGGGGTCCTTCATTCCGAGTATAGATCCGGCCGAGTGATGTTGATGGTGTGTAGATCCGGTCGAGGTAGATGCAGATCCGGTGTCGGTGTCGACGGGGGAGAGGATTCAGGCGAGGGATGTTATAGAAGGAGAAGAATGGGAGGAAGGCTATGGAGGAAGGAGAGCTATGGAGAAGGTGACGACAGATTTAGGAGAAAAAAGGGGATAGGCTTGAAGAAATGGATTCCCGTGACCTCTTTGTCTTTTTTTTTTGTAGAACTCCGAAAAATGGCGAAAGGGATCACGGGGAGGTGATGCGGCGGCCGCGGCACATCAAAGAAGCTACGGGGGTAGCGGATTGTTGCGGGCGCTGCACGATTGATATGTCGTGGCCGCGGCATGGTTACTACAGGCGTTGTATATGATGCAGTAGCAGCTGTATCATCGTTTCCCCTATTGTCTCGACTTCCCTCTTGCTTCTTCATGAGTTGTTAAAAAAATCCAAGCGAAACAAAAGCAAAGCAACAAGAAAACTACCTAAAGATGAATAATTGAAAAGGAAAGAAAAACTTACCTCGGGTTGCCTCTTGAGAAGCACCTTGTTTCAAGTCTTTGGCTCGACGTAATGGCCCTTGATTGGCGTAGGTTCCTCCACCAGGGTCACCTGCACTTGTCATCTCATTGCCAAGTGCGGGCACTCTTGGAAGATGTAGCTTTCTGTCCAAACATTCATCCATTACCATTAGCTTCTCTCATTGAGCTAGTCCTGGGGGCTGTCCTGAAATCACAAAAGCTTACACACCATTTGAAATTAGTTTCTCGTAAGGGGAAAGTGTGGGCTTAAACGGATTAACATAACCATCAACACCTATGATGAGTTCTTCTTTTCCTAAAGACTGTAGTTTGTTAGGGGGCTCAAATTTCAAGAAAATATTTTCCTTAGGTGTCTCTAACAAATCACAAAAATTAGTGTTGTGATCAATATTGTTAGCAATAGGCATATCTAAAAAATATTCAGGAGAAAGCTTAACATAATTAAAGAGAGAGAATTCTATCTTTCTTCCATCAAACTCCATAGTCAATAAACCTTCACAACAATCAATTTTCATTTTCGCAGTTTTCAGGAATAATCTTCCTAGTATAATGGGTGTTTCTGGGGCTCCCTGCTTCATATCTAAAACAAAGAAATCAACAGGGAAAATCAAATCATCCACCATAACCAAAACATCTTCAATAACGCCTCTTGGCCTGATTTGTGATCGATCAGCAAGTTGCACTGTAACCCCAATATCAGTTAGAGCACCCAAACCCAAAGACATGTACATGTTATAGAACACCACATTAATTGAGGCTCCTAGATTTAGCATGACTTGTTTGAATCTAGTATTCCCAATTGCACATGGAATTGTAAACATATCTGGGTCTCCACACTTTTCAGGCAATTTCTTTTGCAACACAGCAGAGACATTTTCATTCAAGCTTACCTTTTCATTCTTTTTCAATCTTTGCTTCTTCTTGATGGTGCACAATTCCTTAAAAAATTTAGCATATCTAGGAATGCTCTTAATCAATTTGAGTAAAGGAATATTTACCTCGCACTTGCTGAATGTCTCAAAGATCTCCCTATCGTTCTCATACCTTCGTGTATCCTTCAGGGCTTCCGGAAATGGAGGAACCGGCTTTGGAGTCTCCAAAGGTAAGGAAGAAGAAGAGGGAGAAGAAGAAGAAGAAGGAGGAAGAGAAGACGAAAAAGGCGTACCTCTCACCGAAGGTTCGGTGGGAGCACTGGCTGCAGGCGCGACACTCTGATGCGGCCGCCGCACGATTGATATGCCGCGGTCGCGGCATGGTTGCTGCGGCCGCCGCACCGTACTGCTTCCGTCGTCTTCGTCCATTACATCTATTTCTTCGTCCATGATTTCTTTATCGTCCTCTTGAGGTGTGATAATTAGTTCCTTTCCACTCCTAAGCGTTATTGCACTGACATTCTCCATAGGATTCTCAATCGTTTGCGATGGGAGCTTTATTGAGTCATTTGCCTCTTTTGCGCTTAGTAGTTGAATGATTTGACTCATCTGATTCTCCAGGTTCTTAGATCGTTCACCTTGGTCCAAGACTGCTTGTGCGAGGGTCTTGGTGCACGTCTTTAAGTTCTTTGTGTGTTCAGCCTGGTTCATGACGAATTGTGTGAGGGCTTGTAGTGGGTTTCCATCAGGTGCACTTGCCTGAGGTTGTCCTCCCTGACGAAGGTCCAACTGTTGTTGTGGCCTTACCTAATGCACTCCTTGTTGATTGAAAGGTTCTTGGTAGTTGCCATAACCATAGCTCTGCTGATAGCCTCTATTGTAGTTATTATTGTTGAAGTGCCCAGGATTACCAAAGTTGCCTTGCCTAGGCCTTTGTGGAGAAAAATTCTCAATTGCATTCAACTCAACACTAGTTTCTTGCAAAGTTGAGTACATCTCCATAGGATGGGATGGATAGCTGTAGGATTCACATATTTTCAATTGCTGAGATGCTCTGTAAACTACCAGCTTTTTGATCATCTCTTTCATCTCTGCCATGTCAGTTTGTAATGCAGCCACTGGGGCATCAACAGCAAGTACACCTCTAGCACGAGTGCTCTTGTTGAACTGCCTAGAGGCCTCAGAGAGCTCCTTAAACACTTCCCAAGCTGCAACAGGCGTCTTATTCAGCATGTTTCCCCCACAACAGGAATTCACCGTTTTGCGCTCTCCATCAGTAAGCCCATTGAATAAGAAGAGAACCAGATCCTTTTGAGAGTACCCATGACATGGGCAGCTAGCGCAGAGTTTCTTGAAACGCTCAAAGTACTCATAAATGGACTCCGTCGCGTACTGCTCAATGCTGCTGATTGACCTTTTCAAGGCATTTAGCTTTGTTGCAGGGAAGTACATCTCTAGGAAGACTCTCTTCATCTCAGCCCAAGTAGTAATAGATCCAGGTGGTATATAGAAAAACCACTCATTCGCATCATCCTTCAAAGAGAAGGGAAAAGCTCTCAGCTTGATTTGCTCTGCAATGACGTTCTCGGGTTTCATCCCAACTACCATAGTATGGAACTCCGACAGATACTTGTGGGGGTCCTCCCCACTCAACCCATGGAACTTGGGTAACAGATGAATTACCCCAGATTTCAGCTCAAAATTTACTCCTTCCCCAAGTGCATTGAATTGGATTGCTAAGGGTTGTTGTGCCAGATCAGGAGCAGTAAGCTCCTTTAGAGTACGATTTGCGTCGTTAGACATTTCTGCAATGCTTTCTACAAAAGAAGAATTCGTAGCACATGTATAGACCATATAAGACGGTCAACACCAAATTTAGCACCAAAAACCAATGTTCTAAAAAACGCTTGGCGGGTGCTTGGCGGTAGGGTAGAGTTAAGGGTCTAAGCGGGGTGTAGGTGGATTTTATGGCGGGTCTTTTAAGTCTAGGCGGGTTTCGACAACCATGGCGGCCTTGGCGGTGGGGCGAGGTTAAAGGTTTAGGCGGGGGTCTAGGCGGGTCATGAAGGGTTTTTTAGAACAATGCCAAAAACACACGAATTAAAAAAAAAATCCCTAGCAACAGCGCCAAATTTGACAGAGGGAAAACCCGTCGTTGATCCGTCAAAGAAACTCAAACCTATAACTAGTATAGCAATAAGTAAGAGTTCGATCCACATGGAAATTTGTAATTCAAGTATGATTCAAGTGTCAATTAGGTAACCAAGGAGGAGGTTTTTGAGTGTGAAAGTTCCGCCTTTTATCAAAGCGGATTGATGAAAGCAAAGTAAATGAATTTGGTTTAGACAATTATGAGAAGCAATTCTACCTATAATTTTCCACTTTATTTGGTTGAAGCGATCCTTGTAACTTCTTCTGGTCCTATTAAGTTTCCTATGAATGCCCTTGTCCCGACCTAATATAGTTACTAGTCCAATCAGTCCTAGAAACCCTTATCAATCGAACATTCCCTAAACAAGAATTTAACCCAATTTATAGGTTTAAGTTCAGAGATTAGCCAATGTATTTGCAGTCCCTAAAGAGGGATTTAACAACACATCCTACTTCCTACTTTTCCAATTAGTTCAATCAGCCCTAAAGGGACAAGGTTGCTACTTGGGTTAAGGTTCACAATTAGAAATCTACAAAACCTTAGCAATTGAATTGATCTAACGAGTTGATCGGGCAAGATAGAACAAATCAATAAACAATCAAGCACGAAGAAGTAGAAGCATTCAAATATAGGAAACAAGGAACGAGAATTAGAAACTCACAATCAATTCAAATAAAGCTTCAAATTTTAGGCAGAACAGATGAGTTTAGTTCCTCATGGAAGACATCGCTCAAATCTCTAAATTGTCTGATGAACGTAGAATAGAATAGAAGTATTCTGAAATAAACAATAATCGGCCTATAAGAAGTCTAAGTCAGCCATAAAACCAAACAACATAAAACTAGGGTTTAATTAATCGAAACGGCGTCGCGCTGTCGACCCATGCTGCGGCCGCGGCACCTGCTCCTTCTCCAACCCGCGACCTGGTTACTCTGTTGCGGCCACGACACATCCCGCTGCCAGGTCTTCTTGTCCTTGCCGAGAGAACTCCAGGTATGTCTCCTCCATTCCTTGCTTCAAGTGCCAATGTCTTTTGTATTCCTCTTCAAGATATTGCATCTCCCAAATGTGTTAAAAATGCATATAATGCCTATCTAAGATATGCATTATCAATGCACTTAGAGTTATTTATCGAAACGTTTATATTCCTATTTGCCGGATTTGGAGAAAGCCTTGTCTTTTATCGATAAAGATTTTGTCTTTTGCGATTCATTGATTTCACTTGCATGGTCGTCATTATGGTAATCCCTGTCTTTGTAAGATTTTTTATCATATTTGTTTACTTTCGTTATATTTTCGTTCGTTGAGTTCTCGAAAAACTCAACAGCCCTTGTTATTTCTGACCATCTTTCTTATCCATCCTTTTATTCTTCGGCCATCTTTGTCGACGCCCACAGTTACTATTGTTTCCCTCGACATCGACTGTCTCTCAATCGACATCGAGTGCATTTGGATTGACTGACAGTTTTCTGAGCCAGTTAACATCGAGCCACTGACCACTCGACATCGAGTCTCCTCTCCCACTCGATATCGATTGTTTTTTTTTGCATCTGCATGAATTTACCCGAGATCGACAGACCCTGACTCGACATCGACTGAACTCAGTTGATATCAAGTGTCTTCTGAGTCGATACATAATGTGGATTTTCACTGCTTAGGATTCCGTTGACACACTTCCTCGTGGATCGATCCTGACTCCTACCACTACAGCGGGAGGAAGTCTTGTAATTTATTTGCGCGGACTGGAGATTGGTTTGATTTATATTTGATATTTATTCGACTTGATTTCCTCCTAACATGTGTAAGTTTAGCTTTGACGACAAAATCAAAATAATTAGCCGGTATAATAATCACACAGTACTATGATTAAGCCATTAAATCCAAATATAAGTTTTTAAAATTGCATAACTTCTTATCTAATTGTCGAAATGATTAGTATAAACTCTCATTTTAAAACTCTCGAGATGAATTATAGTATGTGAATATTAATATAAGTAAAATATAAAATCATTATAGTCTATTGAAACAAAATTAAAGTGATTAATATACCTTTAATTTTTAAACATTCATAACTTTTAAAACATTCATATCGTTTTACGCAGAACCAGTATTAGCGGAACCTATAGTGAAGTAGAAGATTTCCATTATGTGATCCACTCTACAACACAAAAATATTTTGACATTTATTTAATTTTAAAAAAAAATTATTTTTGTATTGTTAACCTATATTTTTTATATTTCATAAAATTTTATTTTGAAAAATTAAAAAGGCAATATTTAATTAACAAATTATAATTATTAAAAATTTCAAAACATGAATGATTTATCAAAATAAAATTTTATGAATATATAAAAATAGATGTCAGTAATATAAATATATTTTTTAATTTTTTTAAGATTAAATAAATCCCGAAATATTTTTGTGTTATAGAGATTGAATCACTCAGGCATAAGAAAACCATTCTGGAATGGCTCACCGGAAAGGACTTGTGGGTAGTACCCATAAGTCTCCGGTTCGATCTCCAGAATGACCGCTCTTTATTTACCTATTCCGACTTAGGCATAAGAAGGGAGAAGGCCAGAAGGGGAAGGGGAAGGGGTGGACTGGGCCCACTTCTTCCAAATCATACACCTTGAAATACAAGGAATATAACAGCCTGTGCCTCTCTTTAAGCAGCTGTGAATTTATTGTGTGATCCCTCCCTCTTAGCTTCCTTTCTCTCTTCTTCTTCCCCTCCCCCTACAAACCCACCTCTCAAACAACACAACCCACCGACACCGCCACCGCTGCCACATAATGATCAAAACCACCTTCCTCCCAAGCAGGACCCAATCCCTGCCGGTGTCTCAGCCGGAGCTGCCATCCGAAGATCAGCCACAAGGCCAGCTCAGAAGGAGGCTGTCCTCCCTCTCCCTCCAGATCCAGCCTTCTTCCTCCACCGCCTACACGTGGGCCCTACACCGATCCAAGTCGCTCTCCTCCATGGGGGAGAACGCCGGCAGCTCCCTCAAGAAATGGTGGGAGTGGGGGTGGGGGTGGATCCTCTCCAGGAAGCCTGCCTTTGCTGTGGATCTGGAGCTCAATGAGGAGGAGAAGCACTTCGTTGGGACCAACAACAAGGGAAGCTGGAAACATGTCTTTTATAAGATCAGAGGTGAGTTTAGGAGGATCTTATTAGGGTCTGATAATCAAGGCCTCCCTTTGAGCTTCAGGTATGATCATCCCAATTCCAAGAGCTTTGATGGTGTTTCTGCTTTCAGGAGATCAGCCACCCTCCATTGAGATTAATTGTAATTTCATGGGGTGCTTTAAGGGTATTTTGGTCATTATGTATAAATAATCAAGAAGATCGATGGAATATTTGTAATCAAACTTGTCATGGGTAATTTTTATTGTTCTTTGTGTTCATGTTGATGGGAGATTAATTAATTTCATGAAGGTATGTGTGTATGTAATTACAATATATGTCCTACAAGTTCCATCAAGGAAAATATGATTTTGTATTTGTTTCATTCAACAATTTGTTTAGTTATAATATGATGATATATTTTTTAGTTGTTGCTATTTTGCCATTTTTCATGTTTTTTATTTGTGTCGGTACATATTAAAATTTAAGCTTTTTTTTAAAGAATATATTTGGAATTGGAGCTGTTCTCCATGTGCAATCGATTTTGATGTAATTGATTTTAATAAAATTATTTATTGCTCACAAATATTTCATGTGTCGGTGACTCAATGCAACTTTACCAAATCTATTAATCACACATTATTTTTTAGCTAACAGGTACATGTAGCCAGGGGCGGGGCTAGCGGTGATCGGGGTGCTCGCTCCGGCAAGAAAAAAAAATAATAAAAAAAAAAATAAAATATATATATATATATATATATATATATATATATATATATATATATATATATATATATATATTCTATATAGAGGTTGGGTCATGTGTTAACAACTCTTACGGTGTTAAATGTTAACAAATCAATATTCGGTAAAATTTATGAAATATTCATCACAGTCACTCAATTATTCATCAAAGCTTAAATTTTAACACCGTAAGAGCTGTTAACATTTGATCCATATTCTATGATCCATATTTTATATATATATATATATATATATATATATATATATATATATATATATATATATATATATATATATATATATATATATATATATATATATGGATCATATATATAGGGTTTACTTCAAATGTAAAAACTCCTTAACGTGTAAAATTTGCTTATCGCGTAAAATTAGCTAATGGACCTAATTTAATTACTAATGGGCCTAATTTAATTACTAATGGGCCTAATTTCATGAGTATGATGTCTGCCCCCCTCCCCATGCGTGTGCCCCCCTTGCCCCCCCTTCTCGGACCCGATTTTTTTTTAAAAAAATATTTTTTTTAAGTTTTTTTTTTTTTTTGCCCATAATTTTTTTTTTCGTGATAGTACTTTCTGCTGTGCAAGTATAACTTGCTTTTGTGCACATATAACATCTTATTGTGCAAATATAAGTTTATTTTGTGCAGACAAATAATTCATTATGGGGTAAATAGGTAAATGCGCCTATTTCAATTATAAATTTTTTTAATTGAAATATGTTTAATTTATGGGTAAATTGGTAAAAATGTCTAATTTTATGGGTAAATGCACTTTTCCCCGTTTTCGATACCTTTTGTGCAACTGTGAAGTGCATTTGTGCAACTGTGGAGTGCATTTGTGCAACTGTGTGAGTGTATTTGTGCAACTGTGAAGTGCATTTGTGCAACTGTGGAGTGCATTTGTGCAACTTTAATTGTGCAAATTTAAAGTATGATACAATTGTGCAAATTTAAATTACAATTGTGCAAAAGTAAGATACAATTGTGCAGATGAAGAATACAATTGTGCAAATGTAAGATCATAATGCGCATTAATAAGTCAAAAGATGTGTTTTTGAAATCGATGTTTTAATTTTTTTTTTTTACTTTTGAGAGTTTGGGTTCATCTCTCGGATAATTTAGGTTGATAAATGTAAGTTTGAAATCGATTTTTTTACGTATAAACTTTTAAAATTAAAGTGCATAAATAAGATTAAAATGTGCATAATTAAGGTTAAAAAGTGCATAACTTAGATTATAATGTGCATGATTAACAATTTGCGATTGTTGCGCTCTTGTTTATTATGTAACCTATGTGGGATTTGAACCCACATCTTTTGTGCAAACGCACATTGCTCTACCAATTGAGCTAATAGGCTAAATGATGATTTTTATGCTAAAATAGAAGAACCTAATCGACCTAAAGCATATTGCAATAAAACTATAAAATTCAATTAGCTCATGATTCACAAACAATTTGACAATGCTATAAACATGAAATTAGCTCCAAATCAACCCAACAACACAACCATATCATCAGTTTAAGTCAATTTTGCTTTTGGCAAAAAGCCCCAAATTCTAAAACATATCGCAATCTAAAATTCTAAAATTCAATTAGCTCATGATCCATAAACAATTTGACAATGATATGAACATGAAATTATCTCAAACTCAACCCAACAACACAACCATATCATCAATTTCAATCAATTTGGCTTTTGGCAAAAAGCCCCAAATTCTAAAACATATCGCAACCTAAAATTCTAAAATTCAATTAGCTCATGATCCATAAACAATTTGACAATGATATGAACATGAAATTAGCTCAAAATCAACCCAACAACACAACCATATCATCAATTTCAATCAATTTGGCTTTTATCAAAAAGCCCCAAATTCCGCTCCTAAATCAAACCCTAGGTTTTCAATCTCAACCTAAATCATTCAAACAATCCAAATAACTGTAATAAACAAGTTTAGAGTTAGAAATCATACCAAATTCGAGTGGAAACAAGGAGAAAAATCGGGATTTCGAAGGTATTTCGAGCCAAAAGGATCGATTAGCGCGCGTTGTTGGGGAAGATGGCTCGGTGTGGGCTCGGCTGGGCACGGACCAAGGGGGTTCCGGGCTCGGGGGGTGCGCCTGAGGGAGGAGGTTCGAGGGTGGTGTGGCTGGTGGGTCAAAGGTGGCTCGACGGGCTTCCATAGGTGAAGATGTCGAACAGGGCAGGCAGGAGGACGGGGGGATTCAGGGCTTGCTGGGTGCGGCTGCAGGGCTCGAACCAGGCGGGTGCTGGGCTCGGGGGGTGCGCCCAGGGGTTGGCTCGAGCGCGGCTAGGCGGTGGTGGTCGGAGGTGGCTCGACGATGTGGCCGGAGGTGGGTGCGCGGCAGCGGGAGACCGAGAGAGAAGCCACTGGGCTGTTGTACGTGGAGCGCGGGATTAAAAAAATAGATTTTACACATTAAGCGGATTTTACACGTTAAGGAGTTTTTACATTTTAAAGCTTCCCTATATATATATATATATATATATATATATATATATAGGGAAGCTTTAAAATGTAAAAACTCCTTAACGTGTAAAATCCGCTTAATGTGTAAAATCTATTTTTTTAATCCCGCGCTCCACGTACATATATATATATATATATATATATATATATATATATATATATATATATATATATATATATATATATATATATATATATATATATATATATATATATATATATATATATATATATATATATATATATATATATATATATATATATATATATTGCACATATTTAGTATTTTAAGGTAAAGTAACTTTAAATGATACTTAAAATAAAAGTGTTATCTAGCTCAAGTGATAATATAAGGAAGAGGAATTAAAAGGTCTTAGGCTGCGTTTGGATTCCAATTGTATTATATTTATAATACAATAGATAAGATAAGGGTTAATTGCACTAAATATCCCGACTTTTATGGATAGTTGCATTTAATATCCCGACCTTGTAAGATTTCACGAAATATCCTGACCTTTGGTGTTAGTTGCGCTCTCTACCCTAGATAGATTTCTTAAATTAAAAAATTACATAAATAATGGAAAAATTACACAAAATCACCCATATTCATAAAATATTTTCAATAAACTTAACCCCTAGTATATTTAACCCCCCCCCCCCCCAAAAAAAAAAAAACCAAAAATCATTTCTAATAGATAACATCTACTCCCATAATTATTATAATTATTGAAAATAATTAATTTTATTATTTTTCTTCATAATATATGTTATAAAAAAATCTATGTTTATATATACCGATCTATAAATGTGGATTTGTACATATATTCTCTATATTATTATTATTATTATTATTATTATTATTATTATTATTATTATTATTATTATTATTATACTCCAAATAGTATAGAATCTTTTTGGTCCATATTATTTTATATACACTAAAACTAATACATAACATCTTATGTGGAATCTTGTGAATGAATCTTAAGAAAATATTTCTCATCTAAATTCCATAGCATTAAAAAAAGATTCTATAAAAAAATGCTAACTATACATATATGGAATATAATACTTTTTAAAAATAAAATATAATATAATTTTTTAAAAAGAAATAGTAAAATATGGAGTATATGATAACTATTTATAATTAATAAAGATATGATAAACATATATTAAAAATAGGAAAATTTGGTATATACTCATGGAAACTTGATTAATTGGGCATATAATATGGTACTTACATATTAATCTTACATAAATTATAACTATGGCTTTATAAAATAAATTTTTAAGGAATATAAAATATAATAAGAAACAAGTTTATTTTTAAATAATCGATCTTATTTTAATTTTTTAGAGCACGCATTTTTATATGTTTGGTATAAATTTCCTTTTTATTTTGATTAAAATAGAGATTGTTGAATTTTTTTATATAAATATGGGTGCTTTTGTGCAATTTTTCCATTATTTGTGTAATTTTTTAATTTAAGAAATCTATCTAGGGTAGAGAGCGCAACTAACATCAAAGGTCAGGATATTTCGTGAAATCTTACAAGGTCGGGATATTAAGTGCAACTATCCACAAAGGTCAGGATATTTAGCGCTATTAACCCATAAGATAATGTTTAATTACCATAATTTTTAAGGTGTTTAAATTAAAGACATTTTTGGATTTCACGATGTATTAATAACACAATTATTTTTTCTCGATTTATGTGATTATTTGATTAAATTATTTTTTCCATCGATTTTTACGGGATTTGTATTTGTAAAATCAAACAATTACATAAAACGATGTAAAATATCCGACAAAAGTATAAATCAAACAAAACATGCTATGTAATTTTGGATAAATAATTCACCTCTTACTGTATTAATTAATTTTTGTTTTAAGAGAAAGTGTATTCTTGTTGGTGGTATGTTGATTTTCTAGAAGGAGGTGAGATATCCATTTCATGGATGAAATTTCAATGTCCAAGTATTTTGAGATATCCAACGTTGATTCTGCGTAGTGCGTACTAATTTTCTGACTTTCATAAGACTTTGAAATGAATTTTAATTTGTTGTTGAAATTTCAAGAAATATTTGGGGAAAGTGGTTGATTAATTGGCATAAATAATTCATTTGAGAAAATCCATCCCCATCTTTCTCGCCGTTCCGCCGATTAAAGAAGCCCCATCCATAGATTCCGATTTGGATCTCTCTGACCGCTCAAATAAAGGAGAAGAAATTAAATCGAGATTTAAGATTTCTTTCCACACAACACACACGCTTACATGAGGGGAGTAGGGGCCGATTTACATCAATTGTGTGTGGGACCTACCTGCTTTTAATTAAAAAAAACTAAACAAAATCCTTTTTAATCTCATCCCTTCATTACCATTTGATCAATGACTCACAATTGTGCACAAGGTACACCCTAAGCCTTGTGCACAATTGATCTACTCTCTCTCAATATATATATATGGGTCCGGTGAGAACACCCCGTAAGATAGAAACTAGGAACAAATCTTGACCACACCTTTAAAACAAATCAAAGGCCTACATTAAATCTTAATTTTTAGTTTTTAAAAAAGGAAAATTATTGCCCCCCACTCACGCGCAGTAAATCAAGGATTTGGCTCCTCTCAAGTACTGTAGGGTGAAGTTCAACAAATCCTAACCATCAAAAGAGAGGTGGGTGGTAAAGATTGCCCCTTTCTTTGGGGCGCACCCCAACCAAATTTATTTATTTTTTCTTTTCCTAAAAATAAAATCTGTGAGGATAAAACTAACTTGATGGTGCAGTACTGCACCCGAAATCAAACCCGTAAATCAAACCCCCCCCCCCAAAAAAAAAACTTTTTGTACTCCGGTACTTTAATTTCTTTTTCCCTTTTTTGTTTTATTTTATTTATATTTGTTTTATACATAGTATTTGTTTTCTTATTTTTTATATATTAAATTTAATCAAATAACTGTCCCCATAAATACGAATAAGATATTTTTTATATTATTCGTATGTAAGATGACGATTGTAATAGTAATATTATTCGGTTAAAATTATATTATTCGGTTTGATTAGAAAGATTATTCTGTTAAATTTGAGAGATTATTCAGTTAAATTATAAATATTATTCATATGTAAGATGATTATTGAACTAGTAATATTATTCGGTTAAATTTGATAGATTATTCGGTTAAATTATAAATAATATTCGTATGTAAAATGATGATTGTTTACAAATTTATTAGTTTTGGGAAGGTTAAGAGATTATTTGGTTAAATTATATAGATTATTCGTGTATAAGAGGACAATTGTTTACGCGCTTAGATTATTCGATTATAAAGATGATTTAGTTGAAATTAAATTATTCGGTTAAATTAGAAAGATTATTCGAATATAAAGAGCAATTATTCGATTAAATTTTAGAAATTATTTAGTTAAATTAGAAATCATAATATACGGACAACTAGTTGAATTCATAAAATCACCATTAATTTGGAAACACCTAATTAACCAAAACAACAACTGGGTTGGGTACTGTACCGACTAGCTAATTAATTGAAGCAGATGTATTTGCAAAATCAAACCAACGTATGCACAAAACAATTTGGGTATAGAGGGTGAAACACACGTACACTCCCATGAGATTGGACAACCTTTAGTGGTGGGCCCCTAATATTTTTTTTAAAATAAATTCAGAAAATATGGTTTAATCTCAACCCTTCGTTCCTATCTAATCGGTGGCCCAGAATTGTTCCCGCTAGGCCACGACGACCCGCCAACGGAGCGCCAACGACACGACGAGGGTGGGAGGCGGCTAGAACCGAACGGACAAGGACGCGGACGACGTCGGCCGGAACAGCTCCGGAAACCACCCAGAGACCGTCAATGAAGGCTCCAAAATGACGAAGACGACATGGTAGAACACCGGATGTCAACAAACCGCAGAAGCCCCAAATTAATTTTGCAAAAGAAGGGAGACCCGACACCCCTCTCCGGACCGAATGAACCCTAGATCGGACAAGGAAAGGAGACCAGGAACCTGGCTCAATTAAAGCGACAACTCCACACAACAAGAGGAGGAAGGTTATCCAAGAGAGGGGGACAAGGTCGGCGCCGAGGGAGGCTAGAGGTAGGGGTGTGCATAACCAGGTACCCGACACGAACCGGTTAATCGTGTCGGGTACCCGGAACCGTTAAGCCCAAATTCCATGAACCGTACCTGAACCGTCTAAACCCAGGTGCCCGACACGGTTAGGGTATTCGGTTCCGTGTCGGATACCCGAGTACCCGACACGAACTGTCTTCTTCTTCTTCTTTTCTTTTTTCTTTTCTTTTTTTTTTTAATTTGGCTGTCCGTGTGTTGTTATACTGCTTCCTGAGCAATCGAGTCGGTACAGATCGAAATCCCTAAAATTGAACTCTCATATGTAGCGATCGCCGCCGGAGCCTAGATCCGGGAGGTTTTCCGTTGGAATCGGTGAGAGTCAAGCCGACCTGGATGAGTTCCAAAGCATCGACGTTCGATTTCAAAAAATGGTACAGATCGGAAGGGCGGCGACCGACAGCGACATATCTGGCGATGGGCTTGGGCTTGTAAACGACGTCGGGGAACTCGGTATCCATCGAAACAAAGGGGAATTCGTCGATAACTTGAGCAATCAACTCGAATTCCTATTCGAGATTGGAGGACCACACTGATTTTGTGAAATCGAATTCCAATTCGTCGATAACTTGAGCAATCAAATCATTTCAGATCTGCTGAGTTTGAGACTCGAACGCTGATTTTGTGAGAACCTAGGCCTGTTTGCAAGAACTAAGTGAATGCGCTTACATGGAACCAGTTGGGCTAGCGGAGTTTATTGATACAAATGGGATTCTATTTATACTAATATTTTACTTCCCAATCTAAAATTAAAAAAAATAAAATTAAACGGTTCGTGTCGGGTACCCGACAAGGCGAATTGCCCGACCCGAACACGAACCGTTTACAGCCATGTTTTCTCGGTTCTCGTCGTGTTTTTTCGGTTTCGGGTTTTTTCGTGTCGTGTTTTCGTGTCGTGTTTTCGGTTTCGGGTTTTTCTGCACACCCCTAGCTAGAGGAGGAAGACGAGATAGGGGAGATGAAGCTGGCGACGAGGGGGTCATGGATGAACACGAACGAGATCGACAAGAGGCCGCGACTAGAGATGGAAATGAATCGGGTTATGGGTGGATGTACCCATTCCATCACCCGATCCATTAAGAAATTTCCTCCACCCGATCCACCCATCATCCATTAACACTTCCATCCATATCCGATCCATCCATCATCCGCGGGTTATTGGGTGGATCGGGTCAAATATATGGGTGATAAATTTTATGTAAATGTCCACCTAATTTTCAAAATAGAAATAAAACTTAATAAATAAAAATAAAAGTTTAATATATTAAATTTAAAATACTCATCATTCATAACTTACACTACAAAAACTAAAAACTCAAACTATCAAATAAAGTTACATATAATATATAAGTTGCGTAAAAGATATGATAAAAGTCCATATAATAAACAATTTTAGTAGATCGGGTGGGTGGATCGGGTGGTGGATTGGACACCCCTTCATCCATATCCGATCCGATCCATCATCCATTAATCCATCATCCACTTATTTATCCATTTATTCGGGTTTTCATCCACATATTCGGGGTGAATTAGTGGATAGATCGGGTCTCCGCGGGTTGATCCAAACAGATGGCCACGAGACCCTCTCAGACCAAATCGATCCCGGTTAAGAACGAAGGAGGAGGAAGCATTTTAGTAGAGGAGACTTAATCGAGAAGGAGGAATATGAAAACCTCTTTTTGTGTTGCTATCAAAGGAGATTTGGATTAGGGATTTGGGTGGGAGATAGGTTGAAGATACAGCGGATTGGGGGCACGTGCCATGAAGGCGGGTGCGTTCTTTCACAATGGGTGAATTACACCCACCATCCTCAACCTTTTATTTAGTTTTCATGATAGTCCCTAACCTTTAAGTTGTTCTATTATAGTCCCCAACCTTTAAAAAAATTCCAACCACCATCCTTCTATTAATAAAACACATTCTTACGTTAGTGCCGTTTATCTTTACCCAATGGCATAATGACATTTAAATAAAAGAAAAAAAATTGTACACTAATAAGTAGAAAGAGGAAAGTGAAACAATAAATAAATAAAAGAGTAAATGGTGTCCAATATACCACTTTATTTCTTCCTTTGCAAAAATATAACCCCCCCTCTAAAATGTGCTAAATGTCAAAAGGTGCATTTAATTTGCAAAACTAACAGGTCAAGGTGACCTTTTGTTGTGGGTTAAAAAAATTTGGGCGTGCTTTTGAAATTTTGGAAATATTTGGGCGGGATTTAAGGGATTAGGAAAGGAGAGAGAGAGTTCCAGGTCGGGGCGGTACGAGAGTGACCGGCGAAGAAGAGCCGGGGAGGAGAGTGCGAGAAGACGAGCAGCGAGAGCGAGCCGCGACGAGGTTGTTCTAATTGGCGGCGCTGGTGGTTCTATGGAGGGCGACGAGGTTGTCCGGCGAAGGCGTCGGCGGTGCTAGGGGTCCTGCGGAGGGTGACGAGGTTGTCCGGATCCAATTGGCGGCGCTGGTGGTTCTACGGAGGGCGACGAGGTTGTCCGGCGAAGGCATCGGCGACGCTAGGGGTCTTGCGGAGGGTGACGAGGTTGTCCGAATCCAGATCCTCTTTCACCGCCCTGCCCCTTCCCCTCCTCTCGACATCCCACTCTCACCCACTCCGAGCCTGACGCTGCCCCACCCCTTCCCCTCCTCTCAACCACAAATCGGTGAACCTCGGCTCTGAATTCAACAATTCTGATAACGAATTGAAGTAGAACGAGAGAGTTTCAAGGTTTCAATGTTGAATCGAATTGAACCTGTCAGATCCGGTCGAGAGGTAGACGGTGAGGCAAGCTTTAAAAAAAAAAAAATTGGTGAATGTGCACTCTTTCATCTTCTTCTAATTGCATCTTTGTTTGAACACTTACTCGTTTCTTTGTTTATGTAAATGTTGTTGGAAGTTTCTGAGATTAATAATACCTGACAGGGCTTAGTCTTCCATTGGTTGAGACATCGGTTTTATTGGCTAGACAACAGTAGTTATCGGCTAGTAAGCGTAAATCACATATATTTAGGGTTCGCATCTCAGGCAACCAAGACGGAACCATATACTGTAACTGACGTACATATATGCAAAATAACAAAAACCAACCTTCGGCAACTCAAAGAATGTCATCTATCCTAGCTATCCTTGAAGTGGGAAGTTCCTGAGGTAGATGAGACCCGACAAGGGTTATTCTTATATTGGCTAAAAGATCGTGGTCACTGGCTAGGCAACAGTAGTTACTGGCTAGTAAGCGTAAATCGCAACTTTTTTTTTAGGCCAAGTGAAACCATGTATAGGGTTGAATGAATTTTTTTTTTTTTTGTTTCAGCACCTAGTTAGTATTTCCCCCTCCTCCATGTCCACGACAGCTTTGCCTTTCATCTCCGGAGCAACGATTGTCGGTTGTGCCCAAATTTTCTAGTTTGTCTTGCCAGTTGTGTGAATTTCTGCACCAGCTGAATTGTTGTCTTTGTCATCCAAATGGTTATCCATGGCATACTCCAAATTGAAATCAAGATACGATTTAGACCCAAGTTTACTTCGAATTTTTTTTTCCATGAACATATATAAAGTGGTTGTCTATAGATAGATAAAATTAAATGAAGTTCAAAAATATATTTATTTTTTAATTTTAACAAATAAAAATGGACAAAAAATAGTTTAAAACAATTAAAGTGGGTCTCCCTCTCTCCTCCTCTCTCTCCCCCTTGGTTACCTTCAACCTGTTGGAAAGGTGCCCAAAAATTTTGCAAAAATGACATTTTGTCATTGTCATGCAAATAATCTCACCCATGACTATTTTTGCAAAGTTGAATGTAAAGTGGTATATTGGTGCAAATCATCCTAAATAAAAAGCTCAATCGAATGAGAAAAAAAGGCTTTTCTTGTGAGAGACAATCTATTGGCATCTAAATATATTTTCATAATGGGCAAGAAGAAGGTAAGGGTGTGTTTGGGAACGGGGTGGATTTTTGTGGATTTGGTGGATTTTAGGGGATGTGGTAGATGGGGATGAATTTTTGGGATGTAAGAGATGAAAACTCAACACCCAAATTTTGGGGTTTTGTGTTTGGTTGTATTTTTATTTTTTAGTGGATGGAGTGACGGACAAAGACCGAATTACCCCCACTTACGCACAGAAAAAGACGAAATTGTCCTTAATTCATACCCCTCTTGAAATTCATTTCAATCATGAATCATGGTTGTCGACATTATTGGTGTTGTGAGACACCTGTGGCTCCTGGTCATCGCGACGGCGACAGAAGGCCTTCCACGGTGAAGATGGATTGCACCCGACCACCCTCGCCGGAAAGCCGACAGCTGCGGCGACACCCGACGACGAAGCCCCTTACTGGTCGTCGAACATGTAAGATGTCCCCTTTTTCCACTTTAGGAGCTCGAATCGAAATAAGATGAAATTGTTAGGGTTAGGTCGACAATGAAATGGGGGAAATTTATGTTAATTGAATGGGGGTTTGCTTGTGTTTGGGGCCGTTAGTCATATGGAGTCGATTGTTCTTGAGGTCGTACATGATTGTTGAGGGCGGGAATTGAGCATTTCACAAGTCCGGAAGGGCAATTGAAACGCAACCCACCTCATGAATTCAGAACTGAAATGGGCTGAATTCAGCAATTGAGTTTGATAGGGTTGGGAGGTAGGCAGTTCAGATGGGTTTTCTTGTGTTCTGATTCCTCAATTTGCTGCTTTTGTGTCGAGTGTTTTCGTTCCGGTTGAATTTGAATACAATATTAATTTGCTTTGTAAACATTCGATTGTTGTTGTGCATCGCCGTCCATCGGGCCCTCGCATTCCTCGCCATCCTTCCATTCGATCCAGATTGGCATGGATTCCACGCCCGTTCCCAATGACAAAGGTAAGCGAAAGGCGACGAGTAATCGAAGGGGAAAAGCTAAGACACCCGCCAGTGGTGACGACAAGGTCCCCATTCCAGCCGCCTTCTACTGGTCCTACGACCTCACGATGAAGCTGATGTGAGTTCGCCTAGCATACCAAAAAAAAAAAGGAAGGGAGCAGGCCTTCCTTTGGGCTCCCCTTACAGCTCAGTTTGAGGAATTGACGGGGAAGAAGTGCAACACCAACACTCTTAAGAATCGCACTTGCGATAAGAAAACTTATTACAACTGTTGGAAAGAGCTGAAGAAGGATGAGACGGGGTTGGGTTGGGATCCCGTTAGAGGAACCATCATGGCGTCTGACGAATGGTGGGAGAAGAAAATTGCGGTACGTTCTCCTTTTGTGTTTGTCTCGTCTTCAATGTGCACACCGCGATTACGGATGTCTCATATATATGCCTTCATTTCCCATTGAGCAGGTCGACCATAACTTCAGGAAGTTCCGAAAGAAGGGCGTCCCTCCTGAGTTGGAGGACTTGTTTGACCAAGTTTACGGTGGCACTGTCGCCACCGGTGAGTACTGCGTCGCCCCATCCATGGACCCATCAGCCCGGGCATCTCAGGAACCCCCCCCCCCCCCCTCGCGATGAAGGACAGCCGGAGTGCATCTCGATCGATGACGACGATGGTCGTCATGGAAATGGAAAAGGCAATGTAGGGGACCCAAAGGGTTCCCAATATGAGGAGGTAGACGAGGAGTTTGATGAGTTGTTCCCTAGTCAGACCCGGACTCCATCTATGTCTCAAGCAATGAACGACATCTGCGACGAAGAGCCTAACGATGGAAGCATACCTGACAAGGTCCCTGCCTCCGAGGCTTCAAATGGGGCAAGTTCTGGTCCTTCAACTGCCCAACGCTTGGGTCCATCACATGTGGTAGGTTTTAGTCCATCCACTAGCAAAAAGCGAGGTCTAGCAAGTTCCGGGTCTGGGGCATCAACCGTCGCTCCAAAACACAACATTCGGAAGTCGGAGGGCTCAAAGCTTGCTTCGCGACATTTTGAATTGGCGGAAGACACCAACACTTTACTGAAGGCCATGCTGGAGAGGGATGCGAGGGAGGCGAGAGAGGAGGTGTCATCCAACAAACCTCATGGGACCACCCGGGAGGTGATGGACATTGTGAAAACCATAATGAAGACATCATTGGGCCCTCACTTCATATACCTTGAAATCAGTTGATCAACATGTGAAGAGGCAATGAATGCCAACTTCATATGTCAATTCAAAACTGAGACAGGGAAATCAAGGGAAAGGAAATATGAAATCACAACATTATTGGGCCCTCAACTCATATGCAAATCAACCAGTTTCTCAACCAACAACATTGCAACAAAAACATGAATGAAGAGGCAGACTGTAAGCAATTTGAAGCATCATTGGGTCCTCAACTCATGACAAAGGTAATGAAAACATCATTGGGCCCTCAGGCAAATAACGAGGTACAACAATAGAAGATGCAAGCAGAATAGGCACAATGCAAGTACAACGACACCCAGTGCTTAAATAAAGGCACGGGTTACCTTGGAAATCAGTTGATCAACATGAGGTGAAGAGGCAATGAATGCCAACTTCATGTGTCAATTCAAAACTGAGTCAGGGAAACCAAAGGGAAAGTAATAATTGACAGCATCATAGGGCCCTCAACTCATATGCAAATCAACCAGTTTCTCAAGAAAGAATATTGCAAGAGCAAGATGAATGAATAAGCATATTGTAAGCAATTTCAAGCATCATTGGGTCCTCAAGTCAAATACAAGTAATGAAAACATTTATAGAGGGAAAGAGGTAAATGGCAAACATCATTGGGCCCTCAAATCAACCAATTTTTCAAGCGACAATATAACATGCAACATGAAAGCAGAGGTTTGCCAGGGACAATCAAAGTGGGATTAATGTCAGTAATTTCAAGCATCATTGGACCCTCACTTCATATACAAGTCCTGAAAACATGTCAAGAGGCAAAGAGGTAAGCGACAAACATCATAGGGCCCTCACTTTATACATATATACACCAAAACCTGCATATCTGTTACAAAGCAGTTCATAAAGGCAACAAATTTTTTGCACATTCATGAACAGAGGCAAAGGGGTAAGCGACAAACTGACAGTGGTAGATGGTGTGCAGTCACTTGATTTTTGGTAAAGGACAAAACTTCAGGGGAACAAGTTGCCAATTATCAGCAACCCTAACATGGCGTCAGTAACCCAACAATGTCCGATATACATGCTTCATAAAAGTAATGACAACAGCAACTACAAAGTCATAGTTTTTTAATAAGGCAAAGAGGAAAAAATGGAAATGGATGACAACATCAACCCTAAAATGGAAACTGAATGACAAGAGCTTGTCTCGACGAGCAACAAGTACATGCCTCTAACAATGACTTAACACGAAAACTCCACCCATGCATACAAACTGAAAAAGTGCATACAAACGAACTCAAACCCTAAAATGTCAGAAAAAAATTCAAAAATCCCCAAAATCATATGA
The DNA here is from genome assembly GCA_037127255.1 of Persicaria tinctoria. Taxonomy (NCBI): domain Eukaryota; kingdom Viridiplantae; phylum Streptophyta; class Magnoliopsida; order Caryophyllales; family Polygonaceae; genus Persicaria; species Persicaria tinctoria. The sequence goes on from JBANSL010000010.1 coordinate 26,120,233, forward strand.
ACAAACCTTAAATCGAAAAGATGAACAGAACAATGGTGGAGTCTGTACACACACCGTCGAAGAGAACAATGGTGGAGGGCGTCGAAGGTACCTGATGATGACGACAGAGGAGGAATGGTGGTCTGGATCGTCGGAGGTAGGCGGTTTCGATCGCTTCGGAATCGTCGGGTTTTTTCGCCTTCCAGGAGACTAGCGTGTGAGAGAAGAGTGAATAAATGAAGGCATTTACAGAGGGAGAGGGGAAGCCGAAGGGGCAAAACGGGGGATTTCGGAATCCCCATCCACCAAACCTTGGATGAGGAGGATCAATTTCCCATCCAATTCCATCCCTCAAACCCCCCATTTCCCACCCTTCAAACCCAACAAACCCCTACACCCAAACACACTGGCGGGGATACCGAGGCAAATTTTCCATCCCCCAAACCCCTTACATCCTACACCCAAACACACCCTAAATGTTAGAAAACTCAATCTATCTATGTCTATGCAACATTGAACGTACCTTTTGACTTTTAATTTCTGGTTACATGAGTGTTGCTAATTATTAGACCTGTCAAAAGGGCTATTCGGGTCGGGTCAGTTCAGATCTCGGGTAAGACGGGTCCGGGTATATTCGGATTGACTCGAACCCGAGTTTGACCGGGTTTCGGGTCATTTCGGGTTTTCCAATTTTTTCTTTTTAAATTAAAAAAATCATGATTTGATAATTTTGCGATAATTTTAAAATTCTAAAATTAAAGATGTGGTTCATAAGTTCTAGTGCTTGTAATTATATACTATATCTGATCTAAAATATTTTATTTTCATTATTTCTCGTAATTTTTAAGAAAATGTAATAATATATAAAATATCGAATTTTTAAATAATTTTTTAAATAATTTCATGCAATTAGTAATAAGCATAGAATTGCTTTAATATTTTAATATTTTTAGAGTTTTTTATTCTCTTAAGAAAATGTGTTGAAATTTTTTTTAAAAAAAATCAAATACTATCGATCGGAGGGAGTATTACACAATACAAATAAATATAAAAGTTGATTTAAAAATGAAATATCAAGTGATTGTAATTATAAAATGTAATAAATTGGAATCTCTATAAAAAAAAATTAATCATATATAGTTATAAATCAATCTGGTCAATAGGCTAAAAATTACCGGGTCACTGGATCTAAACCCAAATTATCTGAAAAATTTTCGACTTTTCGAGTTCGGGTCAAAAAAAATTTCCGAGTCAAAATTTTCGGGTCTTGACCCAAAAATTTTCGGGTGCTCGGATCGGATCGACCGAGTCAGATCGTGTTTTGAGTTTTGACAGGTCTACTAATTACATTAGTCTTTTGATTTATTGGTCAAACATTTTTGCTTGTCCTTGTGGTTGGATAATTTATTGTATTTAATTTTGAAAATATTTGGTGAAATGTCCATTTTCATGATTTCATTTTGCTAAATGTCCACCTAATCTCCTATTTTGCAAAATGTCCATTTTTTTTTTCAAAATACCCCTTTTGCCCCTGTTGTAATTTAACCCAACCCTTGTCTTCCGCTTTTCAGATCCAGATCTATGGATCTCCCTCTTCGATTCAGATCTCCCATGAACTCCAATCCTCGTCTCTTCGTCCTCCTCCTCTCTCTCTCCTCCCCATCCCCTCTCCATCGCTTCCACCGGCCGCCACTGTCTCTTTCATCTCTCTCCTATTCTCCACCGCCGGCCTCGATTTCGCCAAGGACCTGCTCGTCACCACCGTCGTTTCCTCCCTCACCCCGATTTGCGCCGCCGCCAGCGAATTCTCCCCCAGCATCCGCTCCCGTGGCCGATTAAGCGATGCTCGCTCTTCGAGAATTGCGGGAATTCGAATTGATATGCTAATCGGTGTTGCCTTATACCAAATCGAATGATTTCTACTTTGACTGCTTCCATTCACGTCATCAATGGTGGTGCGCTGGTGCTCTCTCCATCTCTCGTATAGTCGTCTCTCTGGTCTGACCGTCTCGCATCACGGTAAGTAACTCTCTCCGATCTGGTGGACTGGTGGTGTACACTGGTGCACCAGCACCGGCAGAAGTGTAGATTGCAGGACAATTATGAATTTGTGATTAGTTGATTACTTGATTAGGCCGGCGATTAGGTTTTATTTGTGAATTGTGTTCACTGCCGATTATGTTTGTGAATTATGATCAGTTGACATGCCTCCTCTTGTACTGGTGTTGTGTGTAATTGACAAATTGCAGTAAATCAGTACGCAATTGACTAATTGCTTTGTTATTTTTTGGTCGAAAATGACTAATTGCTTTGTTTGTGTTAGTCCATTAAATTGCTTTGTTAGTCTTATTGATTGCAGACTTGCATGATTATTTGTACAATAATCCACGTTTACAAAGTGAAGTGATTAATGGTATTTTATTTGTATAGTGTACAAACAATCCAATTTGGAAATTAATAATTATTCTAACATATGTATTCTAGTCGTAGTATATGATTTTTCTTTTGGTGATAATAGTGATAGGGGTGGTGGTGACAATGATAGGGGTGGTGGTGACAGCGATAAGGGTAATGACAGCAATATGGGTGGTGGTGGTGAAAGTGATAGGGGTGGTGGTGACACTGATAGGGGTGGTGGTGACAGCGATAAGAGTGGTGACATCGATAGGGCGGTGACAGCGATAAGGGTGATGGTGACAGTGATAGGGGTGGTGATGACAACGATTGGAGTGGTGGTGACAGCGATAGGAGTGGTGACAACGATAAGGCGGTGACATCGATAAAAGTGGTCTCAGCAATAAGGGTGGTGACAACAATATGGGTGTTGGTGACGGTGATAAGGGTGGTGGTAACATCGATGGGTGGTGGTGACAGCGATAGGAGTGGTGGTGACAGCGATATGAGTGGTGGTGACATCGATAAGAGTGGTGACATCGATAGAGCGGTAATAACGATAGAGCTGGTGATAGTAATAAGGGTGGTGACAACGATAAGAGTGGTGGTGACAGTGATAGGAGTGGTGGTGACAGTGATACGAGTGGTAACAGTGATAGGGCGGTGATAGCGATAGAGGTGGTGACAACAATATGGGTGGTGGTGACAATGATAGAGGAGGTGGTGACAGTGATAGAGGTGGTGGTGACAGCGATATGAGTGGTGGTGACAGCGATAAAAGTGGTGACAGCGATAGGGAGGTGACAACGATAGAGGTGGTGACCGCAATAAGGGTGGTGACAGCGATATGGGCGGTGGTGACAACGATATGGGCGGTGGTGACAACGATATGGGTTGTGGTGACAGCGATAGGGCGGTGACACTAATCTCGTAAAAAAAAAATTTGTCACCCAAAAATTTGTTTATCATCATACATGTGTCACCAAAGCCATTGACCGATGTCCACATTTATAAATGTGGTGACACTAATTTCGTTAAAAAAAATTCGAAAAAAAAAACGTGTCACCATTTTATTTTTTTTTTGTCACCAATTCATTGACTTTGACCGGTCAATGGTCAAAATAAAAATAGAAAGGAAGGAAGGGCATGGGAAAGAGGGGCAAAAATGTAATATTAGGACATTTTGCAAAAGGGGAAGTAAAAGTGGACATTTTGCAAAAGGCCTTGTAGAAAATGGACATTTAGCAAAAAAAATCCTTTAATTTTTGTCTATTTATTCACAATCAATTTTTTAGGTAAATTAGTTGTTTGAATTGGTTATCAAAAAAAAAAAAAAAAAACGTAGGTGTTTGCTTGTTTTTTTTTTATTTAGTATGGAAATAGTAGCTTTTTGTGTGTTCTTTTTTTTTTTTTTGATTAGGAAATAATTCGAGATCAGACACACCTGAACCTCGAAGGCTGACAAGTCGGCAGACGGAAACCGTCAAAAGAAAGAAAAAAATACAACGAGGATGCACGAAACAAGCACAAGAGCTCTACAAAGAGAAACTAAGCCCCACTAAACCGGACGAGATGCGGACGTAGACGAACGAACGAAGCCAAGCGCCACCAATCAGCAGCACCGCAGGCCAGCGGTACATCAGGAAACACATGTGGGCAGTGAAGACGAACCTCCAAGGAAGCAGCATCCCGGAAAAAGGAGACGCCTTGATACACACTGCCACGACCCCAGCCTGACCCGACTTCGAACAGCCAGAACCCCATCAACCGAAGAAGAAAAGTCAATCCCCCAAACCGCAGAGCAACACCACCTGAATCGAAAACTCACCATAACCCTAAACGGGAGATAAATCAACCCACACCGAGGATTATTTATATATATTTTGGTAAAATTGTATTTAATTATATATTGATTAATTAAGGGTTAGGGCTACCTTTGGGCCCAAGGATATGCCTTGGGCCCAAAGGCTTGCTATCGGGCCTAAGCAACCAGTAGGGCAAAGAGCGCTCCCCAATGAGCAGGAGTAAACTCCCCGACAAACCAGAGGCGGCAAGGGATGGAAAGACAGCAGAAATCGATCGATCGGAGCCGGAGGGGAAGGGAGGCAATACCGCGGGAAACCCCAGCAGCACCCAGGAGAAGACGGCGAGGGGGTGGGGAGTAACGGCGGCCGGGTGAGAGCCACTCTGAAGAACTGGAGCAGGAGCCCAGATCGGAGATTGAAGGAAGCGATATACGAGGGTGGTGGCAGCAACTGGTCGACGCCAGCGGAGGCACCCCAGATCAAGGATCCGAGGACAAGAACCGCCATCGAGCAGACGCCGCCTGACCGAAACTGAAATTTGATGGAAGATGAACGGAGGAGGGACGAGCGCGGAGAGATGGGGGACCACCCGCGCTGCCGGATCGAAATTGGAAATTTTGGTTTAGAGGCATCCGAAGAGACAGGGAAGGGGAAGAGTTCCACAACAGCCCCCAAATCCCCAACCCCGAGTTTGATACTAATCGGAGCCGAGCGAGACCGATGAAGGTGGTGCAGCAGAGTGGTGGTGCGCCGGTGGTCGAGGAGGCCGAAACCGAGCAAACACACACGGGTTTGTGCTCCCGAAGGAGATTTGGGGCTCCCGAAGGAGATTTATGGGCTCCCGAAGAAGGGATTTAGGCTCTCAAGAGAGCGTTTCATTTTTTCTACTTGTGTTAAATATCCCCACAACCATGGAAGGATAGGGACGATGAACATCAACCGTAATTGGGGGAGATGGTGGTTGGCGATGATATTCCGACCCAATTGGATTTTTTTCCAAGAGCTCAAAAAGAGAGCGTTTTTCCTGACGTTATCCATTTGTCTATAGCTTTTTGTGTGTTCATTATGGAGTAACAATTTTTATTGTTTTATTTCTATGTGAAATGTATCTTCTTCATATATTAGCAAAATGCCACTTGGATGCCACACTGTAAAGGTAAACGAAACTAAACGGAAGAATGAGTTTTATTAACGGAAGGATAGTTGTTGGAAAGATTTTTAAAGATCATGGACTATAATAGAACAATTTAAAATTTATGGACTATCATGAAAACTAAATAAAAGGTTGAGGATAGTGGGTGTAATTCACCCTTTCACAATCAAAGGGGTTTTCTCTTGATAGAGTTTTCCGACGGGATATACTGAATTGATGTTGTCGTTGTAGTTTAATCATCCAATCCATTTTTGTTTTTTCCATATTAAGATAAGATACTAAACAATTATGAACCTCCTAAGCATCCACATCCCTCGAACCCATTAGGGTTTCTTAACTCCACTTTTCATCTTTTTCTCTTCACCATTATTTAAACAACCCATTTTATATTTCTACTCACATCCCTTGAACCCATAGAGTGTTTTAATTAACTCACTCTCAATTCTTGTGTGGTCCCCAATTTTTGTGGATATGGTCCCCAATTTCTCTCTTTTTGATGAGTGTTTAAGGGTTCTTTAGTAAAGAACCTGTCTTATCGTTCTTAGTCCCATTTTTTATAATATCAAATAAAATAATACTCCATCCGTTAAGAAAAACATGTCGTTTTATGAGTAAAATCTTGTTAAGAAAAACATGTCGTTTTAGGTATTTTGGTGTTCACTTTCCAAAAGGGGGGTTTTGCAAAATAGCCACGAAAATGGGCTTAATTTGCGAAATACCCGCGTTTTGGGACATTTTTGCAAAATGGCTGCAATATAAACCCCCTTTCTCTCTCCTCCGCCCTCTCCCTCTCCGCACGCTCTCTCTCGCGCTGCTCACTTCTGTTCGACCGCCATTGAAGACGAAGGTTTCTCTCTCCCCGACGCTCTCTCTCATACGCGATGCTCTCTCCTCCTACGCTCTCTCTACTGCTCGCCGATACAACCGATCTCTCTGATCCATCAAAACCACCGATTTGGACGCTCCTCCAATCGAATCAAGTAAGTATAGCATTCCAGTAATTATAGCGAGCTCGAAAACTCTCTCGTCGAAGACTCCTCTTTAGGTTTTTCCTCACCAAGCCTCTCTCACGACTGCAATCTTCGTTTTCTTCCATCGGAGTGGATGTTAGGGTAAATTATTGTCGTCTTAGTGCTTTGAATTTGTGGTTTTTGCTTAGCTTATTATCAGTTGTAGCTAAAATTCTTTTCTCCGCTCCTGTTGATAGCATTCAGTAATGATTGAGTTCGAAACTACATTGAAATCACAGAAAATTTGCGCCGAAGGCGCAAATTTTCTTCGATTTTTGAAGTGTGGGAGTCAATTTTGAAGTCTCAAGGTGTTTGTGTTTATGTTTCTTTGTCAAATTGCACCGTGAAGGCTTTGAAATTGAGCATACATGTGACAGATTTTGCTTCCGACTAATCGATTTTTACTTCCGACTGTTTTCCTTATCAATCGATCGAAGATCGATTGATAAGGAACTTGATTTTGTTTGTGATGGATTGCAATTGCTCAACGAAGTATGAAATTGATTTTTTTTGTAATGCAATTGTGCAGATTAACTCAGTTTCATAGTTTATGTTGAGAAGCTGATTAAAGGCTTTCATACTGTTGATGATGTATTGCATTTATCTACCACTGTTAGACCTTATAACATAAGTCTTTGCCTTTTGTTGTATTGAATCTGTTGTCGGTTGAACATCGGTAGGCTATAAAACAACAGCAATAGGTTAGTTGCAGGGGTGTTGTGGCTTCCTGTCATTCTTATTTATCTCATGGACATGCAAATATGCTTCTCTGTTCTTTGAGTTTGTAGTACTAGAGAAAGATAGGGTTTACTTCATTGTATACTTTACATCATCTGTATATATGTTATGATGCTATCTACAGTGAGGCAGATGTAATCAAAAGTTTGTATTTCTGCGCAGGTTCTTAAGCGCATTCACATAGTAGTAAAGGTAACATGGATTAGGAAGACACCTTATGTTGAGAGGTGAGCTGATTTTAACCCAATATACATAAAAAAAAAACTGATTGCTTTAAAGGGGTGTTTGCTGAATTATTTCAACAAGATCTTTTAAATGTGAGGAAGAGTCGAAGAACTTGCTTTATGTACGCACGTGCTCATCTTTTATGCAACTTATTACCATCTATTCTTGTGATATAAGGTTGGTGGATGAGCTTTCTCTGGTCTACAAAGAGTCTGCAACAAGAGTAGCTCGCGAGGAGATTCGGTCTCTTATTCAGGATGTATTGATACTCCTCCAGCAGTAAGTGTAGGATGTTTATTTGATGATGTGGTATTAGTTACTTTCTCAATATTCAGTCTTAATTAGTTGATTTTGTTCTTGTTTATTAAATTGCAAGGTGCAAGGGCATACAGTTTGAAAAAGCCTGGGAAAAGTACAAGGGCTGTGAGAACATGGAAGCCCTTTGTGAATCTATTAACCGATGACATGATTCAACTGTAAGGATCCTTACACTCCTGCTAAGATTCAATCTCCTTTTCTTCTTCCTTTGTTTCCCCCCCTGCGAAGTCTGGTTTATATGTGTGTGCTCTAGTGCGTTGTCTAGAATACATCACAACAATCAGAACGAAGAAAGAAGAATATGAAGAAACAATTAAAATCAATTGAAGAGAGGCTGTTAATTCATTTACCTTTCAACCAAAATATCAGAGCTTGGGCGATGCAGGTGTTCAAGGAAATGATGCTGAACTATCTTATAAGAGACATTTTGCAGTTTCTCATGCCCATAGTTGTGTCAGGATCTTCATTTGATGTTTCTGAGTAAACACTTCATTGGTAACTGTTACAACACTCAGTAGTGTTAGCTTGTTAGTGTTACAATGCCCTGTAATTAATACTACGTAGTAATTAGGTTAGGAGGAGTGCGGTTTTGGCCTCCGCAAGAGGATCAGTAATCTATTGCTTTTGAAAATGCTCCTATGAAAGGAGTTTGTTCTCCGCCACTCTTCAAGTGCTTGGAAGTTCAATTGAAGATTTGAAGTATCTGTTGCGAATTTGCGTGAACTTGTTACTTTCTTCCGTCCTCCTTTTTCTTTGTGAGATCAAAGATTGCCACTTTGTAGTCTTGGTTAAGTGCTTAGGCATCTGCAATGCTGTCTACTTATCTGAACCATGTGCATCTTTATCATGTTGTTGCCCAAGGACTATTGCATCTGCAATGCAACACCTATATGTTTATAGGGAATGAAGCATGTTATGTTTGATCTTGTTTATCAAGCCACCAACATGGAAGAACAATAACCAAATATAATGCAACGGATAACAAGAGAATCACTGAGTTCAAGAAGTGTAAGATAAGACTCTAAAAAAACACCCCTTGTAATATGAAGCTATTAGAAACACAACCCGGATCAGACACGACTCAAACCACGCGACAAGATCAACACTAAAAAAACACCCCTTGTGCAAATATAACCATAAATTGTGCAAATATGATCCAAGTCTAGTTTAGAGTTGCACTTTTTTTCGTGTCAGCACTTTTTTCCCCATGTCAGCATTTTTTTTAGAGTTGCACAAGCCTCGATAACAATTTCAAAAAGAATCGAAGAAGCACATGACAAATGAATCATAAGCCGATCAAATGATGTCGAACAATTCCATCAAGTCTGGATAACAATTTCACAAATATGATCCAAATCTTGTTTTTTTTTTTCTACATGGATAACAATTTTTTTTTTACTTTATAATATTATTCGTGCGCATTTTATTCTAATTTGTGCACTTTTTATTCTATTTGTGTCAGCACTTTTTTCAAATAATTTTTTTTTCGCGTCAGCAATTTTTTAAAATAAGATCATGGTGAGAATAAATTCACAAGTCTCGATTGTCGTGCAAATCTTAAAACAGAGTCGTGCATTTCTTACAACAGAGTCGTGCAACTCTTCCAACAGAGGCGTGCAACTCTTAAAATAGAGTTGTGCAACTCTTACAACAGAGTCGTACAACTCTTAAAACAGGGTCGTGCAACTCTTATAACAGAGTCGTGCAACTCTTAAAACAGAGTCGTGCAAACAGAGTCGTGCAACTCTAACAACAGAGACGTGCAACTCTTAAAATAGAGTTGTGCAACTCTTACAACAGAGTCGTACAACTCTTAAAACAGAGTCGTGCAACTCTTAAAACAGAGTCGTGCAACTCTTACAACAGAGTCGTGCAACTCTAACAACAGAGGCGTGAAACTCTTAAAATAGAGTTGTGCAACTCTTACAACAGAGTCGTGCAACTCTTAAAACAGGGTCGTGCAACTCTTATAACAGAGTCGTGCAACTCTTAAAACAGAGTCGTGCAACTCTTACAACAGAGTCGTGCAACTCTAAAATTTCATAGTGTTATTCATGAAATTTATAGTTTTATTCATACAAACTAAAATCTAATTTTAAAATGTATGTTAATCAATTACATTATGTTTATAATGTAATTTTAACATTTTACGCAATAATGTATGTTTAATTGACATAATTTACAAGATATTTCATTTAAAATTTACGCTATTTTAAACCCATTGTAAAATGAGTGAATCAAACACTATTAAAGTGTTTATAACTATAATTACATTCTAATGATAATGCATTGGAATCCAAACACACCCTAAGCTTCAAATACAGAAATATGGAATGGAACTATTACCAACTAGTAAGTATCTAGTATCTACCTTGCAAAATTCATTTCCAAATGAAAGTGACATACTCACATCACTAAAAATTCAGTGATCTTGCTACAAAATTAGAATAAACCAGCTTGGCGATTTGCGTTATTTACATCTCTAGATTTCCTAAATAATCTTACAATGCATACCATAAACATCTTGAAAAAGCCTCTATTTTCGCCTGCAGCTTGTAACTTGTAAGCGCCCACACAGCTTAACTATCACATAATTAAATCTTACAATGCATTCTATTTGCATGAGTAACTATTTTGTCATCAGAGCTTTGAAGCTTGTCGGAATTGCCCACTCCACTCGGTTCTGGCTTGTTTTTCTCGGCATTGGATCCTTCTTGCACTTTGGTTTTCCTTCTGAACATGGGTGCTACAAACTGTGGAGTCAAGGGACTGTTTCCTTCGGATGGCTTACTGCTTCCTGCTGATGTCAAGGGTTTGGTGCTCATGGAAGTGTTATTTTGAGCTACACGATCTGCTGAGAATCTGCCAGCAGAATATTTAAACCCCATCACTTCATCAAAGTTTGTGACGAGCAAAATCTCCAAAGTAATACTGAACAGGCTATTTTACTATGACAAATAGGAAATATCCAATAGGCTTATTAAGTCAACTACATATGAGAAGAGAACCTGACTCTCATAATTGTTAAAAAAAAACACGTAAGAAAATATTGTGCTGCATTTTTTAGGTGGATTATGTTATCTCACCTGCATCAAGACATCTGCAACCTATTAATGAAAGCTCGATTAGATTTGGAAAATTTTGTGTCAAAAGAGTCAAGTCCTGGTTGGTCATCCATGGTGTCACCCTTTCCAGCTTCAATCTTCTCAAACTTTGTACGCTGAACTTGAAGCAAAGTGGAGAAAGATCACCAATTTGGAAGAACAGCTGAATTTGGAAGAACCCAACATAATCAAGACTTTAAGGCCAGAAAGTTTGAATGTGCAGATAAATGCTCCAGGAGTGTGAGGCTATCAAATACATTTGGAAGATGACCAGAAAGTTTATTGCTAGCAACAATCAAGACTTTAAGACCAGAAAGCTTACTGATGTCCTCGCTAAAACAGCACATTGCTGTAAGGAAATTTAAGCATCTGCATTTTACTAAATAGATTTTTCTTGAATGGATATTTATTTAATCATATAAATTTGGAATCTCAGTGTCTTTCTCGGAGCGAAAAAAGCTTACAATGTGTGTAATCTGACTGAATCTCTAATTGAAAATTTTGTTGCTTGATCTTCTTTCAAGAATACCGGAACAGCAAGGCCAAATAAGGAAAACCAAAGTGCAAGAACTCAGTCTTAAGAGTTGCACAACTCAGTCTTAAGAGTTGCACAACTCAGTCTTACGAGTTGCACAACTCAGTCTTACGAGTTGCACAACTAAGTCTTAGAAGTTGCACAGCTCAGTCTTAGAAGTTGCACAACTCAGTCTTGAAGTTGCACAACTCAGTCTTAGAGTTGCACAACTCAGTCTTAAAAGTTGCACAACTCCGTCTTAGAAGTTGCACAACTCCGTCTTAAAAGTTGCACAACTCCGTCTTAAGAGTTGCACAACTAACATAAAAGTAAAAACACCTTCATAAAGAGAGAGAAGCCACTTGTATAGATATTTTTCACCTGTGCAGCAGTAGGACGATCTCTAGGATCAAATGCAAGTAACCGCTCGAGTAAACGAAGTGCCTGGGGATCTACATTGGGGAACTTCTGTGTGAAGGGAACAGGTGGTTTTTTCTTCATATTATTTAGGTACCTTCTAGCCTTTTCATTTCGAATCTGTAGGAATTGGAAAACATACTTACTATTACAAGACAAGGATGAGCTAAACAATGCTTCTAACCTTGTTATAGTAGTCTGCCAGGTGCCCAGAAGTACTCCCGTTGAGCACATTATCCATCATTTCATACTTCTGGTAAGTTGACTTCAAGGTCTCCTCTTGATTCTTTGAGAGATTCTCTTCCTCCTCAATTTGGCGCTACCCAAAACAAACAAAGGCAAAACGATAAAGTGCAATTTATGGTTCCAGCATAAATTTTGAATATCATGAAAATGGTTCCAGCATTGCTAATTACCTCATGTATAGACAATCTCCACAAAATTGTCCTTGAACCATCTGACACTTGCAGCAATGAGTACGGTGACCAAGAGTTTTTTGTCTGCAAAACAGATCCATTGCTTGATAAATATACAAAACTGAAATCACTTGGGGCGGCTACACAATGAATCTATGGCACAAGTAGGACACACGAACAGATGAACTGCTCAAAGATACTTTCATGAGCTTTTTCAGATAGAGTGAGATTTCCCAGATGAAGCAAACATCCATACACTATGACCATACAGGCATACAAAACAACCTTCAAGAAGAAGACGGCAGCACCTGATACCCTTTCAATCCCATTTTGTCGAGAATCTTTTGGCATGCAACCTTGTCATCATAGCTGCAAGGAAAGTGAAATAACAACTCAGAAGAGTTCCCAATCAATTACTAAGACAATATTCATAATAACCATCAACCTCAAAATAATCAATAGAAACATTAACTCACTTACAATTCAATACTTCTGAAGCTAGGACACCAAATCGAAAATTGCAGGTTTCAGGACATTATTTGGCTACACACATCTTATAAAGTGAGGTTCTGTTGCACTTAAGGTCTCCATCAAGGATTGAAGTTGCATCTATAACACAAAAACCAAAGAATTTAAAACAGGTTTGAAGATAAGCATAATTAGTTCAGAATAAATTAGGTTCTCTATATGTTAGAAATGTGTGATGACATCCTAATGAAGCCAATGTTGCACAACTCTCTCTTAGAGGTTGCACAACTCTCTCTTAGAGGTTGCACAACTCTCTCTTAGAGTTGCACAACTCTCTCTTAGAGTTGCACAACTCTCTCTTACAGATGCACAACAGCTGTATATTCGTGAATGAAGACCAGGACCAGGGATCGGAAGAAAATTGAATGCTACAAAACACTGATACTAGTGCAATTCCAGCAAATGATAGCTATACATTTTAGATGCTCCACTAAGCCTCTTCATTTCATGTGAGAAATTACATGCTACACAGCTGATATTCATTTTTTCATGCATAAAGTTACCAAGAACAGTGTGCATAAAGTTACCAAGAAATTACATGTTTCTCTAAGTGAAATTGCTTGATAAAAAGTTGCATGAGACAAGCTAATATGATTGCAGGTCTTTCCTTTGCAATACCATTGGAGATCTAATATGATTCAATGCTTCCAAAATATCCTATTATTTATATCAATGCCCCACCAAATTTATACATTCCTCAAATGACAGACCTTTGTTTATCATTTGGACTTTGGAGAAGTAAACCTAGGATATATACTGGCTGCTATTTTGGGCAATGAGCATGGTTATACTGCGCAGCATTTGTGGTTGTAGGATAGAGATTAGTAAAGGTCAGGCAAGGGTGACTCCAGTGACGTGACTACGCTTACTTCACTCCTTCACTTGTGAGTGGGAGGTCAGGGTGTAGGGCCACGATTTGGTACTTAAATAAATTACTCTTCCTCAAATCCCTCTTGGGATGAGCAGTACAGATATTATAGGAAAACCAAGGAGCTAAGCAGTTCCAAAAAATGAATTTCCAATCAGATAAAGAGCCGCATACAAAAAACATTGGGTTCCAAAATCCCTAAACGCTGAGGTAAGTCTCTCGACATTGGTTCCATAAAGAACACAAGGAGCAACAGAGCCAAGCATACATGAGGAATGGCATATAACATAATGACAGCAGTTTCAGAAGAAATTGAGAATGATCCTATGAATCTGATTACAGATGATTCTCATAACACAAGGAACCTTTGTAACCTATGTGCTTCTCTCATGTATACATATATCTGCATTGATATCTCAAGACAAAGGGAGAAAAGATATCCAATTTCTATGTAATCGATGTCCGAAATTCATAATCTGCAACTGCACCATTCTATCGAATTTTAAACCTAAAGATGAAGATGATTGGAGTGTCGCTAAATTTGTTTTCTAAGTAAAATAAAAACACAGAACATAATCAAAGAAAGAAAAACAAAGGAATCATACCAACGACGGTGTTGACAGGCTTCCAGGTATCTCACAATCCATGAATCAGTGCAGTTTCTTAAACTCCGACCAAACAGGGGTACAACAGTGACCCTATGATTTGTAGATCTAGTCCAATTTGGCATCGGCGTAGGTGCGCTCGACAGGAGAGAAGCCACATCTGAAGATCAGGCTTCCGACAGGCCCCCACTAATGTCGCGCCCGTTCAGTGAGCGAGAGATCTCTCTGAGCGAGCGATCTGAGGAGGAGAGGTGAGCGAGCGATCTCAGGCGGAGCGATTTGAGAGAGAGATCTCTGGATACACCGAGGAGATCTCGGATCTCAGAGGAGGAAGGGCCGTCGCGTGAACTCCGTCGATTGCAATTCACCACGAGATGGCGGCCATGGAGACGATGGAGAGAGGATCCCGAGCAACGTCGCCTTGGTCGTCGTCCAATTGCGCCTCCAATGGCCGGCGACGTCGAAGCTTCGCCTCCAGACCCGGCGACGAGCGAGAGGGCGAGGGCGAGGGCGAGGGAGAGCGGGACGAGCGAGAGGGCGAGGGAGAGCTCCACCGGCGGAAGCACGACGGCGATCGGAAGTGGTGCTGATGAGGACGGCAGGATAAGAGAGTTCCGAGGGAAAGAGAGCTCGAATTTTCGACAAACAGAAAAAAAAAAAGTCCGTACAAGAGAAAATAAGTATATATAGCGGTCATTTTACTAAATTGTCAAAAAAACGCGGCTATTTTACAAATACGTCCAAATAAAGTGCCTTTTTTGCAAAAAATTTCTTTCCAAATAAAGTTTTTTTATTTTACTTAGGAATTTGTTAGTTGTAGTTTTCAATAAAGTGAAAAAGTAAAGTAATAATTAGGGATATAAGTGTATTTTTGTTTGATTTTAGATGTTTTCTTAAAAAGTGTGTAAATGTCTAAAACGACATGTTTTAATTAACGAAGGGAGTATTAAGTTTCTTAAATTTGGGTTAAGGAACACCCATTGTGCATGCTCTAAACCAGAAGGCGTAGTATTCATCAAAACAAGCAAGTTTATTTCTTGCAAGAAGAACAACCATGCCATAAGTACACATCTCATGACATGGTCCAAATTAAGAACACTAGACATCTCCCTTTCCATAAAACAAAGCAAAACATAACACAAACTTATGGCAAGGCAAAGTGTGTACAACAACCAAGCATCAGCCTCAAGAAAGCTGTTTTCCTATTACATTTCATCACTTGTACAACAATGTCTGAAGAAACGAGTTTAAGTGAGCTGCAAATCACGGTCTTAAACGGGACCAACCTCATAACAACACGGGTGTCTTCACTTTGGATGACGGTGGGCAACAGAAATTGGTCTATAAGCTTTACTGCCATTCTTGCTGTACAAACCTGCCAGGAAAACACAAGTCCAGTTCACAGTGTGACGGGTTCAGAAGAAACGTCGAGACTAGTACTACTCAAGCAAACAAATGATGTGATGGCAACATTGAAAGAGGAGGCGAATTCATTTGGCAAAAGTCAAGCTATTTCACATTTATTTGGTAATGGTTATTTCTCAAAGTATAGGCAACAAGCCAACAATAGTAAATTACTATAGTAATCAATTAAAGGCTATTTTACAAGAGCTAAGCATCATTAAGTATCACAATTTACAAAAACATTGTATCTTAGAAACATCTGCCAATCATTTAACCACTAGTTTAGTTTGCTGTGAATTGTCAGTTATAGAAAACAACGGTAAATAGAAAGAAACATGTGAGATTACGAAAAAAGTACCTGTAAGGCGTTACTTCATCGCTAAATTGAAAATAAATTTATGATGCATTTCGAGCCATATTCAGACTGTTGCGCATTGTCCTCCTCCCAATTCCAAATCCAAGCCCACCTCCGACATTGCCCTTTCGCATCATGGAAACAAACTCACCGTAGTCAATTGTTCCGTCCTGTAGCAAAAATGAGGAGACGTACCAAGGTGAGATGAAAATATGACAAGAGTAAATGGGCAACCAAGGTTCTTTGCAACCTTGAGAAAAGTGAGTGAGCCCATGGGATGTCCTTTCCACTACAAAGCAAAAAAGGAGGCAAGAAACTCACATTGTTTTGATCAACTTCTTTGATAGTGTCTTCAAGGAAAGCATCATTCAGACCCTGCTCTACACATGCTTGCTGAAGCTCGTCGATAGTAATAGATCCACTTCCATCCTTGTCAAAATATTGGAACGCTGCAACAAGATGCTCTTCGCGCTCTAGCTTGTTGAGATGGATTGTTGCAGCTATGAATTCTCCATAGTCGATGGTCCCACTCCTATCCACATCGGCCTGAAAATAGCAAGAGAGAGAACACATAATTAACAACCGCACCAGTCGGTCCAACTTCTTTTCAAATTTCCATATTAGATAGATAAGGCATTTCTTGTAATCAATGAAGCTTCATAATCACGCATAAGTTGGACATAGGCACCAAGAAAACTAACATCGAGATGGGTGTGGGGGAATTACTAACCAAATGAATACACGCAAATAAACTTGTATTAAGGGGAAAAAAATTCTTCTTGTTCAATCTTTCTACATAACTGATTGCATGTTCATGTTACCTAGCAAAAGGAATGATAACGCGAATAATAATACCATATTCCAAAGCAAAACCAAGGAAATCAAGATAAGAAAGGTAAGAAGAAACCTATATGAAGATAAGGAGAAAAAAATTAAGCAAGAAGTAATAATAAGATTTTATACTCAAATGTTTAGTACAAGTATATTCCTCCACCGCAACCCCCCCCCCCCCCAAAAAAAAAAAAAACCAAAAAAAAAAAAAATTACCGCATCCATCAAATTTCGTATCTCATTGTCTTTCAGTGTAGAGCCGTATCTTCTCAAACCATCTCTGAGTTCTTCAAAAGTGATAGCACCACTGTTATCAGTATCCATAGAGGTAAACATTTCCCTCAAACCAGCAATCTCCTCTTCTGACAGTCTTTCAGCAATTACCTGAAATACAACAGCAGGCAACGATCAGAATAATACCAAATAAAACATGTTGTTGCTCTATTTCTTGTGTCGTTTTTTTCCGACTAGTGACTTAATTAAAATTTCATGCAGCAGAATAGTTTTTGTGCAAATCAAACATTAAAGGTAGTTGCCTTCATAGGCAAAAAAAAAAGTAAGCCTCCAGAGCCAAATGCCACAACAAAGAAACTACAATATAATCTAAAAACAAATTTACTTTGCGGTGTTCATCAATCGCTTTTAAGCTGCCAAATTTTACATTATACCAATGTCATTTGTAACGTATACAGTTCCTTTGCAAATTTAGGATGTAATTATGGAACAAGAATCTATACGAAGTGCCAAAAGGATTCTATTCCCAGCAATACAATTGATGCTACCCATGTAACACTGCTTTTGCAAAGCATGTAAAGCTTTAAATACACAAGGGTTCCACATTCTAAGCCTTCTAATGTCAACATCAGTAAAAAGTTCATTCATCAACGTGAAACCATCTAATGTTTCTTCGAAATTCAGCAGCATGACATAGATCAGAGATTTCAAGAAATCTGGCAAAATCAAAGAAAGTTACAACATTTGATGTACATACCCGTAATGCCATTTTTTTCAATTTATTCATTGCAGAGAACTGCTTGAGACGAGAAAGTACAGCCGGATCTAGAGCTCTATCCGGAGCGACACCATTTTCACAAATCCAAGGATGACCTATACAATTGCATAAAAATCGGTACTTGATATCAAGACTTAATGCATATCACAAACTTGGGGATCAGCCAGAAGAAAACCAGTTAAATAACATCCATTCATAAAGAAAGACCCAAAGAGACACTATGCTTACATAATACTTGGTGAGCAGTTAAACGATCTGCAGGGTTCGAACAAAGCATGCTTCTAATGAGATCCTTTGCACTATCAGATATCACGGGCCATGGATCTGACTCGAAGTCAATATGTGCTTTTAGAACTGCATCAAATATTCCCTGCTGTGTCTCTAAATTCCAGAGACAATGGAAAAAAGTGGTAGAAGGTAAACAAATTAACTTCCACAACGAGAAGGATCAACGAATCACAGGTCAATAACAGAAACACATACCGGCCCAAAACGGGGGTACACCACTGAGCAATATATACAGTATGATACCGGCAGTCCACACATCTGCTTCAGGACCATATCTCTTCTTAAGTACCTCAGGTGCAACATAATATGGGCTTCCAACCACGTCAGTAAAGACTTGGCCTGCATCAATCAGTCATAGGATAAGTAATATACTCATAAAATCCTATAGATATACACTAAATAGCATAATAACTCCTTCAATGTAAACTATGAAAATGTTTTTAGGTCCATATAGAAAAAGACCATAACTTTAGCAATACTAACTATTTTTTTTTTAAATACCACGAAGTGGACACCAGACAAGAAAAAAAAATTGTACAGTAATGCAATGAACCATTAAAAACAGTAAGAGATGACATTACGAAAACGGAGTAACCGAACAATAAAACTTTTTAAGAACATCCTAGTCCGTCAATATGGATTACCCAAACAAACAAATTATTCTCAGATCAAGAAACATGGCAATAATTTGTACTGTAATACAAGGAAACATAACACACAATCACATTCACAAATACACTAACTGAACAATACAGATTTTCAGACAACTTCCATATTTCAACCAAATAAATGCAGGCAAATGATAACTGGATCCCTCTTGAATGCATTGAATTATGAACACATTAAAGAGGAAAGTAAGAAGACACCCTCATTTTACCTGGCTTGAAGAAGACAGATAATCCAAAGTCAATGGCTTTGAGTGAGAAATCATCATCTTTGTTAACCAACAAGAAATTCTCAGGTTTCAAATCCCTATGCATCACACCAAGAGAGTGACAAGTCTCGACAACCCCAACGACAATCCGGATCAGCTCAGCCGCCTTCCTCTCGCTGTAATGCCCTCTCTGAATGATCCGATCGAACAACTCCCCTCC
This sequence comes from Persicaria tinctoria, assembly GCA_037127255.1. Taxonomy (NCBI): domain Eukaryota; kingdom Viridiplantae; phylum Streptophyta; class Magnoliopsida; order Caryophyllales; family Polygonaceae; genus Persicaria; species Persicaria tinctoria. The sequence goes on from JBANSL010000010.1 coordinate 26,139,291, forward strand.
ATTACACAGCTCCATAACTATATGAACATACAAAGGATCCTCATAAGCACCCTTAATGGTCACAATATATTTGTGGCCAGCCAGATGGTGCATTATCTGAATCTCCCTCCGAACATCATCGACATCCTCCTTCGAAATCAACTTCCTCTTTGATATCGATTTGCAAGCGTATTCGAGCCCAGTGGAGATCTCCGTGCACAAATAGGTTGTCCCGAATTGACCTTGACCTAATTTCCGCCCCATGGTGTAGAGATCGCGAATATTGGGGGTTTTGTGACCTAGAACGTAATAGGCATTATCATTCCCCTTCTTCATCATGGTTTCCTTGGCCATCGAGCTGATCGTAGATGTGTTCTGGTTTTTGCTAGGGTTTTCTTGCTGGGATGTGTTACTGGAATGAGAAAGCTCGGAATTGGGATTGCTACTCGAACTGGTGGAGTTGGAGGATTGGTGAATCGAATTAGATTGATCGTCGGGCTGATTGAAGCTCCGGTCGTACCTTGCCGCGGAAGATCCACGGCATGTGTTGCCCATGAACAATCGGAACGAACGATTTCGAAGCTACACAAACCCTAGGAATTCGAGCTAGCTCTCCTCATAAAGATTGGATCTTTAAATGCGAAACTCAAATCAAAATACAAACGAACAAGGTAATTGATTGAAACAGATCTACAGAAACAAGAGGTAGAGGTAGAGGTAGAGGATAGGATAAGGAAATGATAGTCAAAAGGGGAGGAATGAAAATGAGGAAGAAAAGAGTGGAAGAAAGGGGAAAAGGGGAAAAAAGAATTGCTTTTTTTTTTCTTCCTCCTTCAAGGTAAGTTCCTGAACATGTGAGGTGTAAAGAAGAGGAGAGTGGATGTAATCAAACAGGGCAACCGATTTCGAATCCTAGGTCGAAATATAAATTGGGATAGTAAAGTTGATTATTCAATTGATTTAGGGTTTTTTATTGAAAATTTGGGGGGTGGGGTGGGGGGTTCGAGTTTTATGTTGAGGAGGGTGGGAAGAAACATCCGAGTAGAGGGAGAGTTAGTGCTGACCAGCTCTGATTTTTCTTCCAGTCGACAAACGAAATTGATGAGGCGAAAACGATGGGGGTGGGGTCAGGGGTAGGCCCTCAATCAAGAGGATCACCTCACCAGTCACCAGTCACCAGTCACCAGTCACCGGGCGGCTATCCTCGAAGCTGTCAGCAATACGTAGCTCACCATGAATCTTCCTCATCTGACATTAATAACTCGTTTTTTATCAAATTAATGTTGAATACAGTAAAATTTGTTAGAAACTCAGTTGAAATAGAAAATCATTTTTTTTCAATGAAATAAAATATGGTGAATTTGGTAATTATTCCATTTGGAAAATCCAATTAGATAATTACCCCACTCAAAAATAAAATTAATTTTTAGATTGTACCCCTTCTCATGGAGCATTGATTGACCGAATCATTCAGATTTTTTTTAAGGGTTGATGTCACTTTTTACCGTTTTTTTTTTTTTTTTTTTGATTAGGTAAGGATTCGGTTGAGCAGAAACTCTAGCCGAAAGCATCCTTGCGGATGAGGTCGCGAAGACCTGGATCATTTTGAAAGTCTGCTCCCCTGGTAGAGTAGCTAAGGTGTGCAACCCTATCTGCTACCCGATTACCAATGCGGGGAATATAGGAAATACCAAAGATTGTTAGTTCTGTTATGATGGATTGGATATCTGACATTATAAGTTCAATTTCCCAGGGACAGGCCGTCTGTTTGCTCAGATAGTCTATGACTATCTTAGAGTCTCCTTCAATGAAGAGGTTGTTGATATTCAATTCTCTTGCCTTTTGTACTCCTAGTCTAAGGGCCAGAGCTTCGACCGTTAGTGGCGAAAGGCCACCGATATCCTTTCCTCCTATACTTATTGGGTTGCCCGTCCAATCTCGTATAATGTAGCCTATAGAGCCCGTTTTTGGTGATATAAAAGATCCGTCAAAGTTCAACTTATATGTTCCCCACGGGGTTTTTTTCCATAAGGTGGTTTTTTGTTTAATATTTCTTACCTTGCGTTTCTCGTTGTTATGGGGAAGCAGCACATCCTCCCCAAAACTTGTTGTGTCCAAAGCGCTTGCTCTTTTCCAGTTATCGATATTATCTTTTATTAATTTCTTAAAGCCCTCAATTGACGGCGTTTTTGCATTCCTGAAAATCACTTGGTTTCTAACAAACCATAGGGTCCACCATCTGAAAATTAGATATTGTTTGTTTTCCTTTGATAGGGTCGTCCCAAGAATTTGTAATATTTGATCCATGCTTCTGTTTTGGGTTAGTACCGAGTTGATCTTGTCAGAAATGTCAGCGGTGAATTGTCTCTGAAAATGGTTGATGGGACATTCTAAAAATAGGTGAATGTCATCTTCCGAGGAGTGGTTACAGAAAGCACATCCCGTGGGTACCGCCACCCCCTTAAGGGCTAAACGGGCAGCAGTGGGTAGTCCATGGTGTTTGATTTTCCATATAAAATTTTTAACCTTGGGTGGGACGTCTAGTTTCCATATCCAGTTATAATCCTCGGAGTTGTGAGTTTGGTTACTTGTGATAAGTTTGTATGCGCTCGAAGTTGTAAACCATCCCTTTTTGTCTGGCCACCAGTACAGTCTATCTGTAATAGGTGTGATTGGTAGGGGTATTTTAATAATGTCTTCTATTACGCTCTCTGGGAGTCTTGTCTTGAGCTTCTCCTTCCACCATTGACCCCCCAGAATGTAATCGCTTACAGATTCAATTGTGTTACTATTATGTTGGGACCCCAACTTCTCCTCCATGGATGTCGTATAGACCCAGTTGTCTTTCCAGAAATTAATAGATTGTCCATTTCCCACTGACCATATTATCTCCGATTTAAAATTCGGGATTAGCGCTCTGAGTTTCGACCATTGCCATGAGGCATTACCTTTTTTATTATACGTGAGAATATGGTTTTCTTTTAGGTATTTGTATTGTATGACTCTGACCCAATAATTTTGAGGTTCCGCAATAATTTTCCATAGAAGTTTTAACTGGAGAGCTTCGTTCATGGTTCTTGCTTTGCGTAATCCCAGTCCCCCAGCTGCTTTTGATTTACAAATTTTATCCCAACTAATTAACGGACTATGTTGTGCGTCTTTATTCCAGAAAAAATTTCTGTTTATTTGGTCAAGCTGGTTGTGGATTGAGGCCGGGAGCATAAAACTTTGCATTGCGTAGAGGGGTTTTGATGATAAGTTAGCTGATATTAGGGTTGCTCTACCTTGTTGCGATAAAGCATTGGCACGCCATTTGGCTAGTTGGTCTTTCGATTTACAAACTAGTTCCCCAAACGTATCTTTTGTTACTCTTCCATTGATAATTGGGCATCCAAGGTATTTTTCTAGATTCCGTTCTAGAGGGATGTTAAGAATTCCTTCTAGATCTTGAGCTCGGGTTCTCGTGATCCCTTTTGTTATTTGGAAGGAAGATTTATGATAATTAATTTTTTGTCCCGAGAATTTGCAGTATTCCTCGATAATATCTTTTACTCTTTTGCACGCCGCACTTCTTCCTTTAGCGAAGATGATAATGTCGTCAGGAAACGCCAGAAAAGGAATAATCGGACCCGAATGTCCAAATTTGAATCCTACACTATTATGGCTTGATTCTGCATCCTCTGATATTTTCCTTGCCAGAACCTCTGTACCAAGAAGGAACAGGAAAGGGGACAGAGGGTCTCCTTAGCGTAGTCCTCTTGAGGGTTTGAAGGGTTCTGTGGGCCCATTGTTGACTAACACAGAGAAGGAGACAATAGTGACGCATTCCATAATGAGATTCACAATCTTTTCATGAAATCCGAATTTTTCTAGGACTAATCGTGTGAACTGCCAGTCTACTCTATCATACGCTTTTTCCATATCTAGTTTGATCGCAGCCCAACCCTTAGCTCCTTTCCTAGACCTGAAGGAGTGGAATATTTCGTGTGCTATGAGGATGTTATCTTGAATTGCTCTGTCGGACACAAAAGCACCTTGAAGAGGATGTACCAACTTCCCCATGATTCCCTTGAGTCTTTCTGTAATAATTTTAGAAATGATTTTGTAGATGGTTGAGCAAAGGCTGATGGGGCGATAATGCGTCGTCAAGGATGGGTTGTCATTTTTTGGGATTAGGGATATGAAGGTATGATTTATCTGTTTTAGAATCTTACCCGAGTGGAAGAAAGCTTTGAAGGCTTTTGTGATTCCCGTACCTACAATGTCCCAATATTTTTTATAAAACTCCGCAGTGAAACCGTCAGGGCCGGGGGATTTGTTTCTACCCATTGCAAAGACAGCCTTTTTGATCTCACTATTCGATGGTTGTTTGGTCAAAAAGTTATTTTCCTCCTCCGTGATGACAGGGTTGATTATATCTAAATATTGTTCGAGCTGCTGCGGCGAGTAGGTTTGTTCTCTACAGAATCTTTGTTCAAAGTCATTAAGAATTTCCTTCTTGATATTTTCATTCCCTACAATCTGGGTTCCTTCCGCCGTACCAATCGATCTAATTATTTTTCGATTTCTGCGACCCGTAGCTACTCTATGGAAATAGGACGAATTTGTATCTGCTAGTTTTAGGTGTTTAGATTTCGCTCTTTGGCTCCAGTAGGTTTTATGGAATTGGAGTAACTTCTCTTTTTTTTGGAGCAGATTTTGTTCTTTGATGGTTGCACTTGGGTCGGGGTTTGTAGCATATATAGTTTGTAGCCGAAGGAGGGATTCCTCAACCTCTTGCAATTGCCTAAAAATATTTCCAAAGTTTTTCTTGTTCCATTCTTTAGCCTTATGCTTAAGGATTTTGAATTTATGCATTACTTGAAACATGGCCGAACCCGAACAAGGTGCTCTCCATGCTTGCTTCACGATGTTCCGAAAGTCCTTTCTTTGTAGCCAGACGTTCTCAAATTTGAAAGGCGGCGGTTTGAAAGCGGAGTTCTTGGCTAGGTTAATTGTGATCGGGCAGTGGTCAGACCCGGAAAAGGAACCATTGTTAGTTGCAAGGTCTGGGAATGAGTCTATTATTTCATGATGGACTAGTACCCTATCTAGTTTTTCTAAGATGTTGTCTGGTCCTTCTTGCTTTTTCCGCCAGGTAAACGGGTTACCAAACGAAGGGATATCCATCAATGAGCACATATCCTTAAAGTCTGCTAGTCGCTGGTATCTGCCTAGGATGGATTCTGCTCCGCCGCATTTGTCCGATGGTTGACTGATTTTGTTCAGGTCCCCCATGACTAGACATGGAACATCACTTTGTGTAATTATTTGGGATAGAGTCAACCAGAACTCCTCTTTATCCGATGGATTCGGGGGGGCGTATACAAAGAGTAGTAAACTTTGGAAGGCTTCTTTTGTATTGTTATATATATCTTATTCCAATGATTCTAGGGAGATGTATTGCTATAGTCAAGTTTTCGTCAATGAGCGAGTTTTCGTTCCAGAGTACAGCTAACCCCCCGGCTCGGCCGGATGCCGGGGACCAGCACAAATTTGTGAAGCCAATGTTTTTCCATAGACTTTCTGTAGGCTGATTTTCAGCTTTTGTTTCCGCTAAGACAACTAGTTGTACATGATCAGATACTCGCCATGCTTGGATATTAGTCCAAATTGTTGTCTTCCCTATCCCTCTGCAGTTCCAATATCTTATTATCATTCCCCAATTGTTTTAGTATAGGCAGGCAAAATTTGATCCTGCCCATACCGGGTCCTATGCTCACTACCAATATTTTGTTTAATTTGAGTTGTAGCACCACCTAGGAGAAAATTCATCCACTGGTAAAGAAGTTCAAGCCCAGCAAAAAAGATGGGATTTTGAGTGTGGAGAAGATTATTGTGAAACCGCTTGTACACATAAACTAATTTAATCATAAGAATAGAATCTATAGTGATCCCATGATTGCACACACCATTGACGTTTACAACCCAAGTTATAGACCATAGCTTTTCATCTACATGTTTAAGGGGTGAAATATCATTCCATATAGTCCAACGCAACCACCATACAACTGCAATTAAATGACTGATTTGAGCCAAAAGAATACGAAGACAAACAAAATTATTGCAAAGACTACTAGTTTTTCCTTTGTATAATTTTTCAGTACAGTTTGCACTTCCATCCTTGAAGCAATACTGCCCCTCAGGGAGATATATCTCTTCATATGTGTGAACATATGATCCCCTACCACAAAGTATGGGAAGGAAATCATAAAAAAGAATTTTACTTAGCCAGTTTGGACCAAATCTATCCACAAACCCCCTAGCACATATATCCAGGCAGCAGAAGATGAGCACATAATTTCTCAAGCCCTCTTTCCCCATTCTCAAGCTAGATTTATAGACAAAAGTTGGCCTAAAGAGAAGGTACGTAACAGAATTGATAATGTCCATCAGTTGTATCCGAATTGTCCTATATATTATGATAATAAGCCCATACAGATTCACAACGGACTTAATAAACCAACAATTAATTAGATCAAAACAACTAGAATTCACTCGAGCACTAGTCCAATCATAGATGTAGAGTATGAGAAACAATTGTACATAACCATAAGGACGCTTATGCCACATCTCATACATCAAATCCACCTCCTTCATACCATAGTGTGTTACATAAAAGTTAAAGTGGTGCTGAAATGATAACAAGGAACGAGATAACTGATGTGAGCCTAATTCGCCATGTTTTACACTTACTTTTATATCGATTTCTGCATACATTGCATGCATTTGGGTTAGAATAATACAGAATCTGTGTAGTTTACACTTATTTGAAATATATGGAGGTCTACACAAGTTTTGGTTATATTTCGCAGAAATCGGACGCAGTTTGGAGCTTAAAGGAAACTCATGGAGAAGCTAAGAATGGTGTAGCTGGAGAAAAGGCCATTTTTTATCATTCATCATTCTGAGTCAAATTCTGATGTCTTCATGAGAGTTGTAGCCCTTGGAAAGAGCTTTCCAACGCATGGTCATATGCGTTAATCCGACAAATGAGGACTCGGGAAAGTGCGTTTTAAGAACATAGCAGAAAGCTGAGAAAACTCTACTCGAGATCGACTAGCATGTACTCGATCTCGACGAGCCCTGGTCGACCACACCTTGTCGAGCAGAGCTGATCGAGGAGACTGAGTCAGAGACAACCCGACTCCCGGAACCCTACTCGATCTCGAGTTGACTTGGTCGAGATCGACGAGCCATGTCCGGAGTCGACGAGCTGTGCCAAGCCGAGAAGCCGAGGACGAAGACGCAGACAACCTCTACTCGAGACAGACGAGGGCTGGTCGAGACAGACGAGGGCTGGTCGAGACAGACGAGGGCTGGTCGAGATCGACAAGGCCTGGTCGAGATCGACGAGCAAAGTCCGAAGCCGCGTTACTCGGTTTGACCAATTCTACTCGACTTGGGATTGCTTGGGCTCGAAGATTGCCAATTCTATCCAGATCTATCAAGTTCTATCCATGGAAGGAAGATCTATCAACATGAAGACATACTACCTAATTTAGATTTATCTTTTCCTTTTTTGATTTAATTCCTTTATGGCATTTATTTATCTTTTAGCAAAATAGATATAGATTTAGATATAGATAGATGATTATTTCCTTGATTAGCTGGGTTTGATCACTATAAATAAAGCCCTAGGGGCTGGTTTTTCATTCATTCAGAAACACAATCAATTTCATTCAGTAAGTAGGGATTCTAAGGTTTTTAGGGTTTTGGCTTTCTGCGAAAGTTGATTGCCAGGATTGTAAAAGGCTTTGAATTTAGTTTTATGCAAGTTATTTCTTTTCATTCAATGTCTGCGATTGCGATGAGGCGTGAGTAGTCCACCCACTTCTGGGGCTGGGGTGAGCCCGACGGTGGCCATGTGAGGCGATGCGATAAAGGTCAGATCTTTTTGTGTGATTCATCTTCTATCCCTATGAGCATGATTCTTTTGCGAGAGTTGAAGGTGATCCTTGTTTGTGTTATTGAAGCGAAAGTGATCTTAATGCAACTTGGATTAATTATGTGAAAAAGGGTTAGTAACAATTAGGGTTTATGCGAAAGCCTCTATATGCCTATTTGTTAATGACGAAAGTTATTTGATGGAAAGCATGATCTTTTGTGCCTTTATGTGTTACCTTGCATGGTTATCGTTGTGGTGTTGATACCCTGGCTTTGGAAGTCTTTTAATATATTGAAGTTTATTTCTGTCAAAAATCTGCGTTTGTCTTTAATTCTGCAATTTACAAGTTTTCTGCATTGTTACTCGATACAGAGGAGCTCTTGTCGAGATAGAGGACAACTACTCGAGATCGAGTGGCTTCTGTGTCCTTTCTTTTAGTTTCTGCTTTGCTTTATTTCTTTGCTTTTGTTTTAGTTGCCCTTGCCGGGTTTATTTGTTTCTTTCCTGTCTGTGTTTCTGTCTTTTCTGCTGTCTGTGAGAATTTACAGCTACCTAAGAACTGCTGACGTGCTTCCTCGTGGATTCGATCCTGACTTTTCTCTTACTACAACGGGAGGAAGTCTTGTATTATTTGCTGAGACAGGGAAGTCAGTCTGATCTATATTTCATATCTATTTCAATACTCGATTTACTCCTGCCTAGTCAACAATAACCAAACCTGGAAGGCAGCAGCCAACACAGAGCTCCATAAAACAGTTGTCGCTGCCAGGGGAGTCGCCATTATCGTAGTTTGGCCAGGGCCCTTTCGGGCGGAGCGGAATGACGAGGTATACTCCTTAGTCACAGCGCTACAAACGTGTTTACTCGTCGTGTTTCCCATGAAGGAGTTTGACAGAAGATAAGAGCAAAACAATGTGTTAGCTATCATTGATACACAATTAGTTTTGATAGATTTATAGAGTTGTTCCCTTGTACTAGTTTTATTGCAATTACCTTTCAGCAGGGGAGATGTAAAAAATGCTTCACAAAAATCATTTATGCAGTTGTCGGGGGCGAAGGTAATAGGGTCCCATACTCCTAGCTGCTCAAACTCAACCAGCTTAAGATTAGGAGCAAGAGGAGCAACAGTAGAAGCATAGGACAATTCAGTGAGACTTGATTTTGTAAAACAAATTAGTACCCTTATGGAGGTTTTCACTAACAGTTTAACAAGACTATCAATCAGCTGCTCAACATCATAATTAAACCTATATCCATCTACCCCCAACAAGCAGAGGATGAATTTCAAGAATCTTAACACCAGGAACCCCATAAATGCATCATCAGGGATGGAATCTTGATATATAAGAGATTTACCTTGAGAACGAGTATAAGGAGAATATAGAGTTGCCCGGAGATTCTCGTATCTAACATCAATTAAGATGGAAAGACGTTTATCAGTCGCAAATACCATAACTAGATCTGAGCCCTTACATAAGGTAGGGGGTGAAGAGGCCCAAACCTCAAGCACCAGTTTGATCTGAGAATCCTGTCTGAGTCTGAAGAGCGAAAGAGCATGAGCCCCTTTCGCGGTTTTGTTCAAAGAGTACAGTTCACCTGCAGATGTTATGGGAATTCCACCACCACAAGAAGGGAGCGAACTCCCACCATGTGGTAGCAGAACCATAAGGTTTTGAGGGCCCTTTCGGGATGTAGACAGTAGAGGAACACAAGGTTCCTCTATGGTTTTGTTCACCCAGAAGGTGAGATTTTTTTCACAAATCCATATTATATCAAAAGGGAGATAAAGAAGGTACCAAAGGCCCGACCAGCACCGAAGACACCCCACTCGCCGGCGCTGAAGCCAGACAAGACGCCACCGCCACGCCGGACTGAGAGAACGCCGCATCCAGCCGCCATCATTTCTGCGCCTCCAAATCCCCTCCACAAGAGATTTCTTTCTCTTTTTGAAATTCTTTCTAACTGGTGCACTAGATCTCCACCCAGCCACCGATACCTTCCTTCTTCGACTGCGGAACGCGGAGATCCATGGTGAAAGCCTGTTCTTCACTCCACAGAGGCAGAAAGGACACGCAAGATCATGCGAATCCTTGAATACACCCTCAAATATGCATAGATCTGAAGGACTGGGAGGGGGAAGTCTCAAATCGGCAAGGAGATCAGCCGAGGATGAATCAATTTCAAGTTTTTTCCAACACCGTATGATTTGGAGGCAGGGAAGGTACTTTGACATGAGAATTTTTGCAGAAAGCTTTCATCTTTGAGGGTTTTCAGAGATGGAGATTGAAGGGGGTTTCTTTTGCCCAGGGAGGCGGGTGACCAGTACACGCGCTGCGCGTTCTTTCCTCTCATTCTAGGGTTTTCTAGGTAGTTATATCACTTTTTACCGTTGATGTCATTTTTCAAAGTAGTGTTTTGATGCAAATTTTTTAATGACATTTATTTTTCTTTAATGATTTGCAAATTTTTCAAAGTTGTGTTTTGAAGTCATTTTTCTAATGTAATTATTTGATTCCACTTTCTTAATCAAATCGTTTGATGCCGCTTTTTTTAATTAATCAATTCGATATCGATATAGTGTCATTTATTCTACTTTTTTTTTTCCATCGATGACACATTTGTGAGTACATTTCATTGATTCAAACGTTTGTGATGACATTTTTATTATATTTTTATACAATTGATGACACAAGGACATGCATAAAATATAAGTGATTAAACTTCATTGATGCCATCTTTTTAAATGATGAATTTTATATATTGATGACATTTGTGATTACACTTCATTAATCTCAATCATTTGTGATGACATTGTTTTTGATGACATTTGTATTTATACAATTGATAACATTTTTATACAATTGATGACACAATGGCATAAAATGTGATTACACTTCATTGGTGACATTTTTATTGGTGACGCATTTGTGATTACACTAAGAATATAATAACATAAAACACCACATAACATGCCTCCCCTTCTTTTTTTCCATGCTTGGGACCGGTTGTGTACCAAAACACAAGCGGAGTTAAAAACATGTTATCACCTAGCCAGCAAGCACTAAGCAAAGGGATAGATCCCCTAGTTAAAAATGTGTTGAACTTGAAAGCAAACTTTATCAATAAGTACGTAGCAGCAGTTGGAACCTGGAAGAACTTCAAGCACCCGTGTAGACTTACAAGCATCCACCACTACCAATTTACTATATAAGTCCTCCATTGGTTTACTGAGAGTTTATCACTCTTTCTATAAATGCTAATTTGCAATGATCAAGATTTGAAATATGCATGGGACCATGAGAGAAGTTATCATAACAATTATAAAAAACTATTTCCCCAAAAGCACAAGATCCACATCATTTGTCTATCACTATGCTATGCATTCTCAAGTGAAGTGATTTACATGAAAACAAGATGCAAAAAGTGGAAAGCAAAAGGTACCCAAGCTACATATGATATATGAAATCAGTAAATAAAAGGGGTTTACCTTAAGCACCGAACGCTCGTATGTGTGAGACCTAAGAGCTCCGTAAAAATGCAGTGCTGCAAGGGGATAACAAACAATAGAGAACTTTTGTCAAGCAACTCAATTCCCCTCTCCAGGACATCAGGACTTTCGTTAAACACTTGGTGGACAATCGAACTGAAGGGTTCCTTTCTAAGAATCAGCTTGTAGAGAATGCACTGTCATTCCATGATGAAAAAATTCAGCAACAAGAGCACTCGAACATCAATAAGAAATCAGATTCAATGATGAAAAAGTTCAGCAACAAGAGCACTTGAACAACAACAAGAAATCACACTTGAACAACAAAAAGAGATCAGATTCCAAGATGAAAAAATTCAGCAATAAGAGCACTCGAAAAACAACTAGAAATCAAATTCCAATCTCTGCAAGAAATTCAGAACCAACAACCCAAAAAACAGTACCAAATCAGATAAAAAAAAACAACCCAAAAATTTCAGAAGCAATATGGTGCTTCAGATTCTATGATGATAAACAACAAGAAAGAACATATGATATGGTGCTTCAAATTCCATCTAAAAAAAATCAGAAACAACAAAAGCACTCGCAAACGTGTAAATGGAATCCAAACTACTGATACTAAAATGAATTAATATCAGCAACTAAAGCGTTTGTTGATACTAAACTACTGATATTAATTGTAACTTTCTAACATGTACTTCAATAAAAGGAAGGATTTAGGCATTCAACAAATGAACTCCAAAAGAAGGAGTTAGCCATTTAGGCAATCAACAAATGAACTCCCAAAGAAGATTTAGACTTCTGTTCTACCAATCCAGTTGCATTTAGTTAACTTTTTTGCTCCTTTATCCTTCATTTCATCCCTCAAATAACTTAACTTTTTGGGGGCTTTTCTCATTAACATCACCAAAATCATATAGCAATGCTTATCCTCGCTGCTTTTCTCATCAATATCACCCAAATCATCCAAAAGTTTCAAGCATGACTTAATTGAGTTTACTCGCTACTTTTGGGGCTTTTCCTTATCGAGATAATTTAAAGAAAAATTAGATACTTCAGCATATGGTAGTAAATCATCATGAATCACATAAGATGCAACAAGAAGAAGCTAAAACAAATTACCTCGAGAAGCGAAGTAAGTCGATTCGTCATCTCTAGATTCGTTAGGTTTTCAGGGATTTTGTGACTTGCACAACGCTTGGAGCTCCTTCCTCTACATAGTGTGATAATCCTTCTATGAAATCCACTCCAATACAAGTAATAAAAAAAGCAGTAAGAGGGAGAGATGGAAGATTTGGCACCAAAATCGCCGGAAATGACAAAAATAGGAGCCGTGTTGAAAGCCAAAAGATTGATTTGACTTCTCCTCCTTCCACTTCTTTCCTCATCTCCCTGCCATGCGAGAGGGGGAGATCGATTTACTCTTCTATTACTGCTAGCTTTGAAAGCCAGGAGCCCCTGAATCCCCCGGATCTGGCTGGCGTACGTAGCTCCGATTCAACCCTAATGGGGCCTGGAAAGGAGCGTGGGAGGACAAAGGAATCTCCATGGGAGGTGCTAGAGAAGGAGGAGAACATAGGTGAGGATGAGAGCGAAGAGATCCGAAGGGGTGCCATGGACGAGAGCTTTGGATCTCACAGAGAGAATGGATGGAGCGTGAGGGATGGAGGCAGACGAGGAGGCAGGTACTGAAGCTATAGTGGAATTTCACCTATGCTTATTACCTCATTATGACGATAAAATGACATGAAATACTTGCAAGCCTTAACCGTGAGGAATGATGACCAAGTTATGCTAGGTGATGTTCTTATTTCTCGAACGTTTTTCTCCGATCATAGATCTTAAGAACTCAACTTCGGGGGCTTTAGGTTTGGGAGACAATCAGAGCTCTTCTACTTTCTTATCTTCCAATCAGATCCCTTTCTTTGGTGTCGGAGGGGGTATTTATAGGGAAACCAGGCGAGTAGTTGGCTGGCGACCTCGTGGTTTTACATAGGACACGTGTAATGCATGCCCTTGCGTTTAGGGGTATAGGTAACACACGTGGTGTTTTTAGAGGTGAGGTGCTTGAGCCAGCGAGCTGCTTGCTAGGGTTCCGGAGAGCCACGAGGTACTTGGAAGACCTACTCTAGTTCTTACACGGGTTTCTATCAAGATTTCGGTCGCGAGAAAATACGGAAGGTTTTTGAGGGTGTTGGGTTTGATCGGGACTTGATTGAGTACTTTACCCGTGATGAATCTGGTAGTGGGGCCATATGTCTTTTTGCGTTGGGTGGCCTATTTATGACGATATACTTGTGTTATTTGATAGACCTATTTTCTATGGCATCGTCATATCTCCTCGTAACTGAATCGCGAGCGATACGTCGTTCGCGATTGGGTTTCGATAAACACAATGCTTCCCGCCATAAACCAGTTCATTGGATGGGCCTTGATTGGGCCCAACGTGTTTTCCGACCCACTTGATGGAGTGACCCCACAGAGACCTATAAGTGGGGTTTTTGCCTTATTCTCCCTCATTCCACATTTCTGAACACACAAAGAGGAGAGAGAGAGAGTCCAAGGTTTTTCTGTGCTCCCAGAGAAACGAGATCGGAGTTAGGTGGTGGTCCGTTCCTCAGCCTTCCAAGCTTACCGGTGTCTTTCCTCTATACTTTTCAAGTAAGTTTTCTTCGATCTTTCTCTTACCCTTTTCAATTTCTAGGTTTGCGCTTGTTTTTTAAGTTTTTTAGGGCAAAGGGACACCAACCTCAGTGGTGGAACCGACCTCCTCTGGGGAGGAGTATGGTGATATGGGGTGGAGATTGGGGTACGCCCTGGTGTCTCATCCCCCCCTGAATTGGTAAATAAAGATCGGCCATTCCGGAGTTCGAACCGGGGACCTATGGGTACTACCCACAAGTCCTTTTCGGTGAGCCATTCCTCTTCCCCCCGTTGTTTCCTTAATTACGTTGTTTTTGAGTTTTTTGGGAGCCCCATACGGTTTTGGGTTTCCTGGGAACCCTCCGACGGTAGGGGGAGGATGAAACCTTTCGTCTACCCTTTTTGCTTTCCCTAGAGGTGATTTCTCAAAAATCGAGAAGTTTTTATGAAGGAGGCGAAGAGGCGTCTTTTAACCGTCATCCTGGAGAAGGTGGCTAAGCATTACCCATGGCCGACTGGGATAGAAATAGGCATGGCTACCAGGAGTGGGGGATGTTTAAATGAGTATAAAGACCATGTTGTCGTCCACCTGGGCAGTTTTCTCCAGCTTTCCTTTAAAGTGTGGATGTACCTCAAGGTCTACATCATGCGGCGTGTTGTTATCAAGCAAACGACGTCACTGGATCACCTCTTTTCCGTTCTCTCTTTGAGACGCAACGAGGGACTGGTGTACGCCTCTTTGACCAGAAAAATAGTTGAGAGGTTGTCTAGCAGCCCAGGATGGAGAAAAAATGGTTCCTCGTTCGCGATCCAACCAAGACCTTTTTGAACTTTACGACTAAACCTGGCGAGTATGTCTCTCCTAAAGACAAGAATGTCGCAGCGGAGAGATGGAGGGTTGCTTTTGGGGAGGGGGTTGCGCAGATATGGGGTTACAGGACAATCGTAACTCCTGTTCACCTTGAGATGGCCGGACTTAGTCTCCCGCATCGGCCGGGTCTGTGCCTAGGATTTTTAAACTTTCTAGTATTTCGATCACGATTTCCTTTTGACTGACCTCTGTTTTGATTATTTTGCAGATATGTTGGTAGATAAGTCAAAGATCACTGCATTAGCGAAGAAGAAAAGCGTCGTTAGGGGTGCATCCAGGCATGCTATTACCATCACCCGTGGCCCCGCGAGCGGGTGTCGGTCAATAGGGCGTTCCCCGCAACTCCCCCCTTGCGACGAAGAGTTCGAAAGGGAAATAACCTGCCAGGGATCGGGAAAGTGTGTCATCGGAGGATCGATCCCTGGCTCAACGTGTGTGTAAAAGACAAAGGGAGGGAATAGGGACCACCATGATTTTGAGTGCTGAGCCAATTACCCAGTGAGGGATCTCCATGACGGCCTACCGGCTACCCGGATTTGACCCTATTGATATCAAAAAAGTGGAGATTCCCAAGAAAAGTTGCCCGGCCGAACGGGAGTAGCTTCATCACCTGACGGACGAAGAATTGTTGGAGCATGGTAAAAAAACCAGAGGCTGGGTAACTTCCTTCGTGATTTATACTCTTCTTCTTCCCTGCTTTCCTTATTTTTCATGTGTGCTCACTATTCTCTGCGTGTTGCCGTAGAAATCTCTGCAATGGTCTGAGGTTGCTGGGCGTCTAAGAAATTATGACGACAAAGTGAGGGAGTTAAGGGCGATAAACAACACTCTGAAGACGAAGGTGGAGAAATTGAGGGATGCGGAGCTCCGGGAGGTAACCATCGAGAGTTTGAAAGATGCTTTGGGGAAATCCTAGAAGGAGGTGGAGGTAGTGAAGAACGAGCTGAACCTGTCGCGAGTTGAGCTTACGAAGGCCCAAGAGACGAGGGTTCAACATGAATTAGAGGTCACACGCCTGAGGGGTCAGCTTACGGATCTTGAGCGCGAGTTAAACACAACCCGCGAAGAGCTTATAGGTGTAAGAGCACAATTGGAGCGTCTTACACCCGGTGAAGAAGGCCAGAGGTAGATATCTAGTTTCATGGGGGAGGATGGACGAGGTTGTTTAGGTCATTACCTTAAGACAGATGGAGAGGATGTCCTTTACTACAAGGTGACCGACGCCTTTATGGAGGGGGTGGAAGGTAGGATTGCCCAGAGCGTCAATCGTTTCGCTCATCTTGGGGATGTAGTGAAGATGTTTCCTCCCAGTTATGAATCTGGGGATATGAAGCTTAATGATCCCCAACGTGGCCTGCCTGCTCCTCTTCATGCCCCTATTGACGACGTCGTAACCCTCGATCCTCCGCTTGCCGACGAGATCATTCCTGAGCCTGCTCACAATGCTGACAACAATCCTCCTACTGGTGCTTAAAAATTGTCTTATTTTCCTTATCAGGACTTTAAGTTGTTTTTGTGTTGGGAAGTTGAAAACATTTTTACCCACGGCGAGAGCCTTGTGCTCTGCTGCGGTTCACACGCTATTTTTTGGGATGAAGAACATTTCAACCTATGACAAGCGATGTCTTGTTATGGTGTTTGGTGAATATTTTATCTTTGAATGCGATGTATTTCTATTTATGCCTTTTGCTTGTTTTTCTAAAGGGCTTGTTCTGTCGATATTACTTTTGCTTTCTCGCGACTAGAGTTTGACCTGTCGATTGTTAATACTCTTGTTTGAAAGGCAAATTCACGACACCCTTACCCATCCCCTGTCATTGATCGTTTTACGAAATGAGTCGTGAGATGACAAAAAGCAGGGTTCGCGAAGTTATTAGATCTTAGGCGGATGACACATAAAGATGTAATTTCTTAGCGATGAAATATAGTAGAGATTGACTTGCATCTTTTATAGTTATATTTCTTCGTAGCACATGTAGTCGGGCAAAACATCGCCGTTTTCTTCTGGGCCTGGTTGCTCTATTGCCACATCAAAGTGAGATTCTCTTTGGTACTCAAAAGTAAGGCGACTCCCTATTCTGAGGTTGTTATTGCTCACGAAAGATCTCCACCCTTCCGAAAGGGAGAACCAATCCCCTTCGTCTCGTTCGACTAGCACCATGAATTCTTGGTTTGAGGGAGAACATAGAAAGATTTGGTCTAGAATATATGGTAAGGGGAGCCTGTGTAATTGGTAAGGGGAGCCTGTGTAATTGGCTTCCCCTAAGGATTATCCTGGTGAATTCAAGATTTGGGAAAAGCATAGTATTCATGATGAAGGTTGGTGGCGGGATTTCCAGCGGAGAGAGTTCTCCTGAAGCCATGTAAAAACTTGGCATTTTGTACCTTACCTGATGCTTTTATTTATACTAGTTGTGCATTCAGTGGATATGGACGTTTGTTTCGTAGAGTTATCTATGAATCATCATGAAGCAGGGAGGTGTCATTAGCATGTTTTTCGTGCAGCTCGGTGTATTAAATTTGTTTGTAGCCTCATTTGCCGCGTGTAGGGGGTCATATTTATTGGGTGTTATTTGTTATGTTACTTGATATTTGTTGACCTCATGGTGTACTTGGGTGGTCTGCGGTGCCCTTTGTTGTTTATCTTTGTAGAAATTAATATAAAATGGTAAGTAACTCGAGGTTGTCATTGCAGTTTTACTCGTGATAATGATGGCTACAACGTCAGTTGATATTCCAGGTGTAACTATTCCTCGCGCGAGGGGTTTTACACGGGATATTGTGGTGGAAGGGCATTTATATAGGCTGGTAAGTTATTTTATGCAATTTATTTCTTGACAAGATAGTCGAGATTTTCTGATGTGTTTGTTGTTGTCGTAGCCTCTACCATCCATATACCGTGATTATGGCTATGACACACTTGGCTTTGTCTATTTATGGATGCGAGCTAATGAGGAATTTGTGGTGAGGGTGGAACCCTTAGGGCATAACAACTACTGGTTTACTAGCGGGTGGTCCGAGTTCGTTGTTTTGAATGAACTTTGCATTGGGACACACTTGATCTTTGAGTATGATGGGAACTCCTGTTTTGATATTGTTGCAATGGATCACAGTCCTGGCCAAAATGGTGATGTAGATTTTACGGTTCGGTGTTGAACTTTTCGTTTTTGCAACCTTTTGTGCGATTATATCACTACTTTTGTTGGATGGTTTTGCTTGGTGTGTAATGAATAAACCAATCATATGTACGTGGTGCTGGTTGTTTGAGTAAGTCGCGAAGAGTGGATGAATGGAGTTCTAGTATTTTAGTTACCAGCTCTTATGTTTGCCAGCTAAGGGTGGCTTATTGAATGCACGCGAAGGAGGTCGAACCAAGATCTGAGTAATCTCCAGCGTAGTCTTATGCGAAGAAACAAACTATTACGAAACGATCTCTAGTATGTTCGGCGCGATGGAGAGAGTCGCTTAATAATCTCCGGTGTCCTTGGATGCAGGGGAGTTTTAAACTGAGAACTAGGTAATCTCCAACGCAATGTTCGCGGAGGAGAGACCTTCTTAATAATCGCCAGCATCCGTGGACGCGAGGAAGATTAGACTGGGAATTAGGTAATCTTCGGTATGCTTTTCGCGGAGGGGAGACTTACTTAATAATCTCCAGCGTTCTTGGACGCAAGGAAGATTAAACTGAGAACTAGGAAATCTCCAGCGTTTTGTTCGCGGAGGAGAGACCTACTTAATAATCTCCAGCATTGTTGTGAGCTGAATTTGCCATGTTGTACAGTAACTTTTATATCGATTTCTGTATACATTGCATTCATTTGGGTTTAGATAGTACAAAATCTATGTAGTTTATGTTTATTTGCCAAATTATGGAATCTACACCAGTTTCTGTTTAATTCGCAGAAATCGAGGCATTTTACAGCAATTCTACAGAAGGTCGGAAAAGCTCGGAAAACCACTACAGAAGTCCAAGGTCAAAGCAGCGGAACCAGTCTGAGAGTCAAGGCTACTCGATCTCGAGTAGGCCTACTCGACCTAGACGAGCCTGTCCGAGCAACCTTGGTCGAGCAAAGCCTGATTGAGAGCCAGACCAACCCGAGCTCCGGACCCTACTCGATCTCGAGGACCACTGGTCGAGATCGACGAAGCCTCAGCGCCACACCCGGAGTCGACAAGGAGAGAAGCCGAGGACGACCAGGAGCACTCGCTGCCAGCGACTCGACTCGCTGCAGCGGACCGTTCGCTACCGCGGAAAAACTCGCTGCCAGCGGAAGAGGCAACTCGCGGAAGCGGAAAGGAAGGACACCACCCAACTCGATCTCGAGGACCCTTTGTCAAGATCGACTAGACCCTGAGTCCAAATCCGGAGCCCATCGAGCAGAGTCACTCGAGAAGACCTAGTCGGCAAGCCACCTTACTCGAGGTCGACTAGGGCTTGTCGAGATCGACGAGAGCCTGAGGAGCCTTGTCCGAGCCTTGTCGAATAAAGCCACCCGAGGAGACTTAGTCGATGACCTACTCCTACTCGACATCGACTAGGTCTTGTCGAAGTCGACGAGCGCCAGTGAGCCAAGTCCGAGCACATCGAGCAGATCTAGCCGAGGAAGTCCAGTCAACGAACCACCCTACTCAAGGTCGACGAGCCGTGGTCGAGGTCGAGTAGAGCCGTGTCCAGAAACTTCTCGACGAGACTTGTCCGACTAGAATTGGCTTTTCTTGGGCGTGAAGGAAGTCAGTTTGGCGAAGATCTATCCGATTCCATCAAGTCTATCCATGGGAGACAAGATCTATCAAGACATGAAGACTTACCCTATTTAGTTTTATCTTTTCCTTTTAGATTTATTTCCATAAAGCAATTTATTTATCCTTTCAAGTTTTAGATATAATTTTAGATAGAGATAGATATCTTCTTTCCTAGAATAGCTAGGGAATGAAGGCTATAAATAAGGCCCTAGGGGGCTCAGTATTATATTATATATCAGACAACAATATCAGACCATATTCCAATTCACACACAATTAGTTAGTTCCACAGAGAAGTTTAGGAGTTCTAAGATTTTTAGGGTTTTGGCTTTCTGCGAAAGTTGATTGCCAGGATTGTAAAGGCTTTTGAATTTAGTTTTATGCAAGTTATTTCTTTTCATTCAATGTTTGCGATTGCGATGAGGCGTGAGTAGTCCACCCACTTCTGGGGCTGGGGCGAGCCCAACGGTGGCCATGTGAGGCGATGCGATAAAGGTTAAATCTTTTTGTGTAATTCATCTTCTATCCCTATGAGCATGATTCTTTTGCGAGAGTTGAAGGTGATCCTTGTTTGTGTTATTGAAGCGAAAGTGATCTTAATGCAACTTGGGTTAATTATGTGAAAAAGGGTTAGTAACAATTAGGGTTTATGCGAAAGCCTCTATATGCCTATTTGTTAATGACGAAAGTTATTTGATGGAAAGCATGATGTTTTGTACCTTTATGTGTTACTTTGCATGGTTATCGTTGTGGTATTGAAACCCTGGCTTTGGAAGTCTTTTAATATATTGAAGTTTATTTCCATCGAAAATATGCGTTTTTCTTTAATTCTACAATTTTAAGTTTTTCTGCATTCTTGTCGAGATAGACGAAAGCTTTGTTGAGATCGAGTTGCATCTAGTCGATCTCGAGGAGGTCCAGTCTTAGTCGAGTTGAGTTTCCTGCTTTTGTTGTCGATTTTCAGTTTCTGCTTGACTTGTCCTTGTCGATCTCGAGTAGTGCTTGTCAAGATCGAGTACACTTGTCTTCGTCGAGTTGTTTGCTTTCGTTTCTGTTTTCTGTTTTCACACTTTTCTTGTCGACCTAGAGGACAGCTTACTCGACTTCGAGTAGCTTCTGTGTCCTCGAGTTAGTTTTTGTTTTGTCTTTGCTTTTCGGTTTTGCTTTGTCTTTGCTTTATTTCTTGCTTTGCTCTTTGCTTTTTTGCCCTTGCCGGGTTTATTTGTTTCTGTCTTTTCTGCTCTTGTTTCTGTCTTTCTGCTGCCTTGTCTGTGAGAATCTACAGCTACCTAAGAACTGCTGACGTGCTTCCTCGTAGATTCGATCCTGACTTTTCTCTTACTACAACGGGAGGAAGTCTTGTATTTATTTGCTGAGACAGGGAAGTCAGTCTGAACTTTATTTGATATCTATTTCAATACTCGATTTACTCCTGCATCACAACAAATTGGCGCCGTTGCCGGGGAAGCAATCATTCGCGCCTTAGGTAGTCAGTTCTCACTTTTCTCTTGAGTGAATTCGCAGGTGTATGCGTCGTTCTGGTCAAACACCTGAGTTTGACAGCTTAGACGAACCGGAGCGCTACCTACACATCCACTCCAAACTCAAAAGGATCATGGCGGCTGCTGAAACACAGGAACAGCTGGTCGCCAGGCTTACCAGGGAATTGGCCGCAAAGGATGCTGCTATCGCCGCTGAGAGAGAAGCAAGGGAACAAGCACAGGCTGAGCTTGTCCAGTATCCAACCACGGCGGAGGACTACATGCACCCAACTCTCGTCGTGCTTGAATCGGCGATTCTAATCCCTGAAAACTCTTTTGAAATTCGCACTCAGTTTCTTATAGAGCTTAAAAATAATGCCTTTTACGGCAGATTTAATGAGTGTCCTCTTGAACATATTACTAATTTTCATGATATGTGTCGTACTCTTGCAGAAGGTACAACTCTGGAATATGTCAAGATGAAAGCTTTCCGTTGGTCGCTCGCTGGACCTGCACTAAAATGGCTGGAAGAGCTGAAAGCAAAATCACTCACAACCTGGGCCCAAGTAGAGCAAGAGTTTCTGAACAAATTCTTCCCACCTGCCAAAACAGCACATCTCCGCCAGAGAATCACCGCCTTTAAACAGCAGAAAGGGGAACCGCTGGCAAGGGCATGGGAACACTACAAGGAACTGCTATGATCTTGCCCTACTCATGGAAAACCACCCTACATCATTCAGGAGATCTTCTTCAACTCTCTCGATCAAGTCACTAAGGACAGAATCAACAATTATACTCGCTACGAGTATCTGACGATGCCGCCAAGTGATGCATGGGGTGTGCTAGAGAAACTCACTACCTACGACAACAAGTATGGGTCTACTGTAACCTATGAAGAGAACCCATACGCCAGACCAGCACCATCCATGCCCCTATATGAGCCACCTAAGGAGATTGATCCTGATGTTAGGGAGCAATACTACAGAGACCAGAATAAGAAGCTCATCAAGCAAGTAAAGTATCTCTCTGTCAACCAGCCTTGCATAGAATGCGGATCGCAAAGGCACACCACTCCTGAGTGCCCACACACAGAGCAAGTCAGGCTGGCAGAGCACCATGAGGATGCAGCTTACGTAGGGGGTCCAAATCGCTACATGGGGGACCAAAGGTTTCAGCAACCACAATGGAACCAAGGTGTCCCTAGGAATCCCCCGCCCTACAGAGCTCCAGGACATCCGGAAAGGGAGCAGAAAAAGGATGATATACAGACAGTCCTGGAGGAAATACGGAGAAACCACTCAGAAACTAGGCAATCTTTCAACTTCGTCTATACTCAGATGCAAGGTGTCAACTCTAGGCTTGGGGAAATTGATATCTGGCGGAAAACAGTTGATACACAGATTGGTCAGCTAGCAGCAGGAATCCCTAGACAGTCAGGGACATTTCCAGGATCTTCAGAACCAAATCCTAAGGGAAAAACTGAACACATCGCTGCTATAAAACTCAGAAGCGGCCATCAACTGCAAGAGCCAGAGGTCGGAAAGCAGCAGAACGACGAGGAACAGCAAGTCGATCTCGACAAAACCGTGGTCGACCTCGACAAGACCTTCGTCGACCTCGAGGAGAACCTGCAAGAATCTTCGTCTGCACCACACAACAACTCAACTGAGCCCAACCTAGTCGATGTCGACAAGACTGTAGTCGATGTCGAGGAGCCCCTAGTCGACATAGAGAAGTCTGCAGCATCTCCGACATCTGTTCCGGCTCCGAATCAGAAAAAGAAGCTGCCTTTCCCCACAAAATCTCTAAAGGACCAGGCGGAGAAAAAGTTTCAGCGCTTCATCAAGATGCTTCAGAAGCTCAACGTCACCATCCCCTTCACAGAAGCTCTCAATGAAATGCCATCTTATGTCAAGTTCCTGAAGGAGATTTTGAGCAAAAAATGATCAATGGCTGAAATCACAGAGGAGTGCAGCCATCTGGACATATTGGAGAAGAGGCCGGATCCAGGTAAGTTTGCAATAACTATTGGATTTGGTCCATACAAAATTAATGCCCTATGTGATCTTGGAGCTAGTGTGAGTATAATGCCTTTAACGATTTGGTCTAAGATTAAGATAGGTGCCTTGGAGCCTGTGGATGCTAGACTTTACATGGCCAACAAAACGGTGGTCATCCCCACAGGCATGGTGGAAAATGTCCCAGTACAAGTAGGTAAATTCTTCGTCCCAGCTGATTTCTTAATAGTTGATATGCAAGAAGATCCTGCTTGTCCAATTATCTTAGGAAGACCATTCTTGGCGACGGTGGATGCCAACATACGCGTAAGGAAAGGAGTGCTCACCTTCAACATCAGCGATGAGGTAATTGAGTATTCCTTTAATAAAACTGAAAGGCATACAGGTCCAATGGAAGAGGTCACATCTATCTCAGCTGGCTATATCACCTGCGGGGAACCCAAGGTCAGAAATATGACCCCTGAGGAGCTGGAAAAGAGGGACATGGAGGCCCAGGTGGAGGAGATCATGGCAATCCTCAAGGAGAACACCGAGAATCCAATCGACACGGATCAAGGTAAGTCGTTGTGGATTAATTATTTTTCGGATGCCTTGACAGGAGCTAAGTATGGGGTCAAGATCGACCAAACCCTAGTCGATCTCGACCAAACCAAAGAGCCTCCACCAGCACCAGCATCGTCGAGCAGCAACACTGAAGGGCCAGGCTCGTCGAGATCGACCAGCCTTGTCGAGATCGACAAGACTTGCCCTAGATCGACTTCGCCCTCCTCGACGCTGAGACCACTGGAGCCAGGAGCCTTGTCGATCTCGACCACCCTTGTCAAGGTCGACCACCACCCGGCGCCACCAAACCTTTCTTCCTCGACGCCACAACAACCAGGAGGAGAGCCCTCGTCGAGATCGACTACCCTAGTCGAGATCGACCAAGATCCTCGGGCATCGTCTTCCTCGACACAGACTCCACCAGAGCCAGGACCAGCCTCGTCGATCTCGACCACCCTTGTCGAGATCGATAACCACCCTGCGCCACCAGAGTCTGCCTCTTCGACCAGACCACCACCAGGAGCGGAGTCCTTGTCGAGGTCGACCAGTCTTGTCGAGGTCGACAAGACCCTGTCTTCGTCGACTTCTGCCTCTTCGACCAGACCACCACCAGGACCAACAGTCTTGTCGAGATCGACTAGCCCTAGTCGAGATCGACCAAATACAGTAGTCCCCGATTCCGTCTCTGCGAAGGTAAGTCAAGGTATGGATCTTTCTTCTCCTATTTCCATTAAAGATTTATCTATACATGGGAGAGGTCTGCCTTGGTATGTGCGATTGTGCAGGATATCCAATGATGAGCCTAAAGAGTATGAAGTTGGAGACAAGCTCTATGTCTCTAAATCAAAGGATCATTGGTTTCCCAATAAATTCAACAAGAAGCGGATGAGACCGTTCGTGGTGAACAAGATCCATTCTGGAGGATTACAGCTGATAGACAAGAATAGAGTCTTATTTGAAGCCCAAGCTACATGGGCCCTGCAGATGCCACCTTGAGCGTTAATGGAAAGTCGGCCTAGCGACTATAAAATCTAGAGCATGTACATAGACTTTTTAGGACATTTGAGACTTTGTTTTTTGTTTTTGGTTTTTGGAACTTTTAGTTTTTCTATTGTGGGTATATGTCTTTTACACTTTTCGGGTCCATGGATAGATGCAAGCTAAAAACGGACTCGGCTCAGGCATTTTAACTCGATATTATGAAGCGCTGCACATCTGTCTAGTGAGTTTCTTTCTTTACCCTTGTTTTTATACCGTGAGGACACTGTAATGTTTAAGTATGGGGTGGGGGAAGGGCTTACTTTGTGCATATTTGCCATATTTGACATTATTTGTGCATGTTTAAAGTTTAGTTCTTTGAATTGCTACATGGCTATTTTGGAATGCATTATTGATTTATGTGCTTACATGCATGATTTCCAAAAGTTTAAGAAAAATGACCCCCATTGAAATTTTTGAATAATGTCATGGAAGCTTATATTGAACTCGACGATGCAAAATTGGATTCATTAGAGATATAACATGAAATTGCCTAGTAAAGGGAAGTCACAATGAAGTGCATTATTTTCTTGAAAACCATGAAAGGAGGTAAAATTTGAAGTTGCTTTTGACATGTTGCATGATAAGATGATGGAGGACTTTATATTTCCATACAATTCTCATTGTTTAAATCCTAGCCTTACCTATGCTTATGCATTACACAAAAGCCATAATATGCCTTATTTCAATTATTGCTCCACATGATCTAAATATTTGCCATTCTTTACCTTATCTGGGGATTATGTTGAGAATGCTGTTACATTATGGAGATGTTATATGGTGTTTGTGTGATAATTATCATTATTAGAGTTTGGCGGGAAATTGTTTGAAATATATGGAAAAGTTAATGAGTGAAAGAAAATCCAATCACCTCAGGAGATAAAGGTAGATTGACCCTGCTATCTGAGATAATAGTTTGGAGAGATGGGACACATTGTGAGGAGTCCAAAGCACTAATTATCCGGGGCCATTCATGACACCCATGTTTGCGACTCGCGAGAAGGCAATGCTGAGGTTAGAGAGGTAAAAGCATTATTATTGAGAAAAGCATTATGAAAGGTGATGAATCAAATGGAGAAGGAATGTGGAAATTCAGTTTGGAAAGTACTCCATTTCCCCGGATCATTAGCACCACATTGCCAAAATTTGCCCACCTTTAGCCTTTTACCAATCTACTCTGATAACTCCCTCCCTTGATGAAAATCGGAATTGATGTTTCAAAGGCTTTGACAGGATGTTTGTGTCAAAGGCCTTGGAGCATTAACAGTTGATGAAATACAAAACCTATCTTATTATTCGTATATTATTTTATCTTATTATATACTTCCATTATATTATAGATATATGAATGACTAACCATTTCAGGAAGTATAAATCGAGATTACATCCTTCCTTATACATGTCGAGAAGATCGGTTCAAAATAGATCATGGCTTCGAAGTATCCTTAAATAGAAGATCCAAGATCAAAGCCTGATTGGAAAGAGCCGTTGGAGATCTGGTGTTGAAGATCCTCACGCTCCATGCCTATATAAAAGAAAGGAAGGAGAAGACAGAACACACAAGTGCTACACACGAGCTTCATTCATTCAAGCGATCTGTCTTCCAAGTGTCTCTCTGCTAAGCGCTCAAATAGTTTGTTGTTTATTTCAAAGCCTTTGAGAGTCACTGTGAGCTTATAGGATATATTCATTTCAAGTGTTACTCGAGAGTTTATAACTCGGGAAGTTGCACTAGGCTATTGATTTGCGAGAGTTAGAGGATTGTACTAGATAGCTGAGAGAGGTGGGGCTCTTCTAGATTGGTCTAGGACTCCAAGGGAACGTGAGTTGACTAGATTGCAATTGTATAGGAGAGAGGCTTCTCGGTGAGCTATTAGGATCCTAAGCTAAGCAATCAATAAAGCCTTTGAATCCTAGGGTTGTAGAAGAACCCTAGGCGGGGACGTAGGCCAGTTGTGCTGAACCTCGTAAACAATTACTCGTGTTCTTTACTTATTTGCTTTACCTTATTTCCGCACTTGGTTCGATTGTCTAACTTTGTGATTCAGGTTTAATCTCAAAAGTCTTGGTACAAGCTCCAAAAGTCTTGAGACTTTCTGCGAAAAACGGGCATACTCTATTCAACCCCCCTTCTAGAGTATTTCTATATTACATTGTTTTATATTATCGAACCTTCAATTGGTATCAGAGCTTTACTCACTATTTTTGATCTAACAATCTTGTGAGTTTTCGATCATGTCTGGTGAAGCAAGCGGAGGATTTGCACAGGGAAGGTCCACAAGCAGACCACCACTCTTTGTAGGAAACAACTTTGTCCACTGGAGATCTTTGATGAAGATGTTTATCATAGACCAAGATCTAGAGCTTTGGAACATTATAGAGAATGCTCCGAAGATTCCAGAGAAGAATGGACCAAACGATACCAAAGTTGCAAAGAAGGAGTCTGAATACAACCAAGCGGATCTTGAAACCATCTCCAAAAACTACAGGGCTATTAACTTACTTTAATGTGGTCTTAGCACTGATGAGTTTAACCGTATTTCCTCTTGTAGGTCAGCTAAAGAGATTTGGGACAAGTTGGTCGTCACCTATGAAGGAACGAGCCAAGTGAAAGACACCAAGATCAGCATCTTCCTTCGAAAGTATGAGCTCTTCAAGATGAAGTCCGATGAGTCAATCAAAGCCATGTTCACACGATTCACAGAAATCACCAACAACCTTGACTCTCTCGGCAAGAGCTTTACCAACGTTGAGAAAGTGAGGAAGATACTGAGGTGCCTTCCAAAGGAGAAATGGGGTCCAAAAGTAACAACTATAGAGGAAGCCCAGGACCTCACCACTCTACCCCTTGATGATCTCCTTGGGAAGCTGATCACGCATGAGATGATCCTTAATGAAGACGATGGAGAACTTCCAGCTAGCACCAAGAACTTGGCACTCAAGTCTAAGAAGGATGAGTCCAAGGATGGATCTGATTCTGAAGATGAGGATGATCCTTTTGCTCTCATCACAAGAGGCCTTGCTAGAATTCTCAAAATGAAGAAGCAATTCAACAACAAGGATGGATCAGAATCTTCAAAATTTCGAGGTGAGCCTCAATACAACAAGTATGAAAAGAAGACTAAACCGTTGTCTTGTTTTGAATGTGGTGAAACAGATCATCTTGTAAAGGACTGCCCTCAAAAGACAAAGAGCCAACCCAAGAAAGGTGAGAAATGGAAGAAGAAAGCTATGGTGGCTACTTGGAGTGATTCCGACGATGAAAAGGCCAACATTTGTCTTATGGCCTCAGAAGATGAATCCCACGATAAAAAGCTTGAAGCTACTGTAAGAGAACTTATGGAAAGTCCAAAAGAGGAGATCACCAAGGTGAAAGAACACAAATGGATTATTGATAGTGGTTGCTCGAGGCATATGAGTGGGAAGAGTTCTCTCTTTCATGATCTAAAGGAGCAATCCACGGGAACAATCACTATTGGTGACAAAGGGAAATGCGACATTGTTGGTATTGGTAGTGTTGGAAGTGATTCCAGCCCTAATATTAAAAATGTCTATCTTGTTAATGGTTTAAAGTATAATCTGCTTAGCGTTTCTCAATTATGTGATAGTGGTAACAATGTCAGATTTAACAAGAAAAGATGTATAGTGTGCAGAGATGATACAGGTGAAGTTATTCTGACTGCATATCGTTACAACAACATATATGCTGTAAATGCTGATCAAGTGGCATAAGGAAGCTTAACCTGTTTAAAGGCCTTGATGGACGATCCAAAGCTTTGGCACAGGAGACTCGGTCATGTGAGTCCACATACACTACAGAAGCTTGTGTCCAAAGGGCTTGTAAGAGGGCTACCTGAAATGGACTTCAAAGGTATTGACATGTGCAATGCATGCACACGAGGTAAACAAACACGTAGCTCATTCAAACCCAAAAAGGTTGTAAGTTCTTCTAGACCCCTTGAACTTTTACATATGGATTTATGTGGTCCTATGCGAGTCAAATCTCCCAATGGTAAAAAGTACATGCTAGTTGTTTTCGATGATTTTTCAAGATATACTTGGGTTGCATTTTTGAAAGAAAAATCAGAGGCCTTATTTGAGTTTTCAAAACTTTGTAAGGAGTTGCAAACTTTAAGAAATGAGCCCATACTGTCTATTCAGAGTGATCATGGTAGGGAGTTTGATCAACTTCAATTTGATTTGTTTTGTGCTAAATATGGCATCTCCCATAACTTTTCTGCTCCTAGGACACCTCAACAAAACGGAGTTGTGGAACGCAAGAACCGCACCTTAGAGGATATGGCCAGGACTATGCTTTTAGAAAATGCATTACCTAAAACCTATTGGGCTGAAGCTGTTAACACAGCTAACTACATTTTAAATCGTTGTCTTATTCGTTCCATCTTAAAGAAAACTCCTTATGAACTTTTCAAAGGCCGCAAACCACTTATATCTTATTTTAAACCCTTTGGTTGTACTTGTTTTGTACATAACAATGGAAAAGATAACCTTGGGAAATTTGATGCGCGTAGTGATGAAGGTATATTTCTTGGCTATTCCACGAGTAGAAAAGCTTATAGAATCTTCAATAAAATGACCCAGGTAGTTGAAGAAAGTATACATGTTATTTTTTATGAATGCAATGATGGTGCTTTGAGTGAAAGTGTTGCAGATATAGATCTTAATATCCATGAAGAGAACGAGGAAGGTGATGATGCTGCTACCATGAACACAGAGAAAAGGAACATGCAGGAACCGATTCTCAACACTGAAGAATTGGCCCAAGGTGTTGAAGATGCGTTCAAAGCCCTTGGTGTCCAATCCAACAGTGTTGAGATGTCAGAGACTGCTGTAACTGAACCTAACAGGACCACGGAGTCAGATGTACCACAAATCGATCCTGATGGTGTGACGAATCAAGGAGCTGAGACTAGCAAAAGGAAATTCAAATACTCCTCATCACACTCATTAAAGGATATCATTTCTGACCCTACTTCTAGTGTTCAAACTCGTTCTAAACTTAAAGATCTTTGTGCTTTTAACGCGTTTGTTTCTCTTATTGAGCCAAAGAAGGTAAATGAGGCACTTCAGGAGCCAGACTGGATTATAGCTATGCAAAGTGAACTTAATGAATTTGAGAGGAACAAAGTCTGGACTTTGAAGCCTAGACCAAAACATCAATCAGTCATTGGCACTCGATGGGTGTTTCGAAACAAGTTAGATGAGAATGGCAAGATTGTGAGGAACAAGGCACGGCTTGTTGCTCAAGGCTACAATCAAGAGGAAGGTATTGACTACGAGGAGACCTTTGCTCCCGTAGCCAGGCTTGAAGCCATTCGCATTTTATTAGCATTTGCATCTTTTATGAGCATAAAGTTATATCAAATGGATGTCAAGTGTGCTTTTCTTAATGGTTTCTTAGAAGAAGAAGTTTATGTTGCTCAACCCCCGGGTTTTGAAAGCTCAGAATTTCCCAATCATGTTTACAAACTCGACAAGGCGCTTTATGGTTTGAAACAAGCCCCAAGAGCTTGGTACGAGCGCTTGTCAAAATATCTTTTAGAAAATGATTTTAAAAGAGGGTTGATCGACAAGACTCTTTTTATCAAGACCAAAGGAAAGGACATTTTGGTTATTCAAATTTATGTTGATGATATATTATTTGGTGCTACTAACACATCTTTGTGCAAGGAATTTTCTGACATCATGTGCAGTGAATTTGAGATGAGCTTAATGGGTGAACTCAACTTCTTTTTGGGGTTACAAGTTCATCAATCCAAGAAAGGAATCTTCGTCAACCAAAGCAAGTACACTAAGGATCTCTTGAAGAAGTTCAAGATGGATCAATCCAAAGCAGCCAAGACTCCCATGAGCTCAGCATTGTCTCTAGATCAAGACAAGACTCGAACAAGTGTCAATCAAAAGGAGTATCGAGGAATGATTGGATCTTTATTATATCTCACGGCTAGTAGACCTGACATCATGTTTAGTGTTTGCATGTGTGCTAGGTTTCAAGATGATCCCAAAGAATCTCACCTCGTGGCTGTGAAGAGGATCTTTCGATATCTCAATGGCACTAAGGAACTTGGACTATGGTACCCAAAGCAAAAGGATTTCACTTTAATTGGATATTCTGATGCAGATTTTGCAGGCTACAAGGTGGATAGAAAGAACACATCAGGATGTTGCCAATTCTTAGGAGCATCTTTGATCAGTTGGCACTCAAAGAAGCAAAACTCAGTTGCTCTATCCACTGCAGAAGCCGAATACATTGCAGCTGGAGCCTGTTGCTCCCAAATCCTTTGGATAGCTCAACAAATGCGAGATCTTGGCATCAACCTCAAGGGTATCCCAATTAAGTGTGATAATACAAGTGCCATATCCATCACTAAGAATCCTGTTCAGCATTCAAGGACCAAGCATATTGATGTAAGACATCATTTCATTAGAGATCATGTTGAAAAAGATGATGTGTCCATATCTTTTATTTCTACTGATTATCAATGGGCTGACATTTTTACTAAGCATTTTGCAGAAGACAGGTTCACCTTCATTAGACGAGAGATTGGGATGCTTAACAAGGATGCACTTTCGTAGGGGGAGCTTTCCCTTTACGAAAGATAAACTCCACTCAATGTCAAGACCTTTGAGAGTTATGTCAAGGTCTGCAAACTGAACAATGGAGTACATATAACGGATCATATATTTTTGGTTAATATCTTTTTAGATATTTAATCAATTATATTTGTTTTAATCGGATTTCAAAAATTGCCTATTTCTATGATTTCCTTAACCGTTAAGATATTTTATTTTTGGAAATATATTTTTAGTTACCTTGTCCGATTTTAATGGGTATTTGAATTTGAATTTGAAATTGAAAACCTTTCAAATCTTAGCAATGTAATGATTTCTTTCCTTGGAACCCTAAACCCATCCCATCAATCCGTCACCCTCTCTCACTACTTAAACCCATTCTGTACCCGATTACAGCCCACACTCAGAGTTTTTCAAACCCTTTCCACTCCTTCATCTTCAACCTCTCAAAGAAACCCTAACCAACTACTTCCATGGCACCCAAAACCAAGAAAGCTGTCACTCCCAAAAGACTTGGCGCCACCCCCAAGGGACGCCAGGCCACTGCTACCTCTCCCACACCCGAACCTGCTACTCAAGCCATCATCCCAGCAGTTGTCCAGAGCACCATTAAGGCGAGCACGGCCACGACTCCCAAAAGCTCTCAGAAGCGCGCTGCTAAGAAACCCCTGAGTGCTAAACAAAAGGGGAAGAGAAAGATCTTGGCCGAGGAAGAGGACGAGGAAGAAGAGGAAGACGACCTTGATGCCGCCCTGGAGCGAGATGCTGCCAAGGAAGCCGAGGAGGAGGTCTTGAGGCAGAAAAAAGGCCGATGAGGAGGCCGAGCTTGCCAAAAGACTGGCCGAGGAGAAAGCCGAGCGACTTCGGAAGGATGCCGAAGCTGAAGAGGTTCCATCCGAGGTGGAGCCTGAGGAAGAAGAAGAGGAAGAGGAAGAGCACGAGGGATCCGGAGAGGACGAGGAACCTGAAGGTGATGAAGCGGGGTCCGTTGAGGACTCGGGGTCTGAGGAAGAGGAGGAAGAATCTCCTTCTCCTTCTCCTCCTCCTCCTCCCCCGTCTCCGAAGAAGCGGAAAGCCCCTGCTCCAGTCAAGCCTCCATCCCCTAAGCGTACCAGGAAGGGCCCTGTCAAGAGCCTTATAGCGCCTGTCAAGAGAGCTCCTCCAACAGTTGCGCGCAGAAAGAACGCAGACCCCCCGGCCTATATCCAGGTAAATCAATCCTTGCCCTCCTCTTGGTTTCAAGATGCTGAGACTGTTGGTAAGTGGGTAGATGAGTTTAGAACTCGTAAGATTAGTTGTTCTGATTTTTTAGATGTTGAGTTCTTTGAAGCTTTGAAGTTACCTTGCATTGAGCTCCTCAAAAATTCCCCTGCCTGGAACCTTATTAGCCTTGAGACTGTTTACTACCCCGAGCTTACCCGACTTTTTTACATTAACCTAAAAGCCAAAAACGACACTGGTGGTTGGTCTTTGGAGTCTGTCGTCAAAGGGGTTAGAGTCTCTCTCAACTCCAATGACTTTGCAGATTCTCTAGGCTTACCTACCCCTGTTCCACCTGCTCAGGTAAACCCCTCAAAAGAAAATTGCATCATCCTAGCCCGAGCCAAATATCTCTTACCCGAAGCATCCAACAACACCTCAAAGCAACTCACCCACTCATCCCTAACCCTTGAGGCAAAAATAATCTTTAACATCATTGTTAGATGCCTCCTACCCCGTCTAAACTCTGGCTCACTCCTAACCGACAATGCCATGGTCCTGCTCTACCGCATTCTAAATGGCCTTGATCCTGATCTGGCCAACACCATCCTTGGAACCATGGCCCATGCCAGAAAAGCTCGAAAAGGCTCTCCCCTCCCCTTTGCTACCCTTTTGACCCCTATCTTCAAAGCTTCTGGAATTGATGTCAAAAATGAAGAGCAGCTGCGTCATATGGGTATGTTCGACTCTAAAGGCCTTGAAAAGATTGGCATCACTCGGTCTCCCCAAGGGACCTTGAGTCTTGCCACTCCTTCAAAAGCCTTTCCCACTGCTCCAGCTTTCGATGAACGCATGGACAACCTAGAGTTGGGCTTGGAGGAAGTTCGCCCGTATATTAAGGAGCTGCAGAAGGAGTTAATGACGACGATGAGCGGGATTTCAACGATGCTGGAGGGACTGTGGACGAGGCTCACTGATGATGCTCTGGATTGACTTAACCTAAACCTTATCCCACCCTATCCCACCCCTGAAACTTGTTACTTTGCTGGTTTTTGGAAACGTTTTCAAAACATTTGGTAATTTTTGGTGACTGTTTTACCTCCGCCCTTTGTTGAAAGACAAAAAGAGGGAGATGTTCGTTAAACTTTGAAAACCTCTGTTTAAAGGTCGGGGAGGACCTTGGTTTCTCTTTTATGGTTTTCAGTTGGATAGTTTTTTGCATGCTTTAAAAATTTGATCCAACATTTGTCTAACCCTTGCAGGTACTTAGTTTGTTTTTGATTATGATATATCTGTTTGACTAAGTTGCAGGGATGCACAGGTTTTGTCTTTCATCAAGGGGGAGATTGATAACTCCCTCCCTTGATGAAAATCGGAATTGATGTTTCAAAGGCTTTGACAGGATGTTTGTGTCAAAGGCCTTGGAGCATTAACAGTTGATGAAATACAAAACCTATCTTATTATTCGTATATTATTTTATCTTATTATATACTTCCATTATATTATAGATATATGAATGACTAACCATTTCAGAAAGTATAAATCGAGATTACATCCTTCCTTATACATGTCGAGAAGATCGGTTCAAAATAGATCATGGCTTCGAAGTATCCTTAAATAGAAGATTCAAGATCAAAGCCTGATTGGAAAGAGCCGTTGGAGATCTGGTGTTGAAGATCCTCACGCTCCATGCCTATATAAAAGAAAGGAAGGAGAAGACAGAACACACAAGTGCTACACACGAGCTTCATTCATTCAAGCGATCTGTCTTCCAAGTGTCTCTCTGCTAAGCGCTCAAATAGTTTGTTTTTTATTTCAAAGACTTTGAGAGTCACTGTGAGCTTATAGGATATATATTCATTTCAAGTGTTACTCGAGAGTTTATAACTCGGGAAGTTGCACTAGGCTATTGATTTGCGAGAGTTAGAGGATTGTACTAGATAGCTGAGAGAGGTGGGGCTCTTCTAGATTGATCTAGGACTCCAAGGGAACGTGAGTTGACTAGATTGCAATTGTATAGGAGAGAGGCTTCTCGGTGAGCTATTAGGATCCTAAGCTAAGCAATCAATAAAGCCTTTGAATCCTAGGGTTGTGGAAGAACCCTAGGCGGGGACGTAGGCCAGTTGTGCTGAACCTCGTAAACAATTACTCGTGTTCTTTACTTATTTGCTTTACCTTATTTCCGCACTTGGTTCGATTGTCTAACTTTGTGATTCAGGTTTAATCTCAAAAGTCTTGGTACAAGCTCCAAAAGTCTTGAGACTTTCTGCCAAAAACGGGCATATTATCGAACCTTCATACTCCTTCATGAGCTTAAATTAAAGACCTCTTGATTATTAATGCTTTGTCACTTATGAATGTTTTTGCATAACCCTCCTTTTGTGAGTAGATGTTGCTTTTACATAATTGCACATGCATGAATCTGTGACACTAGTACCTTTTCGAGGATGGTAATTGATTGCAGGGGACATATGAGAATGAATCTAAGATGTTGAGAGTTTGAATTCTTCCCCTGAATGACAATTAAAAGTATTGCTTGAGGACAAGCAAGCTTAAGTATGGGGTGTTTGTTGTGAGCTGAATCTGCCATGTTGTACAGTAGCTTTTATATCGATTTCTGTATACATTGCATTCATTTGGGTTTAGATAGTACAGAATCTATGTAGTTTATGTTTATTTGCCAAATTATGGAATCTACACCAGTTTCTGTTTAATTCGCAGAAATCGAGGCATTTTACAGCAATTCTACAGAAGGTCGGAAAAGCTCGGAAAACCACTACAGAAGTTCAAGGTCAAAGCAGCGGAACCAGTCTGAGAGTCAAGGCTACTCGATCTTGAGTAGGCCTACTCGACCTAGACGAGCCTGTCCGAGCAACCTTGGTCGAGCAAAGCCTGATCGAGAGCCAGACCAACCCGAGCTCCGGACCCTACTCGATCTCGAGGACCACTGGTCGAGATCGACGAAGCCTCAGCGCCACACCCGGAGTCGACAAGGAGAGAAGCCGAGGACGACCAGGAGCACTCGCTGCCAGTGACTCGACGGTGGCCATGTGAGGCGTGGGTAGTCCACCCACTTCTGGGGCTGGGGCGAGCCCAACGGTGGCCATGTGAGGCGATGCGATAAAGGTCAGATCTTTTTGTGCAATTCATCTTCTATCCCTATGAGCATGATTCTTTTGCGAGAGTTGAAGGTGATCCTTGTTTGTGTTATTGAAGCGAAAGTGATCTTAATGCAACTTGGGTTAATTATGTGAAAAAGGGTTAGTAACAATTAGGGTTTATGCGAAAGCCTCTATATGCCTATTTGTTAATGACGAAAGTTATTTGATGGAAAGCATGATGTTTTGTACCTTTATGTGTTACTTTGCATGGTTATCGTTGTGGTATTGAAACCCTGGCTTTGGAAGTCTTTTAATATATTGAAGTTTATTTCCATCGAAAATCTGCGTTTGTCTTTAATTCTGCAATTTTAAGTTTTTCTGCATTCTTGTCGAGATAGACGAAAGCTTTGTCGAGATCGAGTTGCATCTAGTCGATCTCGAGGAGGTCCAGTCTTAGTCGAGTTGAGTTTCCTGCTTTTGTTGTTGATTTTCAGTTTCTGCTTGACTTGTCCTTGTCGATCTCGAGTAGTGCTTGTCGAGATCGAGTACACTTATCTTCGTCGAGTTGTTTGCTTTCGTTTCTGTTTTCTGTTTTCACACTTTTCTTGTCGACCTAGAGGCCAGCTTACTCGACTTCGAGTAGCTTCTGTGTCCTCGAGTTACTTTCTGTTTTGTCTTTGCTTTTCGTTTTTGCTTTGTCTTTGCTTTATTTCTTGCTTTGCTCTTTGCTTTTTTGCCCTTGCCGGGTTTATTTGTTTTTGTCTTTTCTGCTCTTGTTTCTGTCTTTCTGCTGCCTTGTCTGTGAGAATCTACAACTACCTAAGAACTGCTGACGTGCTTCCTCGTGGATTCGATCCTGACTTTTCTCTTACTACAACGGGAGGAAGTCTTGTATTTATTTGCTGAGGCAGGGAAGTCAGTCCGAACTTTATTTGATATCTATTTCAATACTCGATTTACTCCTGCATCGCAACAAGCATCCTCGGACGCTAAGGACTTATTGGTCATATCATTATACAAGGAGTAATGGTAATATGAATCCAAGGAAGCGGGTCTTTATTGATAGCTCGAGCTACATTTAAGATCTTAATAGTAAAAACATTGCTTACCGTACTGTCATTGGGATCTAGTGGAAACCATTTGACGTTGGGCCATCGTACTCGTCACCATAGATTTCTTGCTCGGTGTAATAGCCTTCTTTGTCAAAAAAAAATGGACTTCAAACCTTGCTTTGCCCAGGTGGGTGAACATTATTGACGTTTCCAACTCGAAGTCGTGTGTTTCGACAAAGTCTCTCCATCCGCGTGCTACCCGATGAGATCCGTAACTGCCCCCTACGATATGAACAGGGAAATCTGTGACGACGCGAGTGGATAAAAGGATTTGCTCAGGTACATGGGGCTAGAAGTGTTCACCGAATTAGTAGGGCAACATTATGCGTATATATTGTTCGTCCCCTACTAAGTAAATATCAAAAACAAAAGGATCGTTTGGGTTTCGATTCATGGTACTAGCTGACATGTCTCTTGTTTTGGAAAGGTTTGTTTTTATGAAGGGGTTGTGCCTTTCATTTTGTAGGAAAAAACCCTTTTATAGTGGCATCGGTCGGTTTGGTCCGAAAAAATATTTTTGTAATAAATGACTGTTTCCGAAATTGAAAGGCTCAAGTGAATTTGGTCGGGTTCCGAGAGGATTCTTTGCCATGTGTAATTCATGTAGAATATCTCGGGAAATCCCGATTTCAGACTCTCTTTTTGGTTCAAATTCAATGAATGTCTTTGTTGTATCTCGAGATTTGCAGAGTCTCGTTTTGTATATATAAATGAGAGATGTGCTTATCAATATGTTTATCTATCTTTTGTTTATCACTATTGTTCTAGTAAAGAGATGGCGCCTCCCAACTCCGAGATGCAAGATTTTTACCGTTGTGTTGATGTAGAGGGAAAGATGCATGGTTTGGTAAGTTGTTTATATTCATTGTGTTTTATACCTGTTTGGGTTTGAATTGCAGTGATGTAATGCTCTTTTGTTTGCAGCCTCTCCCTTGTGCTTTCGAAATGATGTATGGTCATGTTGTATCTGATCATGTTTGTTTAGTCTCCGCAACTGGTGAAAACTTTTGTGTTGAGGTTTCCAATGATGACTCAAATCGTTGGTGGTTGTTTGAAGGCTGGGGAAGATTCGCAACCAACAATAGTGTACGAGCTGGAGCATCGATGGTGTTTTTTCAGTATGTGGGAGGGCATTGTTTCAAAACTCTTGTTCTTCAGGATGAGTAGGGCTCTATCATTTTGTAATGGTGGTGTCATTTAGATAATCGCATTCATGATGTGCTTTCATTAATTCCAATTGTGTGCTTTATTATCTGTAATCGCAAAGTCTCATGTAATGATATTTTTATTGAATGGTTAAGATATGTTTTCGTTTTTTGCTTTTTTGTTTCTTCTAACACATATGCAACCTTTCCTGATGTGATACTGTCGCTCTAAGTTGCAGAGAGATGTTCTGATATCCTGCCAATTGCTTGGCATGCAGTTTTTTCTGGAAAAATTGCTTTGGATGGGTGCGGACTTTTTCTAAGACGTGACAACACAATGTGCTGCTTGTTTTATTTGCTGATAAGTACCAGATGTTCAGATAAAATCTGGGCAGTCGTCCTTACACTTTGCTTCCGTTTTGGTAATTCGAAGTGAGGAATTATGACCTTCCCTCATCCCCGTCGTCATGACTTTTTTCGTTCTATTGACTCTGAAGAGAAGTTAGAATATATGGTAGCTTTTTTTACCCTTCTTTTATAATTCTTGCTTTTCTCGGTTGATATTTGCTTTGGTAATTTTCATCTTTTGCCTGAATCTTTCAGTGCTCAGTATGCTCGCGAGGGACTGACTCATGTCTTCTTGATTTCTCTCGCCGAGCGAGAATTTTGTGAAAGGGTGTTTCAAGATAGTCAGAACCATTCTATCCTTACTGAAGGTTGGGTTGCTTTTGCAGCGGAAAACGGCTTGCATGTCGGGGGTCTCTTATTATTTTCAAATATGAGGGGAGTAGTCGTTTTACCATAATAGTTCTCAAGGCTAATGAGTCAGCTTCATGAGATTGTGATGAATTTTGTGTTGTTGTTTTTATGATTTCCTTGCTTCCTATTCCCCTGTTTGTCGCATGAACTTTGTTTCGTTAAACGCTTATGTACCTGGCTTTTGGATTTGTTTATAGCAATCGCGTTGTGTTTTATGTTTTGGGGCTCTGTTCATGTGTTGGTTTTTAAGAAATGTGTGTGGGCGAACCTGCTTTTGCTATTTTTGCGAATAGCTCTAACTGACATGGTTCGTATGACCTATCTTAGTGCATCACGTTCTTAATAACCGTTTGTTTGCGATTGAAGGGAATTCAAAAATCTTAATAGAATGAACTCATATTGTAAACAAGAAAGAGTAAAGGAAGACAAACTGATTTTATTGATTTCTCAAATAATATGGAATCTTGTTTACATATCCATATAAAAACACAAAGATTGTTGGATTTATTCTTCTCGGAGGCTTCCTTGCACATCCGTGTTTGAAAGACATGCGATTGCTAAATTTATTCTCCTTGGAGGCTTACTTGCACATTCGTGTTCGAAAGACGCGCGATTGCTAAATTTATTCTCCTTGGAGGTTTACTTGCACATCCGTGTTCGAAAGACACGCGATTACTAAATTTATTCTCCTTGGAGGTTTACTTGCACATCCGTGTTCGAAAGACACGCGATTGCTAAATTTATTCTCTATTGTGAGTTGAATTTGCCATGTTTTACAGTAACTTTTATATCGATTTCTGCATACATTTCTGTTTAAATAGTACAGAATCTATGTAGTTTATGTTTATTTGCCAAATTATGGAATCTACACCAGTTTCTGTTTAATTCGCAGAATTCGAGGCATTTTACAGCAATTCTACAGAATGTCAGAAAAGCTCGGAAATCGGCTACAGAAGTCCAAGTCCAAGCAGCAACGGAACCAGTCGAATTGAGCCGAGGAACCAGACTACTCGATCTCGAGTAGACCTTACTCGATCTCGACGAGCATGTCCGAGCACAACCTTGTCGACCAGGAGCAACGTCGAGGACCAGACAACCCAGCTCCAGAAGTCTACTCGATCTCGACAAGCCCTAGTCGAGATCGACGAAGCCCAGCGCCACACCGGGAGTCGACAAGGAGAGAAGCTGACCGAGAAGACGAGGACGAGAAGCCGAGCACACCTCTACTCGATCTCGACAAAGCCTTGTCGAGATCGACAAGCGCCACCACGCTAGTCCGAGTCCATGCCGAGGAGAAGCCTGCTCGACCAGACGTCCACCACTCTACTCGATCTCGACAAACCTTGGTCGAGATCGACGAGCCCTTGATTCCAGATCCGAGCTTGCTGAGTAGAGCCACCCGAGGAGACCTAGTCGATGACCCATTCCTACTCGACATCGACAAGAGGTACTCGAGGTCGACAAGCACCAGGAGCCAAGACCGAGCCACATCGAGCAGAGCTAGCCGGGAAGTCCAGTCGACGATGAACCCTACTCGAGGTCGACGAGCCCTTGTCGAGGTCGAGTAGCCCAGTTTCCAGAAACGCGTCGACGAAGTGTTGTCCGAGTAGAGTTGGGATTCCTTGGGGCCGAAGGAGGAAGATCTATCCGATTCCATCATCATCTATCCATGGAGGGAAATCTATCAACATCATGAAGACTTACCTAGTTTAGAATTATCTTTTCCTAGTTGATTTATTTCCATTATGCAATTTATTTATCTTTTATCCTTTTAGATATAATTTTAGATATAGATAGGAGATTCTATCCTTGATTAGCAAGGACTAGAAGCCTATAAATAAGGCCCTTGGGGCTGGTTTTTCATTCATTCCAAGTCACACACAATTCAATTTCAGAGACAATTAGTTAGTTACATAAAAAGAGATTGTAAGTTTGAGTTTATTTTATGCAAGTTAGTTCTTTTCATCAATCAATGTCTGCGATTGCGATGAGGCGTGAGTAGTCCACCCACTTCTGGGGCTGGGGTGAGCCCAACGGTGGCCATGTGAGGCGATGCGATAAAGGTCAGATCTTTTTGTGCAATTCATCTTCTATCCCTATGAGCATGATTCTTTTGCGAGAGTTGAAGGTGATCCTTGTTTGTATTATTGAAGCGAAAGTGATCTTAATGCAACTTGGATTAATTATGTGAAAAAGGGTTAGTAACAATTAGGGTTTATGCGAAAGCCTCTATATGCCTATTTTTTAATGACGAAAGTTATTTGATGGAAAGCATGAACTTTTGTGCCTTTATGTGTTACTTTGCATGGTTATCGTTGTGGTGTTGAAACCCTGGCTTTGGAAGTCTTTTAGCATATTGAATTTATTTCCGTCAAAATCTGAGTTTTGGTTCGAAATTTGCATTTTAAAGTTTCTGTCTTTTACTGTTGTCGACATAGAGTAGAGCCTTGTCGAGATCGAGTAAGACGTGGTCGATCTCGAGTAGGGACTGGTCTTAGTCGAGTTGAGTTTTCTTCTGTTCTTGTCGATTTTCAGTTTCTGTGTTGCTGTTTCTTGTCGATCTCGAGGAGCTGTTGGTCGAGATCGACGAGCCCTTTGCTTTGCTTTTATTTGCTGCTTTGCTTTGTCTTTTCTTGCTTTTGTTTGTTATTTTCTGCTTTTGTTTCTGTCTTTTCTGTCTTTCTGCTATTCTGCCTGTGAGATCTGTTGCTACCTAAGAACTGCTGACGTGCTTCCTCGTGGATTCGATCCTGACTATTCTCTTACTACAACGGGAGGAAGTCTTGTATTTATTTGGTGAGACAGGGAAGTCAGTCTGAACTTTATTTTATATTTATTTCATACTTGACCATCCTCCTGCAACAACAAATTGTCGCCGTTGCCGGGGAGACTATCAATCGCGCCTTAGGTAGTCAGTTCTCACTGTTTCTTTAAGTTACTTTGCAGGTGTATGCGTCGTTCTGGTCAAACACCTGAGTTTGACGCCTTAGACGAACCGAAACGCCTATTTCACATCAGAGCTAAACTACAAAGAGCCATGGCAGCTGCGGAGACACAGGAACAACTGATCACTAGACTTACAAGGGAATTAGCCGCTAAGGATGCTGCTATCGCCGCTGAGAAAGCAGCAAGGGAATAAGCACAGGCTGAGCTTGCCCAATATCCAACCACGGCAGAGGACAACATGCACCCAACTCTCGTCGTGCCTGAAGCGGCGATTCTTATCCCTGATAATTCTTTTGAAATTCGCACTCAATTTCTTATAGAGCTTAAAAATAATGCCTTCTATTGTAGATTTAATGAGTTTCCTCTTGAACATATTACAAACTTTTCTGACTTATGCCGTACTCTTGCTGAAGGTACAACCCTGGAATATGTCAAGATGAAATCTTTTCGCTGGTCTCTCGCTGGGCCTGCACTAAAATGGCTGGAAGGGCTGAAAGCAAGATCACTCACAACCTGGGCCCAAGTAGAGCAAGAGTTTCTGAACAAATTCTTCCCACTTGCCAAAACATCACATCTCCGCCAGAGAATCACCGCCTTCAAACAAAAGCAAGGGGAACCGCTGGCAAAGGCATGGGAGCGCTACAAGGAACTTCTGCGATCTTGCCCTACTCATGGACAGCCACCCTACGTCATTCAGGAGATCTTCTTCAACTCTCTTGATCAAGTCACTAAGGACATAATCAACCATTATACTCGCTATGAGTATCTGACAATGCCGCCAAGTGACGCATGGGGTGTGCTAGAGAAGCTCACTAACTACGACAATAAGTATG
Source organism: Persicaria tinctoria (assembly GCA_037127255.1). Taxonomy (NCBI): domain Eukaryota; kingdom Viridiplantae; phylum Streptophyta; class Magnoliopsida; order Caryophyllales; family Polygonaceae; genus Persicaria; species Persicaria tinctoria. Next base: position 26,181,711 of record JBANSL010000010.1, read on the forward strand.
GGTCTACAGCAACTTATGAAGAGAACACATACGCCAGGCCAGCACTGTCCATGCCCCTCTATGAGCCACCTAAGGAGATTGATCCTGATGTTCGGGAGCAGTACTACAGAGACCAGAATAAGAAGCTCCTTAAGCAAGTAAAGTATCTCTCTGTCAACCAGCCTTGTATTGAATGCGGATCCCAAAGGCACACCACTCCTGAGTGCCCACTCGCAGAGCAAGTCAGGATGGCAGAGCATCATGAGGAGGCAGCTTACGCAGGGGGTCCCAGTCGCTACATGGGGGACCAATGGTTTCAGCAACCACAATGGAACCAGGGTGTCCCTAGGAACCCCCCACCCTACAGAGCTCCAGGACATCCGGAAAGGGACCAGAAAAAGGATGATATACAGACAATCCTGGAGGAAATACGGAGGAACCACTCAGAAACTAGGCAATCTTTCAACTCCGTCTATACTCAGATGCAAGGTGTCAACTCTAGGCTTGGGGAAATTGATATCTGGCGGAAATCAGTTGATACACAGATTGGTCAGCTGGCAGCAGGAATTCCCAGACAGTCAGGTGCGCTCCCTGAATCTTCAGAACCAAATCCGAAGGGAAAGACTGGACATATCGCCGTTGTAAAACTCAGAAGCGGCCATCAGTTGCAAGAGCCAGAGGTCGGAAAGCAGCAGAACGACGAGGAACAGCAAGTCGATCTCGACAAAGCAGTGGTCGATCTCGACAAAGGTCTCGTCGATCTCGAGGTGAACCTGCAAAAATCTTCGTCTGCACCACACATCAACTCGACTGAGCCCAACCTGGTCGATGTCAACAAGACTCTAGTCGATGTCGAGGAGCCCGTGGTCGACATAGAGCAGCCTGCAGCACCTCCGACGTCTGTTTTGGCTCCGAATCAGAAAAAGAAGCTGTCTTTCCCCACAAAATCTCTAAAGGACCCGGTAGAAAAGAAATTTCAGCGCTTCATGAAGATGCTTCAGAAACTCAACGTCACCATCCCCTTCACAGAAGCTCTCAATGAAATGCCATCTTATGTCAAGTTCCTAAAGGAGATTTTGAGCAAAAAGCGATCAATGGCTGAAATCACAGAGGAATGCAGCCACTTGGACATATTGGAGAAGAGGCCGGATCCAGGTAAGTTTGCTATAACTATTGGGTTTGGTCCATACAAAATTAATGATTTATGTGATCTTGGAGCTAGTGTGAGTATAATGCCTTTAACGATTTGGTCCAAGATTAAGATAGGTGCCCTGGAGCCTGTGGATGCTAGACTTTACATGGCCAACAACACGGTGGTCATTCCAACAGGCATGGTGGACAATGTGCCAGTACAAGTAGGTAAATTCTTTGTCCCTGCTGATTTTCTAGTTGTTGATATGCAAGAAGATCCTGCTTGTCCAATTATCTTAGGAAGACCATTCTTGGCGAAGGTGGATGCCAACATAAGTGTAAGGAAAGGAGTGCTCACCTTCAACATCAGCGATGAGGTAATTGCGTATTCCTTTAATAAAACTGAAAGGCATACAGGTCCAATGGAAGAGGTCAAATCTATCTCAGCTGGCTACATCACCTGCGGGGAACCCAAGGTCAGAAATATGACCCCTGAGGAGATAGAAAAGAGGGACATGGAGGCCCAGGTGGAGGAGATCATGGCAATCCTCAAGGAGAACACAGATAATCCAATCGACACGGACCAAGGTAAGTCGTTGTGGATTAATTATTTTTCGGATGCCTTGACAGGAGCTAAGTATGGGGTCAAGATCGACCAGACCCTAGTCGATCTCGACCAAACCAAGGAGCCTCCACCAGCACCAGCATCATCGAGCAGCGAACCAGACAAACCAGGCTCGTCGATCCCGACCACCCTTGTCGAGGTCGACCACCACTCGGCTACGTCGACTCAGCTTTCCTCGACGCTGACAACACCAAAGCCAGGATCCTTGTCGACATCGACCACCCTTGTCGAGATCGACAAGCCCTCTGCTGACTCGACTCCTGCTTTCTCGACACAGACTCCACCAGACGGACCAACCTCGTCGATCTCGACAAGCCTTGTCGAGATCGACTACCACCCGGCGCCACCAGATCCGCCTTCCTCGATGAGCAAGCCACCAGGAGCAGAATCCTTGTCGATGTCGAGTAGTCTACTCGAGGTCAACGAGCCATCGTCTTCATCAACTTTTGAATCTGCGAGTAGGACACCACCAGAACCTGCAGACTCGTCGAGATCGACTAACCCTAGTCGATATCGACCAAACACAGTGGTCCCCGATTCCGTCTTTGCGAAGGTAAGCCAAGGTATGGATCTTTCTTCTCCTATTTCCATTAAAGATTTATCTATACATGGGAGAGGTCTGCCTTGGTATGTGCGACAGTGTAGGATTTCCAATGATGAGCCTAAGCAATATGAAGTTGGAGACAAGCTCTATGTCTCTAAATCAAAGGATCATTGGTTTCCCAACAAATTCAACAAGAAGCGGATGGGACCTTTCGTGGTGAACAAGATCCATTCTGAAGGATTACAGCTGATGGACAAGAATGGAGTCTTATTTGAGGCCCAAGCTACATGGGCCCTGCAAATGCCACCTTGAGCTAAATGGAAAAGTCGGCCTAGCGACTATAAAATCTAGAGCATGTACATAGACTTTTTAGGACTTTTTGAGACTTTGTTGTTTTTGTTTTGGTTTTGAACACTTTATTTTTGCTATTATGGGTATATGTCTGCCATAATTTTCAGGTCCATGGATAGAACCAAGCTATATTCAAACTCGGCCTAGGAGGTGCTCCAGTCGAAAATATGAGGCTCTGCACATCTGTCTAGTGAGTTGCTTTCTTTACCCTTGTTTTTATACAGTGAGGACACTGTAGTGTTTAAGTATGGGGTGGGGAAAGGGCTTACTTCATGCATATTGATCATATTTGACATTATTTGTGCATATTTGGAATTTATTTCTTTGAATTGCTTATACATGGCTATTTTGGAATTCATTATTAATTTATGTGCTTATATGCATGTTTTCCAAAGTTTGAAAAATGACCCCATTGAAAATTTTGATTAATGTCATGGAAGCTTATATTGAACTCGACGATGCAAAATTAGATTCATTAGAGCTATAGCATGAAATTGCCTAGTAAAGGGAAGTCACAATGAAGTGCATTATTTCTTAAAAACCATGAAAGGAGGTAAAATTTGAAATTGCTTTTGACATGTGCATGATAAGATGATGGAGGACTTTATATTTCCATATAATGCTCATTGTTTATAATCCTAGCCTTACCTATGCTTATGCATTACACAAAAGCCATAATATGCCTTATTTCATATATTGCTCCACATGATCTAAATATTGTCGTTCTTTACCTTATCCGGGGATTATGTTGAGAATGATGTTACATTATGGAGATGTTATATGGTTGTTGTGTTGTTATTATCATTATTGGAGTTTGGAAGGAAATTGTTTGAAATATATGGAAAATTTAATGAGTGAAAGAAAATCCAATCACCTCAGGAGATAAAGGTAGATTGACCCTGCTCTCTGAGATAATAGTTTGGAGAGATGGGACACATTGTGAGGAGTCCAAAGCACTAGGTATCCGGGGCCATTCATGACACCCATGTTTGCGACTCGCGAGAAGCCAGTGCTGAGGTTAGAGAGGTAAAAGCATTATTATGAATAAAATCATTATGAAAGGTGATGAATCAAATGGAGAAGGAATGTGGAAATTCAGTTTGGAAAGTACTCCATTTCCCCGGATCATTAGCACCACATTGCCAAAAATTGCCCACCTTTTAGCCTTTTACCAATCTACTCCTTATTTGAGCTTAAATTAAAGTCTTCTTGATTATCAATGCTTTGTCACTTATGAATGTTTTTGCATAACCCTCCTTTTATGAGTAGATGTTGCTTTTACATATTTGCACATGCATGAATCTGTGACACTAGTACCTTTTCGAGGATGGTAATTGACTGTAGGGTTATATGAGAATGAATCTGATATGCTGAGAGTTTTGAATTCTTCCCCTGAATGACAAATAAAAGTATTGCTTGAGGACAAGCAAACTTAAGTATGGGGTGTTTGTTGTGAGCTGAATTTGCCATGTTTTATAGTAACTTTTATATCGATTTCTGCATACATTTCATGCATTTGGGCTAAGATAGTACAGAATCTATGTAGTTTATGTTTATTTGCCAAATTTTGGAATCTACACCAGTTTCTGTTTAATTCGCAGAATTCGAGGCATTTTACAACAATTCTACAGAAGGTCAGAAAAGCTCGGAAATCGGCTACAGAAGTCCAAGTCCAAGCAGCAACGGAACCAGTCGAATCGAGCCGAGGAACCAGACTACTCGATCTCAAGTAGACCTTACTCGATCTCGACGAGCATGTCCGAGCACAGCCTTGTCGACCAGGAGCAACGTCGAGGACCAGACAACCCATCTCTGGAAGTCTACTCGATCTCGACAAGCCCTAGTCGAGATCGACGAAGCCCAGTGCCACACCCGGAGTCGACAAGGAGAGAAGCTGGCCGAGAAGCCGAGCACACCTCTACTCGATCTCGACAAAGCCTTGTCGAGATCGACAAGCGCCACCACGCCAGTCCGAGTCCATGCCGAGGAGAAGCCTGCTCGACCAGATGTCCACCACTCTACTCGATCTCGACAAACCCTGGTCGAGATCGACGAGCCCTTGAGTCCAGTTCCGAGCATGCCGAGTAGAGCCACCCGAGGAGACCTAGTCGATGACCCATTCCTACTCGACATCGACAAGAGGTACTCGAGGTCGACAAGCACCAGGAGCCAAGACCGAGCCACATCGAGCAGAGCTAGCCGGGAAGTCCAGTCGACGATGAACCCTACTCGAGGTCGACGAGCCCTTGTCGAGGTCGAGTAGCCCAGTTTCCAGAAACGCGTCGACGAAGTGTTGTCCGAGTAGAGTTGGGATTCCTTGGGGCCGAAGGAGGAAGATCTATCCGATTCCATCATCATCTATCCATGGAGGGAAATCTATCAACATCATGAAGACTTACCTAGTTTAGAATTATCTTTTCCTAGTTGATTTATTTCCATTATGCAATTTATTTATCTTTTATCCTTTTAGATATAATTTTAGATATAGATAGGAGATTCTATCCTTGATTAGCAAGGACTAGAAGCCTATAAATAAGGCCCTTGGGGCTGGTTTTTCATTCATTCCAAGTCACACACAATTCAATTTCAGAGACAATTAGTTAGTTACATAAAAAGAGATTTTAAGTTTGAGTTTATTTTATGCAAGTTAGTTCTTTTCATCAATCAATGTCTGCGATTGCGATGAGGCGTGAGTAGTCCACCCACTTCTGGGGCTGGGGTGAGCCCAACGGTGGCCATGTGAGGCGATGCGATAAAGGTCAGATCTTTTTGTGCAATTCATCTTCTATCCCTATGAGCATGATTCTTTTGCGAGAGTTGAAGGTGATCCTTGTTTGTATTATTGAAGCGAAAGTGATCTTAATGCAACTTGGATTAATTATGTGAAAAAGGGTTAGTAACAATTAGGGTTTATGCGAAAGCCTCTATATGCCTATTTGTTAATGACGAAAGTTATTTGATGGAAAGCATGAACTTTTGTGCCTTTATGTGTTACTTTGCATGGTTATCATTGTGGTGTTGAAACCCTGGCTTTGGAAGTCTTTTAGCATATTGAATTTATTTCCGTCAAAATCTGAGTTTTGGTTCAAAATTTGCATTTTAAAGTTTCTGTCTTTTACTGTTGTCGACATAGAGTAGAGCCTTGTCGAGATCGAGTAAGACATGGTCGATCTCGAGTAGGGACTGATCTTAGTCGAGTTGAGTTTTCTTCTGTTCTTGTCGATTTTCAGTTTCTGTGTTGCTGTTTCTTGTCGATCTCGAGGAGCTGTTGGTCGAGATCGACGAGCCCTTTGCTTTGCTTTTATTTGCTGCTTTGCTTTGTCTTTTCTTGCTTTTGTTTGTTATTTTCTGCTTTTGTTTCTGTCTTTTCTGTCTTTCTGCTATTCTGCCTGTGAGATCTGTTGCTACCTAAGAACTGCTGACGTGCTTCCTCGTGGATTCGATCCTGACTATTCTCTTACTACAACGGGAGGAAGTCTTGTATTTATTTGCTGAGACAGGGAAGCCAGTATGAACTTTATTTTATATTTATTTCATACTTGACCATCCTCCTGCAACAACATTCTCCTTGGAGGCTTACTCTGAGGGGGGGCAAGTAGTAGCCTAGATGCTTGATTTTAGACGCCAGAACTTTCCATCCTTGGTGGTTGCCACAGAGGCCCGCGTGTAGCTCTTGGACGAGGTCAAGGCCTTCCTGGTTTGAGACACAGAGGAGATATGGGAGGTTAAAACCCATCTTGTACAATTGGCCATCTCTGAAGCGAAAACGGGCCGCTCTTCTTCTAATGCTCTGGATGTTCTATGATTCGCCCGCTAAAGGCCAATCAGTTATGTACTCTAGGAGAGGCATTTGCCAGTCTCCGAAAACTGATATTCTGAACACCCCCTGATGGATTTCTCGGGCATGCTTCTGTTCAATAACCACGTGATCACTTAACCCTAGGGGAAAGTTGACCCCCATTATGGCCAAGGTATCGGCGCGTTCATTCTGATTGCGAGGAATGGATGATATGGAGCATTTTCCGAATGCGGAAGTGAGTGTTTGTACGCGTGCCAAATATTCAGGTAGCATTCCGGTCTTTGCCTCATATTCTCCTTTAACCTACCGAGAAACCACCTCTGAATCCGTGAAAATCTGGACTTGACGAGCCCCGTTGATCAATGCCTTCTCAATACCCGCGATCAAAGCTTCATACTCCGCTTCATTGTTGGTAGTTTGGAACAATAGTTGGAAAGATAGATCGGTTATTTCCCCACTTGGGCTTGTGATGGTAACCCCAACTCCATATCCTCTTACCGATAGTGAGCCGTCAACATTAATGACCCAGTCTTTCCTATCACGATCCTAATGATCTGTAAAGAAGACCTCTACTACAAAATCGGCCAAGGCCTGAGCCAAACGGGATTTTTTGGGTTTGAAATGGACGTCAAATTCAGAAAGCTCTACCGCCTACTTGACCATTCTTCCTGAAAGTGATGGCGATTGCAAGATCTGATGGAGGGGTAGATTGGAAAGCACCTCGATGGTGTGAGCCTGAAAATAAGGTCTCAACCTCCGCGCAGCAAAAACCATAGATAGAGCTATTTTTTCAATTGGAGTGTATCTTGATTCAGCTGATTGTAAGACCCTGCTAGCGAAATAGATGGGGAGCTTATATTCCCTAGTAAGCACTGTGCTGATGGTCGTGGACCCGACGGCGAGGTACAACTGCAGGGTTTCATGCTCGCGTGGAAAATGAAGAGTGGGCAAAGTGGCCAAGTATCCCTTCATACTTTTGAAGACTTCATCCAAAGTGGCAGTCCACTCGACCGGACCTTTCTTTTTCAGTTGCTCGAAGAAGGGCAGGAGTGATCAGCTAATCGCGAAGAGAAACTGCTTAGGTAGTTGACCGACCCATTCAATTACTGAATATCATTCAACGTCTTTTGAGGGGCCATGTCGATGGCAGTCTGTACTTTTGAGGGATTCACGTCTATTCCACAATGGCTTATCATGAAACCTAGGAATTTTCCAGAATCCACCCCAAAAATGCACTTCTCTGGATTCAGGCAAACGCGATTCCTCCTTAGCGTGTCGATGGTTTCCTATAGATCCTTGCAGTGGTCCTCCTTTGCAAGACTTTTGATCACGATATCATCGACGTAAACCACAACATTTCTTCCAATTTGTGACACAAATACTTTCTCTATCATTCGTTGAAAGGTGGCACCCGCGTTCTTGAGCCCGAACGATTATAACAAAAGGTTCCCTGGTTGGTGATGAAGGCAGTGCTTTTTTCATCGCGATGGCTCATTTTGATCTGATTGTAGCCAGAATAAGCATCCAGAAAGCTTAGAGTGGCGTGCCCTACCGTGATGTCTACTAGCTCGTCAATAGATGGCAAATGGTAGCTATCTTTTGGGCAAGCCTTGTTCAGATCTTTGAAATCTACGCACATTCTCCATTTGCCACCACTCTTTCTAACCAGTACTACATTTGACAACCAAGTTGAATCATTAATCTCGCGAATAAATCCGGCTTGTAGAAGCTTATGTACCTCCTGTTTTGCTGCTTCTGACTTTTCGGCGGCCATTTTCCTCTTTCTTTGGCATACAGGTTTTGCCCCGCGATTTAGTCTCAAGGAGTGCTCCGAAGTTTCTCGAGGGAGCCCCTTCAAATCTTGTAGTGACCATGCAAAGACATCGTGTGAACCTTTCAACATATTCTTGAGGTGCTCTAGGGCTGGGCTGGTCAAACTGTGACCATGGTAAAATGCTTCAGTCTTGTTTGGGAAGGGAAAGAAAGCGATCTGTTCCTCCATGTTGTTGCAGGAGGATGGTCAAGTATGAAATAAATATGAAATATAGTTCAGATTGACTTCCCTGTCTCAGCAAATAGATACAAGACTTCCTCCCGTTGTAGTAAGAGAAAAGTCAGGATCGAATCCACGAGGAAGCACGTCAGCAGTTCTCAGGTAGCTATCAGATTCTCACAGACACAGCAGAAAAGCACAGAAACGAAGACAAAAGCAAGCAAAGCAAACAAAAGCAAAGGCAAACTACTCGACAGAGACAGCAAGTAACTCGACCAAGCTTTGTCGACACAGAAGTCCTCGATATCGAGAAGTACTCGACACAACAGCAGAAGTCGACAACCGCAAAAGGGAAGGAACTCGACTCCAACAATCTCCTCGACGTCGAGTAGATAACTCGATGTCGACAAGTTTCTCGAGGTCGATAAGAGCAGAAAATTAAATGCAAATGCTTTTCGAACACGGAACACGAATTTCGATGAAATAAATCAATAAACTAAACACTTCCAAAGCTAGGGTTTCAACACCACAACAGTAACCATGCAAAGTAACACATAAAGGCATAAAAGATCATGCTTTCCATCTAAATAACTTTCGTTATTAACAAATAGGGATATAGAGGCTCTCGCATAAACCCTAATTGTTACTAACCCTTGTTCACATAATTAATCCAAGTTGCATTAAGATCACTTTCGCTTCAATAATACAAACAAGGATCACCTTCAACTCTCGCAAAAGAATCATGCTCATAGGGAAAGAAGATGAATCGCATAAAAATCTGACCTTTATTGCATCGCCTCACATGACCACCGTCGGGCTCACCCCAGCCCCAGAAGTGGGTGGACTACTCGCTCTTCATTGCAATAAAAGACATTGATGTAAAAGAAGAAACTTGCATAAAACTAAATTCAAAGCCTTTACAATCTTGACAATCAACTTTCACTGTAAGCCAAAACCTTAAAAACCTTAGAACTCCTAACTATATCTCTGAATGGAACTAACTACTCCTCTCTGAATTTGAATGATTAAAACTGAGCCCCATGGGCTTTATTTATAGTGATCTATTCCTTGTTAGCCAAGGATAGAATAACTATATCTATATCTAAAATTATATCTAATAACATAAAGATAAAACATGGAATTAAATAAACTAGATAGACTAGGATTATATCTAATGTGTTGGGTCTTCGATAGATCTTGATAGAATAGGATAGAATTCGTCGAATCTTGGCTTGCAAGCAATCTCCCGCTCGGACTTCTCCTCGAACTCGGCTTCTGGACTCCTCGACAATCTTCTCGACATGTCTCCTCGATATCGACAAAAGTTGTCGATGTCTAGAAGTTTCTTCGTCTGGTGCTCGTGCTCGACCTCTAGAACACATGTCGAGTTGATAACTCCTCGATGTCGACAAATCTTGTCGATATCGATAACTTTCCTCAGCTCCCAGCTCTGTTCGTAAAACGCACTTTCCCGATGCCTCGGTTGTCGGATTGACGCATATGACCATGCGTTGGAAAGCTCTTTCCGAGGGCTGCAACTCTCATGAAGACATCACAGCCTGATTCAGAATGATGAAAGCCGGAAATTGGCCTTCTCTCCAGCTGCACCATTCTTGGCTTCTCCATGACTTTCCTTTAAGCTCCAAAATGCGTCCGATTTCTGTGAAATATAACAAAAACTTGTGTAGACCTCCATATATTGCAAACAAGTGTAAACTACACAGATTCTGTATTATTCTAACCCAAATGTATGCAATGTATGCAGAAATCGATATAAAAGTAAGTGTAAAACATGGCAAATTAGGCTCACAACACTCCACAATCTTGTCGGCTATTTTTTCGAGCCGAACCTCCAGCTCCGTCTGTTGTTGTTCGGATGTGGCCTCTTGTTCGTGCTCTTCGGGGTCTTTTTCTTTTAGAGACCCTTGACCGCTTCCCTTAATCGTGAATATCCGGTTGTGCCCCTTTTGCAGTGAGGATATATAAGTAGCAAATTCTACTTTCTGCCTATTCTCCCTGCGCCTCGCCCACCCTTCCATCGGCATATGGAAATTTGACGCTAAAATGATATATGGAGCATGCTGTTTGGAATTTGAATAGGCTTACTTGGTCCATGATAGCGTTGTAGATGGACGGCAGTCGAACCACTGTGAATTCAATCATGTGGGTTCTTCTATTTGGCGCGGTCCCTAATGTCAGGGTCAATTCAATTGTTCCGACTACCTCAACTTCATCATCAGAGAAGGAGACTAGCTTTCTTGAGTATCGACGTAAGGCGCTTTCAGCGATTCCGAGTTGCTCAAAGGCTTCCCAGTAAATGACGTCCACAGATGAACTTGTATCTATCATTACTCACTTGACAATTTTGGTTCCTATCTGCATATGGATGACCATAGGATCTGAGTGCCGCATCCTAAGGTCGTGAGCGTTCCGAGTATCAAAAACAGAGAAGCTGAGTATTGCGTGCTCGGTGGATGCTTGCTTGACACTGGCCTCGGATGGGGGCGTGTGGCTTCTCTTTCATAGTTTTTCCTCTCCTTCCTACTGGTGCCAGATGTGGTGGGTCCCCCCGCGATGTTATTAATGCACCCATCTAGAGAGGGAGGCTTCCGATGATCTTGGTTAGATCGATCAGTTCGGTTGGACGAGGACCTGGCTTCCTAGGCATTCCTCTTATCCCTCGGGGGAGGTCGGTATCCTCTTCCTCTATTTCCATTTCTTCCTTCCTTATTCTGGGGGTAAGCTCCCATGCCCTTTCCTCTGGTTGCATATTGGGGATTGTAAGGCCTTGGTGGAGCATTAGGTGGTTTATATTGCTGAGGCGGAACCACCGGGGGATGGCGTTGTGAATGGATGATGGGGGTTTGTTGGTTGGGCGCAAATCCCATAAAAAGGAGGCGACACATAGTCGGGGTGAGCCATCATCACATTCTTCGGAGCACCGAGCGGGCCTGGTCATGTCCTGTGGTTGTACTGGACCTCTTGGACTTGAGGTCGCGGTAGGATGACCGGGTACTGCCAGGGAGGATTGTAGTGTTGTTGATCCCCGAAATTTTCTCTTCCTTGGCGTTTATTAGGGGCCCGGTGGTAGGACGGTAGTCTAGATTCAATGGGTCGTGGGCTAGAGCTTGCAGCTTCCATGGCGTGGATTTGCTTAGTTACAAGCTCTCTCAGAACATCGTAGCTCTCTCGCTCCTTTCGAAATAGGCAGATCTTGAAATCTCCCTCGGCCAGGTTGCCTATCAGTATTGTGCTTGCGGACTCTTGATTGAATCTCGGGATTTGTACCACCATGTTGGTGAACCTGTTGAAGAAGTTTCCCAACGACTCGGTCGCCCCTTGCTTGATGGAGTTGATGTCCAACATGGTTCTTTTCCTTGTGCGAGCGCTGCCGAAGTGTGCGACGAACGTGCCTGACAGCTGTGCGAAGTTGTTGATGGAGGATCGAGCCAAATTGGTGAACCTTGTCAATGCTACCCCGCTCAGCATAGATGGAAATGAGCGGTAATACATAGCGTCATTGTCCTCATTCATTCCCATTGTCGTGGTAAATTGGTTGAGGTGATCATTGGGATCAGTATCTCCCTTGTTCTACTTCTGTAGTGGTGAGTTCCTCAATGCGTAGGCGGAGTTGGTCAAGCTCCTGTGCTGGTGTGAGCTGGCCCTTGTTCTCATTGTTGATTTGTGACATCCTCCTGAACCTTTGTCGAAGGTGGAAGTATCGCTCTGGTTCGAGAAGAGGGTCTATAGGTGTCCGATCAGTTTTTCGAATGCACCTGAAAAACAAAAGCAAAAAGAAACAAGTAAAAAGAAACTAAAAAGCAATAAGAAGAGTAAAAGAACTAAAAATGGAGCGATTGATTGCTTCCCTAGCAACCACGCCAATTTGTTGTTGCAAGAGAATGGTCAAGTATGAAAATAAATATAAAATATGAACTCAAACTGACTTCCTGTCTCAACAAAGAAATACAAGACTTCCTCCCGTTGTAGTAGAAGGTAGTCAGGATCGATCCACGAGAAAGCGTGTCAGCGCCCGCCTTTTCAGTTCCAAAACTCAGCATGATCTCGACCAGAAGAGTCCTCAATGTGGACCAATGTCCTCGACGTCGACCACACTGTCGAGTAAAACAGAAAATAGAAACGAACAGAAACGAAAATGAAAGCAAAACAAGCAATATCGAGTGAACCCTACTCGACGTCGATTAAGTCTTACTCGATTTTGAGAAGGACTTAGGCAAACACCAAATTGGTGAATGAGTAAAAAACAGAAACTTAGGCAAACAATGCTGCTCTCTTCGTGATCCCTCACAACAAGCCCAGACGATCGAGAGGCTTCAAAGGAATCTAGAAGCCAACAATGCTGCTCTCGCCGCTGAGAGAGCACGCACTGAGTAGGAAGCTGAACGGAGGAGGTAGTCAGAGGCTGAGCTTGCCCAATATCCTACCACTGCTGAGGATTATATGCACCCGACTCTTGTCGTGCCTAAATCGGCTATTCTAATCCCTACTAATAACTTTGAAATTCGCACTTCCTTCCTCATTGAAATTAAAAATAATGTTTTTTATGGAAAGTTTAACGAATGCCCTCTTGAACATATTACTACTTTTTTCTGACATGTGCCATACTCTTGCCGAAGGTACTAATCTAGAATATGTCAAGATGAAACCTTTTCGTTGGTCCCTTACTGGTCCAGCATTAAAGTGGCTTGAAGGTCTCTCTGCGCGATCCCTCACAAAATGGGCAGAGGTTAGGAATGCGTTCCTCAAGAAGTTCTTTCCTCCCGCCAAGACAGTGCTTCTCAAACAAAAGATTACATCTTTCAAACAAAAGCCTCGGGAACCGCTAGCATAAGCATGGGATCGATACAAGGATCTAATGCGATCCTGCCCCACTCATGGCCAGCCACCATACGTCATTCAGGAGATTTTCTATAATTCTCTTGATCTGGCCGCCAAGGAAAGGATCAATCAGTTCACGCAGTATGAATACCTCACGCAGACACCAGCAGAGGCATGGGCAACTATCGAAAGGCTCACCAATTTCGACAACACCTATAGGGCTCCTGCAAATTACAATGAGGATAGCAATAATTATGCAAGGTTAACCCCATCCATGCCCCTCTATGAGCCTTCTAAAGAGATTGATCCAAATGTCAAGGAGCAGTACTACAGAGACCAATATCGCAAGCTCCTCAAGCCAGTCAAGTTTCTTTCTGTCAACCAACCCTACATTGAATGTGACTCACAGCGGCACACCACTCCAGAGTGCCCACATACAGAGCAAGTCAAGGTGGCAAAAACTCATGAGGAGGTGGCTTATGCAGGGGGTCCGAATCGCTATATGGGGGACCAACGGTTCCATCAACAACAGTGGAGCCAAGGTGCCCCTAGGAACCCCCCACCATACAAAGCTCCAGGACATTCGGAAAAGGGACCAGCGGAAGGATGATCTACAGATGATCCTCAATGAGATGAGGAGAAATCAAACACATCAGCAGCAATCTACAAGCACCATCCAGACTCAACTCCACGGCCTCAATACACGACTTGGGGATATGGATATCTAGAAGAAGAACATGGAGACCGAAATGGGTCAACTCGCGCAAAAGATTCCAAGACCAGCCGGAAAGCTCCCTGGGCACACAGATCCCAATCCTAAGGGGCAAATCGGACACGTTGCTGCTATAAAGCTTAGGAGCGGTGATGAGAGGGTTTCTTGACCAAATAAATTTATAGTTAAGACCCCGCTATAGTATAGGGAGTCAGGATCGTCCACGGGAGAGAGTCAGCGCTTCTTGTTTAGATGCTTTGTCGGGTTGAAACTAACAAAAGAGATGGAAGAGAGATGGGTGGTGATAAGAGCATAAAATTTGAATTTCAATTAATAAAAGGAAATACATCCAAGACAAGGGATCACCGCACCAATAAACACATGACAAATAAATGAATCACATAAAAAAGGTCATGCTTTTATCATCAAACAATTGACTTTCATCAATCAACAAGTAAATCAATTCACTTTCGCATAAAAGATCTATTTGTTTCTACCTTCTCTTAACTAGGATCCTTTAATTTTCATTAGAAAACCCTAATTACTATCAAGTTAACAATTTCCTCTTTCAAGTTCAATTGCAACTATGAATTCCTTTAGACTTTCATCAAAGGTTAAGCACATAGGTAGAAGAAAATAAAAACATCAAATAATCATAGATCCATCAATTCAACACACATGTTAATTGTTGGGATCACCCCAACCCTAGAAGAAAGAGAACTACTCAAACATGGTAATGGAAAACATAAACTTGCAATAATATAAAACCTGGAAATCAGAGTCTCAATCGCAACAAACAACGTCCAAGCTTTCGCCCAAACACCAAAACAAAACCCTAAAACCGTCCCATAGCTGCTGCGCGTAGCCCTCACGCTGAACAACGTCTCTTCTCCTCCCCCCAAAAAATCAGCCCCTAATAGGCTTTATTTAAAGATAGAAATTAAGACTTAATCTCCAAAGAAAGAGATTTTATCTTAGGAAAATAATATATCCTATCTAAGTCTATCTAACTAAAAGATCCTAAAAGGCATTAAATAGAAACCCTAATTAAAAGGCTCAAAAATCAATTAAATCAGCCCACAAAATTCTCTCACAGATTCGCGCAGGGTATCGGCGCCGAGTTCAGGGTATCGGCACCGAGGGTCTGTTCAAAAACAATGTTGCTAGAATCCGCTGGGTGTCGGCACCGAGGTCAGGGGTATCGGCGCCGAGGCTCTGTTTGAACGCAATAGCCGCTAATTTTCTCCAACTTTTCGACTCTGACTTAAATCGCACTTTTCCGAGTCCTCGTTTATCCGATTGACGCATATGAATATGCGTTGGAAAGCTCTTTTCAAGTACTACAACTCTCAAGAAGCCTTCAGAACATGAATTGAAGTGATGGATGGCGAAAATATGGCTTTTCTCCAGCTTCACCACTTTTTCCTTTTTGCTTTGCTTCTCCGTTGCTTTCATGATTTTTCATTAAGCTCTAAAGTGCGTCGAAACTCTTCAAAATCAGCTCCAAAACCTATAAAATCACACCAAAGCTTGTGTAGACTCCATATCTTGCAATATTAAGCATAACTACACATTTCATTACTTTCCCAACATAAAAGCTAATAAAAGGACTTGGATGGAATGAAAACATGATTTAAAATAAGACTAAAAATGCGGTCATCAAAACACCCCATACTTAGACTTGCTTGTCGTCAAGCAATAACAACAAGCAATAACCAAACTATGAGGAAAACCCTTAACATGCCTTCAAGTCTTCGCCTTAGTCAAAAGCAACATCAATTTAGCTTAAGTGCATATAAGAACAAGCATTGAACCATCATCACATATATTTAGGTAACCTTAGGCAAAGCAACTAGAATCCAACCACTCAAGGGAAATATTGTGTTTTCACTTCCTTTCAAATGTGTTTAGGCTTGAAATACATCTCTCAACTCAATCCTTTGTGACTTTAAGCTACATAGAAATTGCAATTAATATCACCAATCAATTCACCGAGATGTCAAAACATGCATTAACCATCTAGAGGACTTTGGCTCAATGGCCTTCAAAGAAGGACTCATTCGGTCGGGTTGTAACTTGGCTTGGGAAGAACATAAAGGTAGGACTCATTTAGGCTATGTGGTGCTAGAAATCCGGGAACCAAAGACTCCTAAATTTCCAACTCGACTTAACAAAACAATTCCATCATATATAAACACTTTCAAACTCATCTAATATAACACAACTCTTCAAATAACCCAAAATATCAAATACAGCTCGCATAAAAATAGATAAGGATAAATTTGGCTCATGCACAACTTTTCATTTATTCTATTCTTTTTTTCTTCTGTTTTTTTCTTTTCTTTTTTCGGAACTCATGTGCATTTATTTATGTTAGAAGCCAAAAATTCCTTTTACAAAATAAATAACGTGGCAAGAAAATAAAATACCAACCCAACAAGTATCCCATACTTAAACCAAATTATATGTTTCAACTCCTCAAATATCAATATTTACCAACACTAAGTCCTAATTCCCGGATAAGGAGGTAAGGCTAAACATTGGCTAAGATAATCATGTGGAGCTACAAAAATAGGCTATAAGGCTCAAAGTGGTTACAAGCAAAGGGAACATGCACAAGGTAGGTAAAAGAGGATAAAAAGTGGCTAATAAAGAGTGCCTCTATCATTTGATCAAATTATGCAATGACTAGCTATCTCATATTGGTTTCAAGACTTAGATATACACCGCAATATCAAGAGGTAATGCATAAGGAGAGTAATACACACATCAAAAAGAAGGGAAAATATATAAAGATCGATTCCCCATAGGCCAAGTAACTCACTAGGATATGTTGGATTCCAATCACCTAAATCCTAAAGTCATATATGCTCAATTTCCTTTGCAAGTCAAATTTCACATACAAAACATTTTGTGCGACTTAGGCTAAACCATCCAAAGTATGCCTTAGGATATTACATGATCAAGCTCAATTATTAGATTTCGTCATTGGAAATCTAAGTTAGGTGTTATCCATCCTAAAAAAATATGCAAAATAAGGAACAAGTAAGCAAATGAACATATATTTTTGGGATTTTTTGACATTTTTTATTTTTTTGGATTTTTCAGTTTTTTATAGACTCTAAATAGAAGACAAAAGACACAAATATACAAAGCAAGGTCATGCAAATTTCGAATCTCCCTCACCCCATACTTAAAATTTCAGTGCCCTCGCTGAATAAGATAAAACAAGGGAAAGGGAAAAAGAAACTCACATGGAAAATGATGCAAAAATGGAGCAATTTGGAGAAGTTCAAAAATCTGCACATGTGTCGACGTCGACAGATTCTGCGTCGATGCCGATACCTCTCAGCACGTCGACTTCCTTCGTAGCTCATTTCTTCTCGATCCTAAGTACCATGGCTGATATTTGGGACCTATTCTTTCAACAAAAACAGTAAGTCTTGGGCTATATAATTCCTAACTAAAAATCAAAAGCAAAAAGCAAGAAAAAACGGGTTGCCTCCCGTAAGCGCTATATTTAAAGTCTCTAGCTTGACCTACTTCCCTTTTTATCTTCAATCCGGATCGGGAGGAGGTGGTGGATCCGGTGGTTCAGCTGGTAGAGGTGGTGGGAGAAAATCCTCCGGTGGTACATCGGGATAGATTGTCAAGTGATATGGCTCTCGCTCCTTGTACCTTTTTATGCCTCTCTTTCTTTCCTTATGGATGAGCTTGAACCTTCCCGAGTGGACACTCTAACATTCCACCCATTTATCTCTCTTGGATCTTGCTAGACACCGTCTTGGAAAGCACTCAGCAAATGTGCCTTCCTCATATGCGCTCCTCTTCCTCTTCTTGGTATGGCTTTGATTTGTTTCCCCATCATTGTACACAAATAAATGTGCTTCGTTGTGGAGTTTTGTGTACAATGATGGAGGGGGGAGAGATTCCTCCACTTCTTCTTCTTCTTCTTCTAGCGCCTCATCTTCAACGTGCCACTTTGCGAGGACCCCATACTTGAATGCGAAAGACGGTTGTTCAAGATCGTCAGGAATTGCCTTCGCCGTGAATGGCAAAGGTAGCGGTGTAGTGCATCGAAGAACAACTTCTATCTCTTTTTCTTCTTCTTGGGGTTTCTCTCATGGCTTCTCTAGAAACAAGGGTAGTGGCGGCGTCGAGATCGGAGTAGAAATGGCCCTGAAAATAGGCTCGTCCACCTCAACAAGTTGCTCTTCAATTTGCTCTTCAGGAGGGGGTATCGGCGCCGAGATGCAGGGTGTCGGCGCCGAGGCATCTGTAGCCTTCTCATGTTTCTGCGGAAACTTTTCTTTGTCCAGGGGTGTCGACGCCGAGGTAGGGGGTGTCGACGCTGAGACACCTGTAGCATTTTCAGCATTCTGCAGGAACAATTTGTCCACCAGAGGGGTCGACGCCGAGGCTGAGGGTGTCGGCGCCAAGGCTTCTACAGCTTTTTCTTCCTCCATTGGTTGTGTAGCCTTCTTCTTCCTCTATTGACGGAGGCTTTGTTGCAGGCTTTCGGTGATAGACCGACTCGTCTAGAGTTGGCCCCCATTGCTCATAGGGAGGATATGGTTCTTGATAAAATATAGGGCAAGCACGGCCAAGATGGGACCTTGTTCCACATAGATGACAAGGCGGGTTCGCCTCGAGAAAGCGTATCTCTTCCCTTAGCTTGGCATTTTCTCGTTCTATCTCAAGCATCCGTATTTGTTTCCCTAGCTTGTCTCTTTCCCTTGATAATTCTTCCTCCCGAGCAAGCTTTCGTAGTGAGACACTCCATGGATGATAGGGCTCATATGGGTCCCTATAGTCGTGTTGAGCATAGTACCCTTCTTTTGACTGATAGGAGCCATATGACTCTTGGGCTTTTGTTGAATCCTCGGATGATTGTTTTGCTTTCCAATTATCAAAGTCATAATAATCTTCATCATCCTCATCAACCTCGGTAAAAAACATTAGCATACTTCTTCATCCTTACTTTCCATCTTTCAGCCGCTCTAGCGCTTTCGACCCTTGCTTCTAGATACTCATAATACTCTTGTGCGTCCTCCATATTGTATCAAATCCTGAAAACCCAAACAAGCGCACAAATCAAATAACCAAGGCTCGGCACCAAGTCGGCACCGATGAGGTGAGTGGATAGGGGGTGTGAGGTTCAAGAGAAATAGACTACTAAAACAAAATAAAAGAAGAATAAAAACTAATTAAAATAAAATGAGAAAATAAAAGAAAATAATATATACAAAAGAAAAGGGATGGGCTATTCCCAAACCCTAAAAACAACTAAACAAGGCGCGATTGATCTCTTCCCGGCAACGGCGCCGATTTGATGAGAGGGTTTCTCGACCAAATAAATTTATAGTCAAGAACACGCTATAGTATAGGGAGTCAGGATTGTCCACGGGAGAGAGTCAGCGCTTCTTTTTTAGATGCTTTGTCGGGTTGAAACTAACAAAAGAGATGGAAGAGAGATGGGTGGTGATAAGAGCATAAAATCTGAATTTTAATTAATAAAAGGAAATACTTCCAAGGCAAGGGATCACTGCACCAATAAACACATGACAAATAAATGAATCACATAAAAAAGGTCATGCTTTTATCATCAAACAATTGACTTTCATCAATCAACAAGTAAATCAATTCACTTTCGCATAAAAGATCTACTTGTTTCTACCTTCTCTTAACTAGGATCCTTTAATTTTCATTAGAAAACCCTAATTACTATCAAGTTAACAATTTCCTCTTTCAAGTTCAATTGCAACTATGAATTCCTTTAGACTTTCATCAAAGGTTAAGCACATAGGTAGAAGAAGATAAAAACATCAAATAATCATAGATCCATCAATTCAACACACATGTCAATTGTTGGGATCACCCCAACCCTAGAAGAAAGAGAACTACTCAAACATGGTAATGGAAAACATGAATTTGATAGAAGAAAACATAAACTAAACTTGCAATAATATAAAACTTGGAAATCAACGTCTCAATCGCAACAAACAACGTCCAAGCTTTCGCCCAAACACCAAAACAAAACCCTAAAACCGTCCTACAGCTGCTGCGCACAGCCCTCGCGCTAAACAACGTCTCTTCTCCTCCCCCAAAAAATCAGCCCCTAATAGGCTTTTTTTAAAGATAGAAATTCAGACTTAATCTCTAAGGAAAGAGATTTTATCTTAGGAAAATAATATATCCTATCTAAGTCTATCTAACTAAAAGATCCTAAAAGGAATTAAATAGAAACCCTAATTAAAAAGCCCAAAAATCAATTAAATCAGCCCACAAAATTCTATCGCAGATTCGCGTAGGGTATCGGCGCCGAGGTCAGGGTATCGGTGCCGAGGGTCTGTTCAAAAATAGTGTGGCTGGAATCCGCTGGTTGTCGGTGCCGAGGTCAGGGGTATCGGCGTCGAGGCTCTGTTTGAACGCAATAGCCGCTAATTTTCTCCAACTTTTCGACTCTGACTTAAATCGCACTTTTCCGAGTCCTCGTTTATCCGATTGACGCATATGAATATGCGTTGGAAAGCTCTTTTCAAGTACTACACCTCTCAAGAAGCCTTCAGAACATGAATTGAAGTGATGGATGGCGAAAATAAGGATATTCTCCAGCTTCACCACTTTTTCCTTTTTGCTTTGCTTCTCCATTGCTTTCTTGATTTGTCATTAAGCTCTAAAGTGCGTCGAAACTCTTCCAAATCAGCTCCAAAACCTAAAAAATCATCCCAAAGCTTGTGTAGACTCCACATCTTGCAATTTTAAGCATAACTACACATTTTTCTTACTTTCCCAACATAAAAGCTAATAAAAGGACTTGGATGGAATGAAAACATGATGTAAAATAAGACTAAAAATGCGGACATCAAGCGGTCACAAATTGCACGAACAAAAGATCGAAAAAGCAGACGTCACCACTGGAAAACAGGGCGATTTCGACCACACCCAGGTCAATATCGACCGAACAGTGGTCGATATTGAGCATACAAAGGTCGATATTGACCCTGCAGCGCTAGCCAACTCGACTTCGACCCCACCAGTCGATATCGAGAAATCCCAGGTCGATATCGACCAACATGTGGTCAATATCGAGTCCCCTCTAGTCGATATTGACCAGTCTGCATCACCTCCGACAGCTGATTTCGCTTCAAAACCAAAGAAGACGCTTCCTTTCCCGTCCAAAGTGCTGAAAGATCCCACTGCAGGTAGGTTTAAACGATTTGTTAAGATGCTTCAACAACTAAATATTTCAATTCCTTTTACAAAAGCTCTTCAAGAGATGTCTGCTTATGTCAAGTTCCTCAAGAAAATCCTTAGCAACAAGCGATCAATCACTGAAATCGCCGGCAACTGCAAAAGGATGGACTTCTCTGAGAAGAGACCTGACCCTGGTAAGTTTTCTATTACTATGGGTTTTGGACAATTTAAATATGAGGCATTGTGTGATCTAGGTGCAAGCGTGAGCATCATGCCCCTATCAATCTGGTAAAAGGTAAAGATAGGATCAATAGAGCATGTGGATGCCAAACTGTACATGGCAAACAATACAGTGGTCATCCCTACAGGTATGGTCGATAATGTCCCTGTCTAGGTTGTTAAGTTATATATTCCCGTTGATTTCCTTGTTATAGATTGTGCGGAAGATCCTACTTGCCTATTATTCTTGGTAGACCTTTTCTAGCTACTGCAGATGCCAAGATCAGCGCCAGGAAAAGATTGCTCACCTTCACAATAGGCGATGAGGTCTTAGATTTCTCTTTTGGTCCTACAAAGGAGGAAATTCCATGGCTGGAGGTGAAGAGCATAGGCGACCACGGGGGTCAGCTGCAGACTTGCCAAGAGCCTAAGTATGAGGTCCCTGTACTCGACGTCGACCATTTCGACTCTACATCAACTAACTATAAGCCAAAAGATTGATGTTTTGGGCACGAAAATGTAAGTTCATGTATAATCCCTATCTCTCCTCCATCCATCAATAAAAATAAGATTTTTAGAGGAGACAAGGCCCCGTGGAGAGCTAACCTGCGCAGGGTTAGGACAATAAAGAAGAAGAAGGAAGCTAAAGGACTTTATGCAAGCAACCACCTATCAGCATAACTTGCATACTACAATCAGGACCTAGATGATCTAGGAGAAGGGCCAAGCACAAGAGGGCCCAACATTGAAAGTACCTAAGCACAAGCGGAGAAGTCGGCCTAGCGACTCCAAAATCTAGAGCATGTACATAACACTTTCGAATTTTAGGACTTTAAAACTTATGGTTTTGGTTTTGGTTTTTATTTTAGTCTTGAATACTTCATGTGGGAAATCTTGTTTTCTTGTGAAAACTAACATTTTTCGGGTCGAAAAAATGGGGATCGAATGAAAATGTTGAGGCAACCTGGTCGATATCGACTGGTCTTAGTCGATATCGACCTGTGAGGCAAAATCGACCAGAGCAGATGAGACGAAGCAGGTCGATTTCAACCAACCTTACTCGATATTGAGTGAGTTGGTCGATATCGACCAAAAGCCCCAATTTTGACCAAGCTGATCAGAAGCGGAATCCGACGAATTGCGGTCGATATCGACCTATAGCTAGTCGATATCGACTTCTGGCAATCTACTGCAACCTAATTTCGACCCTACAACGCGTTATTCGGTGAGTTCCTTCCTTTACCTTTATTTAGTTTTACAGTGGGGACACTGTATATTCTATGTATGGGGTGGGGGAAAAGCTCATTATCATTATTATATTTTATTCTTGTTTTTTGTTTTACATGGTGAATTTTGAGTAAATTTTTAATTTTTTGTGCATAATTGTTAAACCCAAAGTTTATGAGACATCTCCCAAAGGTTGTGAATTGTCTAAAATAATAGTTTCATGGAAGCTTAATTGAACTCGAAGATGCAAAATTGGATTCATTAGAGATATAGCATGAAATTGCCTAGTAAAGGGAAGCCACAATGAAGTGCATATTATTTTATTGAAAACCATGAAGTGAGGTAAAATTGGAAATTGCTTTTAACATGTTGCATGATAAGAGGATGGAGGACTTTATATTTCCATATAATACTCATATTGTTGTAATCCTAGCCATACCTATGCTTATGCATCACAAAAGCCATATTATGCCTTATTTTCATATTTTGCTCCACATGATCCAAATATTGCCATTATTTACCTTATTTCCTATCCGGGGATTATGTTGAGAATGAAAGCTACATTATGGAGATTATTATATGGTTATTGTGTCGTTATTATCATTATATGGAGTTTGGCAAGGAAATTGAAAAATATATGGAAAATTTAATGAGTGAGAAAAAAAATCTTATCACCTCAGGAGATAAAGGTAGATCGACCCTGCTCGCTGAGATAATAGTTCGGCGAGATGGGACACACAAGTGAGGAGTCCGAAGCATTAAGTATCCGAGGTCATTCATGACACCCATGTTTGCGACTTGCGAGAAGGCAGTGCTGAGGTTAGAGAGGTAAAAGCATAATATTGAAAAAAGCATCGAGCGTAAGAGTGAAAGGTGATGAATCTTATGAAGGAGGAATGTGGTATGAAAGTTTGGAAAGTACTCCATTTACCCAGATTATTAGCACCACATTGCCAAAAATTGCCCACCTTTAGCCTTTTACCAAATCTACTCCTTATTGAGCTTAATTAAAGTCCTCTTGATTATTGTTGCTTTGTCACATGAATTATTTTTGTATAACCCTCCTTTTGTGCGTAGATGTTGCCTTTTATTGCACATGTATGGATTTGTGGCACTGGTACCTTTTCGATGATGGTAATTAATTGCAGGGTCATATGAGAATGAATCTATGATGTTGAGAGCTTTGAATTCTTCTCCTGAATGACCATCCAAGTTATTGCTTGGGGACAAGCAAGCTTAAGTATGGGGTGATTTGATGTCCATGTTTTGTGCCATGTTTTATATTGACTTTTATATCGATTTCTGTATACATTTCATGCATTTGGGTTAGAATAGTACATAATCTATGTAGTTTATGCTTGTTTGCCAAATTATGGAGTCTACACTAGTTTCTGTTTAATTTCGTAGAAATCGGACGCACTTTGGAGCTTAAAGGAAAGTCATGAAGAAGCTAAGGATGGTGCAGCCGGAGAAAACTCCATTTTTCACCATTCATCGTTCTGAATCAAGCTTTGATGTCTTCATGAAAGTTGTAGCCCTCGAAAAGAGCTTTCCATCGCATGCTCATATATGTGTCAATCCGACGAATGAGGACTCGGGAAAGTGCGTTTAAATAACATAGCAGAATGATGGGGAAGTGGTCGATATCGACCAGACCTACTTGATATCGACCAGATTGTGGTCGAAAATCCCAGAATCGACTCGAGTCGACCAACAGCATAAAGGGGAGAAGAAGTCAGGTTGATATCGACCTCCTGACTCAATATCGACCGAAACCCCACTCGAGATTCCTGCCAGAGCCGAGATCGACTGAGTTGAAGTGAAAACGAGAAAGTGACTTGATATCGACCGACTTTGGTCGATATCGACCTAATATCAGTGTCGAGTCCCAGTCAATTTCGAGCTCTACTCAAAGTTCTATCCAAAGTCCAATGGAGATATTCCCAAGAGAAGATTCCTTGCACATGAAGACTTGAGAGATATTTTATCTTTTTCATCTTTTTATTTATCCTAAGGGTGGAACAATTACGGGGGATTTTGCAAAATAGCCACGAAAATGGGTTTATTTTGCGAAATGTCCACGTTTTTTGACAATTTTGTAAAATATCCTAAATATAAACAATTTTCTCTCTCTCCTCTCTCCCCGCTCCCCGGACGTATCTCCTATCTCGCTCTCTTCCGTCTCTGATGCCGGAGGTGGGCAAATCGCCGGAGTTCGCCCGGGATCTCTCCTCTCCTCGGTCCGAGATCCAAGTTTCTCCGCGAGTCACTACTTTGAGTTGCGATTTTGATCTGGAAAATTATTTCTCAGATCTGGAAAATTTCAGTCCCAAATCCCTTGGATTTAATACTTTCGGTTGCGATTTTGATTAGATCTGGAAATTTCAGTCCCAAATCCCTTGGATTTACTACTTTCGGTTGCGATTTTGATTAAATCTGGAAAATTTTGGTCCCAAATCGCCGACGGTTCCATGACTTAAGAGCGCCGTCAATTTGCAACTGAGAGAGGTCGTCGGAGAGTGGTCGCCGGAGAGAGCGAGCAAGCGAGGGGGTGAGATCGAAGGCGGAGGCGGCGAGGCGGCCGCCGACCGGCCTGTTGATCTTCTTCGCAGAAATCGGGAGGAAGGAGATAAGTTTTTATTAAATTACAAAAATCACCCTACAAATATGAGAAATTAAAAAAACTATCTACATTTTATTATGTGATCCATAATCTATCTTTTTATTTTTATTTTTGCACAACAAAATGTTATATTTGCACAACATACGATTATAGTTGCACAATTTACGGTTATATTCACACGACAAAATGTTAAAAACAAATAAAAAATAAAAAAATAAAACTAGACTTGGTTCAATTTATTCTGAATCACTTACAGTTTACTGAGAAAGTATAAAATTATATTGAGAAAAAATAAGATCATGTTGAGTATAAATTCACAAGTCTCGATTGTTGTGCAAAAATAACATATAGTTCAACAAAAATAAGATGATGTTGAGCAAAATTTCACCAACCCCCCATGTTGTGCAATTATTGTCTATTGTTGAGCAAAAATAAGACCATGTTGAGAATAATTTCACAAGTCTCGATTGTCGTGCAACTCTTAAAACAAGAGTCGTGCAACTCTTAAAACAGATGCGTGCAACTCTTAAAACAGAGTCGTGCAACTCTTAAAACAAGAGTCGTGCAACTCTTACAACAGAGTCGTGCAACTCTTACAACAGAGTCGTGCAACTATTAAAACAGAGTCTTGCAACTCTTAAACAGAGTCGTGCAACTCTTGCAACATAGTCGTGCAACTCTTACAACATAGTCGTGCAACTCTTAAAATAATATTGAGAGAAAATAAAATCATGTTGAGAACAATTTTACAAGTCTCAATTGTTGTGCAAAAAATAACCTATTGTTGAGCAAAAATAAGAGTAAGTTGCGCAAATATGACCCAAGTCTAGTTTTTTTTTTTTAAACATTTTGTCGTGAAAATATAAGAATACGTTGTGCAAATTTAACCATAAGTTGTGCAAATATAAGATCATGTTGAGCATATATAACCGTATGTTGTGCAAATATGACCCAAGTCTAGTTTTATCTATTTATTTATTATTTATTTATTTTTTTAACATTTTGTCGTGCAAATATAAGAGTACGTTGTGCAAATTTAAGTTTATGTTGAGCAATTATAATATGAGAAAATCTGCGTCTATTGATGAGCAAAAATAAGAACATGTTGTGCAATTATTGTCTATTGATGAGCAAAAATAAGAACATTTCGTGCAATAATCTATAAAAACAGTATAAAATTATATTTACAAAAAGTAAGATCATCTTGAGACACAATTTCACAAGTCTCAAATTTTATGCAAAAATAAAGTATTGATGAGCAAAAAATAAGAACATGTTATGCAAGAACTTACCGAGAGAGTCAAGATATCGAGAGAGAATTGGGGATCTGTTTGTTTTAATATGTATTGGGATCTAATTGAATTAGTATATATAGCGGACATTTTGCTAATTTGTCCAAAATGGTGGACATTTAACCAATTTGTCCCAAAAAAGTGTCTGTTTGGCAAAAAATTTCTTTTTTTAATAATATATATATATGTTTTGTAATTCCCATATTTATGGGGTCAGTTTTGTAATTTAACCAAAATT
Source organism: Persicaria tinctoria (assembly GCA_037127255.1). Lineage (NCBI taxonomy): Eukaryota > Viridiplantae > Streptophyta > Magnoliopsida > Caryophyllales > Polygonaceae > Persicaria > Persicaria tinctoria. The sequence goes on from JBANSL010000010.1 coordinate 26,208,480, forward strand.
TCATCTTCAACATTGTGAAAGACGATGAACACAGGCACGCAACGCCCGAGGACTCCGTCAATCCCTCGCTCCGGCGCTGGCTCCGGCCACTCGACCTCGCTCCGGATCTCGCTCGCTCTTCGCTTCCGCCACCGCCTCCGGAGCGAGGTCGACCAGATCCGGATCTGAGCACTAGATCCGCGCTCGCTCGCTTGCTTTGGCCTCGGCTCCGGCCTCGCTCCGGCCACTCGACCTCACTCCCTCGCTCGCTCGCTCGCGCGCTCTCCGCCTTCGGATGCTCGCTCGACCTCCGAGTTCGCTCCTCCTCCGTCCATGGCGGCTCTTCAATGGAAAAAGGAATAAAAACCCTAATTTGTCAAATTGGGGAATAAAAAATGAAATTTGTGAAATTGATAGTGAATTTGACAGATCTGATGCGAAAACCTATAGCGATTGAGCTCAGGGGAGGAAGATGGCCGGAAATCTCAGATTCAGAGCTGTCTCGCGCTCCTCGATCCATCTGGTTGCTCGACCTCGTCTTCCGATGGCGAGGCACACAACCATGGCTGTAGATCTGAAACTTCGACGAAGTCGGAGCGCATCCCGGAGTTCCGTTTCAAACCGGAGCAGTTGGAGGGGAGGAGAGCGGTGGAGACGGAGAGAGAGGGGGGAGGTTAGAGCGAGAGATTTCACATTGAATTAAGGTTATATTGTGGACATTTCACTAAATTGTCCGAAAATGCGGACATTTTGCAAAATCGTCCAAAAAAAGTGCCTATTTTGCAAATTTTTCAACAATTAATTACTCTTTAGGATTTATCTTGTTAGATTTATTTATTTTCTAGTAGAATTATATCTTTAGATAGAAGATAGATATTCCTTACCTTGATTAGCAAGGATTAAGGCCTATAAATAAAGCCTATGTGGCTAGTTTTTCATGAATTCAATTCTAGAGAGGAGAAGTATGAGAGAGAGTGGAGGCCGATTGGGTGTTAAGAAGTGAGAGAAATTTGGCTTCGTTCGGTTGTAAGCTTTTATTTAGTTTATTAATGCAAAGTTATTTCCTTTTATTATTGATGTCTTTACTTATGATGAAGAGCGAGTAGTTCACCCACTTCTAGGGTTGGGGTGAGTCCGACGATGGCCAAGCGTGTTTGAGGTAAAGATTCGACCTTTATTATGCTTTGATCATCCACTACCTTTTATATGTTTATTACCTATTTATTAGAGATTCAGGTTAACAACTTGGATTATAAACATAAAATTGGTAGATACAATTAGAGTGTCTTGAGAGAGTTGTCTAATTGTTGGAAAAGGCGAAATCTTGATCCTTTGATGAGATTGCATGATTATCGTTATTTATCTTGCCTTCTGCATGTTTGGTTATCGTTGTTGCAAACCCCGATCTTAGAAGTTTTCTTTTACATAAGTTTATTCCAAAATCTGCAAAGCTTTGTTCTTTATTTACGTACTGTCACCCACTCGATATTGACCAAATACTGGTCGATATCGAATTCTAATTTCCGATCCAGAAAGATCGCTGCTTGTTTGTGTTTCTGCAGGAACAGGTCGAAATCGACGTGAGATTTGCTGCTGCCTGAGATCTGCTGACTCGCTTCCTCGAGGATCGATCCTGACTTCCTGTTGCTACATCGGGAGGAAGTCTTGTAATTATTTGCGTGGGCACGAATCTGGTTTGATTTATTTTATTATATTTTGAACTCGATTTCCTCCTACAACATACCTCTTCGTGGGTTTCCGCTTGATGTACTTGATTGACATGTGGGCACGCAGTAGTGTTGTGCCTCACAGACCCACATTCCAAACAAGGCTGATTTTTAGACAAGAATTTAACTTGTTTGGTAAGGTGACGTACCTGGTCATTTTGGAATTGCTCCCTGACATCCGGATCAACCTTCTTTGGTGGCACATACAACGACATAGATGGGGCATGCCTTTCATACCTTTCGTCAGCTGAGGCCGCAGAAGTCCCATATGTGTTGTCATAATTTGCCAGCGTCTCAAAGACTTCCCAAGCACGACACAGAGTGTACTCGAGATACCCATAGGCGGTGTAGTTGTTGATCCGATCCTTTGTAGGCGCATTCAAGCAATTGGAGATGATCTCCTGGATGACGTAGGGTGGATGTCCATGCGTAGGACAGGATTTCAGAAGCCTTTTGTAGCGCTCCCAGACGTGTGCAAGCGGTTCTCCTGGCTTTTGTCTAAAATCCGTGATTTGTTGTCTGAGAGCAGCTGTCTTTGCAGGAGAAAAGAACTTTTGAGGAATATGTCCTACAGTTCGTTCCAAGTATGAATTAATCGTGTAGGCAATCCTTCCAGCCACTATTGTGCTATTCCTACAAGGGACCAACGAAAAGCATTTAGTTTTAGATATTCTAAATTAGCACCGTCTGCAATAGCTTCGCATAAATCTATAACAGTGGTGACATGTTCTAAAGGACATTCATTGATTCTTCCCCTAAATTGACTCCTTCTAATTTTAGTTATAAAGGAAGGACAAATTTCAAAATTAATAACGGGAAGAATGATCGGCGTTTCTGAAACTTCCAGAGTGGGATGCAGATACTCCTTTGCGTTGGTTGGGACATGCCCAATCTGCCCCTCAAGTTCCCTCCTCGCGTTGACCTCTCGATCTACCATTGCCTCCCACCGCTATTGGTTATGTGTATATTCCGCCTCTCGTTGGGCGTGTTCTGCTTCTCTAGTGGTGAGTTCCTCAATGCGTAGGCGGAGTTGCTCAAGCTCCTGTGCTGGTTTGAGTTGGCCCTTGTACTCATTGTTGATTTGTGACATCCTCCGGAACGTTTGTAGAAGGTGAAAGTATCGCTCTGGTTCGAGAAGAGGGTCTATATGTGTGCGATCAGGTCTTCGCATGCACCTGAAAAACAAAAGAAAAAAGAAACATGTAAAAAGAAACTAAAAGGCAATAAGAAGAGTAAAAGAACTAAAAAGGGCACGATTGATTGCTTCCCCATCAACGACGCCAATTTGTTGTTGCAGGAGGATGGTCAAGTATGAAAATAAATATAAAATATGAACTCAAACTGACTTCCTGTCTCAACAAATAAATACAAGACTTCCTCCCGTTGTAGTAGAAGGTAGTCAGGATCGATCCACCAGAAAGCGTGTCAGCGCCCGCCTTTTCAGTTCAAAAACTCAGCACAATCTCGACCAGAAGAGTCCTTGACGTGGACCACTATCCTTGACATCGACCACACTGTCGAGTAAAACAGAAAACAGAAACGAACAAAAACAAAAACAAAAACGAAAGCAAAACAAGCAATATCGAGTAAACCCTACTCGACGTCGACTAAGTCCTAGTTGACGTCGACTAGATTTGGTCGATTTTGAGTAAAAACAGAAACAAAATTCGAAACTTTAAATTGCATAAAAAAAACGAAGGCAAACACGAAATTGGTGAATGAAATCAATAAACTAAAATACTTCCAAGTTCAGGGTTTCAACACCACAACGATAACCATATAAAATAATGCATAAGGTATAAAATATCATGCCTTTTCATCAAATAATTACTTTCGTTATTAACAAATAGAAAATAGAGGCTTTCGTATAAACCCTAATTGTTACTAACTCTTTTTCACATAATTAATCCAATTTGTATTAAGTCACTTTCACTTCAATAGCACAAACAAGGATCACCTTCAACTTTCGCAAAAGAATCATGCTCATAGGGATAGAAGACGAAATTGCATCAAAAGGTTGTACCTTTACCGCATCACCTTACATGGCTACCGTCGGGCTCACGCCGACCCTAGAAGTTGGGTGACTACTCGCTTCTCGTCATGAATAAACACATTAATAATTTATGGAAAATAAACTGCATTAATAAACTAAAAGAAAACTTACAACCGAACAAAGCCAAATCGTCTCTCAACTTCTCCAACTCCACTCGTCTCCAAGAGTCTCTCTCTCTCCTACTCGCTATCTCTCTCTATGTGTTCTCTTGTGGCTTGGCTTGGATGATTCTAAAATCCAACCCCTAAGGCCTTATTTATAGTGTTCCATGTAGCTATTCTAGGAAGGAACAACTATATCTATATCTAAAACTTTCTATCTAAAAACATAAGATAAAAACATTATGATAAAGGAAATAAATCTCTTAAAGGAAACTATGACTAATGTGGATAGATTCCTCTTGACTTGATAGATCTTGATGTGGATGCATAGAATTCCACATATCTTCTCTTGCAAGCAATTCTATCTTCTCGGCACAACTTGATCTCGTACTCGGACTCGACTGGATTGTCCTCGACGTCGAGTAGGATTTTTCCTCCAGGGTTGCACTCGAGCTCGAGCAGGTTCTGGACTCGACAGGTGTACTAGACGTCGACCAAACTCCTCGACGTCGAGTAGAGTTGTTATGTTGGAGTGATCTTGCTCGACTTCGTGTGGATCTCTGGGCTCGATGTACTCGACTTCGACTAGAGGTGCTCGACGTCGAGTAGAACTGGTTCGCTCTTAGCATTCTTCTCTGTTCTTCAAACGCATTTTCCCGAGTCCTCGTTCGTCTGATTGACGCATATGAGTATGCGTTGGAAAGCACTTTTTGAGGGATACAACTCTCATGAGGATATCAGAACTTGATTCAGAATGATGAATGGCGAAAAGTGGCGTTTTCTCCAGCTGCACCATCCTTAGCTTCTTCATGACATTCCTCTAAGCTCCAAAGTACGTCCGATTTCTGCGAAATTAAACAGAAACTAGTGTGACCTCCATAATTGGCAAATAAGCATAAAGTACATAGATTTTGTACTATTCTAACCCAAATGCATGAAATGTATACAGAAATCGGTATAAAAGTAAGTGTAAAACATGGAAAATTAGGCTCACAACAGTTCACCTTTGCGAGTTTACCCATGTGCCTCGGGGGAATTCGAACGCGATGATACATCCCTGGCGTTGAAAACACGGGCCATCTTGTTGGCGTTTTCGTCGAGCTCTGGATCGGGGTTAATAGGGCCACCAACAGGGTTGGGGAAGTGGTTGACCGTTATAGGCACGGGACCCTATTGTTGATAGTAGCCATGGGGGTCGTGCTGGAATGACACCTTGTTCGCCTGTTGGTTGAAGTATGTGCTCTGCGTGTAACTCCCCGCGAAGAATTGGTACATGGGGTAACCGCCCCACCTTCCGTAGGGAGCGAACGAGGGTGGTTGCGCGGTGTCCCAGGGAGGTTGTTGAGGGACGTTCTCGTTGCCGTTGTGTAGAGCTTCCTTGTTGGGGGGAACGTTGAGGTTGAGACCGTTGGTTTCCTCGGAATCATGGTGTTGGTTTCCAAATTCCTCCCCGAATAGGGTAAAGTTCATGATTCCTGCAGAATTTATTAGCGTTAAAAAGGGAAATAAGCGCTACTGTTAATTATTTTAGATAGGATCTATGAAGAGTTAAAATAGTAAAGGCGCAAAAAAGAACGTGAAAGGGAATTGAAGGAATGTAAAGTAAAGAAAAAGTGTATCGCTACGCGGAACCTCTCGTCGTGAAAGGTTCCCACAGACGCCGCCAATGAAGCGGTCGTGGAATTTCACCTGTACTTATTAACTCATTATAAAGATAAAATGACCCGACACTAGTACAAACATACCCTTTTACGACGTTTGAAAAACGCCATAAAAGTCATACCATGGCGTTTTTAAACGCCATTCTCAAACGCCCTGGAAGGTGACGCCGTGTTTTTGGTCAATATTTTATGGCATTTGGAAAACGCCATAGAAGATGAAATCCATGGCGTTTTCCAAACGCCATAGAAAATGAAATACATTACGTTTTGCAAACGCCATGGTTTATTTTGTATAATTTTTTTAAAAACTCATATCCACACAATCCATGGCGTTTTTTAAACGCCATGGAAATTTTCTTATTTAAAAAAAAAATTAATGAATTCAAAATACATTGCCGTGACTCTCAAAGCCAACACCCTTCTAAATTAAAAATACATTGGCTACTAATGCTGCCTTGTTCTGGAATTCTTGTGCTGTTGACCAGCAGCCACTTCACAGCCTCTTGTTGTCCATTTCGTAAAGTTGCCTGTAAAAAAATCTAAGAATCAAATATGTTTGATATACTCCACACTTGAGCCAGCTTTAACTAGCCTTTGGAACACAATAAAGCCAAGGGATTTTGAATGCACACTTAAATATATCTATCCAAAATGAAACTAGATATTCTTACCTTATAGACATTACCGAATCCACCTTATTTGATTTTATTTTCATGAGAGAAGTTGTTTGTTGTAGCTTCAAGTGTTTCGAAGTCATATTGCAAGGAGTCCGCAGTGGATTAATCACCAATTGCCCAAAATAGAGAACGATCCAGTCATCCAAGGAGCTACAAAAGGAAACAATTCAAAGTTTAAACAAAACATAACAAGCAAAACCATATTCCACTTATCTGATCTTGTATTTGAACGACAGAATTTATGAAATTCGATGAATGAAGAGCTTACACCGGCAATTCCTTTTGAATAAACTGCCAACAAAGGGAAATATGTAGAGAAGATACTTCAACAATGGAATAAAGTAGGTCCACCTGTATTACAGAGTGATGGTCAGAAGAAAAACAATACTTCTGTGATCAGGTTATATCCTCATTCCTCCCAACCAGCATATTAAGAGTTTATGCATTAGAATATACTAATTTCAATTAATTAAAAGGAGAAAATTGTAGAAAATGGACAGCCAAGAGTCCAAAACAGGGGCATACCTGTGCATTATTGGCGGATCTGATCTGATGAAACTATATCCTTGAAAGCATGGACACACCTTGCTTCAGAGTTCAGAGTATACATGAGCAGCTCTCTGATATAATTTTTTAAAAAAAATTTGGTTAATAAGAGTGAAACATACAAGATTACACAAGTAATTATACCGATAACTGGATACATTAAATAATTTGGTAGAACCAGGAAACAACATCCTAGATCTCTGGTATGAAATCAGAAAGTTGTGGAAGTATTGTTAATGCTAAATAAAAGCCATATGCAAGCGCTCCTTAAGAAAGGGCCAGGTTTAGAGGGTAATAGATATATAGCTAATGCCCACATGTAAAATGTGCAGAGAAGATGCAAAATGGGAAGTACCATGAGTAAAAAGCAACATTAAAACAAAGATTCTACAATAGGCAAACCAAAAAAAATGCAGCTTCTCGTAGAGGGATTATGTACCTTCACAGCAATAACAGGATCAGAAGAGCCACCACTACTGGCAAGGTTAAGCATAGATAACTCAGTTCCAACTTAAGGGAGCTTGTGCAAGATAAACATGACAGTTCTGACTCTATTGTCTCTTATGGCAGGTCTGTCTCGAAAAAACAATAAGAAAGCAATATATTTTCTAAATTATCTTGTTGATAATGTCATGAACTTAGCTAAACTATTAAAACATATAAGCTTATCTATAAGGCACAACAAACAAGGATATCATATAAATAACCAAGCATTACTTGTCAGCACCAAGAATGATCTTAGCGCTCAATTTACTGAATTGAGTAACTCCGGTGGTGGCAAGATATTCTTTAATAAGAGACCTGCAAGGAAAGGTCACTATACTCATTTGTTTATTTACATACACATAAAAATAAAAATCTATTTTTCGCAGATATAAAGTTAACAAACTTCCATTAGCATGCTAAAAACAGATGACATAAAATTTGAATCTTTATTTAATGTATACAAATAAAAATCTATTTCAACATATATAAAGTTAATAATCTTCAATTAGCATGCTAAAGACAGATGACAAAAAATCTGAATCTTTATTTAATGTAAACAAAAAATATACACATAAAATTCTCACATTACCAGACATGAAATCAGAGTCTGGATTGTCAACAATAGGTGAGAGAGTTCCATCATAATCCAGAAGCAAGAGTTTCTTGCCCTTTGCAAACTTAATTATTTGTTCAAAACAAAGTACTAATGAATATTAGACTAAATATAAGTAAAAATGTGAAAACAATCAGGAAGTAGCAACAAGTCATTCTCAAATAAGAATAAAAAAAATCACATTTGCAGAAACACTATGGTCCTTCAACTAGCTAGGTGTTTTTCAAGTCTAATGGAAATTGTTTGCTCGACTCAGTATGATTGAAAGTCTGGTTTATGGAGGTGACTCAGCTTCCTTTTCCCTTCTGTCTGATGTAATAATCTGACTGTGTTCCTAGGGAACTTACTGTGGGGAGCACCTTAGGGATTAGGTTCCCTGTAACCGATCAAGCATCCTCTATAAAAGGGGATAACCTGTTGTTTGTTACAGTCAAGAAATTGAGACGATTTCAGTTGGAGCTCACCTGTCTCTTCAATGGCGGAAACTCCATGTTGAGCTCAATTCAATTCTCTCTCTTTCTCACTGTCAGATGTATAGAACAAAATAGGAAAAGAGGAACCCTAACCTTTGATTTCATGAGAAAAGGAGGAAACCTTTTCAATCAATTAGATCCTATAGCAAGAGCTTAAATATCATGCCAAGTCCTCATGTGAAGTCATAAATAGCAAGGGAACCCAAGGATAATCACGAATAGCATGATAAAAGTAAGGTACCCAGAAGAAAGGCTTAAACATGAATAACATGTAGACATTTAGGGAAAGACAGGCATGAATACAAAATATCCTAACTCAAAACTGAAGCAAGACAATGGAGGAGGAAACAACAACAAAAGTTCTCAAGTGTGAGCAGGTAATCACAAGTTAATCATGCTCTCCAGCTATATCAGTACAAGCAATCAAGGCATGTAAACCACACATGAACCATCACTTGAAACTGATAAGATCTAAGCAAGATAAGATCAAGCGTACCAAGCATCTTAACTTGAACCAAGCATGCTGTATATAGACACAGAAAGCAGCAAGGATATAGGACACAAAGAAAACAGCATATAGCAAGATGAGATCATATAAGAGCGTGTAATTTGCAAGAAAGAACATGTTCAAACAATCCATTTAATTATGCTATGCGAGGCTGTTTATCACCAACTACAAAGCAAACACCATCAAAATTAAGGGCAAGTTATGAATATGAGCTTAGCTAGTAAAAGCATACAGAAAACACATGCATAACAATAAATGCACATGTAGAGATACACCACATCTAGCAAGCAAATTTCAAAATAAACAAGCATTGAGATTTAGGGTAGGAAATACCGACTCCCCACCAAATTTGGTGAGTTTGCAAGTTGGTTTGCCCATCCATTCGTTCTTCCAACTTTGATACTCCCCCCGTTCGGCAAAACTTGTCGTTTACTATTCATGCACGCTTTTTTAGAACGATAAAAACTATATAAAATATTCATTTTTTTTATAAATTTTTTTTAACAAGTTTGTACTTATTAATAATAACTACGAAGTTGTTAAAAAAATTATTAAAAAAACTAGATATTTTATATAGTTTTTAGCTCCTAAAAAAACGTGCATGAATAGTAAAGTGTCAAGTTTTTCCGAACGGAGGTAGTAATAAGGAAGAATCTCCATCTTCAGCAATCTTGGGTACACTCCATGAGATGACCATCACTTCACAGCTGCTAAATTTGGAGTTACTTGTCTTCCTTTTTGACGAGAATTTCCTGAAAAACACAAATAGCACAGAAGCTTAGTGCATCAAGAAATCTTCTCAAGAAAAAATACCAAATTGTTGGAGAAGCTTAGCTATGAACATAAGATAGATTTATAGCTCATAGATGAGAGATTAATCTATAAAAGAACATAGAGAAGCTACAAGGTGTCATAAGTGCTACTGAACAGAGTAGAGCAATCACTCAAGGCAATCAGATTTACTCAAAAAACAGTAGAAACATCCAAGTATAATCCTATGGTCATGATTTCTACAACTAGCAAGGAGTTGGAGCTAGGCATAAGAATCTCAAAGATAATCAGCCAGTACGCACAAAATAATTGACAAGTAGGATTAATACCTAACCTCATAAAGCCTAACCCAGTTTCTGGAAGGAGAAAATAGGATAACATGCCATGTTAGCCCAGAAAACACCAAGCAAAGGGTTCATATAACCACAACATAAACAAGCTGATTTTGAATTTTAGAATAAAGGGAAAAACAACAAGTTTAACCTTAGAATTCAGCAATGATCAAAATCAAAGTTTATGACAAAACACCCTAGTTGAGATCAAGCAAACTGATCAAGGACAAATCTTATTGATACCAACTCTGCGAAAGGTAGTTCCCTCAAAACCTTAAATTCATACTTTTCATACACAAATCTTTCAAAATTCTAATCTTATAGGTTATATCAATTAGCCGAATCAGATTTTTTTAGACCTCTTATTTGATTCGTACTGTTACAGAATCAAGTCCATTATTTTGATCTGATTTCGAATTAAGAATTCTTACTAAGTGCCTAAATTAGGAGTTCGAACTGGTTAAGAACATGTAAGGATAAATTATTATCATTTCCTTTCTTCTCATATATGCAATGGAAAGGTCATAATGTGTTGATCTTATGGAACTCAACAAATTCGTATGCAATTGACAACTTAGAGACAAATAAGAGGGTAAGATTTGTATAATGAATTGTCTTCGGGCGTTTTAGGAATCCTTTTGTGGGAAGGTCTAGATAAAGCATTCAACTCTATCTTTCAAAAATGTACATTTCAAATTCTTTCACAATAAAGTAATAAATAGAATTGATTATCATGTTATAAAGTAGAATGTGAAATTCAGAAACTGCATGTTCCATTCCCCAGTTACTTTTCAAATTCGCTATAAAACTCCTTTTAAAATTGTATTACACATATGTACCATTCCCCAGTTTCAATGCCAAGAATATGACCAATTTCGTGCATATTATTCTTTACCTCATTGCTTTATGCTTTGACTTGTCTTTACAGATTAAAATGGATTCCTTGTTGTTTCAGCACCACTTGAAGCAATAATATTATGACCATGAAGATAAATGTGTTTTTCTTCACGTCTAAAGCTTCATATGTGCCATTGATCGATGCCTTTAATAAGAACCCAAGTTAAGTTTCCGTTGTAGTCTGAGGGAGTGTTTCTTTGCCCTGTGATCTGTTTTCAATTTTCCGACAATGGGGTTTGGATTGAGCTGCATTTAATTGTACGGTTGTTCTGGTGCAACGTGATCAGTGTTTTCATCAAGTGTATACAGTTGAAGGACCAAGATAATGCCAACCAACATATATGCTAACTCAAATCCGGAAACTGAATGTGAAATTGCCGATGAGCAAAGACCAGCAACAACATTTTTCCTACTAATTGCATATAATGGAAAGCTGGAGTTTTGCCCTTGTATTTATGAAATTGACCTATATGCTGCTACTTTGAATTATAAATTATTTATTAAAGTAGAATTTCAATAAATAAAAAAAAGGCTAATTTTACATAACAACAAGCACGCGACGGAGACAACTAGTGTTATAAAAAAAAATGAGTGTGAAATATGACCAAATTCTACTAAAAAAATGATAATGATAGAAATGAACCAAATATATTCACATGGAGTAGGCACAATATAGTTGACCAACTTATTCAAAAATCAAAATGGGTCCACCAAATCAACCCGAATCCGAATTTTATCCGATCCGATTGGTTTGCCATGAACAAGGGTCATTTTTTTTAGTGACGGGAAAATAAAAACTCCCGTTTATAAGATCACTTTGATTGGTTTTCCATGAACAAGTCAAGAGTCAACCCCACATTTATTCACAAAATCAGTTTACGGAGTATTAGTGCTGCTTTGGATGGAATCGGAAACTACACTTCCTAGAAATTTAATTAATGAAAATTGAAGTTTCTGAAAATTGAAGTTATTATAATTTAAGAAAATATGTTTGGATACGTTTAACTTTGTGTTAATTAAAATATTGCGATTTGTTTGGTTGAATATGAACTTTCGTAGGAATTTGAGTAAAATTACATTTGTAACTTTTAATACTAAAAATTATTTATTTAAATTATGGAGAAAAGAGTAATTTGTTATTTAAAAAGAAAAAAAAATATTTTTTTGAAATAAATAAAAAGGTGGATTTCAATTTACCCACTCCTATATGGTAATTTCAATCTTTTCATTTTGAAGGAATTGAAATTTTTCGGAATTTTACTTCTTTGATTTAAAAAAAAACAAAATTATAATCTAAACACATGTATTGAAATCTACACTTTCTAGGTTATTTCAATTCCTGATTTTTTTTAATCAGATTCAAACTTGCACATGAGTTATATTGGTTAGTTATCCAAATAAGCTTAAATTAAAATTACCCATTTTAATAAATAATTTAACTTCACAATTGTCTTACAAGAATTCATTTTAGTGCTTTTATCTTTACCCTATAGCTTAGTTTACTTGTTCAATAATTTTATTTTATTTCTGGCTTTATTATTGATTTTTCTAATTGGATTTTCAATTAACCCGAACTGACTTGTCATCTCTTGATTTGTCGAATAATCAATTATGTATAATAAAGGAGAAATCGGCTGAGACACATGACGACTTCTCCTTGAAAGTAATCGTATGAACCAATCATATTTTTTGAAATTTTTTGAAAGAAATAATTAATATATGTATAAGATAAAATTAAACCCAATTTGATTAGATAGGATATATTTTTGGATGAAATTTTATTCTAACTCTATTCAATCAATATATCTATATATTTAAAAGATAAAATTAGACCCAATCTAATTAGATATGGATATATATTTAAAAGATATTAGTCAAATATAAATACTACTTCGTATTACATAAGATAATTTCCTATATATCTTGAAGTTGTTGATATATTTATGAGATATTTTTTTTATGCATCTGTAATTATGATAGATTTTTAGATTTTGACCTATATATATAGTTTAGATTGTTAATGTTATTTCACAAACGTTGACTTCTTTTCTCTTCTTTTTGATGTTGTTATTGTAGGTTGTTTACTTCAATTTTTAAGCAGTACTGTTTTTTTTAATTGTTATTTAATATAAAATTTATTTAAATTAAAGGAAAGAAAAAATATATGTGTATATATTGGAAGAATTTCATTTCATTTTATATTGATTATGAATGAAGAAGTATTGGAAGAAATTAACTAATTAATGAATAAATGAGATTTATTATCAAATTTATTTAAATTGAAAAAATCGAACACGGTGCGGGTACTGAACTAGTTTGTCATATAAAATTAGATCATATTTTATTGAGAAAAATTGATAAAAAAAAAACCTTTAGCAAAATTTGACTAAGTAATTATGCCATATCAAATAAATTTTGGCCGCTCTGTCATTCACCAAATTAAAATTAGCCCCTTGTACGTTGTACCTGACGATGCCATAGAAAATAGGTCTATTAAATAACACAAGTATAACATCATAAATAGGTCACCCAACGCAAAAAGACATCTGGACCCACTACCAGATTCATCGCGAGTAAAGTACTCAATCAAGTCCCGACCAAACCCAACACCCTCGAAAACTTTGACCCGTATTTCCTCGCGACCTAAATCTTGATATAAACCCGTGTAAGAACCAGAGTAGGTCCTCCAAGTACCTTGTGGCTCTCTGGAACCCTAGGAAGCAGATCGCTGGCTCAAGCACCTCACCTCTAAAAACACCAAGTGTGTTGCCTATACCCCTAAGTGTGGGGGCGTGCATTACACGTGTCCTATGTAAAACCACGAGGTCGCCAGCCAGCTACTCGCTTGGTTTCCCTATAAATACTCCCCTCCGACCCCAAAGAAAGGGATTCGATTGGAAGATAAGAAAGTAGAAGAGCTCTGATTGTCTCCCGGACCTAAAGCCCCCAGAGTTGAGTTCTTAAGATCTGTGATCGGAGAAGAACATTCGAGGAATAAGAATATCACCTAGCTTTCTCTCAAGACGACGATCGAACGATTCAAATCCTCACGAGCAAAACATACTACCCTCATCGCTTGGACTAATAAAAGCATATCTTGGTCATCACCCCTCACGGTTAAGGCTTGCAGATATTTCGCACTACTACATAACTAGTTATTGATGACAATTAGAAGATGGCGTTTTTTCATGAATTGCCATTAAAAATATCTTCTATGACATTTAAATAAAAAAACACCATAAATTTTCATAGTATAATTTATTTACGGCGTTTTAAAAACGCCATAAAATTAACGGCGTTTCTAAAACGCCATATTTTAAAATTGTAAATATTACAAAGGTCATTTTATGGCGTTTTGAAACGTCGTAAATACTATGACGGTTATTAAACGTCACTGAATTGGTGGCAAATTTTTTCCCAAAAAAATTTGACCCAAATTAAAGCGGCAATCGAAAAAGGCTTATAACCCTAAATGCCCTTTTCTCTCGACTGCAATTTGTCTCTCAGAGCGCCTCATTGCTGCAGCTCTCTCTCCAATTTCTTCAGGGATCTACCAAGATGAATTTCGTCACAAATCAAATCCAGAGGAGAGCTGTCGATTTTCCCCTACTCCGGTCACCTAGATCTCCATTAGACTACGCCGATAATCGATTTGAAAGGTCAGGGCTTCCTCCTATTCTATCTTGCCGTCTTATCCTCTTCGTCGTCTCTCTCACATCCTTATAGAAATCGCAATAGGCACCATACTCCATGCCCGCTGGACCTCTGATTTCGGCGTCGTCGCTCCAACCACCCCTTCAGAGTTCTCAAGGTCGATTTCAAAGGTTAGGGTTTCCTCCTTTTCTATCTTGTTCTGACTTTGAAAGACTTTAGATCGATTTATTCTCTGAATCCTTTAATCTCTTCAGATAGCATTTTCTATGATATGGTGCCTATTTTTTCCATGTTAGTCATGGCTGCCCTTTCAGGCTCTTTCATGCTATTCACGTGTGTTTGGTGGCTTATACATGATATTCATGTTTGTCCTTCACTTCCACTCTTACATGTTATTCGAGTTAATTTCTTAGGACAAGTCGTGCTATTCATTCTTGTTCTTTGTGTTCTTGCATGCTATTCATGCTTGTTTATTGGCTGACACATGATACCCATGCTTGTCTTTCATGCTTACCCCTTACATGTTATTCATGTTAACTTCTTATGTCAAGTTAATGCTATTCATGCTTGATCATTGGGTTGTCTACTCTTTATTCTTGAACTTAAAGTATGCAGAATCTTTGTGCTTGAGCACCTCTATATTTTCTTGCTATACTTGTCTAGGATTTCTTGAGTAGTGGTTCCGGGTATTGTCATGTTCTTATTTCAGTTTGTTATTCACTGATAGTGCATGATGGTTTGCCCTTTAAGAGGGCATTGCTTGCTCTATGTTTCCTTTGAGAGGGGAATTGCTTGCTTTGCCTTGATCGACTAAGAGACTAGAGGATCCTTCCCTTGTCTTTATGTCTTGGGTTCTTATGACCCTAATGTCATGGTAATCTAGCTTCAAATCAGTCTTGCATGTTGTATGTTTGCATTTACTTTGCTAGATGTGCTATGGTAGTTTCCTGCTGGATTCATTCCTTTGATTTCCTATATTTGGTTGATGTCACTAACCAAGTTTATAAAGGAAGCGCAGGTACTGCGATAACGGATTTATCCAATATGTTGTTGGCCTTCTTCTTTCTCTCTTGATGTAAACTAGATTTAAGAGGGCAATTGTTGAAAATTGTAACTCTAGTTTACTTCTAGGCTTTTTATATGTATTTATGATATATTGTATAAGCTTTAGGGATTTAGGTTGGGCTTGTATAAGCCCAAGCCCATGCCTTACCAAGCTATACCCTTTATAAACCTTCACCAACTAAACCCTAATTGAGCTTTTGGGCACTGTTGTGCCGCTCCAAAAAAGAGAGCCTAGAGCTCATCTCCCATGGCTGAGCATATGTGAGGTTTGGCTGGGGTTTCGGTTCCATTGAAGACAGCAAAAGCCGAGAGAAGAAGATAGAGGCGGGCTCGATTGAGGGTTCATGAGAGAGAGGCTCGTTGAGCAATCTCCATGTGAACCGAGCTCGAACCGGTGAAAGAGAGAGCCAACAGGATATTCGAGGGTGTCGGAAAGGAGCTGATCATCAGCCTTCCTGCAGTGACACTGGCTGGACAAAGATGGGAAGAGAGCAAGGAAGACGGAGACGCCGAGACACCCGACCTGCTACTGCAGCCTTGCCGAGTTCATCTCCATGGAAGAAGGGGGTTTTCGTTCCTATCTCCTTGCTATTTCCTTGTTTGTATTGTTGTCTTAGATGCCCTCTTAGGATCTCTGTAATGCTTTCGTTTTCGCCTTTAAGAGCATATTGGATATAGAGTCGGGGACGTAGGGATTAGCCCGAACCTCGTTAACATATCGCGTGTGTCTTTGCTATATTTGTTCTTGTTTTCAGTTTAGGATCGATCTAGATCCTAGCTTGCTTAAACCGGACTATTTTGACCACTTCGACCTTAATCGGATCATGAGCGAGTGCAACATTAATCCTAACATATTCCCATCAACAAAGATTTGCAAAGAAGGCATCATCTCCACGATGTGATTACCAACAGAAAGCAATAACTCTATCTCCTTCTTTCACATAAACTTCTTCTCTGATAGCAACAACTCCAACCTCCATAGTTGCCGGAATATAGTAGCTGAAGAACAACAAACAATAAGCAAAAAGGTCATGCAATCAACCACATTGAAGCAAACACAAAAACAAATAAAGGGATTGTTACAGTAAACCATCAGGGATTCTTAAATGCAAACAATCAACTCCAACAAACAGTCTTGAATGGGACACTACTAAATATGATCAAAACCTTCGCTAATCTCTCCTTAATAATCTCCATATCTACTAAAGACAAAAAACGAAATAGAAATTTCATCCAATTTTCAAATTTTTTCTAATTCTTTCTAACAAAATCAAAAGAGATACGAACCAGAAAAGCTAGAGTCGCAAGAACTCTGACGTGCGTTGGAATTTGATCCCAGATTAACCGGTTTGGGGTCCATGATTTAGATCTTTTTGGTGCCTGAATTGGTTTCCAAGCTTCGCATTTTGTGTCACCATGGACGAACTCTATCCTCTCTTTTTGAACACCCGATAACAACCAAGGTTCGCTTAAACTAAACAAAGATACCGAAAATCTTCCATCACTCAAAACGAATAACCTATAAATTAGGATTATGAAACTTAAGATAGCTCCATTAATTGAGAGGATTTATAAGTGAACAGTACCCGATCAGCCAAAAATGTGCAAGAATAATCATTCATAGCCATCACAAGATGAAGTATAAAAGGTTCAAAACATACTGCACATGCCATTTGAAGCCTAAAAACTAAAATCAAACAAAATAAATAATACTCAAAGCGGGGAAAACGAGCAAAACTCACCAGCAACTCCCAAAAAGCACACAAATTGATCAGAGAATGATAGAAATTCACAACGTGATCGATAAAAAGCCTAAACCCTAAATTTCATTCCTAAATCTTCATATTTAATTGTCCATTACTTAAAACAAACTAACCCTAAATTTGGAATTTCCATCCAAGCAAATCCCCAAATTCAAACATCTAAACCCTAAATTATTTAATAGGTACATTATTCAAGCCCTTCTCAATTTTTTTAATCATATTTTCCATAATTATTATCATCATTATTAAGGGGTTGTTAAATACACCCGTAATTATTAGAGGATACACCGCTAATGAGTCCGCACCGAGGTATGAACCTATTAGTGGTCCCACCCCATGTTTTTTTTTATAAAAAAGATCCACAACTTGGTACGAACCCATCAACGGTGTATCCAATAAAAATTACTGGTGTATTTAACTTTTCCATTAGTCAATCATCGCCCACATTATAACCTTTAGTCACATACTTAGAGCCAAACACAAAGTTGGAACCGGATTTAGTTCACTAGCCTACAAACAGTTTGCAATTTAAAAAATTGGAAAATGAGAGAACAACGTCGAGCCTTTCATTCATTTTGGCCTCTCTTTGATAATGATTTCATCTCCCACTGAGAGTCGAAAATTGAGAGACCAACGCCGTCCCCGAATTATCATCAATGCCATCCGCTTGCGCTGGAAACTGCGTCGTCGATGGCTCTTGTGTGGGTGTAGATGCGGACTTGGATGGACTATTCTCCTCTACCAATTTATCCTCGGCGGATTTCTCTTGCAATTGCAAGGCGTGCTCTAGGTTCCAAAGCACGTCTCCCATAGTAGGCCGATCAATTCCATAGTCTGATAGGCATTTCTCAGCTGCCTCGACAAATATGTTCACGGATTCAGGGTTGGCGGTTCCGTTGAGGGCCGGATCTATCATCTTTTCCAACTTTCCTTTTCTCTTGCACGTCATCGCCCATTCCGCGAGGTTGACTTGCTCTCGTGGAAGCGATGGGTCGAGTGCTGGCCGCGCGCATAGAGCTTCAAGGAGGACCACACCGAAGGAGTATACGTCCGATTTCTCTGTCAATTGCTGCTTTCGAAAGTACTCCGGATCTAGGTAACCGAAACTCCCTTTCACGGCCGTGCTCACATGGTCCTGTGGAATTTTCACAGTAGGTGAGTATAAGTTGTGAAATTTACAGCGGCTCAACTTATCTAACTAGTTGAATTAGGTTGAGGCATGAGCGGCTGAATTGCTTTGATGTTTAGAGTTTTTTGAGCTTTTGATGGCAATGTCATTATATAATATGTTGAAATTTGTAGTGATTTTGATGATAAAAGCACTCGGCGTGATTTTGATTTACCTCATGCTAAATGTATGACAGTCAATTTGATTCAATCTAAGATTTGAGTATGTGATTGTGCATATGAAACTCAAGTTGGGAAAAAATGTTGTGCATATCATGTTCTATTATTGAGTGAATAATGTACCTGTGCTTGGCCTGGCCCACACTTGGACAAGCCGAAATCAGCCATCTTTGCGTTGAAATCATCATCAAGGAGGATGTTGGTTGTCTTGACATCACGGTGGATGATCCCTTGGGCTGAGCCAGTGTGGAGATAATGAAGTCCCCTTGCTGCCCCAATGCAGATTTCTAACCTTTTCTTCCATGATAATGTAGGCAGGTTACTTCCGTACAGGTGATCCCTAACCGGTCCATTGGCCATGAACTCATATACTAATATCATTTCATTGTTCTCATCACAATAGCCGATAAGGGAGACAAGGTGCTTGTGCCTGAGCTTTGAAAGCATTTGGATCTCGGTCATGAATTCATTGATACCTTGCTCAGATTGTGGATTCCCCCTCTTAACCGCGACCTTTTTTCCATCGATGGTTCCAATGTACACATTTCCGAACCCTCCTACACCAATTACTGAAGTGGAGTCGAAGTTGTTGGTTGATTCTTGTATTTCCGAGAAGGTGAACCTTCGGCCTAACCCTCCCATGGTGCTACGCGTGGAACCATACATGGTCTTGCTAGCCATCATTGTTGAATCTCCGGTAAATACAGGGAGTAACCATGAAGAGAAGCTTTGTCGCCTTTGCCAATCCTGAGGCCTCTTTTGCCACTTCATCACCATCGCTCCTAAACCAACAAAGGCTCCAAACATCATTGCAAATCCTACAACTGCTACTACACGATGGTTGCGACCTGTAATAGGCTTTCCATCAGGACCAAACTGCCCATCCAAGCTGCTTGCCGAATTGTTCATCTTGAGAACCTCAATACCATTTAGTATTGCATTCTTAACCCCACCATCTGACTTCATTGGGCCAATTTGAACTATCAAGCTTTTTGATATCAATGACGAGTTCACCATGATATCTTGGTAATATGGAGTGGCAAGTTGGTTGGTAATGGAGGATAAGTCCAATCCTGAAATTGCCATCTTCTGATTCACATAGACATTGAAGTATAGCTCATTCAAAGACTTGCTTACGATATCACAAAAATGCAGCCTTAGAAGGTACGAGTAATCCTGCTCAACCTGCAAACTCCATGTTACATTAAAGTTCTGCATTGCGGTTTCTGAATCAGCCATTTGAATTGCAGAGGCATAAACCGTTGGTGGGGCGATAAGCGGGGTGACACCATCAGGGTACTTAATTGTTGAAGCTTGAGCAACAACAGATTTAGCTAGGGCTTGTTCCTTGAGGAAAGTCCCATCTGGATACCAAGTCCTACCCAATGTGTCATTGTCTTGTGCTATCAAGGGCCCGCCTACGTTAAGCCTGTAGACGACCTGAAAGGCGTTGGCGTTGAGCCCATCGATTCGGTCAACAGGAAAAAGTGATTGAGCTGTGTCACTAAGCAAATCGTCTGGGGCCGTGACTACCTCAATGGCATTAATGAATGCTGCGGACCTCTTCTGGGGCACAAAACGAAGAGAGTACTGTTGGGACTTAATGTTGATAAGATACTCCTTCACAACAGGTTCGGTCCTTTTGTTGTAATTAAAGCTATGTAAGAGGGTGAGCTGGTCTGTGTAGACGCTGAACGTGGCTGTCTCGAGCTTGAACACATCATTCTTGAGAGGGAGAAAATACAACCTAACCCAGTGCCATCCAGAGTCCTTCAAGGAGAATGTGTAGGTAGCATCTTGGAGGAAGACCCTAGCGGTAGAATAGAAAGGAGGCGACACCTTAACCGATGAGTCACTGATCAGGTGGTTATCCTGAGCAGATAGAAGTCCATGAGCCTCTTGATCATTTTGGAAGGTGTCCCCGTTAACGGTAGTGGCCTTATCTGTTCCGCCACAATCAATGAGGAAGATATCTTTCCTGGTGAAGGCGATTTTTTTGGGGCCAGGTGCGGATACGACGGATGAAATGAGAACCAGGAGAAGGATCAACCTTGCTGAGTATGGAATTGGAAATGATGGAATAGTTTTGAGCCTTGTTTTTTCACCCATCTTCAGATCCTCCTGGTCCAGGGGAGGAGGAAGTTGGGGATAAGGCAAAATGTCAAGGAATTTGTTGATCTATCGAGACATTGGGGTTTGTTGGAAAGGTTGTTTTTGGATCATCATTAGAAACAAAAGTCGCCCGAGAAACCACCAACAATGGTGTCCTGGTTTTGGGGTGATCTTCTGCTGATTTTTTGGGGCTCTAATTTAGGAAAATGAGTTTCTTTACAGCCGGGTTTGACTAAATTTAACTTATGTTCTCTTAATGGCTGTTTTCAGATGTAATTACAACTTATGTAACAAAATGAAATCACTAGAAATTATGGGTAAAGCAATTAATTGATTTTTCAATTACGAAAATTTCAATAACATTCTTGGGTTGAATCCAACAATTAATTGCTATCAATCCAATTTCCCAATTAATTGATAATTTCAATGTCTCAGCTAAATTCATACCCATCTCTACTCCTTTCCGGTTTCGACTCCCCTGTTTGTTTCCCATCTATCTCCTCCCACTCTCATCAGTGCCACCCGCGAAAACTGATTCAATGATAATCATGTGTTGTGATCCTCTCTAATTGATAGATTACATAGGTCTCCTATTGTATAGTGGGCTGAAAGCCCGTTAAGGCTCAATACCTTGTAACCTATATATATGTTATATCAATGAATGGAAACCCTCAAGGAGGACATTACAATCAATCTCATGATCTCACACTAATGACCCCTTTGTGATTAATCACAGGGCCCACTCCCCCCTACCATGATCGATGTGGCATGAAATTGTTTAATTCGGAATTTTATTAATGCGGTATCAATCTACGGTAATTCGTAAAATAGTTCGTTGGACTTCGATTGAACATCTTCTTTCAATTCGGAATTTTATCAATCACAGGCCCACTCCCCCCTACGCTTCCGATGATGTCGGACGACTCGCAACGGCAAGGGTGCGCCGACCGCTTTGCAACCCCTCAATTAATCAATTAATTGGTATTGTTATGATTTGAAAAACTAGTAATTTTCCCGAACCTTATTCGAATGTTTTTATAATATTTTCGGTCGAGTTTGACGTATTAAACAAAATATTTGACACGCTAAATTTTTACTAACATATTGTTCATGCTTAATAAATCAGTGGCTTCCACACTTCTAGCATTTGTCCGGATTGAAAGCAAAGCAAAGAAACTTAAAGTTTTCGGCTTAAGAAAATTGAGGGTGGATCCTTTATGACACTTTATCTATTACATAATACATACACATCATGTTGCACCATCGAATAAAAAAAATTGAGTGTGGATCCTTTACGACACGATTTGTTAAAGACATCTTAACTTCAAAAGTATAAACTCTACGTAGCTAATGAATAAAAAAATGATATTTAGTGTGTTTTTTTTTATAATGTCTCAGACCCTTAATTAGAAAAAGGTACTCTATATTTTAGTTTATAACCCTAAGAAAACAAAACATTAAAAAAAATATGTTATACCTTTCAAATTAGTCTAAATTATAAATCAATTTCAATATGACTCACTTTAAAAATTAATTTTAAATTCAATTCGATATTTTGAAATATTAAATAACTAAATGCATTCAACAACTTTAATTCCAAATAATGAAAATCTTCTCGTCCCATCATTTTTGGAGGAACAAACTGATGTAAACTTAAGACCAAGTAGTAAGAACTTTAAAATCTTTAACACCTTTAATTCCTCCAACTCTCATTTTAGGTACTCTGTCCAAACATCTCAACAACTAATATTTGTGCATTTGTACCCATATAAGCTCCCTAACAACACGTAAAGTAGCAAATGTGAAGAAGAAAAGTATCAAAGGTTCCCATGGAAAAGAAGTTAGAGGATCTCGTTAAATCTGTTATGTTAAAAAAACTATTGAGTTGGAATATCCATTTATAAACGGTAGAAGTGAGAATTTTTGAATTAATTAGGTAGATTATCTCAACCAAAGCCTTGAACTAGAAGAAACAAAAATTAATTTGTACTAAGTAAAAGCATATCCAAAGTTCCAAACGGATGGTGCATGGTCAGAGCCCTGACCATGAACCAAAATTAGTCAACATAAGCTACGAAATTGAAAAATAAACTTACTCTCATCTCGTCTTCACCAAAACTTCGAACCCTCTTCTGCACTCTTGCCCTCCCGAACGCTGCTGCTGGCCATCGCCCTTCGCCTGCTGGCTTTCCTCCGTGTAGGGCGCGCTCCCTCTTTCCATTGATGCCCTTTAATTCCAGTCCGAAATGCTCAATTTTCTTGGGGGGGGGGGGGGGGGGGGGGGGGGGTTGCTGTTTCAAGGTCGTGGACCTCATATCCATAATCGTTCTCATATAATTCAAACCATAGTCTTCGATTTTCTGGTATTCCGGCGTCTATGTTGAAATCGACCATGGCGCGCCACGGTTGGTTGCCCCTCTGCTTCCTGTTGCCGACGTTGGCTTCGCCGACGAATCTCTCGCCCTTGCTCAACCTCTTTGGCAAAGGTTATCTCTAGCATAATATTCATGAAGATCTCCAATTCGGTAGAAGATAGTGGAGAACGTGGGTAAGTAAAGGAATAAGAAACTGATGAAAAATAAAGCTTAAAATAAATAAATAAATAAATAAGACCTGGGTTGAAGAGAGAACGTGGGTGAGATGGGGAAATCCGATGCGGATCTTCTACATCACACAGTGCATCACAAAATTAGTTAGGGTATAATTTTACTTTAAAAAAATTAAAAATATATATTTGCATTTCACATACTTATATTTATATGTTTATAAATTTTTATCATGAAAAATTATGTTTTAGAAAAATATAAAAATTATAAACCAATAAAATCAATCTTTTAATTATGTATATTTTTAAAATATATTTTTTTATAGATTTGTAGATATAAGGGTATGAAACCTAAATATAATTTTTTAAATTTTTTTAAAAATAAAATTATACCTTAAATAATTTTGTGATGCACCAAGTGGTGCACCAAGTGTTGTAGGTGATCTTTACTGGGGAAAATTGCTTCTTAACTTTGCTCAGGGAAGGACACGTGGCGTAAATTTTTGTGAAGGCATTGCTTCTGGTTTTATAAGGATAACGGGTGGATAAAAACAATTCAATTAACTATTTTGAAATACATCTTTATTTCAAAATAATTAATTGTAAAATGTGGTAATTTTTCAATTATTCAAAATAGTTTTTCAATTATAAATATTTTTCCCACCCCTACTAAAAATTATATGTTTCCTCGTACAACTTAGAGGAGCTTCCATTGTAAACCGATTTTCAGAAATTTGGGAAAATGTCATTTTTTACTTAACAAATGATTATATACCGGACCATAACCCATATCGTCTTCATTTTCAACCACTGCTTCTTCTTTTTTATTATGTTAAAATTTGGGTGGAGAACCTACCCGAGAGTATCCTTACGGATGAGGTCCTGAAGACCTATGTCGTTATAAATGTCGAGACCGTAGAGCGGAAAAGGTGTGCAACCTTATCAGTCACTATGTTGTCATCACAGAGTATGTGAGAGAAAGACACATCTCTCACCCTCGACAAAAGGGTTTTAATATCTGACATAGTCATTTCGATTTCTCAAGGGCATGTGTTTTGCTTTTTAAGGTGATTTATAATTATCAGGGAATCTTCTTCAATATGCAATTTGTTTATACCCGCTCCACAGATTAGGTAACGCCTTGTCTTAGAGCAATGACTTCTGCCTTTAGAGGGGTCTGGTTACCAAGCATGTTGCCACCAGCATGAATGGGCCGGCCCTCCCAGTCTCGAATATTCAACTATTGCTTCTTGATTTAAGTGGTTTTGGTCGGAATTTTGATAGATTTTTTTTTATACATGGTGAAAATTTGGGGTTATCAGCCGCGGCTGACCCACCATCCAAGGGCGTACTCGTGGACAAGGTCTTCAATCTCAGGAGGTGGACAGTCTAGTAGCGCCCCCGAAAGGCTCAAATGCGCCAAACAGTCCGCAACTCGATTCCCCTCACGATAGATGTGGACAAAGGAGATAGACTAAAAGTCACAACTGCGACAGAGAGCATCGGACATTAGCATCTCGACCTCTCACGGACACTTCCACGATCCCTTCATGGCATTGATGATTGTCAAGCAATCACCCTCCACTTAGAGATGAGAAAATCTCCGCTTAGATGCTTCATTCAATCTAGGCAGAAGACCGAGACATTCTGCTCGAATCGCATAAACTTTCCCATGTTGCTGCACACCACAGAGAAGGACGATTCCGGCACTATCCCATAAAACGAAGCTAGATGCAACAGAACCAGAAGCTATCTTAGCTCCATCAAAGTTTAGTTTAACAATATCCTCAGCAGGCTTCTTTCATTTTACCAATTTCTTTTGTCCGACCCTCTTTTGGTTTGGTCTCGTAGTTGTTGTAGTCGTGTCGACTTCTAGGTCATCGGTTTGCGATTTCTTCCAATTATCCTTGAAAATTTTAATTTAATTCACCCATTCAGTCATGTTTGGACTATCATTTTCATTGAATAAAATTTTATTTCTCATTGTCTAGACACCCCATAAGGAAAAGGCTAGAATCGATTTCTTCTCAAAGGAGATCTTAGAAAAAATTTCAGAAATTATTTCACAATAAGGCCATCCGTTCTTATTCGTGTGTCGTATTGTTCTCTCAATTTCTTCATTAATCTTCCCAATAAAATTCAATGTAGTATGACATCCTGTGAACAAGGGAATTGCATATTCTTCAGTATAGTTACAAAGGGGGCATTCCATAGGCACATGCACACCTTTATTTCAAAGTATTTGAAGAGTGCACCGACCGGTTTTGGAGAATTTTCTATGGGATACCATGTGTGCATGATGTTCAGTGATGTGTTGTAGAAGGAGTTCCAATATCACCAGATGACATCTACCCATTTTGGAAAGATTTGTCATGGGACGAATCTGAGAATGCTGCCTTACCCTACGCCATGTCGTCTTCGTACACTTCCTCATATGAGGCATGTGACTCGGATCTGCACCCACTCACGCTTGGTACATTCAAAGGGGTGGCCTAAAGGGAGAAGGAACCCTTGTAGAAAGAATCCTTTACTATATAAGGAATATCGGGCAAATTTTGAAAGGGGTGGCCCAAAGGGTTACTATGCAAAAATTTGGAATGGAATCATCAACTTTACACTGGTAGTTACATGAGAGGGTATTTGTGGAAAGAGTTTGTCAACTTGTAGAGTTACTCCAACATAGTGGAAGGTGACTGTAGATACTGGATCGAGTTGTCGATCATGGGTCTTGTGTTTGCGAATGTCTACCAAGTGCCCCTCATTGTCTTATCTTGGCACCATCCTTTTACATGTCTCCCTATGTACACCGAGCAACCAACTAACACCCCTTAGGAGGTCATACTAGAGTTGGCATGCATCGGCAACCAAGATCATTTTGCCGCAGTAAGTTTGATATGTTTTATTGTTGCTTCAATTCTATAAATTACAAAAAATAACATTCTACTATACTTATTGGAGATATGATTATATTCCGACGCTCCTTTACATCTGTCAACGCATGAATGGATGGCATACCGTCACTCGAGCATCAACGGATAGAATACTCATTTCCAAGATCAATTTGGTAGATTTAGAGAATTGGGGGTTCAAGAAGGTCGTCCCCTACACCATGTTTAGCAGGTGTGACCTGATGTTTAGCTATTGTTGCCCGATTATGTTAGATGTTGTAAAATAAAATGCTACTGTCTATTATAAGAACATTCACATTATCTTATTCCATATATTATGTTGTATAAGTTCAATTATACAATTTCCTTTGTCTTTATCTTTTTCTTATTTCAGACATTTACATGTTCAATTATGCGATTTTTTTACAAAAAGAAAAACATTTCATCGGAAATAGTACTGCAATACAACGTCCAATTGGACGTTGTGAATTGGTCCGCCCAGGCCCAGTTTACAGCGTCCAATCGGATGTTGCTCTCTACCCGATTCGTTCCGCCCTGTTCATAGGTTTACAACGTTGTATCTACCAAATTACAACGTCCAATTGGACGTTGTAGTGTAATTAAGCATACAACGTTGAATTCGACGTTGATTAACATGTTATAAGCGCGAATTTGACGTTGATTACAACGTTGAATTAGGCATTTTTATTTTATTTTTGCATTTAGGGTGTGTTTGGATTCCATTGCATTTTAATTATAATGCAATTATTTTACCTTGTTTTATGTGAGCGTTTGTTTGTAAAAATAAAAATATCGTAAAAACAAAGGTTAAACCGTAATTTAACCATATAATCACATAAATCAAGATAAAATAATTTCATTATAATTAATACATCGTGGAATACAAAAACACTCTAATTTAAACACCTTAAAAATTGCGTTAATCAAACATCACCATATAGTTTTGCATTATAAACATAATACATTTGGAATCCAGACATAGCCTTAGTCTTTTTGGGGGTTTCATTTCCCAATTGATAATGATTAACATATATTTTCCTAATTAAAACACTTTAGTCATATTTTAAATTAGATGATTAATACTCCGTGTCATCATATCTATTGTATACCTTCTAATAAGTAATGATTGCCAAATATACGACGTGTCATCATATCTATTGTATACCAGTTAAAAGTTGCTAAATTTTCCAATAGATTATTGCTTATTAGACTGTTAGTTTCAATTAGGTTACCAATTTCAACTAACTTGACTACTTGTCAAGCTCAACACACCCAAAACGAACCATGCCTAAAGAGTGATACTCAAAATAAGTATCATAACTTGCTTTTTAATTTATCTCTCCTCCACCTCATTTTAATATTTTGTACTCCACAATCATGGTACTTGGTATGAGTACCTTATTTCACTTTTTGGATCAAAATTCTTTTTTGTTAAAATTATAAACCTTTTGTATATAGCTTACATTTTATTTTAAATATTTAATATTTAGTAAAATAATATATATATGAAAAAATATTACGAACAAAAAAAAACAACATTTTTATACTCGTTGTGTAATGAATTTGAATCAATCATATGTTCCCGTATTTCTATATATTATATTATTTTTAAAACAACAGTTTTTTTAAAAAACAACAGTTTTTTTCCCCGATATAATTTTAAAAAAAAAAAGACTTATGTGTTTAATAAAAAAAAATGTTGCATGCAGTCATTCAATTCTACCTAAATTCAATTTAGTTTGGAAATTGTACTCATTCAACGGCATTCATACTGTTCAACGGCATTTTATTTTTTGAGGTAAAAACTAAGTGGGTACCATAATTAACGTTGATTGGATAAAATTGTATGGTATTTGTCAGATTGAGTATCATGTTCATGATACTTGGACTTCTTTTTTCTTTTGGGTTCTATAAAAATGGGCGATTTTGGTACATGACTTTTTTTAAATATCCAATTAATCACCTAGCCCATAAATCAATTTAATTAGTTTGCCCTAGCCCCTTTCCCAATTGGGTGGGTTGGTCAATGGTTGACCGTTGACCGGTCAACGTTGACCAACCCATTTTGATGCCAACTTTTTTTCTTTTCTTTTCTTTTTTTTTTTTTTTTTTGATGCCAACTTTTTTTTGATGCCAACTTTTTTTTTTTTTTAGTGATGCCATATTTTACCGTTTTGATGCCAAAATTTTACTATATTTTATTTTCACTTTGATGCCACTTTTTTATGTCAATTTTTTTATAATATTTTTTTTACCGTGATGCCATATTTTTGATGATATTTTTTCAAAGTAGTATTTTTTATGACATTTTTTTCTTTAATGTGATACAAATTTTTCAAAATGGCATCAATGGTCAACGTGACATTAGAGTAAACAAAAAATGTCATCAAAGTTTAAAAAAAGTGTCATCCAATAATTTAATTAGAAAAGTGGCATCAGATTGAAAATAAAATGTAATAAAATTTTGGCATCAAAACGGTAAAATATGACATCACAAAAAATGTCATCAATGTTTTAAAAAAGTGGCATTAAAAAAAAGTCATCCAATCATTTCATTAGAAAAGTGACAATAAGGTGACAATATTTTGATTCCACGTTTTAATCTCTTATGCCATCAATTATATAAAATTGTCACCACAAAATGTTGGCATCAAAACGGTAAAATATGTCATCACAAAAAAAAAAAAAAGTTGGCATCAAAAAAAAAAAAAAAAAAATTGGCATCAAAAAAAAAAAAAAAAAAAAAGTTGGAATCAAAATGGGTTGACCGGTCAACGGTCAACGTTGACCGGTCAAGAGGGCTAAGCAATCTAAAAAAACAATTAATGGGCTAAGCATACTAAAAAAACAATTAATGGGCCTATCTAGCTAACCAAATATGCTAAAAGGGCTTTTTCACCAAATTCCCTCTATAAAAATTCTGACTTTTTCTGACTTTTTCTTTTTATTTAATTGCTATGGTACTCTAAGTACCACTAATAAAGATGCTCTAATATATACACCCGTGATATATTGTCTATCCACTCCAACCTCGCAATATTTAGGATGACAAGGTTAATCCCACAATAAAGCAGAGTTCAGGGTCAACATATATGCACCACTTCCCATAACTTATTGGAAAGACATTTCCAATAGATCTAGGGTTAACAAAAAAACAAAGGGTATTGCTAGATACACCACAAATCACAAGGTTAAAATTGCACGTCTTTAAGGACGTGTAAACCTTGTGTTTAATTAATAATGCACGTCCTTGATTTGGGGTGTATATAGTCGAACCGAAAACAAAGGTAGAGGGGAACAAATAAAAGAAACATACAGGGCAAAGTCATGACAAGACCAACACAAAAGAAAGGCCAAGAGAAAGACATCACAGACAACGAGATGGCTAAAGATAAGCAACAAACATGAACAAACAAAGCTAAACATTCTTCACTTGAATGCGAGTTCGTCAATGATTTGTCTATAGTTATCCTTGATAAGGGGCAAGCCGCAAGAACAAGGTTTTACCAAATAACTTCCATTTAGCTCTTTTTAGATATGCCTCTACCACATCGAAAATCTCCTAAATCCAAACTCTTTAACAC
Source organism: Persicaria tinctoria (assembly GCA_037127255.1). Classification (NCBI taxonomy): domain Eukaryota; kingdom Viridiplantae; phylum Streptophyta; class Magnoliopsida; order Caryophyllales; family Polygonaceae; genus Persicaria; species Persicaria tinctoria. The sequence goes on from JBANSL010000010.1 coordinate 26,238,283, forward strand.
CTATGCATAGAGTTTTGGGTCAAGCATCAAGAAGCACAAGGCTCATGTGCTAATCGCTTGTGTGTCCAAGTGGGCCGAAACAAACGCATTTCGCAAACAAGAAGAGGGCATTATATACCACTAAAAACATCTCTTCACTGCTGAACTGTCCAATCTGCATATACAAGTAATCAACAACGCATAGAGAATGCCATATAAGCAAACAAGGACCACAAGATAGGCAGTTCGAATCACCGAGGCTCAAACAAGTTTTTGGACCATCAAACAATTTTAATAATTAGGCTCAGGCATACATTCAACCAGATAAATCAAAAGAAAAGAACTGAAATAAGAAGCATGTAAACACTGAAATCAGATATCTCCAAAAACAGTACTAAACTACTGATCAATGGGCACAGTGAAATGCTCCTAGCCTTGATAGGTACTACACACAAGTCCTTTTCGATTAAACCATTCCAGAAGGGTTGAAATGCTCTTAGCCCTTTGGGACAGAAAAGCAATTTTGTTTTACAACTATTATAACCGAAGCTAACACAGGACAATCTTCAGACCTGAATGAAGATATAAACAGACAGAACTTTCCAAACCAGTCTACAAGGGTAGTTGTTACCCTTCCTAAATCAGCACATTTTTCATTTAACACTAAAATGAAAATATACCAGCAAACCCAAGCACCCTTTATATATATAAGGGAAAAGAAAAGAAGAAAAAGAAATTAAAATACATCACACAAACCTAATCTAGTTATGGACAGCAAATATTTCCTGGTCATCAATTATCAGTGTAGTGTATCAATGCTTTTGCTGAGCTCTTCTAGCTTCTTCATCCTCAACTTCTCGCTTTCGCCTACCAGCTGTTTGTTTCATCATGGCATCGAAGGAGCCATGAGAAGAGCACACAATGCAAGAAAGTGTATGAGGAAGGTTGAAACCAAATTGCAATGAATTTTTATAACATTATTTGGGCAAAGCGATTGAAATTTTACCTCGACCAGTTTGTTGATCAGTTGTGCTTTCTCCTTGTTCTTGTCGTTATATAAATCAAGTGCGTCTTTGTATTCCTTTTCCTGTTATGGAAAGTGTTTGTTTTAAAAAAATTAGAGAGCTCAATCCCTATTACAAATCTCGCTCCAAGACGATATATACAAACAGGACAAGAGATGTTGGTACTTGAACGAATCCTAAGGAGTGATATACCTTCTTCTGAACTGTCAAGCCCAGTGGTTTGAGTTCTTTGTTGACGGTATCAATCCTCTTCCGAACCTGTCCAACTTCCTTTCTCATCGGATCAGCTAACGCTTCGAGTTCCTGAGCAATTTACATAGGCAGATTTACTGAGATAATTGAAGTATACATCAAACAGAACTTGTATAGCCAATCAGAAACCAAACCCTAAAGACAAGTCACGTTAGAATCAGGCAACATCAAACACAACTAACTGCATCTTAAGTCTAACCCCTCTCTTGTCGGTCGGTCTTCCTCCATCATCTCAAAAGTCCAAAGAAAGCAATTTTTTTTATTCTTGTGGTGCCTAGAAAGAACAACTTACAAATTTGGCAAGAAAATCACTGTGAAGCAAATCTTGAGTCTGGGTCTTGGATTCAAAATCATGAACAATTTACAGATTTGCTTTCCCAAGAAATTATTTAAAAAACCGTTTGTCAAAACCTATACTAACTAATGCTTGGTTTTATAGAAACTATGATCAGTGTTCATACATCTAAGCATATTAAAAAGACAGTTGCAAAACTTCATTGATACATTAGTCTCGCACTTCCCCGCAATGACAACAAGATGGCTGCACAACTTAGTCCTTGGTGCGAGGAAAAGTGTCAGCAACAAACACAGACCTGGATGCGAGATCAGCTAGGTTCCGAACAGCCGAATTTCTTCCTTATAAAAATCAGTTAGCCAATCTACTAATTTATCCGATATCAGGGTTATTTTTCGCTGGAAAAAAAGGAGGACAAAAAGAATACTCCGACACCAGGAGTTAGAACAAGGGGATTTCCAAATTGAGAAAGTAATCACACAAAAACAAAAAAAACAAATCTCATAAAACAGCTCATGCCAAGAAAGTTCGAGAAGCCACCAAACCAGAGGAACACGGAAATTAGGGTTATATACCTCCCTAATAACGGCCAAGCGTTTGGTCTCCTCCTCGACACGGCCTAGCTGGGCCTGAACCTTCTCCCTGACCTCCAACTTCTTCCTCTCGATCTCGTCCTCTTTCGCCCTGAAATTCGACAGCGCTGATTTTGAGATTTCGTCTTCAGCTCCCGTAGAAACCATGCTCCCGCTGAAGCTCAAGTTCCCCGAGCTCGACATCAGCGCTTGCTGCTGCGGCAGCGGCGGCTCCGCCACTTGCGATTTCTGCGTCGTCAACATCTCTCTCTTTCTCTCTCTGAGTGGGGTTTTTGGAGCTTGAAGGATGAACAGAGGAATAACCCTTGGCCACGCCTTGAGTTCTCCTTTTTTTTTTTTTTTTATCTTCTCGCGGAGTACTTATTTATTTTTTTATAATTGGCCATTCTTTGATTTCTTTCTTCTCTGTTTAATTTTTTTTTTTTATAGAGAGGCCAACCTAGCAACGGATTTTCTTGATTGGCCGCGTTCCGTCTCAATCTCGGTGGGATTTAGAAAGAAAAAATTCAATCCCATTCCGCTAAAATTAAGCGGGATGGAGAGTTCGCATTTCATAAATCCCGTCTCATCCCGCATATATATAATTATATAAATTTAATTAAAATTAATAAAAATATACTTATATTATACCTTAACATTTATTTAAATCTAAAATTGAAAATAATAATCCAAAGGCCTTCGGCCTTTGGACCAAATTACTTCTAAAGGGGTTTTTTGCTAAGTGGCCATTTTGGGTCCAATTTTTAAGACATAGGCCACAAGGGTGATAATATTAGGTAATAGGCCATAATTTCCAATTTTGCCCCTGCCCCTAATTTCCCCCAAATTTCACGCTCCACTCCTCTAAAATCAATCGAGCACGCTCGATAGATTTCATGCTCGACAGATTCACCATCTTCGTCTCCGGTGGCTGTCGGTCGGTCCTTGGTCGTCGCTCGAGGCTCCACCACTCCCACTCCGTCGGCCCCAACCAGTGCTCCGACCAATCGCCGATGTTCTTCCTCCGGCATCCGCCGCCGTCGCTTGACCTCCTCTCCGTTCGACCCTAAATCGAAGCCTTCTACCCGCTCAATCACGTTCTACATCTCTCAAGGATGGTTTTCGTGCAAAAACCCCTCTCAAATTTATACAAAATCGCTAACCGCCATTGTTGGACACCTTGGAGCTTTGTGAAACACCCGCTTAGCAGCCCCTGTTCAAGCATTCGTCGCGTTTTGTAAGATCATCCTTCGACAAAATAAACACAACGAGACTGAAGTAGAGATTGCACTCGTCAGTTTGATAGGTCATACGCGTCAAACGGAGCTCTGTGTAAGGAGAACGAGCCGTCGGAAGATCGGCGAAAATCACTGTTGAAGGACTGCTCGAAATGGGGGAAGAAGAAGAAGAATTACGCAAAACCTCCCAGACTTTCTGTTTTTTATAAAATATGCCCCTGTGTTAATTTCTAAAATTTCAGAAATTATCCCGCAATTATAGAAGTTGTTCTAACTCGCATAATCTCCGCTAAAAAATTAAAAATGTAACTATTATTGTCACCATGATAACAATAAAGTCATAGATACTGTCACCACTATAAAAACGTGGCCATAGACACTGTAATCAAAAGGAAATCTTATAGGGGCTAATGAGAAGCCAAAATAAATGTGGTGACAGTTCTCCTATAACATATGAATGGTTAAGAGGGTCATAGATGTTGTAAGCAAAATAAAAATAGGATCATAGACACTGTAACCACTATAAAAACACGGTCAAATACACCGTAATCAAAAGGAAAACCCTATAGACGATGTAACCAAAATAAAAACAGCTTTATAGACATTGTCTCCACTATGAAAAAAGGTTCATAAACACTGTAATCAAAAGAAAATCCTAGGAAAAGGGAATCACAAACCCTATAAGGGCTAATGAGAAGCCAAAAGATATGTGGTGACAGTTGTTCTCTAATTTCTAATTTCTAGTTTTTTAGATTTTTTTAAATTAGTGTCACCAAAATAAAAATAAATAAAAATGTAACTACTATTGTAACCACTATAAAAAAAACAGTGTCATAGCCACTGTCACCACTATAAAAACCAAGTCATAGACATTGTAATCAAAAGAAAAACCATAGGACAACGGAAGCACAAACCCTATAGGGGCTAATGAGAAACCAAAATACATGTGGTGACAGTTCTCCTATAACATATGAATGGTTAAGAGGGTGATAGATGTTGTAAGCAAAATAAAAATAGGATCATAGACATTGTAACCACTATAAAAACAGGATCATAGACACTGTAATCAAAAGCAAAACTCTATAGACGTTGTAACCTAAATAAAAACAGCTTTATAGACACTGTCCCCACTATGAAAAAAGGTTCATAGACACTGTAATCAAAGGAAAACCCTAGGAAAAGGGAAGCATAAACACTAAAGGGGTTAATGAGAAGGCAAAATACATCTAGTGATAGTTGTTCTCTAATTTCTAATTTCTAGTTTTTTAAATTTTTTTAAATTAGTGTCACCACAATAAAAAAAAATTAAAAATGTAACTACTATTGTAACCACTATAAAAAAAATAAAGTCATAGATACTGTCACTACTATAAAAACATGGTCATAGACACAATAATCAAAGGAAAATCATATCATAAAGGAAGAACAAGCCCTATAGGGACTAATGAGAAGCCAAAATAAATGTGATGACAATTCTCCTCTAATACATGAATGGGTAAGAGGGTCATAGACACTGTAATCAAAATAAAAACAGTGTCATATCCACTGTCACCACTATAAAAACAAAGTCATAGACACTGTAATCAAAAGGAAAACCCTATAGACGCTGTAACCAAAATAAAAACAATTTTATAGACATTGTCACCACTATGAAAAAAGGTTCATATACACTGTAATCAAAGGAAAATCCTAGTAAAAGGGAAGCATAAACCCTAAAGGGGCTAATGAGAAGCCAATAGAACATGTGATGTACAGTATGATTTAGGGTTTAGGGTTAAGTCTTTAGGGTTTAGAGCATCTATATTCATGGGGTTCAACCTCTCCCATCCCCCTCTCTCTCTTCTTAAGAGGTAAACCCATGAATGTGGCATTCACCCTATCCATTAAGAAGGGAGGGGTTACCCTAGTGCAATGGGGTAAACTCATCCCATTTCCCATCTCATTTTTTATATAAAAAAATCACTTTATCCATTTTGTTTTTTTGTTTATTGAATTATTTAATTTTTGATTGGTAGAGAATTGTGGTGGGGTATAAAGAAAGTTAAAAAAATAAGTAATGGGGTAAACTTATGGGTGTGGGGAAAATCTTAAAGGAAGAGGTAGAAATATTGAAAAATGAGGTGTCGAAATATTACGAGGAGAGATAAAAAAATTTGGGAGTGGGTTTTCCCTATGAATGCGGATGCTCTTAGGGCCAAGGCCCTAAACTCTAAATCATAAACCCTAAACCCTAAAATGTTTAGTACAGTACGTCGTTAAGAGATGATTGTTGTCATCAAATGGAAAACCCTAGGACAAGGTAAGCACAAATCCTAAATGGGCTAATGAGAAGCCAAAAGACATTAGGTGGACAGTTCTCCTTCAATATATGAATGGATAAGAGAGTCATAGACATTGTCACCACTATGAAAACATGATAATAGACACTGTCACCAATATAAAAACCGGGGCATAGATATTGTCACCACTATGAAAAAAAGGTAATAAACACTGTAATCAAAGGAAACCCTTTAGACGTTGTAACAAAAATAAAAACAGGGTTATAGACACTGTCACCACTATGAAAAAAGGGTCAAAGACACTGTAATCAAAGGAAAACTCTACGAGAAGGGAGACACAAACTCTATAGGGGCTAATGAGAAGCCAAAATACATGTGGTGAAAGTTCTCTTCTGATAAATGAATGGGTAAGAGGATTATAGACGTTGTAATCAAACTAAAAACAAGGTTATGAACACTGTAACCACTATAAAAATAAGGTCATAAACACTGTCATTCTCACCACTATAAAAAAAAGAGTAATAGACACTGTAACCAAATGAAATCTCATCCAATATAATTGAATATATGAATGAGTAAAAGGGTCATAGACGTTGTCACCACTGTAAAAATAGGGTCATACACACTGGCACCACTATTAAAAAAGGGGTCATAGACATTGTAATCAAAGGAAAACCTTATAGGCGTTGTAACCAAAATAAAAATAGGGTCATAGGCACTGTCAACACTATCAAAACAAGGTCATAGACACTGTAACCAAAGGAAAACTCTAGGACAAGGGAAGCACAAACCCTATAGGGGCTAATGAGAAGCCAAAATACATGTAGTGACAATTCTCCTCCAATATATGAATGAGTAAGAGGGTCGTAGACGCTGTAACCAAAATAAAAACAGACTCAGACGCTGTAACCAAAATAAAAACAGGGTCATAGACATTGTCACCACTATAAAAACAGGGTAGTAGACACTGTAACCAAAAGAGTTATACACTAATAGACTATTATTCAAAGATACGTAGTTTTATTATATGAAATTACAAGCTACTGAATTTTATCAATTTCAATGGTGATTAATTTCAATTGTAAGCTACTAAATTTTATCAATTTCATTTGTGATTAATTTAAATTGTAGCACTTCGAAATAATTTCATTTGTAAGCTACAGACGATCAATTTCAATTATGATTAATTTCAATTGTAAGCTACTGAACAAGAAGGTATCCATTCCTTTCACAATATGTGAGATCGCAACCTTTGAAGCCACTAATTCAAACTCACCTAGATTTTCCTCCATCTGCTTCCCTCCGATCGCCACCACCAGCGTCTCCCGATCAGCCAACTTCAATCCGACAACATCGATCGCCAAGCACTGCACATCACCCGACACCTTCACTATCGAATTCAATCAAACCAAACTCGATCGACCTCCATCATCAATCACCATTGAAGCAACCAAGCGCTTCCACCTTCACCATCGAATTCGGTGCGGTTCCCGGCGTTCTCGATCTCATCGATTTCACCATCGATCTCTTCTTCATTCCCATGGCGTCGACCAGTCGAAGCGATACCGCAGATCCACAAAATCGCCCCAAATCACCACAATGAAGGATGCGGGAAGGTGGCTCCGGCGAGGCTAGGCCGACTGAAGGTGGAGAAGGTGTCGGAGAGGTTCAAGCGTGGCCTCCAATGGCTAGGTCAAATAACAATGATGACATTATAACTTAAAAGACGAGTACAATGATGACATTATAACTTAAATCATATACATAGTATGATTTTTTTTTTTTTTTGAAAACTACTTTTTGAAAGACACAAATAACAATCACACAAATAAGGTGAATTATATTTTAGATAGGGAAACAAGTATGATTTTGATAACAATGTATTGCCAAATTTCAATGAAATTAATGATGAACAGAACGAGCTTAGGATTTGGAGCTTACGAGCCAATGAGTAGATTATAAATTGAATCATATTTAATTTTACTAAAAATACTTTTTAAAATACACAAATAACATGAATTACATATTCAATTTAATAAAATTGATTACCCAAAAGTTCCGAACGAACATGATTCAACAAATTCAACTCAAACAATTAAAAGTTTGAAACAAATGTAGACCCGCTTCTACTTGAAACCTGAATGAGACCGACCCGAATATCGACCCGAAACCCAAACGAGACCAACCCGATTCTGACCGAAAACCCGAATGGGTCCAACCCGATTCTGAGCAAAACCCGACCAATCATAATTTCATTTTGACCGAATCCGACCCGACCCGACCAAGTCCGACACGGAAATTTTGACCGAGTTGGCCCGACTCGAATGTGATCGACCCGAACCCAACCGGATAACCCGAATTGCCAGCTCTAATCATGGTTATGGAGTACAAAGATTAAAATGAGGTGAATGGGAGAGAAATGACAAAAAACAAGTCATGGTACTCAACATGAGTACCATAGTTAAATATGCTCTTAGAGTTTCAGATTCTAATACACAAGTACGCTTGGGTATGGTACAACCGTGGTTAACACACCTCAAATTCCCACCTGTATAAAAATAATAATAATTTTTTTTCCTTTTTTTTTCGAAATTTGCCAAAGTTAGTTTTTTCCGCTCAATTATTTCTTGAATCTCTTTTGGGGACTTTTATAAAAAGTTATCGTGCCAGCTTCGTTATTTTTAATTTCTCTTTCTATTTAATTATTATCTGTGAGATTATGTGTGATGTTTGATTAGATCAACAACTTAAAGTTGTCTTTATTGGACCTTCCAACATATGGTAACCAATTCACCTAGAGAAAAAGATATTTTTGTGAAAACAACACTTTTGAAAAACTTGATCGTCTTATAGCTCACAACAGAATTCTCAACTCCTTCCCAAAACTTGCCACAAAAAAAACATGCATTTACAAACCCCGATCATTGCCAAATCACAATAGAAATAAGTGACAATCAACACTCTAAACTCCAGCCTTTCAAATTTGAAATGGCTTGGACTAATTGACCGGGTTACGAAAACATTGTTAAAGATGCCTGGTGTCTGAATCCCCCGGGGTCCCTAACGAGAGGGTTTCTCGACCAAATAAATTTGTAGTCAAGACCCCGTTATAGGATAGTGGATTCAGGTTCGTTCTCAGGAGAGAAGTCAACAGTTCTCGGTTTAGTTGGTTTCGGGGTTCAAGGATAACGGGAAAAGGTGTTAGGTTGCTGTTGATGTCGAGGATAATTGGTTGACGCCGAGGGATGGAGAGGGAATGGTGGTCGATGTCGGGTAACCTGTGTAGAATTTAAAATAACAAAATAAAATAATAAAGGTTCAAACTTCCAAGGTTAGGGATCACCGCAACAATAAACATATGTGTAGATTATAAATCACACAAAGGTGCATATATGTTTTACATCAAATAACTTTCGTTATTAACAAATAGGAATATAGAGGCTCTCGCATAAACCCTAAGTGTTACTACCCTTTTTGATAATTAATTCAAATTCATAATAAGATCACTTTCAATTCAATATCACAAATAAGGATCACCTACTACTATCGTAGAAGAATTATTCAAATAGGATAGAAGATAATAAAGATATTCAGATTCATAAATTCATAAATCAAACACACATATCTATGTTGGGATTACCCCAACCCTAGAAGAAGAAAAACCAGCCCCTAGAGCTTCATTTATAGTGCTCCATCTAGCTAATTTAGGAAAGAAACAACTATATATATCTTCTATCTCATTCTATCTATCTATATCTAAAGATAAAACATTGATAAATAAATAAATAAAACAAATAAAATTCCCCCTAGGTAAAATAGGGATTCACTAATGTGGATAAAGTCTTTCATAATGATAGATCTTCTCGTGCCTTGGTGTGTAAGCAATCTCTCACTCAGACTCCTACTCGATCTGGACTCGGATACATAATTTTTCTTTTGAATGCATTAATTGATAAAAATTAAAATTAAAAAAGTTTTTAGAACTTGCTAGTCTTTGCAAAATGAGAAAAGATCCCCACCATTTCTCTTTGCATACATTTATTTTTATTCGTTTTTTCCTTCTATTTTTCATCTCTGCATACTATATGTATACTGAAGATTCCTCAGTTTTGTTTTCTTCATTTAGATGTGAATGATATTCTACATTCATAACATCCATTCAATTGCAACCGATTCTAGCTTAAACTTTTAGAAATAATTTGCGTTGCATGATTTATTTCACCTTTTGCAACTCTTGATAATGTGAACTGTGAAGCCACTAGAAAATATACTATCCCCATTTTGTTCTAATGATTTGTTGATGTCCAAGTTATTTGAGTTGCTTTCTTTGCATCTTTAAGATATAGTTATTCAATTTGACACACATGATTTGAAAACAAGATTGTGGGGTATCATATTAGTGCTAATGCCATTGCTCCTTCGTGGTTGGCTATGTCATTAGAGTCTAACATGCTTCTTTCTAAATTTTAGCCATTCATTTGTCTCGAGGAAATCACGAGAGCAAGAGCATGATAAAGATATATGGATTTGAAGGGGAGGTAAAATCCAAATTGAGGGAAACATTTGTTGAACTCTCTACTGAAGTCTTTTGTTGTTTACCGCTAGCTCATGTGTTAAACCATAAGGTTTTCGTTGCTCATGGAGGTCTTTTTAGTGTTGATGGAACTGCCATGAGAAAAGATATTCAATATTATGAATTGCTCATGTATTAAATCTTTACTTCACTTTCTTTAGATTGAGTCAATTCCTAATGGTAGTCTTTCTTATGGATTTGGTTCAATTCAATGTCATAGTGTGTAACCTGCACAAAGCCTTGTATTGATTTCACATTATATTACTTACATTGATGCATTTTTTTTAGTTGTTGACATGTTATAATAGGTGTTTTTACGTATAAAACCAATATTAATATCGTAGTTTCAAAGAGTTTGTGTTTTTATATGTGCAATAAGGTGACAATATTTTGATTCCACGTTTTAAGCTCTTATGACATCAATTATATAAAATTGTCATCATAAAAAGTTGTGATTAATGAAGTGTAATAACAAATGTCATCAATGAATAAAAATGTAATAAAAGTTGTCATCAATGAATAAAAATGTCACCAATGAAGTGTAATAAAAATTTATGCATATATGTTATCAATTATAAAAATGTTATCAATTGGATAAATAAAAATGTCATCAGCAAACAATGTCATCACAAATGAGCGAGATCAATGAGGTGTAATCACAAATGTGTCATCAGTGAATAAAAGTGGAATCAATGAAAATATATTGATATACACTTGATTAATAAACAAAAGTTGCATCAAACGATTTGATTAAAAAAATGGCATCAAACGCTAGTTTGAAGAAATGGAATCAATGAAAATATATTGATATGCATTTGATTAATTAAAAAAGTAGGATCAAACGATTTGATTAAAAAAGTGGCATCAAACACTACTTTGAAGAAATGACATCACGGTAAAAAAAATGATATTAAAAATAGTGGCATCGGTGCTCAATGGTAAAAAATGGCATCATAGAAAATGTCATCAAAAAAATGACATCACATAAAGTGTCATAATTTAAAAAAAAAAACAAGTCGGTCAACATTGACCGGTCAATTGTCAACCGTTGACTAGTCGTCGGTCAAACAGTTGACCATGGACCATTAATACTCTATTAGGGAAGGGTGCATCCTAACCTAATTTTTTTTTTCGGAATTTTCGCCAAATACCCCTGAGGTTAAGACTAATTTGCGTGGTGTCCAAAAGTTTGACATATTTCGCCAAATGTCCCTGAGGTTTCCATTTTTTTGCCAAATACGGTTTTCATTGTTTCGCCAAATGCCCCTTTGTCAAATTTGTTAACGTTTTTTTTATTGAAAATAAAAAGAAAAGAAAATATTATTTCATTATTATTTTTGTAAGGTATTATTTGCACAATATTATTTAATTATGGCAATTAAATTATCTAATATTAGTTAATTATGGTAATTAAATTATCTAATATTATTTACACAATATCATTTCATATTACATTTTTTAACCAATGGAATTAATTCCCTTTTTTTATAAAGTTAAAATTAATTATACAATATTATTTCATTATGTATGAATTACACAATATCATTTCATGCTATTTGTTTAAACAATGAGATTAATTCAAAACTTTTTTTTAATAAAAAAAAAATACATAATTCGAAATATACAAATTCTTTTTTTTTTTCCAAAGCAACTAATCTCTCTATTCGTGGGTGTATAAAGAAAAATATTTTTTTTATATAATAATCTTAATTTTTGGAATTTCACACAATCAACCCAATCTACATAAATTTTGAAATAATAAAATTTTGAAATTTTTTTTTAACCAATGAGATTTATCTATTCTTATTGTTAAATGAGATATATTTTTGCTTAGATGACATATTCATTTTAATTTCACAATTTCCTCCCAATCAACCGAATCTTGACAAAAAAATCAAACTAATGAAATTTGCACACCTTTCTTTAATCAGTCTAGTTATATCTAAATATTAATAAATAAGCATTTTTCATTAGGTCTTATAACCACATTTATTTCAGTATTTTAACTCAATCAACATATTTTACTTAAATCTTAAACTCGTGTAATTTTTACACATTTTTCATAAATATTTTTATTATTTTTTACTTAATTATTAAATCTATTTTTTTTGTATTTTATGTTAACGTTTGATAATATTTTATTTAAATTTATCATAGTAAATATTTATACATAGAAAATTTTATTTTTATTGTCTAAAAAGAAAAATATGCGTCATTGTGCGGGAATTGTACTAATTTTTAATCAAAAACGTTAACAAATTCGATAGAGGGGGCATTTGGCGAGAAAATAGAAACCTAAAGGGTATTTGGCAAAATAAATGGAAACCTCAGGGGTATCTGGCGAAATATGTCAAACTTTTGTACACCACGTGAATTAATCTTAACCTCGCATTTGATGAAAATTTCGTTTTTTTTAGAAGAGTAATTATCTAATTAGATTTTTCTAAAGGTATATTTAGCAAAATCACCATCGACAATATAACATGTGAATTACGTAGAAATGTAATCATTATAGTCTTTAGTTATGTGCAATCTGCAGCGAGTTGAAGATGCTCGTGGTTAAGGTTTTTATAAGATTTCGTTGAGTTGAGGCATTTCAACCATTGGGCCAAATTTACACTACCCCTCGGGCCAATAACATTTGATTTGTCTTAGCTATCTAATAATTGAAGATGGGCTAATAACCGCCCAACATGTAGCTGAATTCGATAAATTTGAATTAATAGAACCAAAATTTGAATTAACGAAAAAAGTGTCCAGTTTTCTAGTATCAAGAATAGGGGTGGAAATAAGAGCATCAAATTGTGTTGCTGGGAAATCCTCCCCGTGAAATCTCAAGAATGGTTGAAAAGATTCGTCGCTATAAGGATAATTTCAGCAACCTTATATTTAAACACAACTGTAGAGAGTCAAATTGTGTTGCTGATTATATAGCTACTTAGCTAGATCTATGGAAATGTGTAACCTGATGACCCTTCCTATTGATAGGGAGCTTTATAACATCATTTGAAAGGATGATCAATGATGATCTTGCTCAGTCAAGACATCTTATTTCTTGCTTACTGTAAAAAAAAAAGAATAGGGGTGGAAATGAGACGGGTTATATAACGATGAAATTATTCCAAAACTCGCTCCACAGAGTAAATAGCTCCACTTGCTCCACCCATCACACCACAAATATGTTAGCCCTCATTCAACCCGTGTGAGCAATGCAGGTGGAGCGGTTGGCAATGAGTAAAATAAAATGGCGATGGAAATTAGAAAGTGGAATGTAGAGACTCAATATTAGGATGGCAGTGGAATAAAATAGTGATGAAACAAAGTGGAATGTGGAGAGTAGAGAGTGAATATCATGATGGAGGGAGGCCGTGTTTAAGAAAAACCCTTAAATTTGTAATTTATATATTAGTAAAAAGACCTCAAATTTGTGATTTATATAGACATTTTTAGTAGAAAAAATAAAAACAAAAACAAAAATTATCATAGAAGGATATTTTTTATATGTATATATAGAAAATAATGTTTTTGTTTAAATATATTTGATAAAACCTTCAATTTATTATTTAATTAGGTATTTTTAGTGAAAGAAAATCAAAAGAAATAAAAATTATAAAAAAAGTGAGGCTAGTGAGTTTTTGAACTTATGACTTTAAAATAATAAATATCCCTCATTTCCAACTAAGTTAAGTTGTCTTTGTAATTCATTTTTCTTTTTACACTGTCTTATTCTTAAAATAGTAAAAATTATATAAAAGAACACATAAATTATTATTTTTCTATTTTTTTTTTCTTGACGATACCATAGAAAATAAGCCTATTAAATAATACAAATATAACGTCATAAGTAGGCCACCCAACGCAAAAAGATACTTGGTCACACTACAGGGTTCATCGCGAAGTAGGGCACTCAGCCAGGCCCCGACCAAAGCCTTTTCACGACCTAAACCATGATGACAACTCGCGTAAGAGACTAGAGTGGGTCCTCCAAAGGACCTCGTGGCCCTCGAGGGCTTTAGCAAGTAGCTCGCTGGCTCAAGCACCTCATTTCTCATAATGCCACGTGTATGGCCTATACCCCTAAGCATGAGAGCATGCCTTACATGTATCCTATAATTAACCACGAGGTCGCCAGCCAGCTACTCGCGTTGGTTCCCCTATAAATATATACCCCCCTCCGACTTCAAAGGAAAGGATCCGAAAAGAAGATAGAAAATCATAAGAGATCTGATTATCCTCCGGACTTAAAACCCCGGGAGTTGAGTTCTAAAGATCTTTTGATAGGAGAAGAACGTTATTTGGGATAATAACCGCACCTAGCTTCCTCTACAAACGACGACCAAACAACAACTTAATTCATCGCGAGCCAAACTCATAATCCCTATCGCTTGGACTAATAAGTACATAATCCGATTATCGCTCGACACAATCAGGGCTTGCAGGTATTTTAAGATGTTTTGTCATCACAGTGAGGTAATAATTAAGTATAGGCGAAATCCCATAAACGCGTCATTGGCGCCGTCTGTGGGGACTTTTCGCGACGAGAGGTTCCGCGTAGCAATACGTTTCTTCGCATCACTTTCTTTTCCATTTCTTTTATTTTGTTCTTTATTCTTTTTTATGCTACATAAATTCTATCTAAAATAAATTAATAATAACGTCTATTTCCCTTACAAACACTAATGTTTTTTGCAGGAATCATGAATTTCACCCTATTTGGGGAGGAATTTGGAAACCAACACCATGATACCGAGGAAACAAACGGCCTCAACCTCAACGCTCCCTCCAACGAGGAAGCACTACACAGTGGCAACGAGAATGCCCTTCAACAACCGACATGGGACACTGCGCAACCACCTTTGTTCACTCCATACGGGATGTGGGGTGGCCACCCTCAGTACCAATTCTTCGTAGGGAATTACCCGCAAAGCGCGTACCTCAACCAACAAGCGAACGTGGGGCCATTCCAGCACGACCCTCGTGCTTACTATCAACAACAAGGTTCGGTGCCCATAATGGTCAACCATTTTCCTAACCCCGCTGGTTGCACTCTCAACCCCGGTCCGGAACTCAACGAAAACGTCAACAAGATTGACCGTGTTGTCAATGCCCGGGGCGTACCTTCGCATTCGAATTCCCCCGGGGCACCCGAGCAAGCTCGCAAAGGTGAACCAACTTTTCCATCCGCTTTTTGCAGACAAATACGCGAGGCGCCCATCCCTAAGAGGTGGAGGGACATCTCCATTGCCAAGTATAAAGGAGATACTGATCCCAATGATCACCTCAATCAATTCACCACGGAAATGAGAATGAACGAGGATAATGATGCTATGTATTGCCGCTCATTTCCATCCACGCTGAGTGGGGTAGCTTTAAAATGGTTCACCAATTTGGCCCGGTCATCCATCAACAACTTCTCGCAACTGTCAGGCACGTTCGTCGCTCATTTCGGCAACGCTCGCACAAGAAAAAGAACTATGTTAGACCTCAACTCCATCAAGCAAGGGGCAACTGAGTCCTTGGGAAATTTCTTCAGTAGGTTCACTAATATGGTAGTAGAAATCCCGAGATTCAATCAAGAATCCGCAAGCACCATACTGATGGGTAATCTTGATGTGATTCGAGCTCTTTGGACACATGCTCAGTGTTTGAGTCATAACAGGAGTTATATTTGTCCGATGAAGGTCCATGAGTACTTGTTGGAAAGCTAATTCAAAGGGATACATATTTCATGAAGACTAAAATACCGAAATCATCCAAAAAGAGGTCTGAAATTGTCAATAATCCAGTAGTTTGAAATCTGGACAGTTTTCCCGACGTATTGAATGAAGTCGGAATAGATGAAGATGCGTTGAACGGGATTCATTCAATTGAACTTGATGGTTTTGCCACTTCATGATGACATCCAACCCTCCCTTTTCCACTTGGGGGTTGGCCAACTTTCTCCATCAATTCCCGAGAGACTTTTCATGTTTTCCGTCTTTAATTTGTTGTTTTAATTGTTGCTTGTTTTATGGCTATAAAATGTCTAAACCTTTGTAATGAAAACTAAGATTTGAGTTGATAATTTTTGGAAAAAAGTGTGTGTGATTGGTTGATTTGGTGAGATGCCATTTTGACACCCCATTCCGGAGTGAGAGGCCGAGGAATGGTCCCGTTTGTCTAACTCTTTCCGGTGAGATGCTTGTTAGAGTTGTTCAAACAAAGGCTTGATTGCTCGGGAGTGAGATGCCAACGAGTGAGAGGGCGAGTTTGGTAAGTCGATGGGTGAGATGCTCATAGATTTAGCCATCCATATCTTGTTTTTATCTTTCCATAAATGTAGAAAAAATCCAAATAAAAGAGTCGCATGTGTTAAATTTTGTTCTCGTGCTCGGTTGAAGCTTTTGAAACTTGTTGGATCGATCATTCGGGTCGTATCAGTTCCATATGACTCGATGACTCAGGACGAAACCCGATGAGACTGGGCCGAACTATGACCCTAGCAAAGACTCTAGATACTTCACATATAACGGCCGTTCTGTTACATATGCATAAAGAAATAGAATGTTCATCGGTTAATCTAACCTAGCATGGTACTACATGACATGCTGATCATAATGAATGCAATCACCTAGTATATCATGCACCTAAAGCAGGGAATATCTCTATTTCAATATGAGTAAGCTCCGAAGAGACTTACCTGACTATGCAGAACAACATAACGGAAGATCTGGCATATATCATTCGTAATCACAAAGTATCACCTAAATATATATCAGAACACATATATATAAGTCTATGTCTAATCATTCAAGCACTCAAAGCATACATCATTAATCAAACACTTTTGCATCAAATTATTAAAAACTTGAACTAATAATAATATTACTCCCTCCGATTTTTAATATAAGGCATTGAGAATCTTTGCACGTAGTTTAAGGAGCTTAAAACTATATAAAATATTAATGTTTTTTATTAATTTTTTTTACATTATAATACTTCTTACTAATAAGTATTATAATGTAAAAAAAATTAATAAAAAACATTAATATTTTATATAGTTTTAAGCTCCTTAAACTACGTGCAAAGATTCCCAATGCCTTATATTAAAAATCGGAGGGAGTATATACTAAGAGAAAAACGCATGAACTAAACTAAAGCTAAATTTCATTTAAACAGACCTTACATTAATATGTTAGAGTAGTCGAATATATAAAAACTTTGATCGAATTCAAATCTTCAAATCATGGTGAATTATAAATTTTCTCTAATCTTTTTTACAAAGTTCTACCTAACGGGCTTGTTAGACTAGACACATTTTTTTTTGCCGAAAAAAAAAAGTTCCAAAAAAGTAATTTACTTTAACTTTATCTTACATTATTAATAAGCTACCGGGCAATATTTAGTGCACTGATGATATCTTATGGAATACGGAGTATAAGTTAATCATCATAACGGAAATTATTCGCAGGGCCGGGTTTACAAATAACAATCCGATGTCACCAAATGAATGAACTCCATCAATTAAAATGACTACTTTTAAGACTCATGATTGACAAATATATGTAGTGCTTGGAAAAAGCTGAGTCATGGAAGGCATAATCAGGCAATATAATGATTTAAGTAGCTAATTATCATGTGGTTGACGATAAACAAAGTTGCTAATCCAGCTTGCAACGCACCTTTTCAACAAGGTGTGTATAAAAACCTACACACAAATACTTCCGAAGGCGTCCTTTTTTTAAATCATGAAATAAGATTATGAAGCGAAACATAAATCTAATTTGGTAAGCCGGTACATTGTGTTGATTTTGATAGATCGAACACAGAGATCAGCTTCATTTTGATGTTATGAACGAACAACTTCGCTGAAGAAGGAAAAGTCAAGGGAGAAGAACATTTGGAGGAAGTATTTGTAATTTGTGTGTAGGTTTCTGAAAATGTCAAAATTACATTTATGTGCGATAAGAGTATTTATACACAACTTACAAGCTACTGGACGATCCATACAAAGCACCAGCAGCCCAAAGAAGAAGCCCGACATCGAGGAAGAGGAGAAGGCCCAAGTCACAAGCCCATAGCTCACAATAGGAATGTTCCCGATCATCGTCATGCTTGTATATATATCTCCTGATGTAATTGGTTATAGAATGAGACAAATAGAATCAATTTCTCTGCAATTCCTCCACCACGATACCACGATCCTCTCAATTTAGAATGGTATCAGAGCCTTAACGACCAACGTCGCTATCCCTTTCCCTTTCTTTCAAATTCAAACCCTAAAAATCATCCCTTTTCAATGGCAGAATCGAATCTGGCAACCGCAATCGCCCAGATCCAATCCTCCATGGCTCAAGTCTCTCTTCCTTCTTCTCAACCTCCGCTACCCAATTTCAACTCCCTCAACACAATTAAACTCTCGCCCACGAATTTTCCGACTTGGATTCGACAAATCACGCCATATTTG
Organism: Persicaria tinctoria; assembly: GCA_037127255.1. NCBI lineage: Eukaryota > Viridiplantae > Streptophyta > Magnoliopsida > Caryophyllales > Polygonaceae > Persicaria > Persicaria tinctoria. The sequence continues at coordinate 26,256,942 of JBANSL010000010.1, forward strand.
AGATCTCAGCGACTCATGGGGTTCGTCGATGGCACCAACCCCAAACCTGAGCCCACTGGTGATAACGCGACAACCATCGACGATTGGTTCGCTCGCGATCAGCTTGTTGTTGCTATTCTGACCGTGTCTCTCACCGAGCAGGTCATGGTCCAAGTCCTGGATTGTGACTCGGCTAAGCTGATTTGGGAGCGCCTCCACAGCTTGTACTCAGCGCGTACTAGTGCTCAAGTAGTTCAGACCCGGCTCCAACTCTCCACAATCAAGAAAGGGGATGAAACAGGAACGGAGTATTTCAACAAAGTCCAGGGCCTAGTTCACCAGATCCAGGCCGCCGGCCAAACCGTCTCCAATGATGAGTTCATACCCTATCTACTTGCGGGTCTTGGCCCAGAGTTTGACGCTATGGTGACTGCTGTCACTTCAAACTCGGTGCTCCCTCCCCCTCATGAAGTTCTCACCCATATTATTCGCCAGGAGTCGCGCCTCGCTCGCCAACAAGAACTCCTCCGAGCCACCACTCAGGTTTCTTTGAACAACACCACATCAGATTCTTCCCCAGAAGCTAACTTCACATCAAACAGAGGTCGCGGACGCGGTCGAGGTGATTTCTCTAGTGGTCGAGGAGGCAGAGATGGTCGGGGAGGTCGTGGGTCCTCCCGCGGTGGTCGGTCTTATCAGACTTTCTCCGGGGCTCCAGATACTCGCCCTACATGTCAACTGTGTGATAAGAAAGGCCATGTGGCTGCTCGCTGCTGGAGCCGCTTCGACCACACCTTTCTACCTCCACCACCAAGGTCGTTCTAAGCCAACAATACCACCAACTCGTCCTGGTTTCCGGATACGGCGGCTACCCACCACTACACTCCCGATATCACCAATCTCCATTTCGATCGTCTCCCTTACGAAGGAACGGAGACGGTGACCTTAGGCGATGGCTCCTCCCTTCCAATTCAGAACTACGGTTCCACGATTCTCACTCACCCCTCTCGTTCATTTCATCTTTCTCAAATTATCCATGCCCCTGCCCTTCAACAAAATCTAATTTCTGTTAATCGCTTTTGTAGAGAAAACCAAGTTTATTTTATTTTTGACAAAGATTATTTTTTTGTGAAGGATTCTGTGACGGGGGCGCTTCTTCTCAAGGGAGCCGTTGATGGCGGCTTGTATGTCTGGCCGAAGAGTTCACCACCGTCTCCATCGTTGCAATCAAACACCACCACCTCTGCCTCACCTTCGCTTCTCTGGCACAATCGTTTAGGCCACCCTTCCAAAGAGACAACCACTTTTGTTTGCTCCCAATTTCTCCTAAATGGGCATGTTGCCTCAGCTCAGTGTTATCCCTGTGTTTCTTGCTCCAAAGCAAAAGCTCATGCATTACCTTACAAACTCAGCCCGACCAGATCTTTTAATGTCTTGGAACTTTTATTTATGGATGTATGGGGTCCTTCTCATGTTGCCTCTCGAAATGGGAATAAATATTTCTTGTCAATTGTTGATGATTTTTCGAAGTTTATGTGGGTGTTTCCGTTTCAAACCAAAGATGAAGTTCCTTCTATCGTTCGTATTTTTATTCCACTTGTCACAAATTTCTTTGGAAGATCCATCATCTCAATTCAAACGGATAATGGGACCGAATTTTCAAAGCTCAAACCATTATTTGCTCAATTGGGCATTCATCATAGACTTACTTGTCCCTACTCTCACCCACAAAATGGAACCGTCGAATCTAGGCATCGCCGTATCGTTGATGTCGGCCTTACCCTTCTTAGCCATGCTTCCCTTCCTCTCTCCTTTTGGGATTATGCCTTTCAAACTGCTTGCTACCTTCTCAACAGATTACCTTCCAATCCTCTTCGCAAAAACTCCCCTTATTTCACCCTCTTTAATTCCATTCCGGACTATAAATTTTTAAGGGTTTTTGGATGCTTGTGTTTTCCCAATCTAAGGCCTTATCGCTCTCACAAGTTCTCTTTACGGTCCAAGCCGATGGTTTTCATGGGTTATTCCGCCAACCACAAAGGCTATATATGCTTCGGAAAAAAAAAGCTCTCTTCTTGAGAGTCTATAAACCTCCCCTCCGGGAGCCCAATTCGTCTCCGGCTGCCATCGGTCTTCCGTCCGGCCTATGCCTGGCGGTAGCTGATGTAGAAACCCCTCTTCGGAGGCCAAACAATCACCTCCTCGGAGGATGAAAACAACCTCTTCGGAGGTCAAAATCCGACTCGTCGGTCGCCTAGTTGGGGTCTTGCATCTCGCACCCTTCTCACTTCTGCTCCCTCTTCCCCGGATTGCTCCCTTGTGTTGGGTCCCTCTCCGTCGGGGTTTGGTGGCTGCGATTTCATGGTTTGATCTTGCAATCTCGTTTCTCCGTCCCCTCGATTTCAGATCTAGGGTTTGGAATTTCCGGGCCACCCTTTTCGGGATCTCAGTCGCCGTCATCTCTCCCCATCGGGAGGTTGATTCGGTCGTTTCAGTCCAGGTTGCTCTGTGCTGGCCGAGACTCTCTCCGCCGGTCGCAGTTCCTGCTGCATCTCTCCCCATCCTGGGTTTGGTCGATCTGGGGTATGTAGTCCTCGGTCCCTTCCGGTCCTCGAGTCGCCGCCGCCGGCGGTGGTATGGTCTTGCTTGATCTTCGCCGTCTTCCCCGCGCTCTTTCTCCCCCCTTTCTGGTGGTGGGTTGGCGGCGTTCTGCACCACGACGCTCCTTGGATTGCTATTGCGTCAATAGGTTTTTCTTCAGCCTTGGCCCGTGTGGCCCGAATTTTGGGTTGGGTTTGGTGCTTTGGACCCAGGGTGGCCCGAAATTATGGGAAATAGTAATAAAAATAAAAATTAATATAATCTACATATTTGTGGTTATATATATAAATAATCCCCGGATTGGGTTAGTTTATCCCCCGTTTGGGTTTATGGTGCGTTTTCGATTCAGCCGGTGTTGCTCTGCAGTTCGGGGGTTTGGCTTTTCTTCTTCGGTTGATGGGGTTCTGGCTGTTCGGAGTCGGGTCAGGCTAGGGTCGTGGCGGTGTGCATCGAGGCGTCTCCTTTTCCTGGAATGTTGTTTCCTTGGAGGTTCGTCTTCATCGCCCACAGGTGTTTCCTGATGTACCGCTGGCCTGCGGTGTTGCTGTTGGTAGCGCTTGGCTTCGTTCGTTCGTCTACGTCCGCATCTCGTCCGGATTAGTGGGCCTTAGTTTCTCTTTGTAGAGCTCTTGTGCTTGTTTCTTGCACCCTAGTTGTATTTTATCTCTTCTTGACGGTTTCCGTCTGCCGACTTGTCGGCCTTCGAGGTCCAGGTTTGTCTGGTCTCGAATTATTTCCTAATCAAAAAAAAAACAAAGGCTATATATGCCTTGATTGGGAGACACATAAAATTTATATCTCTAGGGACGTTTTGTTCCATGAGACAATTTTTCCATTTTCTGAGAAGGTTCCCACTTACCCCATACTTCCAACAGATCCACCATTGGCCCAACTACCCATTTTTCATTCCCCAAATTTGCAAGCCCAATCCCCATTACCAGAAAGCCCACCACTTTCACCCTTCAATGTCAATATTGGTGAGCCTAACCCTGTAACAGATCCCACACCTATACCACTGATGCCATTGTCCTCTTCAATCCCTCAAACCTCTTCTGCCCATCCCATGGTTACTAGAGCACGAGACAACGTTTTCAAACCTCTGAACAGGACGGATGGAACCATTCGATGGCCTCATTGCTCAGCCACGAATATTATTCCTGAAGAACCCTCTTGCTTCACCGAAGCCAACAAATATCCCGAATGGCGCCAAGCCATGGCTCATGAGTTCAAGGCCCTTCTTGATACCAAAACATGGACTCTCGTCCCTCTCGATCCTTCCCACAATGTGCTCGGAGTGAAATGGGTATTCAAGACCAAGCGTCGGTCCGATGGAACCATCGAACGCCGGAAAGCACGACTTTTAGCCAAAGGCTATCACCAACTTCCAGGACTCGACTACTCAGAGACCTTCAGCCCTGTAGCCAAGCCCTCGACCATCCGTCTTCTCTTGTCCCTTGCAGCGATGAACGACTAGTCCACTCGACAACTAGATATTCAGAACGCCTTCCTACACGGCACTCTTGAGGAGAACGTTTATGTCACACAACCCCCAGGTTTCACTATCTCCTCTCATCCTACTCACATTTGCAAATTAAATCGATCGTTATATGGCCTTAAACAAGCGCCCCGCGCTTGGTTTTCTAGGCTTAGTGATTACCTTTTATCCATTGGTTTTGAAGCTTGTCCTTCTGATATCTCCCTGTTTGCCTATCGCCAAGGTTGCCAATCCGCCTTTGTTCTGGTGTACGTCGATGATTTATTGGTGATCACCTCCAACCCATCCCTGTCTACAAAGTTTGTTGATGCTATTTCCAGGGCTTTTCCGGTTCGTGATCTTGGACAAGCAAACTACTTTCTCGGCATTGACATCAGTCGGGATGCCACAAGGTTCTTTTTGTCTCAATCAAAACATATTACTGAAGTGCTTATGAAGGCAGGCATGACCAATTGTAAACCAATTGGCACTCCCATCTCCACCACGTTTGATACAGGTGCTGATTCTCCTTTGTTTCATAATCCTACATTGTTTCGCAGTGTGGTAGGAAGCATGCAGTACCTAAATTTCACACGCCCTGACATTGCCTTTGCTTTGGCCAAAGTCTCTCAATTTATGTAGCAGCACAGAGACATTCACTGGCAAGTCGTTAAACGCATACTGCGTTACCTTCATCACACAAAAGATTACCGATTTCACATCTCCTCTACCTTTCGCCATGATCTTTCGGCCTTTTCTGATGCCGATTGGGGAGCTGATCGTTTGGACAGACACTCTGTTGGAGCTTACTGCATATATCATGGCTCTAACTTGGTCTCTTGGTCATCGAAAAAGCAGTCGACCGTGTCGAGATCTTCAACAGAGGCTGAGTATCGAGCCCTCGCAGCCGCGACGTGTGAACTGATTTGGATCCAAAATCTTCTGGGCTCCATTGGCTTTGGTCTTCGACAGGCCCCAACTCTTTGGTGTGACAACCTAGGAGCAACCTATCTTGCCGTCAACCCGCTGCTGCAACACCGAATCAAACATTTGTCTCTCGACTACCATTTCGTTCGTGAGCGTGTCGCAAACAAGTCTCTCAAGGTGTCCTTCATCTCCTCCAAAGATCAAGTTGCTGATCTACTCACTAAGGCTCAATCATCTGCTCTGTTCAACCGAAATCGATCCCATCTCTGTCTTCGACCATTGGGATCGACGGGGAGTACTGGACGATCCATACAAAGCACCAGCAGCCCAAAGAAGAAGCCCGACATCGAGGAAGAGGAGAAGGCCCAAGTCACAAGCCCATAGCTCACAATAGGAATGTTCCCGATCATCGTCATGCTTGTATATATATCTCCTGATGTAATTGGTTATAGAATGAGACAAATAGAATCAATTTCTCTGCAATTCCTCCACCACGATACCACGATCCTCTCAATTTAGAATAGGCCCACTCATAACAAGCACAAACAGTACATTTTATAACAAACCAACTAACTCTTAACACCCCGTCAATATGAATTGGTGCCCGCGGCGGATCCAAGATTTTTATTGGGGAGCTGGAGCTTATCTTTTTATTTTTTTTTCAAAGAAACTTTGTGGAAATCATCTGACATAAGTTTACAAGGATCATTAAGAACATAATCTCTCAAGACGTCATCTCGAATCAAGGGATTATATTTCTGGATAGGTTATTTTTCGTAGTCCCGGATACTAATAATCACCCATGGTTTCTCCAATCGACCACTTTTTCACTCCTTACATAATCTCTACAAATACTAGTAATATTATCTCCGGCCACTTAAAACCACTTCAACATTTCGAGATCAATTAGTAATATTATCTCCGGCCACTTAATACTAGTAATATTATCTCCCCAAATCACAAATTCCATTCACAAGCCCGAAATTCAATTCACAAACACCAAATTTAATTGGGCCTTTTGCATAACTAGACCATTTTTTTGGAAAGTTTGCAAAAATGTCTAAGTTTTGGGAGAATCGCAAAAGTGGGCTTGGGGTCTAGTTTTGCCAAAAAAAAAAAAAGTTGACCTCTTGGGCCGGTTGCAGGTTGGAACTGAGGAAGGAACACATGAGGAGGGAAGGAAATTTGGTGAGATTTGAGTTTGGCGCCACAACAAGGTGAAGGGATGGGTGATGATGGTTTGATGTCTTTTACTAATTGCATGGTATAAAAGGGGAGGAGGGGAGAATCCTTTCATTTTCTCCCTTCTCTCATATCTTCTGCAACAAAAAGAGATGGAGAACGTTCCACCATGGAAGACAAGCTCTCGGCTTGCAGTTCCAGTTGCAGAGCAAGTACATGTCGCCTTTATTCGGTGCCTCTATCAGTGATTAAAATCCTCGTGTCACCTTGATTTTCCAAAAACCTTTCTTCTTATATGCAATAGGTAAGTGTATTTGACTAAATACTCCCCATCTATGGTGAAAAGTAGATACCCGTGAACCTTTCTTCTCATCCCTCATTTCATTTTCAAGTGGAAACGCCTTGATTTGCGTCACTCTCATCTTCGATGGTTGTTGGGTGTTGAGAGAGGCGGATGGGTTTTCACTACTCACTTTCTTAATAGCCCCCCCCCCCCCCCCACACACACACACACAACATATTCTAGACAAAAGAGATGGAGTAGATGACCACCATGGAAGACAAGCTCTCGACCTGAAGTTCCAGTTGCAGAGCACTCGTCGCCTTTAATCTGTGTCCCTATCAATGATCATAATCTTCTGTCACTTTGCTTTCCCATAAACCGTTCTTCTCAGATGCAATGGGTAAGTGTATTTCCCGTAGTACTTCTCATCTATGGCGAAAAGTATAACCCCAAGAACCTATCTTATCATTCGTCGTTTCATTTTCAGGTGGAAAAGGCTTGGTCTGCATCACTCTCATTTTCGATGGTTGTTGGGTGTTCGAGGGAGGCGGATGGGTGTATGCGGGTCGGAACGCGCACAAGAATGTAGTGATATAAGAGAGCATCAACTCCGCATCTCTGAAAAACCTGATATGATCAAAGTCACTAACGGTGTTGTATGTGAAGAGGTGGCATTATCTTAGGTTCCTTATTATGTAAATTGTATATATCAACAACATGAATTATGCATGTCACTTGTTTGTATGACCGTGTCACCTGAAGGATTTATCGTGTCACTTGCTTGATTTTGAGGTTTCACATTTATGAGTTTGTGTGCCAATTTGTTAAGGAAATCACCCCTGTCACCTGTTTGTATGACCTTGACACCTGAAAGAATAACCGTGTCATAGTTCGGAGTTTCACATTTAATTTGTTTTTGAAATGAACCATGTCACCTGTTTGTATGGTCGTGTCACTTGAAGGACTTAACATGTCAGTATTTACACCGAAACATTTGAAAACCAAGTACGTTTGCTAATGTATGATTTGTATAGGTAATTTAGGCCATTCTTATGTCATTTAGGTTGCATTTAGTTAGGTTTTTGTCATAAAGTATGTTCATTACCTTAAAAGTAGCAAAGTTTATAATCTACACGTTTTATGTCTATTTATGTAGATTCCTAAGGATTAAGCTAAAGGAGACAAAGGAAAGCTAAGATAAGGAGCTTAAGAAGCATAAGGAAGGATTAGGGAAGCAGACGGAAGAAGGAATGAGCAAGATAAGAGAAAAGGAAGAAGAAAAGAGTCATTGCAGAGAGTGGCCGACCACAATGCTCAATTGAAGACTCAGCGGAGCTACAATGGATCGGCGCCCCCCGACACCTGTTTCCAGACGATTTTGCACGTGGGCAAATGATAATGCATATTTCATATAGGCATTATAGGTGTTTCTTATTGCTATTAGGTAGTGGTTTTGCTATTATTTGATTCTAGTTCTGTATATTGCTTGTGAAGTATTCGAGTTCGGAATCTACGCGTTTTTAGTGTTTATTCTGCAGAATTACATTCCGACCTTAGATGAACTTTGGGAAGAGCTTAATTAAGAAGCATGTTTTGGAGCATATGGAGGCTAAAAATGAGCTAGAGAGTAGCAAGGAAGCACGACATTGGAATTTATTAAAGACAATTAAGGAACATCGGACACTGCATAGGCGGCACCCGCCGCGGGCCTGTTTTTCGGATACGCGGTTTTGGATCTGAAGACATTATTTTCTATTAGTTTATTCTATTTCCTACTAGGGTTTTTGCCGACTCTTTAGAGGCTTTATTAAGTTATTTTCAGTTCTATTCGTCGTGTGTGGTGGATCGATTGTGAGACTATGAACACAATTAGAGAGAGAGAGAGAGAGAGAGAGAGAGTTGGCATGGTTGTTTGGATTGTGAGGATTTTATTCTATTTGGTTATTCATATTCTTAGTTATCATCTTATGCTTAATTATTATATTTGTGTTCCTTTCTATGCCTGATCACCATGTTAGGAATTGCATCTTAACTATGAATTCGTTGTTGTTTTCTCGATAGCAAACAAAGGTATTGATGGTAGTGATGTCTCTTTGTCTTTGTAGTGGATGATTTCAATTGATCTATGTTGAGGATATTCGATTAGGGATGAGTTCGATATGCGCCTATTAGTCTTAATTACTTTCAGTCAATGTGTCAATTGGTCTTGATTACTTGAGTGCTTAATGCTATTCTTTAGTGATATTGAATAAGATGAGTGAATCTCTGCGGATCTCTCAACTTTAGTCAAGTAGACCTATGAATATGAATAATTAATAGATCAATCCGAGGACCATGAATTCCAACTGTCAGAGAATTGCAGGTGAAATGTTATTTCTACTTTGATATCGATTTACTTTGCGATCATAAATCTGGTTACTTTTACATCTTTATTACTTGTTACGAATCATTGTTTTATCTTAAGAGTCTTTGCTTAGAGTTATTGAATAGGAAATCGCTTCTCCTTGTGGGTTCGACACCCGACTTCATCGCTATACTAGTAGTTATTTGGTTTATCAAGTGATTAATTGCCTAATTTATTGGTTTTGTGTTTAAGTTTTGATATTATTACTATTTGGCAAAGGGCAAAAGTGTCAACGACGTTCGTCCTGCACTAGCAAATCTGGCCCATTGGGTTTTTCTTCTACCATAAGATCTCCGATTTCTACCCCTCTTATGCCTATAAATACAGCTCTCCTCAACCCTCAATTCACACATTCACAACTTCACACAATACATCTCTCTATTTTTCCATTTTCCGTTAATTCGGTAAGCCATGCTCGGCTAAACCTTTTATAATTTTGCTTCTATTTTATGCATTGGTTAGAGACATGTGAAGGTTGTTTAAATACTATTTTATAGTTATGATTTATGCATATTTGGTTATGTATTACTCTTGTTCTTTATTTGTTAAGTTGCTTACTTGTCTTAATTGGCCACAAAGATAGATAATCAACATGCTTTATGGCTAAATCCACTATTGCGGGCATTAATCCGATAGACTAGCAAACATATCTTTGGAATTCATGAATATGAAAGAGAATAACATATAGTTTAGTGTTATTCTTAGCGGATGCGATAACAGGGTTGACAACCGGTGACACGTCGAATATGCGAGAATTACATGAATTATATGCTTATGTCATTAGGGAATTATTGCTTCTCGCACACCATGCAAGAGTTTAGGGAATCAATAGTGATCGAATCAAGAAGGTATTCAATTATGTGCACAAGCCGACACTAAGATATCCAAAGCATAACCAAACAACCCGATGATCATGGAACTACCAATGTTGCAAATATAAGTGAAACTATATAATTTTTTCATTATTTACTTTGCAGTCATTACTTCGTTTACTTTCTTTCTGCTCATCATTACTTTCACTCACATTATGAATTTCTCGCTTGATTAATACGTTTGACCAAAGTCGCACGCACTCTCTATGGGATCGACTTATACTTGCTGTTAATACTAGTTATTAGTTGAAGGTATATAATTAATATTTGGGGTGTAGAACACACGACATTCTACACGCACCAAACTCTTGGCGCTGTTGCCAGGGAATTCAGGCTATCTCTACCATACCTTCGCCGACTGGGTATTGTAGATTGATGTGCGCCTAATTTTCCATGTTTTGCACTAACTTTCATTCCGTTTTTTGTTCATATTTTATATTTTTGGGTTAGAAAGGCATGAGATTTGTGTAGTTTATGTTTATTTGCAATTTATGGAGATCTACACAGGTTTTTGTTTAATTTCGCAGAAATCGGAAGCGTTTTCAAGCGATTTAGAGAAGAAGGAAAGAAGTTGGACTTTCACTCGATGTCTATTGATCCACTTGACATCTACTGGAGTGAAGTCGGATTTTGGATAAGTGTTGGAGCAAAACAAATCTACTGAAGTTGACTCGAGTCGAGTCCTACAAGCAACACTTGAAGCCAGAAGAGAAGAAGACCACTCGATATCTACACATGACTCGATATCTAGTGAACATCCACTCGAGACCGCGCAACATGAATCGATATCGAGTCTTATCACTCGATATCGAGGGAACCTGCAAAGCCTTTTGACGCATTGACGAATCCGGATCCAAGGAGGATTTCTTAATTGCAAAGCAAATATCTTTTGTCTCCTCTTGAAGACTTCTATCCTTTTGGGTTAAACTCTTATTTACCCAAGGATCTTTTATTTATTTTATTTTATTTAATTAGGAGATTTATGTTAAGTAAGTAGGATCTTTTATCTTTAGATGGATGATGGATTTGCTCTTTCCTTGCCTAGAAAGGATTGAGCACTATAAATAAAGCCCTAGAGGCTGCATTTTTGACACACAAGTGAAGTTGTCTTCAGACGCAATAAGGTAGGAAGCAAGGAGAAGGTGGAACAGTTGTAAGTTTAGGATTTTATTTTATGATAAATTTATTTTCTTTTATTATGTCTTGTTTCTATTTTCCTTCTTCTAGGATTGGGGTGATCCTAACATAGATATGTGTGTTTGATTTTTGAACTTATGAATTTGTATGTCTTTACCATCTTCTATCCTATATGCATAACTCTTCTACGGGAGTAGTAGGTAATCCTTATTTATGATATTGAAGAGAAAGTGACCTTATTATGAATTTGGATTAATTATGAAAAAGGGATAGTAACACTCAGGGTTTATGCGAGAGCCTCTATATTCCTATTTGTTAGTAACGAAAGTTGTTTGATATAAAGCATGCTCTTTGGTGCGATTCATGATCTACACATATGTCTATTGCTGTGGTGATCCCTTATCTTGAAAGTTTGCTATTTTATTATTCTATTTTTGTTACTTTAAAGTTTCTACACATCCACTCGACACCAACCAAAGCTCCCCTCTCCATCACTCATGATAGCTCCCTTGCTTCTCCTTGATGAAATACATATGCTATAGTATCATATCATTTTTGTGCAGGTTGATGGAAGACAAGGTATTATAGCTTAAGATAAATTGGATATTTACCTATTGCAGATTATAGATTACTTAGATTTAAAGATTGTTTTAAATCTAAGTTCTTCGGTTGAGCTATCTTTTCGGTTGCAAAAGATTCAGTTCATATCTTTATCCGGTTCATATCTATTCTGTTAAAAATATTTTTGATGTGTTCTAGAACTAATCTGTGTGCAGGATTTCAAATTCAAAGCATATTAGGCCGAGATTTTAGCAACAGAAGATCTCAACAGTAGTCCGAAAAATCCGGAGGAAGATTTGAAGGAAGGCTCCTCCGAATAAAAAATCTAAAACGTTCCCAGTAATTCAAAATTGAATTGGTGTTGGATTGTTGAGGAAATCTGGGAACAAGATCATCAACAAGAGGAGAGGCGCGAGACTATAAAAATGATGAAGAGTACGCCCATGGACACACATCTTCACTAACTCTTCTCTGGGATCAAAAGCTTTCCTCCAGTCTCCATTGTCATCTGCTGATCTACTATTCTTTTCTTTCTCTTATTGTATATGCTTTATATATTGATAGTTAGGAAGAACGAGCGCTACATAGTATAAGTTAATCCCTGTTATACTAAGAGTATCATATACTCAAACGTATCACACTTTAGTGTGGCAAGTGGACTTTTATTTCTCGGTATCTTGGGTTGACTAGATAGAAGCGAGGTTGGCTTTGGGTTATAGAAGAAAGGAAGTTCTTCTAGGTTATATCTTGGACTCATAAGGAAAGAGGAATAAAAGTTGTTTGAATCCTACAGGTCGGATAACCCTAGGCGGAGACGTAGATTGGTTATAGCCGAACTTCTTTAACAAGTCAAGTGTTATTATTTATTATTCCCGCATTTATATTTAACTTATTGCTTTCGTGAGATAAACAGAACACTACAGCTATCTCAAGATGCTTGAAGGACAGTTCAATACCTTAAGATCAAGTTAAATACTTTGAGATCAATTTCAAGGCCTTGAGGTTCAATATAAAGCCCTTGAAATCGCTGTTGCATGAGACTTTGCGAAAATCTGTCATACTTTATTAACCCCCCCCCCCCCTTATAAAGTATTTACATTACTGTCATTTACTTTAAGTACTCGATTCTTCAATTGGTATCAGAGTTTAACTCACACTTATTTGATTTAACAATCTGTGATATTGGTCATGAGTACTGTAGGTGAAGGAGGTTTCGCTCAAGGAAGGTCGTCCAATCGTCCCCCTCTCTTCTGTGGAGACAACTTTGTGCATTGGAGGTCCTTCATGCAAATGTTTATCATTGATCAAGATATGGAACTTTGGGAGCGCATCAAGAAAGGACCACATGTGCCAATGAAGCCCGGTGCTACAGAAGGAGTGATGTGCGCTCAATTTTCCATCTTTTGCATCTACTTTTACTTTAATTTATGTCTATATTTTATACTTTTATATGGGAAAGCATTAGATTTGTGTAGTTTATGTTTATTTGAAATATGTGGAGGTCAACATAAGTTTCTGTTTAATTTCAAAGAAATCGGACACACTTTGGAGTTTAAAGGAAACTCATTAAGACATTGGAAAAGCTAAGGAATAGCACAGGATGGTGCAGCTGGAGAAAATGCCACTTTTCACCATTCATCATTCTGAATCAAGTTTTGATGTCTTTATTAGAGTTGTATCCCTTGAAAAGATCTTTCCAACGCATATTCATATGCGTCAATCGAACGAACGAGGACTTACGAAAGTGTGTTTCAAGACGGACCAGAATGCTGAAAGCTGGCAGAAGCACTCAACGTCGACTAAGCCCACTTGACGTCAACTGATATCGACCACTTTTCACTAGAAATCGACTAGGATGCTAGAGATCGAGTGAAAGCACTCGACGTCTACTAAGCCTACTCGACGTCAACTGAAAATCCAGAAAACTATAGAGCCGAATTGAGAAGTCCTAAAGAGAAGAGAATTTCTTGGCCACGAAGTGATATATCTTTATCTTAGTTAGATAAACTCTTTCCTTATGGGTATTTTCCTATTTACCCTAGGGAATTTATTTGGATATTTATTTTATTAGGAGATTTATCTTAAGTAGGAAACTTTTATTTTTAGATAGATGAAAAATATTCTCTTTCCTTGGGTAGCAAGGATTGAGCACTATAAATAAAGTCCTAGGGGCTTTTTTTATTCATTTAAGTCAAGTCGTCTTCGGGCTCAAGGAGAGAGGAGAGAGAGAGAGAGTGAGAGAGAGAGAGAGAGAGAGAGAGAGAGAGAGAGAGAGAGAAGCCTAGTGGGGAAGGAGGAACGTTTTGAAGGTTTTGTAAGTTTTAGTTTGAGTTGAATGTTAAAGTTAGTTTCTTTCATTATGTTTTGTTACTAATTTCCCTCTTCTAGGGTTGGGGTGATTCCAACATAGATATATGTGTTTGATTTATGAATTTAGGAATTTGTTATCATCATCTACCTATGTGCTTAATCTATTGCGAGAGTTGAGGAAATTTCTTATTTGCAATTATGAAGCTAAAGTGAATTAATTATGAATTTGGTTAGTAATTAGGGTTTATTTGCGAAAGTCAACTAATCCTAAATTAAGAAAAGGTAGAAACAATTAGGTTTTTATGCGAGAGCCTCTATCACCTAAATACAATTCATTGCCTTTATGTTTCTACCAAGCCCTATAACAACCCCGCCGAATGGAATCTTCTATGAAGGTTTTCACTGAGCGAAAGTCCTCTTGATGTCCTTATTTTTGCATTGACGTATCCAGTGAAGATTTTATGATATAAATGCCAATATTTGAGTTGATGCTTGTATATGGAATTGAGGTGAGTGTATGCTTAAGCCTAAACACATGAGAGTAAGAGATACACATTTTATCCTTGGTAAGGTTGGATTTTTGAGCATGCAAGCAACTTGATCTCATATATACATGTTATGACATTTATATGCCTTGACTATATTTTCACCGTTGATGATGTTTCTTTTGATGAGTAAAATTGTGAAAGAATCTCATGTGTGATGTGTAGATGATGTTTTTGTCTTATGGTTGCTTGAGGACAAGCAAGAGTTAAGTGTTGGGGGGTTTGATAATGCACATATTTCATATAGGCATTATAGGTATTTCTTATTGCATTTAGATAGGAGTTTTGTATATATTTGAGTCTAGTTTAGTATATTTCTTGTGAATTATTCGAGTTCGGAATCTACGACTTTTTAGTGTTTATTCTGCAGAGTTACAATTCCGACCTTGGAGGGAACTTACAAGAGCTTAAGAGACATGTTTTAGAGCATATGGAGGCTGAGCAAGAGGAAAGAGAGGAGCAAAGAAGCACGACATTGAAGACAATCGAAGAAAAAGAGAGAATCTCGTCACTAAACTAGAATGGCGCCCTCCGTGGGCCGGTTTCCAGCGTTTGCGATTTTGGATCCGAAGATTCTATTTCCTATTATTTTATTATTATTATTCTAGGGTTTTGCCGACTCTTTGAGAGACTTTATTAGGTTATTTCCCATTGTTCATCTGGGTGATTATGTGATTATTGTGAGACTTTGAACACAATTAGAGAGAGAGAGAGAGAGAGAGAGAGAGAGAGAGAGATTTGGCCTATGAGTTGCTAAACTCATAGTTTAGCATGTGATTCGAAGACATGGTTGTTTAGATTGTGACGATTGTTTCTATTAGTTATTTATATTCCTATTTATCTTCTTGTGCTTATTGTTGATATTTGTGTTCCTTTGTATGATTGATTAATTATACTCCTTCAATCAATATTACTAGTATAAAATTTAACTTTTGATGCATTGTTTAGTTGTCCCCTTGTAATTGAATTCAAGTTATCTTTTAAATTTTTTTTACAACATGTAGTCTTTCATTTTCTATGATTTAAATTGTGATTAATTTATTTTTCAATACTAATAATAAACAAAAACCATCATTTTAAACAATGTTACAATAGAATGAAAAATGTGTTGCATATACAAAAGTGTTATATCATTTTAAATAATGTCACATCCAATGTAACATATTTTGTGCTAATGTAACTGTTTGTTAATAAAGTTTAAAACATGTTACAATACATACTAATGGTAACATTTTATACAAATGTTACATAAAAAAAATGTTACTCTAGGGCTTGATATGTAGTAGTAGTGTAGTAAAATAAATTAACCAAATATTATTAAAGTATTTATAAGTATGATTGTATATTATAATGATAATGGACAATAGATCATATGTACACCGTCATTATGATGTATCATGTTAACAAATCTGGGTCATTGAATTAAGAAGATCAACGGATGAGATTTAAATTAACTTCCAATTATTCGATAGTACTGAGTGATTATTCGTTGGAGTGAAATTATTCAGCAATATTGGACGATTATTCATGATAATAAAATTTATATTTTCTTACACTTTTTTTATAAACGAATAATTATATTGTTAAATGCGAATAATCCCGTAAAAATAGATGAATAATTATGAGAAAACTAATGAATAACGTACTGGAATTCAAATTCAAATTAACCTCATGGTAATATGATAATGTACTGGAATTATGAGAAAACTAACGAATAACACCGAAACTAACCTCATGGTAATATGATAATGTACTGGAATTCAAATTCACCCTTGTTTAACTTTAAATGTATATACTTGTACTGGAATTCAAATGCACCCTTGTTTAACTTTAAATGTATTGTACTTATAGTTAGTTAGTATCTAGGTACAAAATTTGGTAAAAGTGCACGGTTTTGTGTTGATGTAACATTTACAATAATATATTGGCTAAATTTTTATAAACTTGGACTATTTGTTGCATAGTTGGAACTTAGAAACAATTACAAAATAGGAAAACTAACCAAATTTACCAATGAAAAAGTCCAACAGTTTGATCAACTTGAAACGTAATTAAAGTAGTTCAGTTGAATAAGTCGTGAAACGAACAAAAATAAATGATGTCTACTCAGAGTTATACTCAACTACCCAAATTTTCACTATCACCTCCATTGGGCCCCATTTTATTCAAAGTATCAACCATATCATCAACTACTCTAAATGTGCATAGGTGCATTCTATGACCTTTTCTTCTAACATAGTTACCTTTATATATATGAATTGGACCAAATGTAAAATGTGTAAAATTCTCTAAATGGGTCTAATTACAAGTAAATAGGTCTAATTTATAAGTAAATAAGCCTAATTTAATTAACAAAATGTCAAACCCCATGTGCCTCCCTTGGCCCATGTGTGTGCCCCCTTGCCCCTATACCGCCCATTGTGCCCCCTCCTAGCATCTGTTTTTTTTTTTTTTGCGCCAACACTTTTTTTTTGTCGACACTTTTTGTTATGCAAATATAACTTGATGTTCTGCACATATAACATTATGTTGTGCAAATATAACTTTATATTGTGCAAACATAATCGTTTCTTTTTTTTTTCTAGCCAACACTTTTTTTCGTTTTCAACACTTTTTGTTGTGCAAATATAAAGTGCATAAATAAAATGATAAAGTGCAAGAATAAAATGACGATGTGTATGAATAATAATATGAAGTGTACAATTAAGATTATAAAGTGCAAAAATAAAATGATAAAGTGCAAGAATAAAACGATAAAGTGCAAAAATAAGGTCATGAAGTGCATGAATGAAACACACAATGGGCTTTTGAAATCGATGTGTTAATTTTGCGTTTTTACTTTTGAGAGAACTCTGGCACAATTTATACAGAAAGATGTGAGTTTGCAATTGATTTTTTTACGTATAACAAGTTCAAATCAAAGTGCATAATTAAGGTTAAAAAGTGCATAACTAATATTATAATGTGCATGATTAACAAAGGTATAGAAATATCGCTAAATCAATGACTTCGTTTGCTATCGAGAAACCCACAACAGATTCATAGCATAGATGTGAATTCTAACTAGATGGCCAGTCATAGAAAGAAACACAAATATAATCAATGAAGATCAAGATGATAAATAAACTCATGAATAATATAAAAATCAAGTCTCACAATCAACCAACCAAGTCTTGAATCATAGCAAAACCACAAGAATTCTAGATATGCATAACGTACCTTGAATCTCTAAACTTAAATCATCTCATCTCTCTTTATTGTAATTACTTTATAGAGGAAGAGATGTGATAAATGAATTAGTCCCCAAAACCTACTGCAAAATATGTTTTATATAAGGCTCAAACCCGTCGGCAAAAACCCTAGGAAGAATAGACAAATGTTTCCATCAGATAAGATTCGGTTGATCTTCGCAGATTTGGAAACAGCGAGACCAGCAGGCGTCGCTCATCAGCTTTGACAGCTTCGACAAACTAAACTTGTAACGCACTTTCTGGAGTCATCGTTCGTTCGATTGACGCATATGAATATGCGTTGGAAAGCTTTTTCCAAGCACTACAATTCTCATGAAGACCTAAGATGATAATTCCAACTTCTTAGAACCTTAAAGATAGGATTTCTCCATATTCTTCATTTTTGCTCTTGTTCTTGTGCTCCTTAGCTTCGCAATTCGACTTCTAACCCTTCATTGACTTGTTCCATGATTTTTCATAGATAGCCTAGCACGTATATGAGCGATCCAAGGCAATTTAGTCCGACCCTATGTTTCATGCATTTCATATTTATCAATTTAAGCCCACTCAATCCAATATGTCCTATGCTAGTCGATGAACCAGCTCTAACCGTAATTGACGGGCATAGTACATAGTTGTATACTCAAATTGATCATTAATAAAAGAATAGAAGTGAAAATGATTGATTTGAATGCCTGAAGTGTCAATATGATCGAAGCCTCGTTGTATGTAAGCGATCAAGTCAAAAGTTGCTTATAGTACTTGAAGTATCATATATTTGTGAAAGTGGTGACATGGTGTATTGAGTCCTGAAGTACTATACGCAAGTTGTGCTCTTTTCCTTAATTTTGGTTTTTATCCCACAAGACATTTCGACTTGTGTACATCAAATACAATGTTCAGACTCGACCATGCAACTCATAAAGTCAGCATTATCAAGAAGTTTGAAGAGCTTATCTGAATAAGAAAGTTGCAAGAAGAATGTTGAATTCAGGGGGAGAATATACGCATTGCACTTTTTTTCCCTTCGATCAGGTTTTATCCCACTGGGTTTTCCTGACAATGTTTTTAACGAGGCAGTATCCCCAAAGCGTATCAAATGACATATGTACTATTTTTCTCTTAGTCCTAGTTTTTGTCCCATTGGGTTTTTCTAGGCGATGTTTTTAAGGAGACAGTTTGTAATATTAGAGGTATACATCCAAAGGGGAGTGTTATGAAATTAATGTGGATGGTTCACCTCCCGCCCATTCACCTCTTTTCAACCTCCCACATTTGCCTATATAAGTCTTGTAATCTCATTTGAGAAAATGCACAAATGAAATTGACAAGGGCTAAATACCTAAAATGACAAGTTTTTCTTAACAAGATTTACTTCCTAAAACGACAGTTTTAATTAACAGAAGGAGTATTATTCAAATAAAAAAATTGCATGACAAAAAAAAACATAAAAACTATTTTTTTAAGATTGAAGAGAAAATAAAAGTTATAGTTTTTTTTATAAAAATATAAATCTTTAAAAAAATATTTATTTTCAAAAATAATTAAAAATAATAATTTTAATAAAAAAATACTTGATCAATTTATAAAAAAAAATTTGAATTTATTTATAAAGTAAATTATAATTCAATTTATTTCCGTTAACCTATTCTTATACACATTAATTACCAAATATACACCAGTTAAAAAAATTGGTGGTGTATATACATAGTTAATCACTACATGACACGATATTTTGGGTAAAAAACAGAATTTTTTTTCCGGATTAGCCAAAAATCCGAAAGAAATGAGCAAAACGCGGTATGAGACCTCGTCTTTCTGCCAAACCTGCAAAAAATGAATATTTTTGTAAATATTTTGAATGTTTGAATATTTTGCTAATTAATTATTTTTTAGTGAATATTTTGAAAAAAACTTCCAAAATTGTCATGATCCGGAAGTACTTAGCGATTTAGCCAAAGTGGGGTAAAGTCGTTGTTTAAAAAAATGAATTTTTTGTTTTTTTTTTAAATCTCGGTTTATTGCTAAAATAAGTGAAAACAAAATTAAAAAAAAAATACTTTTAAAAAAAAACGTGAAACCATTACTGCAAGCCCACACCATGGCCAAAATTGGTGGAGTCAAGCCCAACATTCGCCGAAGCCCATACCATTGCTTCCTTGGATCCCCGTGCTGCCCTCGAAGTTCGCATTGAACGGCACCACATCGTTTTTGATGCAGTACAATTGTCGATCACTCCTGGTGATATTGAGGACAATATGAAGATTCCATTCGATGGTCCTATCACTCGTGCAAGGGTCAAGCGAATTCAAGATGCAACCAAAACCCTTCTTTTCCGTTACCAAGGAACGATGGAGCAAGGGTTCAGGCCACCATGGATCACTTTGCTCAAGACTACACCACCAGCACAGGAAGGGAGCTTGCGTCCACAAACGAAGCTCATGAAGATTCGACAGCACCCTCCATGACTCAACCTTACTCGGCACCACCATGGGCCACTCGAGACCACCTCTAGTCGAGTGGGCCAAGGACCTTGTCGAGTGGATGAATGCCCATGCCGAGTTCCCTTGTGCTTGGGCCGATTTATTTACATAATTAATTAGTTGTTATTTTATGTAAGTAGATTTAATAAGATGCAAAAGTTATATCTCCTATAGATTAATTCTTGTCCACTAAGTTATTTATATTCTATCTTATTTAGGTTTGAGTTATCTTTAGGTTATTTTTATCTATCTTTATCAACCTATATTCTATCTTGCATGATTAGAATTGGTTGTTAGCTTTTCTATTTAAACATTGTACTTTCTATTGAATTATTCAGATGGAATAGAATTGAGGAACTCCTTTATGGATTAAAGGGTTCTTCGATTTCAATCCCAAAATCTATCTTGTTCTTATGTACTTGTCTTCGGCACCTTCACAACCATCACCGTCACCTTTGTTCATCAACACCGGACCAAAACCAAACACAACCCTAACCCAATTTCATCGCAAGGAAGGAGACGCATTCCCCAACGCTTGGCTTCGGCACCAAGCCTCAGCACCAGACGCTTGGGAACCCCGGTGCTCGCAAGCACTCTCGCTCCCGCTCCTGCGTACTCGATCTCGCTAGCAACGAGCGCTTTCATCCCCGGAACCCCCGGACGCGCACCCGGCACCTTCGGTGTCCTCACTCCGCTCCCTCGGCTTTGCTCCCGTGTCTGATCTTCGCTCCCAATGAGCGAGATCTCTCTGAGACGCGCGCCTGCTCCCTCGCTCTCTTCTTCCGTCGCTATTTCCTTTAGTTTAAATTGTCTAAGTTTGGTTCTGTCGCTTTAATTAGTTTAATTAAATTGTTAATCAGAAGATATTGGAAGAGCATTGCAAGATCGGGCAAATATACGGCGTGATTCTTGATCTTGAGCCCACAAGCGAAAGATCGGGTATCCCAAACGTATCAGTTTCCAGGCTATTAAACGTCAACGGAGGCTATTTGGAGAAAGTGAAAAGCGGAGAGGATAAGTACTCCTATCCGGCTTCGCTACACCGCCTTCACGGCGCCGATTGTCCTACCGGAACAACCGATGTCGGCTTTGGCAGATCGGTGCTTTCGCTATTAGAGTTGGAATTGGATATGTGTCGATCCTTAGCGGCGATCGACAGTGGTTGAGCGCTCGGATTTGCGGCACCCTCCGCCTACGGAGGCGTTACATAGGATACCGCCTTTTGTCCAGTACAGGTCGTCGTGAGAGAAGAGTACAAAGAAGGGAGAGTCGTTGTAGCCCCTGTAGCCTGTAGGTTTTAAAATAAAAAACAAAAAAAAAGGACAGTTGCTATTCCAAACAGCCGCTCTCCCATGTATTTTTTTCCCCACTTCTTTTAGCAATAAATAAAAAAAACAAGTAAATTGTTGTTTAACGACTTATATATTATATATTTTTTAACACTTTAATTTGACTAAATCGCTAAATCTTACTCATTTTGCTGATTTCAAAAAAAATTGGCTAATAAAAAAAATTCAAAAAAATTATAAAAATTATATTTACATTACTAACATCTCTTTTTATTTAATCTTAAAAAAAATTAGGGATTTAGCAATCAAGATCTCCTAAATCACTGCATGCTCCACTCCCTACAACACAAAATTGTTTTGACATTTATTTAATCTTAAAAAAAATTATAAAAATTATATTTACATTACTAACATCTCTTTTTATATATCTATAAAATTATATTTTTAAAAATCATTTTTTACAATTTTTAAAAATTAAAAAGGCAACATTTAACAAATTATAATTATTAAAAATTTCAAAACATGATTTTTCAAAATAAAATTTTATGAATATATAAAAATAGATGTTAGTAATATAAATATAATTTTTTAAAATTTTTTTAAGATTAAATAAATGTCAAAACAATTTTGTGTTATAGGAAGTGGAGCATGTAGTGATGTAGAAGATCTTTATTGAGGATTTAGGGGTGGGCACAAATCTCGCAAATCCCGTCCTGTTCCGCATCCCGTCCCGATCCCGGTGGGATTTAGAGAGAAAATTTTCAATCATGTCCCGCAAAAATTGCGCGGGACGGGACGCGGGACGGAGAGTTAGAATCCCACAAATCCCGTCTCGTCCCGCATTTATATGAAATTATATATATTTAATTAAAATTAATAAAAATATATAAGAATATATTTATATTATACCTTAACATTTATTTAAATCCAAGTTTATAATTTAAAATAATAATAAAAACACTAAAAATATATAGAAAATGACTTACTTTTTTTTTAAGGAAATAATTCGAGGCCGGACAGGCCCGGACCTCGAGAGGCCGACAAAGTCGGCAGACGGCAAGCCGTCTAAACATACAACATAGCAAAAGAAATACAACAGAAAACAATTACCTAATACAACAAAAGAACTACACGAAACGAACCCGGAAAACCCCAAACCCTAAGCAAACAAGCGGACACAACAACGAGAAGATGGAGACCCGATGTGGTGAAGTGGATAGCGAACGCATGGGACAGCACAACTGACACGGTGTCTCACCGCCGGAAGGACGAAAAACAGAAATCCACGTAGGGCAAAGACGACTCCTGGGGAAGTGTGGATCACACGACGTTCCCTCCACCTAGATGAAGGATCTTCGGAGACCACGAACACCACCAACACGATCACTTCGATCAACCAGGGCCGCAGAACTGCTCCTCAACCGAATCTAACCACGAACCAACAAACAGAACTCCAACCAAACTCGAGAAAATGAAGCACGGCTGCGAGAGGGCAAAGAGCGCAAGAGGATTCCGGATTTAATAATATATATATAGTTCCTTTTTTTTTTGTAGTATTTTCCGGGTCAGCTTTGGGCCCAAGAAAATGCCTTGGGCCCAAAGCACAATATCGGGCTAAACAACAAGCCCGAGCCCGGAAGGGCAGAACATTTCTAAACACGCTGCAACGCAGGGGAGACCAAATACAGCCGCCGCCGACCGAGCATGGGGAAGGGGAGAAAGCTTAGCAAGCAGGGCAAGCAACATAGCAAGCCGGAGCGCCGGCGGTGGGCCGGACAGGACCACGACGCCCAAAGGCAGCCGATGTCCGGCAGAGGGGAGACCCTCGGCGCAAGTCGGACCGAGAAATCGAGGACGCGCCCGGAGTAGCTAGCGCGACAGACGGCGCAGGTAAGAGACCAGGAAGGAGGGAGAACCGGATACCAACGGAGATAGGAGGAACCGAGCCCAAAACAGGCCGATGGTGGATGCGATTTTGGTAAGGGCGGGTCATCGATGATTGACGGGGGAAAGGGGAGACTATAGACAGCCAAAGCCCCAATTAGAGACTTTAAAATCTAGATCGATTAACCAAACAGACCGCCACCGACGGAGAACACCAGCGGTGCACAAGGAGGCGGAGTGAAGGCTCCCGAAGGAGATTTTATGACTCCCGGATGAGGGATTGGTGCTTCAAGGAAAGCGTATAGAGCTCGGCATCCCAAGAACGTCACAAGAATGGTGGAAAAACTACTGGTTTGAGAACACACCAGATATGAGAAGACGATGGGAAAACCAATAGATCCGGATGAGAGGGGCACCGAGGGGCTTACCGGCGATGGGTGGTCGAGGGAGCAACTACGCTCCCGGATTCATGTGTAGTTGTGGGCGATGGAGGGTGGTGGCCAAACCCCGAAGGGGTTTTTCCGAGCCCTCTCCAAAGAGAGCGTTTTTTACATAGGAAGGATAGAAAATGACTTACTGTTGTTACTACTAGCGTTGCTACTGTATTTTCTGGATTTGCTACTGTATTTTCATTCTATGAATTCAATTTGTTGATTTTTTTTATAGCAAATACCTACTGATTTTTTATATTTAGTGGGGTTATGAAGTTATTATGCATCAAGCATGACTTTATTCATTGGATCAAAAAAAAAGATTGTGTTTTATTCATTTTTTACGAGGGACAAATCCCGTCACGTCCCGTCACGTAAGGGATAAAACCCGACGGGATTTGGAAAAAAAATATTCGATCCCGTCTCGATCCCATCCTGTCTCGTTCCATACCCACCCCTAACCTCTATTGATAAATGTACAATACGGAGTACTCCCTCCGTTTCAAAATACATGGTCTTTTACTTTTCGGCACGCTTTTTAAGGAGCGAAAAACTCTATGAAATATTATTTTTTAATTAATTTTTTTTATATAATTAGATACTTATTAGTAATAAGTATCAAATAGTATAAAAAGTTTAATCAAATAAATAATATTTTATAGAGTTTTCCGCTCCTTAAAAAACGTGTTAAAAAGTAAAAGGCCATCTATTTTGAAACGGAGGGAGTAATATTTTGGTGAAATGTGCGAGGAAAATGAGGAACCCGTACGGAAGTAACCGAATCGACGAATCTGGGCGGACTGCCCAATTTGCACAAGTCAAGATCTCCTAGTTCTTCGGTGCACCTGCAGGCAGTGGAAATCTCTTGGTACGTATTCCCTACTTTCTTTACCTCATAAAAATATTTTACAGTAATATTTATTTAATCTTCAAAATTTGTAAAAACTTTATAATTATATTACTAATATCTATTTTATATATTTAAAAACTTTAATTTTTAAAAATCATGTTTGGAATTTTTTAAAATTAAAAAGATAATATTTACAAAATACAATTATAAAAATTACGAAACATGATTTTTCAAAATAAAATTTTATAAATGTATAAAAATAGATGTTAGTAATGTAAATATAAATTTTTAATTTTTTTTAAAATTAAAAAAATGTAAAAAAAATAGTCGAATAGGGAGGGTTGCAGGGGTCCAAATCCTATATCATCGGATTTGTTCTCATATCCTGTCCTTCCTCACATCTTTTTTATATTAATTTAATTTTTTTTATTTTTAATTGGGAGTGTGTGAGTGGGGACGAGGGAGGGGGCAGAGGATTTGACTCCGGGTTGTAGGTGTGTGGAGTAGAAGATCTGAAACTATTCCGTAATGGTTCAAATGGAAAGGACTTGCGGATAGTATCGAATGGTCCCTAGTTCAAACCCTGGATTGCCGCTTTTTATTTACAAATTCAAGGAGTAGAAGATTCGAATCGACCCGTAGGCTGCAGGTACTACACAAAATTATTTTATTTATAATTTTACTTTGAAAAAAATTAAAAGTATATATATATTTAGATTCTATATAGTTATATTTACACGTTTATAAAATTTTATTATAAAAAATGAAATTAATAAAATTAAAGATCGAAAATAAATTTTATATTTATAACTCAATTTAGGCGTACTGTTTGGGTGTTGGCACTCACTTTAAAATAGGATGGTACTCCATTCTAGATTTAAAGAGGACAACCCAACAGGATAGAGATTCCATTTATTTATCATCTCCCATTCACTCTCTCTCTCTCTCTCTCTGCAATTTTAATTCTAAATTGTAATGAAGGGATCTGCAGGCACAAGGCTCATCCTCCTCCACCCCTCCTCCCTCCACAAGCCCGGCTCTCCCGCCGCCTCCAACCACCCCCACCCCCACCGCCTCTTCCTCCTCGCCTTCCTCACCCTCTCCGCCCTCGCCTTCCTCCTCCTCCCCTCCGCCTTCTCCCCCGCCCCTCCCCCCGTCTCCCCCTCCCCCCGCCTCCCCACCGACGTCGCCGACGCCCTCCTCCACTACGCCGCCTCCTCCAACTCCACCGACCGCATGTCCTCCCCCGAGCTCTCCTCCGTCGCCTCCGCCCTCCGCTTCTGCGGGCCTCCCTGCAACCTCCTTGTCTTTGGCCTCACCGCCGAGACCCTCCTCTGGCGCGCCCTCAACCGCGGCGGCGGCGGCCGAACCGTCTTTGTAGACGAGAGCGAGTACCACGTCTCCAAGTTCGAGTCCTCCCTCCCCGGCTTCGAGGGCTACGACGTCCAGTACTCCACCACCGTCTCCGAGTCCCGCGCCCTCATCTCCGCCGCCAGGTCTCTCCGGGCCACCGACTGCCGCCCCGTCCAGAACCTCCTCTTCTCTGAGTGCCGCCTCGCCATCAACGACCTCCCCAACCACCTCTACTCCATTCCCTGGGACGTCATCCTCGTCGACGGGCCCAGCGGCTACTCGCCGAAGTCCCCCGGGAGGGCGTCGGCGATCTTCACCGCCGCCGTCATGGCGCGGAGCAAGAAGGGCGGCGGGAAGACGGACGTGTTCGTGCACGATTATAAGAGGGAGGTGGAGAGGGCCACCGGCGAGGAGTTCTTGTGCAAGGAGAATCTGGTTGGGGTGAAGGGCTCCCTTGCCCACTTCGTGGTATCGGCGGCGGTGGAGGAGGGTGGGAGTTACGAGTTTTGTACGGGCGGTGGCCGGGGCGGTTCAGATGCCGGAAAATTGAAATCGAATCATAGCTCGTTGTCGGTGGCATTGTCGTAAATTGGATGGGAATTCGGGTTGATTTTGTTCAATTTTTGTGAGTAACATTTTGTGTAAGTTCCTGTGCAGAAGTCAAAATGTTACAGTACTAAATTACATTTTCCATAAATTAACTACATTCCATTTTTCCATTTTCCATAAATTACATTTTCCTAAAATTTCTCCAAAATTAATAAATAAAAACCATATTTTTTGAATTATTTTTTCTCAAGATTTAAAAAGTTGTGTAGTTTCGAAAAATATTGTACATTTTAACAGCATAATTATTTTTTGAAAAAACTAATTAAAATACTCCACATTTGGGGATGCGGTAAAAATATATACGCAACTTTCAAATGTAATAAAAATTTACCGATCTTTAAGGGTAGTGATAATATATTATCACGGGTTTTCTCACGAGTTAAAAATTCTGACAAAGCAGCCTACATGGATTTTTTTTGACAAATGTTTTGTTGAACGGTTTCTTTAGGAAAAAAAATAAAGAGTTTGGTCGGGTTCATACCCAACGTCTTTTCCTCCATCTGTCTTCTTTTGTGGTCGCCTCTTGAAATGTCTTCCAGATCTTCCAAGCAGCTCAGGATTACTCTTCAATGGCAGTCTTCCTCCCTCGTGGTCGCCTATCTTGAGTTGTCTCTCTAACATCTTCTTCCTCTTTGATTCGTTCACAGACTTGGCTGAGTAAGTTTTGTTTTTTCCCTATCTGTTGTTGTCTGTTTGGTTCTGTTGTCGATTTGGTGTTAGGAATAGTCGCATTGTGTTAATTTGAAGCAATTTTGACCGGATTAGTTTCTTGGTTGAATCAATTTCGTTTTTCGGGGTTAATTTTGTTGTCGGTTTATTTTTTTTAGGGAATCTATCTGTTCAAGAAAACCCAATTTTATTGCTAATTTGTAAAAAGGCTTCCACGCAGCCTACCTTGTCAGCATTTTTGACACGTGAGAAAACAAGTGGTAATATATTACCACTACCCTCAAAGGTCGGGATATTTTTATTACATTTGAAAGTTGAGGATATATTTTACCATACCCCTAAAGGTTGGGGTATTTTAATTATTTTTTCCTTATTTTTTTTCACTTTATTTTACACGGTCGTTCTATCTTATGCCCTAGGGCATAGGATAACATCATAATTGGGAAAGATACCCTACCAAAAATAAGCGACCCTAGAAATCTAATTTAAAATTTGGCTAATGCGTTTTAATTAAGGATATATTTATTCTTTTTTTTTTGATCTGAATGTGGGGTGGTGCCCTTTATTTATTGAAAAGTAAAATTAACAAGAGTTTGGTAAAATGGACTCCAGGAAAGAAGTGAAAACAACCGGAGGAAATGAGTATTCAGTGTAGGCCTCAGTAAGCGAAATTGCCCACTTTGCTAGAGCATCAGCACCCGCATTAGCCTGTCGGCTGATCAAGGAGATTGAAACCTCCCAGCATTCCTTGCGCAGCAGCTTGCGGCATTCATCAATCAAGTGGACGTCCGGATGGATGGTCGGCTCAGATGACTTCAGCACATCACATAAAACAGACGAATCAGACTCCAAGATGAGTCGATTGAATCCCAATTTGTCGCTCAGTCGTAGGCCATGGAGGGCAGCCAGGAGCTCTGCTCTTAGTGCTGAGGCATGCCCACAGTTGAAGGTAAATGCCGAGATGAAGTTGCCAGTACTTGAGAGGACAGCTCCTCCCCCACCAGCTGCACCCGGGTTTCCCTTGGATGCCTCGTCTGTATTCAGCTTCACCCAACCCTCCGGAGGCGTCGTCCAGTTCCTCGGTGGTACACGGGTCACCGTCGGTGGGCCTTTGGGTAGATTAACGCCTTGACGACATTGGTTATACATCGCCGAGAAATCCTTTGCTCTACTCGCAAGCCCCACGTGGTCCTCATTATTCTCAAAAACAAGGGAATTTCTGGATTTCCAAATTAGCCACAGCATGTTGGCGAACAAAGCTCCCCATTCGGGAATCTTATCATATACCTTTGGGGTATAAAATAGAAAAAACCATATTTTAAATTATAAGATGAAAAATATATCTATTAAACTAAAAAATCATAAATTATTCAAAAAAAAATTAAATTTAGAAAATAGAGAATATATTGGAGATGCTCCTAGATGCTTTGCTTTCTTTCCACCGAGAGTTGGCCATTAAATTTAAAATGTTTTTTCTCTTTTTTTTAATACAAAGAGGATGATCAATCACGGTTGAACCATTTCCCAATTGCATCCAAATGGACAATGTCGTTAGTCTCTACAGGAGCCAGCTCTGCGGCAAACGAGGAAGAGAAGTCGATGTGCGCCAGCCTATCCGCAATCTGGTTCCCTTCTCTAAAAGTGTGCGAGAAGCTGACAAGCTCGAAAGCACGACAAGAACCGAGGATGTCTGAGCCAACCATCTCAGTCTCCCAAAGGCATCGCCAAATACCCTTCAAGACATTGATCAGCAGCAAGCAATCTCCCTCCACCTCAATCCGAGCACGGTCCCTCTCCGAATCCCCTTTCGAATCCACTTGTAGACCATGTAGGAGACCGAGACATTCCGCCCGAACAACGAAGACCCTACCAAGATCCCGGGCGCCACAAGAAATAATAGACCCCTGTCAATTACGCATCACGAAACCAGCGGCTGCTAACTCGGAGCCATCCCTAGCGCCATCAAATTTTAGTTTGATAGAACCCTGGCAGGTTTTTACTCTACTTTTTTACTTTCTTGAATACTATAACTAACACATATCTAATCATTACGAGGACAATTTTATAAAGTGGACGACAAAATACCTAAAATGACATGTTTTTCTTAACAAGATTTACATCCTATAACGACATGTTTTTCTTAACGAAGGGAGTATCAATTTATAAAAAAATTCATTAAAAAATAATATTTTATAAAGCTTTTACCTCCTTAAAAAAATGTGCATGAAAGTCAAATGACATTTATTTTGAAACGGTGGAACATATGCTTAATTTTGGGAAATAGGGTGATTTTTTAGTAATTTTCCATTTTCCATTTTTTTAATTAAAAAACTATTGGTAATTAAACCTTTTTTTTTAGTGAGGCTAGAAGCAAGACGTCGGAATGGCTACTGACAAGATAATTTCACCTAAATTACCACAAGTCCTTTTCATTTTTTTCGAACACATTGTAAAAAGGTCCAAAACTTTCTTTTCCCGAATCGAAACCTAAATCTGTCGAACGAATTGTTTTGATCGAAACCCGCCTAAAATTGATTAAATTAATCAAAATATCAATTGATCGACACATGAATTGGTATATCGCTCGCTTTACATGATTATCGAATGTCGATTTTTGGTCTTCGTTCGAAAAAAACCGTCGAAGGAAGGAGCTCGGCAGGTTTAGACGAGTTGAGTAAGTAACCTCGATGCATAAAAACGAGGGTATGACGGAGACTCGTTTAGTTTTTGTGAGGTATATAAGGACCCCTATTGAAGATCTTGTCTAAAGCCTCATTGATTTAAGCCGAGCTAGATAAATAACCTCGGCTTCTGTTGTTGAGGTTAAGGAGGGAGCTCGGCTTCTGTTGTGGAGGTTAAGGAGGGAGCTCGGCTTCGGTTGTTGAGGTTAATGAGGGAGCTCGG
The DNA here is from genome assembly GCA_037127255.1 of Persicaria tinctoria. Lineage (NCBI taxonomy): Eukaryota > Viridiplantae > Streptophyta > Magnoliopsida > Caryophyllales > Polygonaceae > Persicaria > Persicaria tinctoria. Next base: position 26,286,919 of record JBANSL010000010.1, read on the forward strand.
CTTCATTGACACGTAATGCATAAATTCATTAAATTGTGTAGAGGTATGTGTGATGGATCTTGTTATAATGCAAACTCATATGCTTCTAAGAATGAGACAAACTAGATAACTAAATTAGTTTAGAAAATTTTGTTTTTCCCACTTCTGATTGTAACTCTCAATGACTAAATCAATATCATAACTTTATCTAAAGAGCAAATTAGTTGTTCTTAAGCTGACATGAAACAGACTAAATCATTGAGAGTTTGCATTATAACAAGATCCATCACACATACCTCTACACAACTAATTTGCTCTGTTTCAACTTAAGACTAAATCATTGAGACTAGAGGAAATGAACCAGTAGAACATAACGAAGCTATAAGAAATTACAGACGCTATGAACATGGTTCAACCAGTAATACAGACCTAGGCTAAAGCCAAAAGAGTTTCTAGAAAAGAAAGAAAGATTTGGAGTAAGCATTATATCAAACCATAGGCCAAATCAAAGAGAAATTAATCTAGAACCCATAGGTGAAATAGGTTATAAATTAAACATAGATGGTGTGAGGAATAGGCGTGAAATCATAGAATTCTGAAAAAAAAGTATGATGAGTGTATTAAACATGAATGTAGGATGGAACTCTTCTCAATTCCTTAATTATATAGAACATAGCTTCTATGGATGTATTGCCGACTAGTATGAAGCTATTGGTGATGAAGTAAAACAAGAGCTTAGAAATTTGGCAAGTCCAGTGAATATGTTCACATTAATATATGAATTAATAGAAGATGAATTCATTGGGGAAAAAGAAGATGAAGATAAGGAAGTTTTAACATGGCAAAGGATGTTAAACAATCTCGAAATCTGTAACATGAAATATGTTGATAACTATATAACAGAATTTGATAAGTATTATTATAAGGTAGGGGAAAATGGCACTAATTTACAAATGTTATTTGATAAACATTCTGCCCCAATCAATGAACACATTAATAAGCGAAGAATATCGAGAGTTAATAAAAAAATGGAGATAAAGATTCTCTTGTTAACAGAATTTCCTATGTTATAAAATGGGCTGAGAAAAAATGTCGAGATGTGAAAAGCACCCAAAGAATGAAAAAACAATTCTTAAGTTGTTGGGAAACGCCAACAGAGTGGGGATGTAACAACAGAGATTATCAAGGAAGAAGAAACTATAAGAGAAAAAGTTTCAATAGACAAAGAGGTGCAAAATACTATAATTTTTTTTTTATAAAAAACCATTTTCAAAAAATAGAAGATTTTTCCAGAAAGCCTCGTTCTGTCATAAGGAAAAGAAAAACTGCAAATGTTGGGCATGCGGAGACTCCAACCATTATGTTAATGAAAGTAAAAACAAGAAGAACAATAGACTTGAAGAAGCCCTAGTTAGTTTGGATTACATCAAGCTATCAGAAGATGAAGCAGTAGATCTAACCCTAAGAAATAACAAAAGAATAGTAGAGATAATAGAAGAAAAGCTTAAAGAAGATGTAGATTATGAAAAGAGTCAATAAAAAAGTGAAGAAATTAATGAAATGATGGAAGAAGAAGCTCTAGTGAGCTCTCTAATGAATATAAGATGATCAACTTAGCTCAACTTCAGCAGGAAGAGATGACTAGATCATAGGTTGATTTCTCTAAATGTGCTAAAGCCTAATTTATTACACAACTCTATTGCAATTAAGAACGGTATCTCCAGTCAGTCGTCACCGATTTATTTATTTGATCTTTCGATCTATCGGCATTGTGATAAGTTCCTTTTCTTTAAAGGAAAAATGGCCAAAAATAATACCAAGTATCAACTTTTGGCCAAAAATAATACGAACTTTGAAATTGACCGTTTCATATACGAACTATCACCCTATTAACCGAAAATAATACATATGTGTATTCCGGTTAACTTTCCGACCAAATACGCCACGTGGACGCCGGAAAACACACATGACATAAATTTTTGCCACGTCACCAAACTTGTAAGTTATGTCATGTCATAAATTTATTTTTCTTTTTTTTTTAAAAAGAAAGAAAATTAAACAAATAGGCAAATAGCTACAGTACCTTTCGAAACAATGGAATCGATGGTGGGTGTCTTCACTTTCTTCTCAATGTTATCTAGTCGTTCTCTCCTCCATTGTTTCGAAAGGTACTGTAGCTATTTGCCTATTTATTTAATTTTTCTTTTTTTAAAAAAAAATGAAAAAAAAATTGAAAAATACATTTATGACATGGCATAACTTACAAGTTTGGTGACGTGGCAAAAATTTATGTCATGTGTGTTTTCCAGCGTCCACGTGGCGTATTTGGTCAGAAAGTTAACCGGAATACGCATATGTAGTATTTTCGGTTAATAGGGTGATAATTCGTATATGAAACGGCCAATTTCAAAGTTCGTATTATTTTTGGCCAAAAGTTGATACTTGGTATTATTTTTGGCCATTTTTCCTTTTTTAAAATTGAAAATCGTGTTTTTTTTTTAAATATATATGTAGAGTACGGAGGCCTATACTTTGAATGCAGCCTTACTGGCAGTCGTAAAGAGGAGATGCGAGTTAAAAGCAGAGTGTCGGTGGTGGTTACCTCGTAATAAGGAAGTGGGCCGATCCTTTTTGTTTGAGAACAATAATACACTACTACTGGTACTGGTAGTAGTAGTGTTCCACATGGCCCACATCTGTTCATATAGAGTTACTAGCTTAACCACGTCGTGGGCGGAACCCTTCTTTGTCCATTCATACTGCCACTTCTTTTTATCCTTCCCCTTAATTATAACTGTTTTTTTCCCCCTGGCCGTCGATCATTGCATAAGAATTCTACGGAGTAATTTAGAAATATATTTTAAAATTTAGGCCAAGTTACATAGATATACAAAAAACAAATTAACTTTGCAAAAATGTCAATGGGGTATAATTTGCAAGAGGGTGTCAAAATGTTAGATTTGCAAATTCCCCTCACCCGATAGGCCGATAGCAGGTTACTTGCCAAAAAAAAAAGATTTGTGGGGAGAGAAGGCAAATGGGATGGTGACAAGTGATAAACTTAAGTTTAAATTGTTTTAAACTAATTTTCAGTCATTTTTATTTGTTGAAATAAAAAAATTATTTTTTAACTTAATTTAATTTTATCTATCTATAGACATCCATTTTATATATGTTTATGAAAAAAAAAATTCGAAATAATACTTAGCCTAAAAAAGTTACGATTTACGCTTACTAGCAAGTAACTAATGTTGTCTAGCCACTGACAACGATCTCTTAGCCAATATGACTAACCCCTGTTCAACCCTCCGCCCCACCTTGGTGTCCGGTGAGGCAAAAAGTCGTCGTGACCGGAGTGGACCCCCTCCATCCATCTTTACCACGGTACCACCCTTCCTCCACAAATCTCCCTCCATCTCCACAAATCCGACCGACCTTCACACATTTTCATTTCCCCTTTCACAAAATCCAAAAAAAAAGAGAAAGAGAAGAGGAAGAGTCACCACGACCGCCACCCTCCACCCCGCCATCGTCAGCCTCAGGCCTCCACTTACCCTTCTTCCTTCTCCTGTTCGTCTGTTGTGAACTATCTCTCTCTCTCCCTCCTTTGCTTTGTCTAAAATCCCGCCCAAACACACCTCCAAAATTTTTAACCCACTATAATGAGTAAGGATGACTTGTTATTTAACTTATTTTTGCAAATAAATTTTGCTTTTTGACATTTAACTAATTATTTTTTTATGGAGGAGACATTTTTGCAAAGGGCTATTCAACCTCTCATTTCCAAGTTGGGTCTAGTTTCACCACCAACTTGAGGGGGGTGATGACATATATGGAGATTGGAGATATTCGTACATTTCATTTTCTGATAGTTAGAATAAAGGTATGGGCTTTCTGTATGGGCCGGCCCAAACCCATCCTTATTTCCCTTCTGTACAAGTACTTCTTCCAGCTACTTGCAAGGTAACATTTTGTAACAGATTTTCGACATTTTCCACACAAGAATGAGAGCTTCACTGGCTATGGCCGATCTTGTTCACTTTGATTGATCTTCTGTTACATTTTCCTTCTACAAAACTAACAATATTGAGTACAAATTTCTCAAGTCTCTAATATGGTCCAAAATCACCTACATAGAGAACAACAAAACTTATGACCTATATAACTCGATCAACAACCTCACATCAGAAACTTTAGTTACATAATATATGACTCATAAATCATGTACAGTATTAATTTGGTGGTGATGTTTGTGCAACTGCAGAGATAGCAAGGCCAGCGGAACGCTGAAGAAATGCTACAGCCAGAAGAAGTGGAGAGGGACCTGCATTAGCGACTCCAACTGCGAGCGTACCTGCATGAAAAAGGAGCATGCCAAAGGGGGCGAATGGCAGCGGTCGTGCCTGCTTCTGTTACTTCTGAGTTACTATCAACCTCTAATCATATCCATCACCTTGCTTAATACTAGCTTCCTCGTTGCTCCGTTCCTCTTAAATAATGTCACGAGTACATGTAACTTAGTGGCAGATTGTGTGTTACCAATCTTGTGGTGGTCGTGTGTTGGTTTATAAGCATCCATAAGAGCGTGTATTTATGAAATAATATGCATGTTGTTTTTATATATACAGTACGTACTACTTGTTGCATAAAGCACAAATCTTTAACAAAAACTGCATTTGTTCTTCCAAAAATTAGGAATCAAGACAACAAATTTAGCAAAACTGCTTCGGATTTGAAGATAAACCAAGTCAAAATGTATACCATTTCATAACAAAATCATCCAATTTAACATGAAACTCAGACATACATTCGATTCCTCAAATCACTTTGCTATCGCCAATTTCCAGACAGTAAAAAAGAAACGACATCAACCACAAACCCTATCAACAAGATCTGCCCAGCAAAAGCCCCAATGCACCCCCCCAATAGATTATAGATCGATCCAATTAGCCTCCGAAACCGTAGAGGGTCCTGCCTTGCCTCTTGAGAGCGTAGACAACGTCCATGGCAGTGACGGTCTTCCTCCGGGCGTGCTCGGTGTAGGTCACAGCATCACGAATCACGTTCTCAAGGAAGATCTTGAGGACGCCTCTGGTTTCCTCGTAGATGAGGCCGCTGATCCTCTTGACACCTCCTCTCCTCGCGAGCCTCCTAATGGCGGGCTTCGTTATACCCTGGATGTTGTCCCTCAGCACCTTGCGGTGTCGTTTCGCTCCTCCCTTTCCCAGCCCCTTCCCTCCCTTTCCACGGCCCGACATCGTTTGGAGGCTGAACGGCGAGATTGAAAGCTCGATTTGAGGGAGACGGGTTTCAATCAATTGAGAGGTTTTGAGGGAGGATTTGAAATTTTGGTGGGAGTGATGGCGCGCGTTGGATCTGAAATTTTAATTGGGGAATCAGATCGGACGGTGATTAAAGGTGGTCCGTGTGAAATTTGTTTGGTTTGTTGTACACCGTTGATTAGTTTTATTTGATAGTTCAGATTTCATTTCATGTGCAACCGCGGATTCACTTCTTTGTGGCCATTAATCTTGGAATCCATATTCTCTCCTCTTATTAGGTGACTTAATAAGTTAATCTTCACCCTCCAAAAAATTTAACGGTCAAGATAATATCTCTTTAATTTACAAAAAAGAAAAAAAAATCCTCCGTTATCTTCTTCTCCCCACAACTCTTAAAAAAAAAAACCACTGTTCCAATTTCCAGCACAGGCAGCGAATCGATGGTGGTGAACTGCGTGAGAATCGTCGATTTCCGTCGGAGCGACCAATCAAAGGAGGTAAGCTTGCTGTCATGGGCGACGTGGAGGGAGCCCAACGGCGTCGTAGTGATCACCGAGGGAGTGTCTCTTCCGTTAAGCAGCCGAATTAAGGACATCAAAGGCGCCAAATTGAGACGGATTCGAGAGGGAATCGATCAAAAGAGATGCAATCCCGTAAAATTGTACCTAAAAAATTATATCATATAGATCAAAAGACTTGGCCTTGAAAGACGGGAAATTGTCGGTTCGAAAGAGGGAGAGGAAGACGAAAAATGATTCAGGATCCCTATCGATGAAGGGCGTCTCGAATTGCGAGTCGGATGAAGAGGATGAAGAAGATGATTTTGGTGAGATTGTAAAGAGGATGGAGTTGGAGTCAACGATGCTTAGGGTTTGCTTGGTGGTATGAAAAATCTGGCCGATGAGGTTGATGCTAGATCAGGCTTCAATGGCAGATTCGAATGCAGCGGCGCCTGAGAATGGATGCACGGTGGTGGGCTGGGAATCCACGGATGGGGGAAGAATAGAATGGGCGGTAGGGGTTTTTTTTTTAACTAAAAAAAAATTGAAGAGATTGTAAAATCTTAGCCGTTAAATTTTTTGAAGGGTGAAGATTAACTTATTAGGTCTCCTAATATAAGGAGAGGAACCGAATTCTTAATCTTGGGCCCAAAAGTGAATTATCCCAAAGGCCAAATTGCAGAAACCTGGTAGTATTTAAGGGTGTGTTTGGCAATGTGTTATTTTGTAAGTGGTGGAGATTATTTTTAAGGGATTATATGGGGTGGAGATTATTGTGTGGGTTATGAGGATGGAAAAGGTGGAGATTTTTTTTTTATAAATAATCCTGGTAAGGTGTTTGATAGGTAGAAGGTTATTTTTTTTTATTTTGTACAAAATGACAAAATTACCCTCACCTTCTACCTCTTTCTTCTTCTACATCCCCGATTTCCAGATCTCAAACCACGCCGAGCTTGCCCTATCCTCCCCCCGACGCCTCGCCACAACCTTCTCCCTGGGAGTTCTCTTCACCTCCATCCGCCCTCTCTTCACCATCCCCCTCCTCTCTGTCGTTATCGCCCTCACCGTCTCCTGCCGCTCCTCCTTCCCCCTCCCTCCGCTGCGATTTCCGGCCATCTCCCCTTCTCTCTTCAACTACACACTTTTCAACCTCGCCGAGTCCGACTCCTCTGAGCCCAGAAGCACTGCTATTGCAGGGGAGGTCCGACGAATCGCCGTCGATGGTGCTCCAATAGCCACTCGAGAAGGGTTGCGAATTTGGGACCTTCTCTGTCGATTCGCCAATGTCCAAGGGGCACCAATGTCATCTGCGGGGTTGTTGTTTTAGATAACCTCAACAACCATCAACTGACGGGTTGGGATTCTCGGCCTCCACAATCCCCATATAACCTCAACCTCCATCACCTCTAACCTCCTACCTTCCCTTGCCAAATGCCCCTGTCTGGGTTGTTGTTTTTAAAAAAAAAATCCAATAATCCCCTGTAATCTCTTGCCGAACACGGCCTAAATGTACTCATTTGTAGGGGTGGACTCAAATTCTGCAAATCTTGGACCCGTTCCGATTTCGTCTCGATTCCGTTCCGATTTCGGCGGGATTTTAAAAAAATTATGCGGGACGGAGATTCTTCATCCCGCAAATCCCATCTCGTCCCGTCCCACATATATATTATTGATGGACGGTTTTTAGTCGCGTAAACCGTATCAAAATAAATTCAAACCTACCTAACTAATGTAATGTGGTAAGCACGAGTCGATCCCACAGAAAATATTAGGGGTGGGCGCGGGACGGGACGGGACGGGATTGGGCCGGGCCGGGACTCGTCCCGCGAAATTTTTTCGGGACGGGATCGGGACGGGATGGTGTCTGTGTAAAGGCTCGAATTTTCAAAATCCTAATTTTTCAGAAAAAGAGAATTAAAAATAAATTTAAATCGGATTTAAAAACTTGTTTCAGCGGATTCCGACCGGAATATAAAATTTTGACGAACAATTCCGTCATGTTACCTCGTGAATTTAAAATAATTATCGGCTGGCGATATCCTTTTCAGTTTCAAAAATCTAATTGATCGACTAAGCGGGACTCGGAAAAACTAACATTCGTAAACTAATTTCGGGATTCAAAATTCACGTATTCGGGTTTTAATTCCGGGTATTTAATTTTAACTGATGCCCGTAATTAATACACGTCAATTCTCAGTCAAATCCTTACTTGTCCCCAGCCACCCTCCCGCCTAGCCTCTACTGCTCCCCTACACCTGTGGCATCTGTAAATCCATCCCTCCGGTCCTCTTCTTCTGTACGCCATCTCTCCCATCACTTCACATCTCTCCCTACTTCAAATTCTTCAGCTTCTCCCCACTCTTCCGCTGCTCCCTTCCATCTTCATCACCGTTGTTCTCCATTCATCACCACCGTCGCCCTCCATCGATCACCATCGGCACCAACGCCACCCCTTGCTCCTCCCTCCTTCCTCCTCGGAACCCCAACAGCAGCTGCAGCATCCCTCGGAGCCACCAGCGGCGGAGGAGTCACCACCGGAGCCGCCACGAGAGCCACCGCAACCCCATCATATCATTTCCCCTGTTTGCGCACGAACCAACCTTCCGGTAAGCCGTTCTCCTTCTTTTCCGACCCAAACCATTCTCGAGCTCCTCCATCACTCTCACCCATGTCTGAAGCAGGTCCGATGAACCATCGCGAGCCACCGACGAAGCCCAGAACTCCGATCGAGAGCTCCGAAGTCGCGAAAAACCCATCTCGGTGAGCTCCGGAATTATTCTCGTTTCGATTCGTTTTCTTTTTTTTAGTCTTTTTCGATGCTTAGACTAATTGGGGGGTGAGAGTGGGCTGAGTGTGGGACGTTCGAGTGGGCTCGAGACCTCCGGCGAGATCTCCGACGACCTCGAAATTGGCGATGGGCTACACGAGGCAGAGCAGCGAGGCGTGCGCCGGTGAGCAGAGGCGAGAGCTGCTGGACGTGGGAGGCTGACCGAGCGAGCAGGTGAGGCAGCGGGTGCGAGAACGAGAGCTGGCTAGTGACGTCAAGCAGCCAGCGAGCGAGGAGCCGACGGGATTTGCGCGAGGAAGGCCATGGCGCCTGGCGGGACTCCTTCCATTCGAAATTCAGGAGGAAGAAGGGAGCTGACGTGGGTCTTGTGGGGCCCTGCTCATTTATATGTCTTTGTTATTTAACGGGGTTTGGATTATCGGGTTTGGCTCGGTTCGGGTTATCCGTTTATTTATTTAACTAATTAGCGGGATTAAAATTAGTATATTTTGGGAAAATTATAAGAGTTGATTTATTAAATAAAAATGGTCGGGATTTTAGGGGATTTGGAAATAACTTATAAAAGTGTTAAATAAAGGGGGGTATTTAAAATATCATGTAATACTATTTGAGATTTAAAATATATTATTGGGACTTCAAGATTTATAAAGGATTTGGAAAAGAATTTCAAGGTTGGAAATTAATCTAATAAATAAACTTAAAAGGGAATTTGGCGAGTATTTTCAAGGGTCGGAATACTTAACTATTTAACTGGGATTTGAAACGGTTCTGAAACTAACTCGGGAATAAGACTTATTTGATGACTAACTAGCATGATAATATGATCGTTTGGCTAACAGTATGATATGTATGACTAATAGCATGACTTATGGTGAATTATTATATGAGATTAAATGTTGGATAACTATGACGATCTAGTAGGATTTTATATCACACAAATGATGTCTTATGATTTTGATGAACCATTGGGGTATATGTGGAAATGATGTATATGAAAATGCGGAATTGGTTGAATGATTTATGGAAAACGATGTGGTCTTGTGGAGCGGATGATGCGATGAAATGACTTCCATAATGTGTTACTTGTTCTATTGATTGAGGTGTGCTTGAGTGCTTAATAGTTGGATGTAGACTTATGTATATTCAATCATGTACTAGGTGATACTATCTGATTGTGACTACTGTGTGCTGGATTCTTTTGTTGCCGATCTGCTAGCCAGGTAAGTACCTCCGGGGCTTACTCAGTAACCAGTACCTCCTGCCTGATGTGTCATATAGTATGTAGGTGTTTCATATGCATAAGAGCATGCCATGTAGTATCATGCTTAGGAATTGCACTTACGAATGAGCATTCTTATTCTGTATGCGTTTGAATACAGAACGGCCGTTATCTATGAGTCCTAGAGTCCTTGCTAGGGTCATAGGGCAGCCCAGCTTCATCGGGTGTTGTCCTCCTCGAGTCATTTATATATATCACGAGATACGAGATGGGCATGAGATATGATACGATGATGAGATATGATATGATGATGAGATTTGATATGATTATAGCATCGAACTGGCCAGTCTCCACCTTGTCTGGAAGAGGGGTGGTGGTAGAAGAGGGATATACCACTTGGTATTCTTTGTTAAGGCCTTACTTAATATTCCGCACATATGAGTTAGGAACATGATAGTGTGGTTAATATTCCAGTACTGCATGAAGGCATCTTTATTCTAGGTATAGGCGTATTATATGTCCTCAGCGCGGTCAGAGGACCCGCAGGCGGACTCTTGGCCTGACTTGGTGGTATAGTTTCAGGTACCCGATACACTGCTTGATTTTGTGCTGTTATGACGGGGTCTATTCATATGGCGGAGAGGGAGTGTTTGAAACCTGACTTCACCAGATTCATGCTTTTGGAATTTCTCCCTACTTATACTCTGTTTTGACCCGGCTCTACCGTGGCACAGGTTGTATCATTTTCAGAACTTATGCCCTCTGCATGATAAAGGATTTTCCGCGTTGTAGACTTAGGATAGGTACAGGGGTTTACCCCGGGGTCTCCAACGGACCTTTCGGATTTGGGTGCGAAATCCCAGTTTAAACTACAAATCTTCGGTTTCAAACCTTCAACCTGTACTCGGGGCGCAAGATCCTAACGAGGGGTTTTATCCCTCGAAACGTAACTCGGGAATCATAATCCCGGGCCGTTACAAAGGTGGTATCAGAGCCAGGTTGTGCAATCCGAGTACAATAGGTTGAAGGGGTTTTGAAAATCGCCCAATGTTTTCAAATGGTTTTGGAAAATATTTTATAAAGGGCAAAATGAATTTAATTGGACTTAAAACCTAAAATGAATAAAGGGGAAATAATCTCGTGGGTAGAGACCCAAGCGGTAGACATCCCTTATGGATGTAGAATTCGGGGAACGGTAGGCAAAATACTAGCTTTTATTTACAGATGGGCCTAGAAGACTCCAAGGAACACCACGGAGGTTGGAGTGTTGAGTTAGGAGGTCATGAGGTTTTGCCCCTCCGGCCAGTCGTCCCTCGAAGGACGGCATAGATCGTCTTTATGCTTACGTTATATGTACATATATGCAATTGGGCCCGATGGCGATTCTCCTCGAAGAGGATCATATTAATCTTGTTGATTGCTTCCGTGTTGAGTGCTAATGTGCTTAGGATAGCGAATTAATTAGAATGCCTTAACTTGAACATGTAAATGACCATATTTGCAAACGGGATAGCGGGAGGAAACCTTATTCTTATCTAATAAGACTTTCTATCTTGTCAGAATAGTTCTTCCATAGTACAACCCCCTTGATAATCCCGATTCCGTCATCCGTCCCACCAAAGCACTTGGATGTGATAGTAAGGGTCGAGAGTGTTGGTTCCTCTAGACTTGAGTCCTATTTGTATTCCAACCATAGATGTCAATCGAGTCTCATACTTAATGTCAACATTCTCTACGGGAAATTGGGTCGATCAACGTACTACTTTCGGGGATTGTGTATGATTTGAGGGTTACCTGAGGTTGACTATCGACATTCTTCCGAGTTAGGAGTGCGTTATCTTATGGAGTCATCCCTCTTGAGTCTCGTAATGGTCAACCGTGTCTCCTTGTCAAAAGAGTCAAACACGAATTCTACCATCTTCTTTCGGGTACCTTGCATGGTTGCACTTATGAGTAAATGTATGTGCCGTATGTATTGAATTCCTATGATTACTGTCACCCTATGAACTAGGTCCATGATAGTGTGCTCAACTCTCGTTGTATGTTAAAATGTGAATTGGATGACTTAACATGCCAGATGAACCTCATTGGACCTCATGACTGTGTACATGTTTAATAAGTATTGCTACTATCATGTAGGATATATACCTCCCAGTTATAAGTCCTCATATGATTTTGTGACATCTTAGTCTTAGTATGTGAATATGGATGTATGTGATGAGATAATTGCTATACCAACTCTGCATGAATTGACTATACCCTTAGCATGATTTTTAAAGTGCATCTTAGCATGCTTGCCTTAATCTCGCAATATTATGACTTGCTTATGTGTGTATCTAAATTGAGTGATAATTCGTGCATAGGATATCTTGTGACGGTTGCTAGGTCTTGCATAACTTATGACATATATATCCCATGTCAGTGTGTGCATACATGTTCTTAGTCTGTCAAGCATGATTGGTGAATGAAATGATAGGTTGCTAGCTTGTTCTGCGCACACATAAAGATGATTATATGAACATGTTATGAATGCATAAATCGATATCCCTTGAGATAAGTGCATACTAGTGTGAAATAATGTGATGATATCTCTTGATTTTTTTATGTGCTTGTGTGCCACAATTATAAGGGCACCGTTGTAACTCTCGGGTTAGGATCTTCTCCTTGGTCTCGTCGTCCCTAGTTCTGGTCCATGTCTGAACTCTTAAGGAAGTTGTGTCGTCCGCCCTTGTCTCTCCCCTATCTCCGTAACTTCTAACCCTTGCAATCCTTCGATGAGCGCCGACATGTAAGAAAGGACCGACGACCAAGTGGCACCATAGCAGCACAACGGAAGTGTGATGGGTCCATGACCCATAGACCACACAGGACTGACGTCGCCAAAAGTATACAAAGGACGAACACATTTGAAAGATGGTAGCCGCGTACGTGATTCTCTTAGATGACTCAAAGAAGGACGTTCTTAACTCAAATCGTGGATTCTTCTATACTAATCGGAATTGATGTTTTGTGATAGGCCTAGAACTGACATAATTGAATGTGTGATGACGGATGTGCTGAATATATTGGTAGCAATGATTGCCTGACTAACTTGTTTCTATGACGATGTGCCTTGGTGCTTGTTATTCTGACTTGCGAGTGAGTAGGTTATGGGTTATATCTATGTGAGTGCTTTCTTCTTGAGCTTGAGTCGTGAGATTCTTCAGTGAGACGGGTTGGAAAGTGGCAGGTGGATTAAGGTCTTCGGATTGGGTCATTGGTCGTGTGAGATAGGGGGCATGAATGATGCGTTAGCTTGAGTAGAGCCGAGTGAGTTGGGATGTGTCGAAGATAGTGGTTCGTGAATATAGATGAGCTTCGAGGTAGGTCTTAGGTGGGGAGTGGGGCTAGTATGTTGAGATTTTGAGGGAGATGTCCTAGCTAGGAGTGTCAGTAAGTAGTAGGTGCGCGGTGTGAGCGGTTGAGGCCTAGACTAGTTGCACGAGAGTGACCTAACAAGTGGGTGTGAGTATAGGCAGTTGGCGTAGTTCTAGAGGTGGATGGGCGAGCTAGGAGTTGATCGGGGGATTCTTGAGGGGAGGTTTTGTGAGACGGATTGGTGTACTAAGGAAGGTGTCTAGATAGTCTATGAGCGGATCGTGGGCGGTGTCGAGGATGATCGATTAAGGAATGTCTGAGGAATCGTAGAATTTGGGACTAGGTGATGTGTGCTGAGAGTGGGGGCGATTTCATTAAAGGATGAGGTTGATGTATTGCTAAGGAAGAGTAGTATGAGGTTTCTTGGGAAATTATCGATCGGGGATATTACGTTGTTCATATCAGGGTTGTTCGTGTGATGAGTATTTGGGGTTGTTTAGATAGGATTGGTAATACTTGGGGAATTTATGAGTGAAGGATCTCTAGATGCATTGTTGGAGGATTTTGGGATAGGGAATGAATCGGGATTTATGTGTGGAGATCATTGTGGCTATTGAGGTAATTGAGGATGTGAGATGAATCTTCGAGGAAAGGCTGGTAGCTAGGCAAGGATGTAGTTGACATTCCTAGTAAGACTGTGGGCTTAAGGTTGAGATAGAGAGATTATGAGCAGGGATTTGGGAACTGGGCAAAGCAGAAGGTATTGAGGACGCTAGAGGAGAAGAGATTTTTTTTTTTGGTTGGTGAAGTTGCGGTGCTTAGGAAATTCGGACGAGGATGTCATAGGAATTCGGTGAAAATGTTGATCGGTATATAAGGGTTTAAGTGGTAGAGATTTCAAAGTTTAAGGAAGCGTGATCTGAGGCAATTTGGGAAAACATGCGGAGTTGAGGGAAGATGGTCTAGGATGGGTCGGCTTGAGGGTCATGGTGATTCGTGGTTGGGAGTACCACTAGTTGGGTTCTGCGTTAGAATTGGTCGGGAGTGTCAGGTCTGAGATTGTCAGCATGAGTTGGGTCCTTAGAGGTGGATGGTTAGTGAGAGTGGTTAGCGAAATGGGAAATATGATCAGGTTAGCAAGGTGATTCGAGATGTCCCTTTAGGAGATGATGGTCGGGCGGAGTCTTGAGAGCCTAGAAAGAGTTAGCGAGATTGTTAAGAAGTGTCTAGATCAATCGTGAGAGTGGTTCATTTGAGGACTCGAAATTTTCTATTTGAGGGTAAAGATGGGGTTGATAGATGAACCCTAGGGCAAGGATGTGTTATATATGGAGTCTTGATAGTAGATCGAGTTGTTCAGCTTGTCGGAACGAGGGAATTTTGTGATTTGGGAACTCCGAGAGATAGTTTTAAATAGTCGAGTGGAAGGTAGGACTTGAGATCGGGATGTCGAAGTGGATTGGCCCTTAGATTGTTGATGGCATATGAGTTGGGATACCTAGTAGTTGGTTTGGGTATTCGGCCTTGGTTACGAATAGTTATGAGGCTATAAGGGTTGTATGTGAGCAGGATACAATGGGTCCTAGAATTGGTAGTGGATTGAGTTGGTAGACCTTGGTGAAGTTGATCTTAATGCAAGAGCTGATGGGTAGTGGTCGTGTCTTGTCATGATTGGTAGTTATAGGCAGGTTCACTTGAGGTTGTGATCTAGCGTATGCTTCACTTGGGGGCCGAATGTGGTGCGAATTTTATGTTATAGACGATGTTGATTCTATGATATATGGTCGTTGACAATAGTGAACTGTTAGTACTAACATAGTTATTCACTAAACTCGATGGGATGCTAATTTACGGAAGTACTTGTTGGCCTCTAATGCGATGACGCTTGGCAGTAGCATGAGTATGATGTGCTTAGCTGATTGATATAACGTGCTTATCTAATTGATGTGGTGTGTAACTTTCGTGAAATGATGTGATAAATTCTACCATATATGATACGATGATAGATATGCTATGGTATGTGGCTATTCTTGAGGTGATTATGTTATGCTATTAGACGTGAGATGCTATTGTTGTTCGATATATATACATTATGATTGATGATGGAAATGATAGGAATTGAACTGGTGGACCTTAATTATGACTTGAAACCTAGGAAGGGAATATATGATTAGCCTTTAGAGGTGGATGATAGGATGAATGGAGAGGTTAGGAATGCTTTTGACTAATGCCGAACTTGAAGTGTTGAACGATGTTTTAAAGAGCACGTTGTGATGTTTTGAGTTATGATATGACCGCGGAGTCGGAGTAAGGATGTGGTAGGGCCCATATTACATTCTTGCTACGATCTGTTGGGGATATTATGATCACAGCAACGGTACTGTGAGGATCTTATAGGGGCGCTTATGAGATGCTTACGGGATCAACGGCATGATCCTTGGACTCACCAATTTCAAACTTCATCCCCTATTTTAAGATGATTTTAGTCTCGGGGACGAGACTTGTTTTTAGAGGTGGATGATGTAAAGGCTCGAATTTTCAAAATCCTAATTTTTCAGAAAAAGAGAATTAAAAATAAATTTAAATCGGATTTAAAAACTTGTTTCAGCGGATTCCGACCGGAATATAAAATTTTGACGAACAATTCCGTCATGTTACCTCGTGAATTTAAAATAATTATCGGCTGGCGATATCCTTTTCAGTTTCAAAAATCTAATTGATCGACTAAGCGGGACTCGGAAAAACTAACATTCGTAAACTAATTTCGGGATTCAAAATTCACGTATTCGGGTTTTAATTCCGGGTATTTAATTTTAACTGATGCCCGTAATTAATACACGTCAATTCTCAGTCAAATCCTTACTTGTCCCCAGCCACCCTCCCGCCTAGCCTCTACTGCTCCCCTACACCTGTGGCATCTGTAAATCCATCCCTCCGGTCCTCTTCTTCTGTACGCCATCTCTCCCATCACTTCACATCTCTCCCTACTTCAAATTCTTCAGCTTCTCCCCACTCTTCCGCTGCTCCCTTCCATCTTCATCACCGTTGTTCTCCATTCATCACCACCGTCGCCCTCCATCGATCACCATCGGCACCAACGCCACCCCTTGCTCCTCCCTCCTTCCTCCTCGGAACCCCAACAGCAGCTGCAGCATCCCTCGGAGCCACCAGCGGCGGAGGAGTCACCACCGGAGCCGCCACGAGAGCCACCGCAACCCCATCATATCATTTCCCCTGTTTGCGCACGAACCAACCTTCCGGTAAGCCGTTCTCCTTCTTTTCCGACCCAAACCATTCTCGAGCTCCTCCATCACTCTCACCCATGTCTGAAGCAGGTCCGATGAACCATCGCGAGCCACCGACGAAGCCCAGAACTCCGATCGAGAGCTCCGAAGTCGCGAAAAACCCATCTCGGTGAGCTCCGGAATTATTCTCGTTTCGATTCGTTTTCTTTTTTTTAGTCTTTTTCGATGCTTAGACTAATTGGGGGGTGAGAGTGGGCTGAGTGTGGGACGTTCGAGTGGGCTCGAGACCTCCGGCGAGATCTCCGACGACCTCGAAATTGGCGATGGGCTACACGAGGCAGAGCAGCGAGGCGTGCGCCGGTGAGCAGAGGCGAGAGCTGCTGGACGTGGGAGGCTGACCGAGCGAGCAGGTGAGGCAGCGGGTGCGAGAACGAGAGCTGGCTAGTGACGTCAAGCAGCCAGCGAGCGAGGAGCCGACGGGATTTGCGCGAGGAAGGCCATGGCGCCTGGCGGGACTCCTTCCATTCGAAATTCAGGAGGAAGAAGGGAGCTGACGTGGGTCTTGTGGGGCCCTGCTCATTTATATGTCTTTGTTATTTAACGGGGTTTGGATTATCGGGTTTGGCTCGGTTCGGGTTATCCGTTTATTTATTTAACTAATTAGCGGGATTAAAATTAGTATATTTTGGGAAAATTATAAGAGTTGATTTATTAAATAAAAATGGTCGGGATTTTAGGGGATTTGGAAATAACTTATAAAAGTGTTAAATAAAGGGGGGTATTTAAAATATCATGTAATACTATTTGAGATTTAAAATATATTATTGGGACTTCAAGATTTATAAAGGATTTGGAAAAGAATTTCAAGGTTGGAAATTAATCTAATAAATAAACTTAAAAGGGAATTTGGCGAGTATTTTCAAGGGTCGGAATACTTAACTATTTAACTGGGATTTGAAACGGTTCTGAAACTAACTCGGGAATAAGACTTATTTGATGACTAACTAGCATGATAATATGATCGTTTGGCTAACAGTATGATATGTATGACTAATAGCATGACTTATGGTGAATTATTATATGAGATTAAATATTGGATAACTATGACGATCTAGTAGGATTTTATATCACACAAATGATGTCTTATGATTTTGATGAACCATTGGGGTATATGTGGAAATGATGTATATGAAAATGCGGAATTGGTTGAATGATTTATGGAAAACGATGTGGTCTTGTGGAGCGGATGATGCGATGAAATGACTTCCATAATGTGTTACTTGTTCTATTGATTGAGGTGTGCTTGAGTGCTTAATAGTTGGATGTAGACTTATGTATATTCAATCATGTACTAGGTGATACTATCTGATTGTGACTACTGTGTGCTGGATTCTTTTGTTGCCGATCTGCTAGCCAGGTAAGTACCTCCGGGGCTTACTCAGTAACCAGTACCTCCTGCCTGATGTGTCATATAGTATGTAGGTGTTTCATATGCATAAGAGCATGCCATGTAGTATCATGCTTAGGAATTGCACTTACGAATGAGCATTCTTATTCTGTATGCGTTTGAATACAGAACGGCCGTTATCTATGAGTCCTAGAGTCCTTGCTAGGGTCATAGGGCAGCCCAGCTTCATCGGGTGTTGTCCTCCTCGAGTCATTTATATATATCACGAGATACGAGATGGGCATGAGATATGATACGATGATGAGATATGATATGATGATGAGATTTGATATGATTATAGCATCGAACTGGCCAGTCTCCACCTTGTCTGGAAGAGGGGTGGTGGTAGAAGAGGGATATACCACTTGGTATTCTTTGTTAAGGCCTTACTTAATATTCCGCACATATGAGTTAGGAACATGATAGTGTGGTTAATATTCCAGTACTGCATGAAGGCATCTTTATTCTAGGTATAGGCGTATTATATGTCCTCAGCGCGGTCAGAGGACCCGCAGGCGGACTCTTGGCCTGACTTGGTGGTATAGTTTCAGGTACCCGATACACTGCTTGATTTTGTGCTGTTATGACGGGGTCTATTCATATGGCGGAGAGGGAGTGTTTGAAACCTGACTTCACCAGATTCATGCTTTTGGAATTTCTCCCTACTTATACTCTGTTTTGACCCGGCTCTACCGTGGCACAGGTTGTATCATTTTCAGAACTTATGCCCTCTGCATGATAAAGGATTTTCCGCGTTGTAGACTTAGGATAGGTACAGGGGTTTACCCCGGGGTCTCCAACGGACCTTTCGGATTTGGGTGCGAAATCCCAGTTTAAACTACAAATCTTCGGTTTCAAACCTTCAACCTGTACTCGGGGCGCAAGATCCTAACGAGGGGTTTTATCCCTCGAAACGTAACTCGGGAATCATAATCCCGGGCCGTTACAGTCTGGACGGGACGGGATCGGGACGGGACGGGCCTTGTCCCGTATATAAAAATAATAAAATATTATATAAATTTGTAAAGTGAAAAATGCTTTTATAATTCATTATTTAGTATAATATGTTGAATACGGTATTATTCTCAACTATATTATTCAATAATAATAATAATAATAATAATATTAATATTATAATACTATTATTAATTCATACAATGATTGTATAATTAATTATAATGTTCAACATATTTGGCTACATTATCTTACTAGATCAGGACGGAAAGGAATTGAGACGAGATTTACCAATATTGTCTAATTAATTATCGATTGATAATTAGGAAGAATACCGTATTTAATTAGCTATTTGCCTCTTGTAACTCTAAATGGGCGGGATGTGTGTGTCGATCTGACGGGATCCTCTCCATTGACTCAGTCTGGAATTTCTGACTTTATGCCTGGTCGTGCTGTTGTTGATGCTGCTCGACGTAAGTGTGTCAAGTATCGAGATTTGTGTACGGCAGCTGGTTATGGTTTCATACCCTTCTCATTCTCTTCATTGGGGGAGTTGGATACATATGTGGTTGCATTGCTGAAGCGGATTCAGAAATTCTCGGTATCTCAGGATGCTGGGGCTCGTGTTGCACGTTATATTTTTACTAGACTTGGCTTTGTTATCGCTAAAGGAGTGGGTGCCCAGATAGTATCTCGGTTGCCCACTAATTTCTTGTAATCTGTTTTTATTATAATAATAATAATAATAATAATAATAATAATAATAATAATAATAATAATAATAAAAAATAATAATAATAATAATAATAAATAATAATAATAATAATAATAAATAATACTCCCTCTGTTAATTAAAACTTGTCGTTTACTATTCATGCACGCTTTTTTAGAATAATAAAAACTATATAAAATATTAACTTTTTTTCATATTTGTTATTATAAATTCATACTTAGTAGTAATATGTATGGAATTATTAAAAAATAATATCAAAAACGTTAATATTTTATATAGTTTTTAACACGTCAAAAAGCGTGCATGAATAGTAAAACGTCAAGTTTTAATTAACGGAGGGAGTAATAATCCCACGTTATAATTATACTTTACAATAAAAAAATATAATATGATATAATAATAATAATTTTATTATAAATTAATATTATTATTAAATTATATTATAATAATAATAATAATAATATATTATTATTATTATTATTATTATAAATTGAAAATTATTATTATAGTTATAAATAATATTTGCTCAAAATAATAATACTAATAATATATTATTATTATTTTATAATATTATAATATTATTATTATTATAAAAATTATTATTATTATTATTATTATTATTATTATTATTATTATTATTATTATTATTATATGCGGGACGGGACGGGATTTGCGGGATCCTACCGGGATCGTCCCGCGTTTCGTCCCGCATAATTTTTGCGGGACGGGATCGGGACGGGATTCGCTATTTTGTCCTAAATCCCACCGGGATCGGGACGGGATCGGGACGGGACCGGGACGGGATCGGGATTTGCGGGATTTGTGCCCACCCCTAGAAAATATATCAAGTTATTCCTAAGTTAAGTTTATTTACCAATTAATAGGAAGCGGGGTTTTTGATTGATTGAGATTGAAAAAAAAAACAAAATAAAAAAAAACAAATGATGCAAAACAATTTAGAGAAGATCGCTCTACCTACAACTATCCACTTTATTTAGTTGAATTGATATTGTAACTTCCTCTCGTCCTTTTAAGTTTCCTATGAATGCCTTTGTCCCGACCTAATATAGTTACTAGTCCAACCAGTCCTAGCAACCCTTATCAATCGAAGGGTCCCTAAAGAAGGATTTAACCCAATTGATAGCTTTAAGTCCAGAGATTAGCCAAGGTATTTGCAGTCCCTAAAGAGCGATTTAACAACACATCCAACTTCCTACTCATTCAATTAGTTCAACCAGCCCTAAAAGAACAAGTTTGCTACTTGGGTTAAGGTTCGCAACCGGGAATCTACAAAACCCTAGCAATTGAATTGATTCTACCAAGTTGATCAAGCAAGATAAAATAAAACAATCAAACATTCAAGCACAAAGAAGTCGAAACATTCAAATATAGGAATTGAGGAACGAGAATTAGAAACTCACAATTGTTGTGAGCTGAATCTGCCATGTTTTAGAGTAACTTTTATATCGATTTCTGTATACATTGCATTCATTTGGGCTTAGATAGTACAGAACCTATGTAGTTTATGTTTATTTGCCAAATTATGGAATCTACACCAGTTTCTGTTTAATTTGCAGAAATCGAGGCGTTTTACAGCAATTCTACAGAAGGTCGGAAAAGCTCGGAAAACCACTACAGAAGTCCAAGGTCAAAGCAGCGGAACCAGTCTGAGAGTCAAGGCTACTCGATCTCGAGTAGGCCTTACTCGACATAGACAAGCCTGTCCGAGCAACCTTGGTCGAGCAGAGCCTGATCGAGCAAGCCAGACCAACCCGGCTCCGGACCCTACTCGATCTCGAGGACCACTGGTCGAGATCGACGAAGCCTCAGCGCCACGCCCAGAGTCGACAAGGAGAGAAGCCCAGGACGGAGCCAAGGACGACCAGGCAGCACTCGCTGCCAGCGACTCGACTCGCTGCAGCGGACCGCTCGCTGCCTCGGAAAAAAACTCGCTGCCAGCGGAAGAGGCAACTCGCGGAAGCGGAAAGGAAGGACACCGCTCTGGTCGATCTCGAGGACCCTTTATCGAGATCGACGAGCGCCTGAGTCCAGATCCGGAGTCCGTCGAGTAGAGCAACTCGAGAAGACCTAGTCGACAAGCCAGTCTACTCGAGGTCGACTAGGGCTTGTCGAGATCGAGGAGCGCCTGAGAAGCCTTGTCCGAGCCATATCGAGTAGAGCCACCCGAGGAGACCTAGTCGATGACCAGTCCTACTCGACATCGACAAGAGCTACTCGAGGTCGACGAGTCCAGTGAACCAAGACCGAACACATCGAGCAGATCTAGCCGAGGAAGTCCAGAGACGAACCACCCTACTCGAGGTCGACGAGCCGTGGTCGAGGTCGAGTAGAGCCGTTTCCAGAAACTTCTCGACGAGACCTGTCCGAGTAGACGTGGGATTCCTTGGGGCCGAAGGAGTCGATTTGGCCGAAGTTCTATCCGAATCCATCAAGTTCTATCCAAGGAGACAAGATCTATCAACATGAAGACTTACCCTATTTAGTTTTATCTTTTTCTTTTAGATTTATTTCCATAAAACAATTTATTTATCCTTTCAAGTTTTAGATATAGATAGATATCTTCTTTCCTAGAATAGCTAGGGAATGAAGCCTATAAATAAGGCCCTAGGGGGCTCAGTTTTATTCATTCCAAGTCACACACAATTCAATTCTAGTAGAGTAGTTTAGGAGTTCTAAGGTTTTTAGGGCTTTGGCTTTCTGCGAAAGTTGATTGCCGGAATTGTAAAGGCTTTGAATATAGTTAATGCAAGTTTCTTTTCATCAATCAATGTCTGTTATTGCGATGAGGCGTGAGTAGTCCACCCACTTCTGGGGCTGGGGTGAGCCCGACGGTGGCCATACGAGGCGATGCGATAAAGGTCAGATCTTTTGTGCGATTCATCTTCTATCCCTATGAGCATGATTCTTTTGCGAGAGTTGAAGGTGATCCTTGTTTTTATTATTGAAGCGAAAGTGATCTTAATGCAACTTGGATTAATTATGTGAAAAAGGGTTAGTAACAATTAGGGTTTATGCGAAAGCCTCTATTTGCCTATTTGTTAACGACGAAAGTTATTTGATGGAAAGCATGATCTTTTATGCCTTTGTGTGTTGCTTTGCATGGTTATCGTTGTGGTGTTGATACCCTGGCTTTGGAAGTCTTTTAATATATTGAAGTTTATTTCTGTCGAATTTCTGAGTTCTGTCGAAAATCTGCAATTTTATATTTTCTGTTTTTTGTCGACCTAGAGTAGTGCTTTGTCGATCTCGAGGAAGCTGTGGTTGAGATCGAGTAGGACTTGGTCTAGGTCGAGTTGGCTTTCTTCTATTTTCATCGATTTTCAGTTTGTGTCTTGTCGATCTCGAGGAGCTGTTGTCGAGATCGAGTACGCCTTTGCTTTGCTTTATTTTTTTGCTTGTTCTTTGCTTTTGTTTTAGTTGCCCTTGCCGGGTTTATTTGTTTCTTTTCTTATTTCTGTGTTTCTGTCTTTCTGCTGCTTTGCCTGTGAGAATTTACAGCTACCTAAGAACTGCTGACGTGCTTCCTCGTGGATTCGATCCTGATTTTCTCTTACTACAACGGGAGGAAGTCTTGTATTTATTTGCTGAGACAGGGAAGTCAGTCTGAACTTTATTTTATATTTATTTCAATACTCGATTTACTCCTGCAACAACAACAATCAATCCAAACAAAGCTTCAAATCGTAGATAGAACGAAGAAAGTTTAGATCTCAATAAAACAAAACAAAACAAAACATAATTAGGGTTTACGATTGGAAATGGTAGTCGGCGGCTGTCACGTTCAGACTTCTACTATCAACCTCTCGTATGATGTATGAATGAATGTGTATATATTAGGGGTGGGCACAAATCCCGCAAATCCCGATCCATTTAGAGCTACAAGAGGCAAATAGCTAAATACGGTATTCTTCCCTACTATCAATCGATAATGAGACAATATCTGGTGAATCTCGTCTCAATCCCTTTCCGTCTTGATCTAGTAAGATAATGTAGCCAAATATGTTGAACATTATAATTAATTATATAATTAGTGTATAAATTAATAATAGTATTATAATAATAATAATAATAATATTATTATTATTATTATTATTATTATTACGGAGTATTGAATAATATAGTTGAGAAGAATACCGTATTCAACATATACAAATTAATGAATTATGAAAGCATTTTTCAAATTTCAAATTTATATAATATTTTATTATTTTTATTTGCGGGACAAGGTCCGTCCCATCCCGACCCCGTCCCGTCCAGACACCATCCCGTCTCGAAAAAAAAGTGACAATCCTGTCCCGTAAAAATTTCGCGGGACGAGTCCCGTCCCGGCTCAATCCCGTCTCTTGCCCACCCCTAGTATATACTCCTAAACCTAATCTATCTAATGTAATCTAATGAAGTAACGGTAAAACCTAATTTATCAAATCTATATATAATATTAATATATTAATCTAATCTATCTAATGTATAATATTAATATATTAATAATTAATCTAATCTAATGAAGTAACGGTAAAACTAGGCAATTGCAGCCGTGAACCTTCCTCCGCTTTCCACATGAATTCATCAGCCGCTCATCATCATGACTAACTCGGTTATCTTGTTTATAATTTATAAATACATGATCCCAATCTCTAAATTCATACGATCAAGTCTGAAAATACCTGAAATATATAAAAGTACTAGACTTTGAAAATCAAATAACACAAATTAACTATAAAATATTTAAGATATGATCTAAATTAATATGCAAACCTATACTTAAAACATGACTAAAATAAACTCTATCAATTATATTATATTATATTATATATTTTTTATATTAATATATTATACAGTATATACATAAATATTTTTGTATAGTATATAGAGTACCATCATGTATCCAGTGTCTTAATGTGTATATATGCAGAGTGTCTAAATGTATATATATATATATATATATATATATGCAGTGTTAATATTCGGAGTATATATTTACAGTGTCAATCAATACACACACACACCCCCCTCTTGATTTGCTTAACAACAGGGTACTGTGGTTCTGAATTTCTGGGAGCATATGTTTGCTCTTGTCTTAATCGGTTCAATAGGTGTAAATCACTTGTGGTTGATTTCAATATTAAGGTGTGTGACATTAAGGTCACTACTAAAATAATGTGAAATAGGGACGACCATTAGGAACGGATTCAGGGACAAATAGCCGTCCCTAATCACGTCAGAGACGGATTTAGGGACAGATCAGCCATTTGTCTTTAAAAATAGCGATGGTAAATAGCAACGACACATAGCGACGGATATAGGGACGAGTTTTAAATTAGTCCCCAATTCTTTCTCTATTAGCAACGACCTCCGATGCGACTTAGGACACCCCCAATAGTAACGAGAATTGTGACGCCCTGCATCTGTTCCTACTTTTGTTCCTATATCCGCCCCTAAATCCGTCCCAAAACATATTCCTATTTTCATCTTAAAGTTCATCGCAACATTTGTCTCTACTTCTGTCTTAAAAATCACTCTTAAGTTTCGTACCTAAATTCGTTCCTAAATCCTTTTCGATATTTGTCTCTAAATTTGTCCCTAAATTCATCTGTATATTCATCTCTATACTTGTCCTCAAATTCGTTTATACATCAGTCTCTATGTTTGTCCCTAAATTCATCCATATATACGTCTCTGTATTTGTTTATCTTCATCCCTAATGTGCTCCGCTTTCCGTCCCGAACTCTATTTCATCTCTTTGTAATCCATACATAAAATATTAATTCAACCAAAGTTGTATTCGTAAACCAATCTATAACTCTTGGTAAACCATGAAACACTAATCCAACTAAAAGTACTTAAACATCTAACAAATCCTACTCAAATTGTTAGGCAACAATTAACTTTTAATGCATATATACAAAAAAAAATGTTCCAAACAAAATCAAAGAAGATTATTTATTGACAAAGAATTTTAACTGAGTTGATCTGCTCCAATGCATCATTGTTCAATATCGTCTTGGTTCGTTCAACGGATATGTCCAATCATCCTCCATTTTGTTGTACAATATCCACCAAGTTGTCATATCTTTCCTTGAAACAAATCTACTGGAAGACTCTACTCCACTGGTATATTGAATAACTCTTCCTTTTTCATTCCTCTAGCATTCATTCATGACACAATGGACTTAGTTTCATTTCCCTGCATTCAGATAAGAAAACAAATCCAGTTAAAGCAAAAGTCTATAGAAAACTATCCTTGCTCCCTATTCATATGAATGTTACCGCAAAACAATCAAGAGTTATTTATGCCATTCAGAGTAACATCTGCTTCATTGGACCTTAATTAAGATCTCAACCAAAATGCTATTTCATATGTTTGCTTTTAGCCATCGAAAAGTCGATTCCTAGCTAGATAAACTTGGACTAACACATTAATTAGGAGCTTATTAACTTGGCTTTTAGTCCAAGTGAAACTAATAGATCATTCACCTCTCTTTCCATTAATTCATACATATATTCACAGTTAGCAAAGATTACAAGAAACTTGCATATGAGATAATGATCACGATGAAAAGTTAAAGAATGGGCAGCAAGGGGCTTACATAACCACCATATCTGCCAACTAAGGAAGATCTTCTTTGTCTTTGAACATTCTTTACATGTTATTGATCCAAACATATAATGCAACGCATGCACTTCCTGGCCACATTCCAAAAAGAAACAACTCTGTAAGAAACATATTAAGAAACCAAAACAAGAAAATACAGACAACTGTGCCAATGGTACTTATGTATATTGACAAACCAAACAAGTTTTTTTTTGAAAGATTTCGGAGAAAAGGCCCCTCTTTGTAGCTTCATGTAGAACTCTAGTAGCACGTTCCTAGCAGTGGTAAGTAAAATTTATTCCTGAAAACTACGAGTATGCATTAGCATGAATTCAAATAGTTGGTGAAATTTGACAATCCCTTTCTCAACAGAGCTATCCTAGAAACTGGCTAGTAAAACAACATCAAATTTTTTGTACAATCACATTAGCAGCTTAGTCAGGAAAGTCGCTGGAAAAATAATGTTAATCAACCCAAAACAGCCACAAAGGCAAAACAGCATCAAATTGAACTCATCAGAAACATAAACTAATTGCAAGCATAAACTGGATTTTAAAAAAAAAGAATCAAGCCAGGAGCTACAATGGCAAACTGATAGTTCCAGAATTCATATATCCAAATCAAAGTCATCCCTTGCCTACCACTAACTGGTATTTCAATTCAATAGGAAAAAACAGAGAAAAGAAGAGGAATTAACGGGACCTCGTTTGAAGTTTCGAGTACGTTATGGTCGCCCCGGAGTTACAACGATTCCGCCGAGGGTTCAAACAGGGCTTTGTTGTAATCAAAGCCGGACTCATTGGCCTCTTCTCGGGCTCCTCGAACCACTAATTTGGCACCTCTTTGAAATACCCAAATTGAAAAGCCCCAAATTGCAACCCTAGAAATTACAACCAAAATCAGCCAAACTCAGAAATTGAGCATACGATTAGAAGGAAGGGCAAAAGAAGTTCATAATTTGGGCTATAATCTCTCAAATATCACCCAAATAGAAGACTTGGGGTTGAAATTCGCAACAAAAAAAAAAAAAACAGTACAGAGGTTAGATAGACTTATAAGCAGTGTAGAGTTTTACCGATTACGACGAAGGAGTTGATGACGGAGCCTGTTACAGACCTGTGAGAGAGGAGGAATCGATCGACATGAGGAGCCAATTCCAGACCGGTGAGAGGGGAGGAGTCGATCGACAGGAGGAGCTGAGGAAGAGATGAATATATCCGATGATAGGATTTAGGGTTAGGATATAGTGAAATTTCAAAAAAAAAAAAAAAAGGGTTAGGATATAGTGATATACTACGCGTTTTTGTTAATAAATTATTTTATCATATTAAAATGATTTTTTCCTAATAAAAAAAATATTAAAATGATTTTTTATTTTAAATTTTATGTGATTATTAAAATATTTTATTTGAAAGTTTTTAATAAAAAATTTCAAACAATCATAAATTAACTTAAATCATAAAAAAAAATCATGCAAAATAACTTAATGTAAAATAATTTTAATTGTGCTAAAAAATAATAGGTTTTGTAACAATATAAAATATGAGGTTGAGAATTAGTATAAATATTTTGATGATAAGATTTTATTGTTCAATAGATAATTAATTAATGATGTAATCTTATCATTAGATATAATAAAATAAAATAATCAATCTTAAAAGATAAGATAATTTAAGGTATAATATTTATAAAATAACTCATGGTAAAATGATAAATTTTATAACAATTTATGATGTGAGATGGACACGTAGGATGACATGGGAAAAAATAGATGAGGTTATTGTCTAACGTGACTTAAATATATTGGATCATCATTAATTGATGTGTAAAAAAACTCATGTCATATTGCACTAAAAACGACACATAGACAAATTGCACTTGAAAACCAAACCCTTCTCCACACCTTTTATATACTCTTTACCCATCTATTTTATAAGTAGGATCGATATATTTATAGACGCCTAGAGAAATAGATTTCATGTCTCTAGTTTAGTATATTATATAATATATAAATAAGCATACTATAGATAGAAGGGGTTCAAATTGATTTGGAACTTATCTCCACGCCTTTTAACGTCATTTAGAAAAAAATGATGTTATAAAGTTATTTATCATCACAGTTTTTTTTACTGATGTTAATCACATGATTAATTAATGATGATAAGATTTTAAATTGATTTGGAACTTATAAAGTTATTTATCATTAGTATAAATATTTTGATGATAAGATTTTATTGTTCAATAGATAATTAATTAATGATGTAATCTTATCATTAGATATAATAAAATAAAATAATCAATCTTAAAAGATAAGATAATTTAAGGTATAATATTTATAAAATAACTCATGGTAAAATGATAAATTTTATAACAATTTATGATGTGAGATGGACACGTAGGATGACATGGGAAAAAATAGATGAGGTTATTGTCTAACGTGACTTAAATATATTGGATCATCATTAATTGATGTGTAAAAAAACTCATGTCATATTGCACTAAAAACGACACATAGACAAATTGCACTTGAAAACCAAACCCTTCTCCACACCTTTTATATACTCTTTACCCATCTATTTTATAAGTAGGATCGATATATTTATAGACGCCTAGAGAAATAGATTTCATGTCTCTAGTTTAGTATATTATATAATATATAAATAAGCATACTATAGATAGAAGGGGTTCAAATTGATTTGGAACTTATCTCCACGCCTTTTAACGTCATTTAGAAAAAAATGATGTTATAAAGTTATTTATCATCACAATTTTTTTTACTGATGTTAATCACATGATATTAAATGACAGAATTCTAGTAGTGATTGTATATATACAGATACATAATATCTATATAAAAAAATTTAAATAATATAAATTAGTGAATGAAATAAACGTCCTTAGCCAATTTAATATATACTATATCCAATTGATCAAATAATATGACATTTTAGGTTATTGAATTTCATTCAAAATAAGTGTTATTTTAAGTATTTTATGCAAAATAATTAAAATTTGTTTATCCAAATTGCTATTTACAATGGTTTATCTAACTATATTTCTTTTAAACTATTCACTCATTGGTCAAAAGATTGATCGCTAAACATTAAATAAATGGTAAAGTATAAAAAATTATATAAGAACAATGTTATATAATCTCTGTCCTTTACATAAAAATTGTGTGAAAAGTTAAACATCATTTAGTTTGATAGAAAATCACAAAATTAAGGGTAGTTTGATAGAAGATCACAAAATTAAGGGAGAAGACGTAATAAAATTAGAAGATACATATCGATAATTATATGTTAATCTAGGGATGGATTTGGAGATGAAATCAGCAACGAATTCATATACGAATTTGGGGGACGGATACGGGGACAAATCTAGGAATGAATTTTGTGACAAATTAAGAACGTCTCTATTCACCAACAAATATTGTGCCGTTAACTTATTTCATTCATTAAATTGCGTCAAATTCTCATTCATCCCTACTGCCATTGATAATTAGGGATGGATTTAGCCACACATTTGTGTTCGTCTCTATATAGAGACAGAAAATGGAGTGGTTGTTATATCTGTTGCTATGTAAAGACAGATTTAGGAACAACATTTTATTCGGTCCCCATTAGGTAGGGATTCAGGGACCAATTGTAAGACATCCTAGTTAGCAACAGAGTTAGTAACGCTACAACATTTTGTTCCTTATCGGCAACAACTATTGAATTATGTGGCAAAATCTGTCCCTGGTAGGGACGGAGTTAGCTACAAATGAAATTCATCTCTAAAATTTGTCCCTATTTCAACTTATTTTAGTAGTGGGTGCTTAACGGCAAGTGTGATGGGTTAACAGTAACACCCCTCCTATTTATATTTATATATGTTGATTTCCATCTTAAGAAACAGTTGGGGTTATTCTGTCAAGTTCTGAACAGCTGCGTTTTTCAATATTCGAAATATCCTAATAGATCTGATCATGGTTACTCAATGTTGTTAGTCATGCTATATGCTTTAGAAATGCTCACAAAGCTGATATGTATAAAATATTTTATTAAATGACGAACATCGCGTATTGGAATATCAGGGGTGTCAACAAATCTAACCTATGGCAAAACCTAGCTTATATTCAAAAAAAGAAATAAACTGGATATTTTAGTCCTTGTAGAAACCAAGTCAACTGAGCTGCCAGCTCAATCCCTTTATATTAGAGCAGGTTTTAATAATGTTCATCATATTGCCTCAATAGGAACAAAAGGAGGTTTATGGATTTTACTTAAGACTTCTAAATTTACTGAATCGTTTCAACAAATCTCAGCGTCAGATAAGTACATTATTTACCGGGTTAAAATTGATAACCTTAGTTTTATTATTACTTTCATTTATGCTCCTTCGAATCAAATAGATAAAAATAGGTTCTGGAATGAGTTATTCATTGTCATCCATAACCAATCTCTCCCATGTTTGATAATGGGAGACTTCAATGAAATCGAATCAGGTTATGACAAAATTGGAGGACTAACTCCGGAGGCTAATAGATTTCTGCGAATTCAACAGATTATGGAAGAATGAGATGTTCATACGATCCCTTGTACAAGTAGTCCAATTACGTGGAGGAAGAGTCAAAATCCTATTGATAACATTTATGAATGAATAGATAGAGTAATGGTTCATACATATACCTTAACACTGTTCCCTAACTTATCAATACACAATAATCCTTTTACGACTTTTGATCATTCTTTAATGTCTATGTCTATAGGAAGTACGAAAATTAGGGTTGGTTCCCCGTTTAAATTTGAAATGTCTTGGACTAGTAATGATAACTATAACAGATTAGTTAAATCAACTTGGCAGAATAAGCTTCATGGGTTGTTTATGTTTACACTATTACAAAAACGGAAACTTCTTAAAAAAATACAAAGATCGGGTGTAAGTCTCACCCAAATAATAATTTTCGACAGTTAACAGATATTGAAAATCAACTGTTGTTACTTCAAACGCAACAAATTAGTGGAAATTCAAACGATACAATAAACATTAAACGTAATAGATTGTTAAGTAAGCGTGAAGCTCTCATGGACTTTAATAATACTTTTTGGAAACAACGAGCTAAATCAAATTTTCTAAGATTTGGAGACAGAAATACCAAATACTACCAATCAATATCTAAAATAAGAAATTCTAAAAATATCACTCGTAATTTTACAAATAAACATGGTTTATTGATTGAGGATGAGGATCAAATTAGAGATGAAATTACGACTGAATTGGCTGAAAGATTCATTTATAATAATGCACCGATTAGTAGTAATCCATATTTCCTAAATTTAATCGATCAGACCATTACTGAATCTGAAAACAGAATTTTAACATAACCTTTTTCAGATAAAGAAATTAAGGATACCCTATTCTCAATGACAGATGACAAGTCTCCAGGTCCTGATGGAGTGATGGGTTTTCACCAGAGTTCTATAAAAAATATTGGGAAAATGTCGGTAAATTAGTTTGCAAAGCTGTTCAATCTTTCTTTCATTCTGGTCTACTCAATGAAGTAAATTCAACTTTTATTGCACTTATTCCAAAAATCGATACACCTAGTAACATTAACCACTACCGTCCGATTAGTCTGTGTAATACTATTTATAAGGTTATCTTGAAACTATTGGCTAATCGTTTGAAGCCTATTTTACCACGTATTATTAATCCATTTCAAGGAGCTTTTGTTCAAGGTAGAAATATTCAGGATAACATTCTAATAGCTCATGAGGTTTTCCACTCTTTTCATAAAAAAAAAGGTAAAATTGGGTGGATGGCTTTAAAGCTAGATATGGAGAAAGCTTATGACAAAATAAGTTAGAGTTTTATTCGTATTATTCTAAACAAATTTGGTTTTGATTCCAGCTGGATTAATTGGGTTATGACCTGTCTAACTAACACTAGTTTCTCAGTTTTAGTTAATAATTTGCCGGGTCGTACATTTCATACTTATAGGGGAATTCGACAGGGTGATCCTCTTGCTCCATATATTTTTGTATTGGTTATGGAACTATTAGGGAGAATGTTGCTAGGGGTGGGCATTATCGGGTATCCGACACGAACCGGATAATCGTGTCGGATACCCGAAACCGTTTAGCATGAAAAGAGCGAACCGTGCACGGACCGTTATGAACCGGGTATCCGACACGGTAAAGCTATTCAGATCCGTGTCGGATACTCGTGTTATTCGACACGAACCATTAACTTTTTTTTTCCTCTAGGCTGTGTCCCTGACTATGCGTGTGGCTACACAAATCAATTAAAGATTGTTCAAAGATAAAGTCCAAATCAATTTCGTCACATAGACTGAAGTTTACAAACAAAATTGGTAGAAAATTGGTTCAATCAGTAGATGCTATAGATCTGAAAACTTATTCGACCAAAAATAAATAGATCTGAGAACTTATTTTGTCAAACAGTGAACAACAACAATCAAACATACATATCGAGCCTAGATCTGAAATTGAAGCCCTAATCGGCGTCGTCGTGAGCCGCCTCGCCGTCGCCGACACGAGCCGCCTCTGGCCCTCTTCGCCTTGTCCTTCTGTCGCCGTCTCTGTTTCGATTAGAGGTAGCTACTTGCCGCCTCATCGCCGCCTCCGCCGTTGTCTACGTCCCCGCCTCATCGAGCCACCGGAGATAGATGAGATAATCAGTGAGACTTGAGAAATATGAGAGGGAGAGAGATTGAAAAATAAATCAGAGATTTGGAGAGGATGTGTGTGTGAGAGAGAGAGAGGATATAGGGCACGCTCGGCAGGAGCTTTTAGGGGGTTCTTGGATTTTTTTTTAAAAAAACAACAATTCAAGGCACCTGTTTGGCTAGGGGTTGAATGGGGTTGGGAATTTAGGGGACGGGGATTAATCGGGGTTGCCAAAGGCCAATAATCCAACCCTCCTCCATAAGAATTGTCAGGGTTGTGCTCTCCAACAATCCCTTGCTTGACTATCTTGCCCTTTGTCCATGGCATTGGAGGGAGATCCGGGTTGGCCATGGGAGCTCGAAGGGCGAGATCTGGGCGAGAGACGGAGGCAGACGGAGGCAGATCTGGGCGAGATCCGGGGCTGGTGCTCCTCTTCTTCGCTATGGGACTCGAATTCGGCGCCATGAGAGCTCGGGCCTGGTCTTCTATGGCGGTCGGGAGAGTGAGGAAGAAGGCTCGGGCTTGGGGCTTGGTCTTCCATGGGAGCGTGGCGGAGGAAGGGGGAACACTGGAGCGGCAAGAGACGGTGAGGGCAAACGGAGGTGAAGAGCCCTTGGAGAGGAGGCGGCGGAGCGGCGTCGTTGGACACAGATCTGGAATTTGGAATGGGGAGGAAGAAGAAGGGAGGGGTAATTTTGTAATTTTGTAACAAATAACCTTAAAATAACCCTTTACCCACCAAACACCTTACCGGGATTATTTTGTCAAAAAAATCTCAACCTCTTCCATCCCCATAACCCACACAATAATCTCCACCTCGTATAATCCCTTAAAAATAATCTCCACCCCTTAAAAAATAACCTATTGCCAAGCACGAAAGTGCGGCTAGGTTTTTTTTAAAGAAGTTAAAAGACCTTTATAGTTTATATACCCAAAAAAAGAAGAAGGAAGAGTTAAAAAAAATCTTACCTTTCGAATTCGAACCTGGGTTTAGAGGACCACATTCAAATTCACTTGGGCCAAAACCATCTGGGCTAGCTGACGTTATTGATACTTAAGGGATTGTCTTTATATTAGTATCATATCACCTTACCTATAAATTTAAAAAAAAAAAAACAGTTCGTGTCGGGTATCTGACAAGGGGATATGCCATATCCGAACACGAACCGTTTAATATCGTGTTTTAGCGGTTCGTGTCATTATCGTATCGTGTTTCTTTGGTTTCGTGTTTTTTCG
Source organism: Persicaria tinctoria (assembly GCA_037127255.1). Classification (NCBI taxonomy): domain Eukaryota; kingdom Viridiplantae; phylum Streptophyta; class Magnoliopsida; order Caryophyllales; family Polygonaceae; genus Persicaria; species Persicaria tinctoria. The sequence goes on from JBANSL010000010.1 coordinate 26,320,946, forward strand.
TGTCGTGTTATCGTGTTTTCGTGTCGTATCTGCCGTGTCGGGTTTTTCTGCACACCCCTAAATGTTGCAACATGAATATTTGGAATGTGACCCTTTGGTTGGAATCAAACTTACAAATAACAGTGATCGTATTCCATTCCTTTCCTTTGCAGATGACACTCTAATTTTTGGACGCACTGATGATTTAAGTCTTCATACGATTAGAAATCTTCTGAATACTTTCTCAAATATGTCTGGATTAACTATATAAATTATAATAAAAGTTCTTTACAAGTTTCTAAAAATATTCCTTTCAGTAAAGCCCAGTCTCTTGCTCAACAGCTAAATATTCAAGTTACAAAATCAATGGAAAAATACCTTGGTATACCACTTATTAGTGGTAGGGTTTGTAACGTCTTGTTTGATGAGGCGATAAGTAGCCTTAAAAAGCAGTTGTCAAAGTGGAAATCTAATACTCTCTCTCAAGCTGGTAGATCGGTTCTAATTCAGGCAAACCTAAATTCTAAAACAAATTATTTAATGCAATCATTTCTTCTTCGAAAAAGAGTTCTACAAAAGATTGATCAGATCAACAAAAATTTCTTTTGGAATAAAATTCAATCAGATAACTATCATCCTCTAATCAGCTGGGAACATCTGTGTACTCCTAAAAAGGATGGTGGGTTAGGTTTTAAATCAGCTGAGCAAATTAATATTGGTATGCAAATGAAACTTCTTTGGAGAATTATGGCTAATCCTGATAATATTTGGTCGAAGGTTATTACGGATAAATATCTCTCGACAGAATCTCTAATGGAAAGAGGCAGATTCAAAACTTCTTGGCAGTTTGGCAGGCTTCTTAATGTCAGAGATCTTTTCTCTAAAGGTCTACTCTGGCTAGTAGGTAATGGGAAAACCATAAATGTATGGTCTGACATTTGGGTAAATGCGAAATATCTTCAAAACTTTCGGAATGGTCGTAATCCTAACTTAAAAGTTTGTGATTTATTTACAAATACCAACTCTTGGGATATTGATAAATTAAATAGTATATTCCCCTCTCATATTGTTCAAGCTATTACTAGTATCCATGTTCCAGTAATTAATATTCCAGACAGGTTAATTTGGATTTATAGTAGTAATGGAAAATTCTCTGTTAAATCCACATCTTCTATTTGCAATACAGGGAATACTAAGAAAATTCCAGCAGACAAGATTTGGAAACTTAATATTCCTCCGAATATTAAAAATTTTATTTGGAAAATTATTTTAGATATCTTACCTACCACAACCTGTCTGAATAGATAAATAAATAGAGTTCCTAGTACTTGCTCTCTTTGTAATTTTGATACAGAAGATACAAATTATTTATTGTTTAATTGTCGGATCACAAGATCCCTTATTCAAAATCTAGGTGTTAAGTTGGGAAAATGTTATAATATTCCAAATTTAACAAGTAATGTTTCGGAAAATATTTTAAATACTAGGACTCTTAATATAGATTTTACAGACTTATGTCATTTATGACACTCTGTTTGGGAGCTCAGAAATAGAATTATTTTTCGCAATACTTCGGATACAGGTATTATGTATGCTCTAACTCAAACGATAGACAAAATCTAATGTTGGAATAAACAACAGGTAAAAACGAAGTTACCTAAACGTGTTAGACCTCCTGATAAATTGATTTGGAAATGCCCTCCTGACAATGTTCTCCTGCTCCTTCCGTTATGGATTGCTTTTGCAGTTTATACAGGTATAAGACTGGCAGCGGAGATGGGGATTCGAAGAGTAATAGTTGAAATTGATTGTGCAATCATCGTCAATGCCATCAATCAAGTGAACAATATATCATGGGAGGTCGCTCAAATAATCCAAGAGATCCATTCGTTAAGCAAAGAGTTTGAGAGCGTCACAATTCAGCATTGTTACAGAGAGGCAAATGGTGCAACTGATTTTCTAGCTAAATCTCAATTGAATTGTAATTTTATTTTGAGTTCTTGTTTTTGTGAGTTCCAGAACATTATCTTGCGAGATGATCATGGATGTCGTTAGTACATCCAATTTATTACCTACTGTAAAAAAAAATAAAAAAAAATACACACACACCGTGTGTATATACAATGTGAATCAGCGAACGTATGCAGTGTATATATATATAATACTGTATGTACACAATTTATATAACGTTTGTACATATATAAGAAGCTATAAAATATAAAAACATTAATGTATAAATTTATAGGTGTTTTGTGTCTTTAGAAATTTAAAAATATTAGAGTATTTAATTTTATTTTTTTGAGGGACAAAGCCCGTTCCGTCTCGGTCCCGTGAGGGATAATGCCCGTGCAGGATCGGAAAAAAAAAGAAGAAAATTCCGTCATGGTCCCGTCCCACAAAAATTACGCGGGACGGGACGTGAGACGACCCCCATCCCGTCCCGAGCCCATCCCTATTCATTTGTCATAAATCATCTCTTTAATTGATATTTCTAGAAAACTACTCTTTATTCATCAATTAACCACCCTCGAATACATTTCTTCCAAATATAGGTTAAATTTGATAAATTACAATTTTACCACTCATTTTATATAATATTCTAATAGAATTTTAACAATTAAAAAAATATAAATAAGTGACGGAAGGGAAACGTCGTTAGATTTCATCTCGCCAAAGAAATAACTCAAACTAATAAACTAAACTAGCAACCTAGTATAGCAGATAAGTAAGGGGTCGAACCCACAGAAAAACAAGTAGCTCAGTGCAATGTGTATTTACCAATTATGACACTAAAGATGGAATAGAACTATGAATGAAGACAAACAATACAAATAAACAAAGATAAAGATATGAATGTGAACAAAGAGAAGACAAAAGATAAGCGTGTAGTTTCACATACAATTCGCAACATTGGTTAGGTCATTGATCCTTGATTGTATTCTACTTTGATACGACCCGTGGATCGATCTAACAAGTTTCAAAGCTTCAACCGAGCACGAGAACAAAATTTGACACATGCGACTCTTTTAATTGGATTTTTTCTAGATTTATGGAAAGATAAAAACAAGATATGGATGGCTAAATCTATGAGCATCTCACCCATCGACTTACCAAACTCGCCCTCTCACTCGTCGGCATCTCACTCCCGAGCAATCAAGCCTTTGTTTGAACAACTATAACAAGCATCTCACCGGAAAGAGTTACACAAACGGGACCATTCCTCGGCCTATCACTCCGGAATGGGGTGTCAAAATGGCATCTCACCAAATCAACCAAACACACACTTTTTCCAAAAATTATCAACTCAAATCCTATTTTTCATGACAAATGTTGAGGCATTTTATAGCCATAAAACAAGCAACAATTAAAACAACAAATTAAAGACGGAAAAGATGAAAAGTTTCTCGGAATTGATGGAGAAACGTGGACATCCTCATGGTGGAAAATGAAGGGTTGGTTGTCCTCATAAAGTGTAGAAAACCATCAAGTTCCATTGAATGAAGACCCTTCGATACATCTCATCAATTCCGACTTCATTCAATGCATTAGGAAAACTGTCCAGATTTCGGACTCTTGAATTATTGCCAATTTCGGACCTGTTCTTGGATGATTTCGGCACTTTGGTCTTCATAAAAGATGTAACCCTTTGAATTAATTATCTTTCCAACAAGTACTTACACACCTCCATCGGACAAATATAGCTCCTGTTATAAGTAAAACACCGAGCATGTGTCGAAAGAGCTTGGATCACATCATACTTATTCTTATTTGATTCATCTAATGTTTGATTACTCCAACCCTAAGCAATTAAACAATGTTAATAACATAAACAACCAAAGATAAAGGCGCAACTCTCTAACCCTAATTGATGCAATTAATAAAGTATAATTGTCAATATCCCCTACAAACCCAATCGATGCTTTAAGGGGGTCGATTGGCTATGTTGTGCTACTGATTCAACTAAATTGCAAAGGTTAATCAAATCTTTAGCAAGAGAGCGAATTCCGTCAAGGTACCTAATCAAGAGAGAATACATGCAATCAATCAATTGTAAGAACAAAGATATTGAATCAATCAAAAATAGAATAGATATAAATAAAGTCTCACAATCAATCAACCAAGTCTTGAATCATAGCAAAACCACAAGAATTCTAGGCAAACATAACGTGCCTTAAATCCCTAAAGTTAAATCATCTCATTGTAATGAGTTTATGGGGAATGGAATGAATGAATTTATTGTATCCTCAAACCTACTGAAATATGACCTAATATAGCATCCTTTCATCGGCCAAAACCCCTAGGAAAGATAGATAAAAGTTCTCATAAAGATAGATTTGGGCCGCGTATCGCAAATCCGGATCCGACGAGGACGGCGGACGCCGCTTATGCAGTAGACAGCTTTGGCAAACTAAACTTGTTATGCACTTACTGGAGTCATCCTTCGTCTGATTGACGCATATGAATATGCGTTGGAAAGCTCTTTCCAAGCACTACGATTCTCGTGAAGACCTCATAAGCTAATTCCAACTTCTGAGAGTCTTGAAGATGGGATTTCTCTATGTTCTCCATTTCCGCTATTCCTGAACCCCGAAACCAACTAAACCCCGCTATTTCTTTCGGCTCATGCCGAAAGAAATAAACTTTGCGTTAAATTTACAATATATATATATATATATATATATATATATATATATATATATATATATATATATATATATATATATTGTGAATTTAACTTGACAAATGATGATTTGAGAGAAGAGTTTGAAACACATTCTCATTAAATTGTGTGAAACCAATAAAATTAGTTCATAAGAGCCTGAAGACTCTATAAATATCTTATTCTTAACTACATAGTTATAGTAGAACTCAAAAAACTAGATAGCTAAATGACCTATGGTTCATAACAACCTCTCTTATTACCAAATGCAATATATTGTTACCTTTGGCACGAAACAGAAAGAGGAAACGGTGTGCGCGGCCATTGTTACGATAATGTTCATAATTGTGAAAATTATTATAGATAATCATATATGAGTCCACTCCCACGTGAAGGAGAATGTGGAAGAACTAGTCAAAAATAATGGTTTACCTAATTTGCATTTGTAATCTCCCAAACTATGAATAGATCATCGTATGATAATTTTAGAATGGTTTAAAGCGATGAAGAGATGAGGATGATCAGATGGATGAGTGGATTTACTAGACTCGACAAGATCAGGAATGAGGTTATCCGTGATAAGGTAGGAGTAAGCAGTATCCGATATGAGTTACGGGAGTCAAGGCTTTGTTGGTTTGGTCATTAGCAGAGGAGAGATCTGAGTGCACCAATGCGTAGGTGTGCGACAGTTTGGAGATTGATAGAGTATGACGGAGTAGAGGGAGACTAAAGAAAAGTTAGAGGGATGTGATTAGAAAAGTTTTTTCCCTTTTATTTGAACGCCTTAACGAGAGTATGGTTAGGGATAGGATGCAGTGGAGGAGCATAATTCATGTCAAAGAGGGTTAGATTGAGCCTCAGAGGATTGACATAGATGATATCATTTCTCCCCCGTTCTTACACCATGTCTTTTTCTAATCTCATTTAGTATATCGTTTGTTATACTTATCTCTTTGGTTTGCTATGCGTCTATATATGTCGGTGTCTGGGCCACTATAAAATACTCTCTTGACATAATAAGAGAAAGAGTACGTACAATTTTTTTTTACAGTAGGCAAACATTAGGAGCTGCTACTGATACAGTAGCGAAATTCCAGGATCATCCTGAAGGATGATGTTACAAAAGTCCCTATGGTAGGGGATGGACTGCAAATTACAGATAATTCCTTTCCTAGCTATATAATCATCCGACATATTGGACTCTCTGTAGACATGGTGGATTTCTGCTTTTGCAAATTCCGATAGAAGCTTGGTAATGTCTTCAAGTTGTCTCATAACTTCCCACCTAGGTTGTTGCTGATGCTTTAAAGACTTAATCAGAACTTGGTTGTCACTTTCTAGAATGATCTTCGTAATGCCCTTTTCCTTAGCTCTTTGTAGTCCAAACAAGACTGCTGAAGCCTTCGTTTGAATGACTGACTCTTCACTAACTTCCTTGTAAAAAAATATCAGTAATATGGCCATCAGAATCCCTAATTATCCCTCCGATCTGGCACTTGCCAGAAAGATTGATAGAACCATCTACATTAATTTTGTAGATAGTTCTGGGTGATCTACACCACTTGGTAGTAGCCCTTCTATTTTTAACTCTATTGGCCTTAGGAGGACGTCCAATTCCTTCTTCCCAATCATGAAGAACCTGTCTTATTCTCAGAATAATTTGGGCTATGTCATTTGGTTGCTTTTGCCTAAAAATAAGCTCATTTCTAGTTTCCCATATAATTTGCCAAATACATACAAGATCTTCAAATTTTTGATTTGCCCTTTTAATGCGATCTAGATTAATATAGAGCAGATCTGTACTAATTAGATCAGGAAAAAATGTACCAGTTTGTTGCTCATATTGGGCTATTACTTCTCTAGTAAAACTGCATTTTGTGAAGAGATGGGTTGCATCCTCCTCAACCTGATTGCAAAGCGAGCACTGGCTTGGAACCCTGTTGACATATCTATTAAGGCGAGCAGCCGTGGGAAGCCCATCTATCCTTAATTTCCATAGGAAATTTTTAATTCTAGGGGGTAGTTTTAGCTTCCATATCCAAGTGTGTGCGTTTGGTTCAGTTGATGGTGGTACTAGTATGTTCCTTGCTGATTTGGTGGTGAAGTTCCCGGCTCCATCAGGCTTCTAGATCATCTTGTCCTAGACCTAGCTAGCCGAAATTCTAATGGCTTGAATCTTTTGAATTACATCCGGAGGAAATAGTTGTCTTAGGAGATCTTCATTCCAACGTTTTTTATTAGTGATAAAAGCTTTAACCTTCATATATGGATCACTAGAACCCATGTAATTTTTTAGCCCGAGTGCTAGAATCCAAGGGTCATTTCAAACATTTATTTTTGAGCCGTCTCCCACTAGCCAGAGAATACCTTCTTCAATATTTTGTCTAAGTGAGAGAAGCCTACCAAATTGCCACGAAGTTTCCTTTTTGCTATAGCTACCTATATCCTCCTGATTAAGATATTTTTCTTTAATTATTCTCACCCAAATACTATCCTCGTTGTTATATATTTTCCATAAGAGCTTCATCTGCAATGCAAGCAAATATTAAGATCTTCCGCTTTTCTAAGTGCTCGTTTGGATAGGGTTAAAAATCCCAGGAATTAGAATATCCCAGGAAGTCAGCGTTAATACATGTGTTTGGATGAGAACACAAAAATTGAAAAACCCTGGAAGTTATCTTCCTGGGAATACAGGAAGTGGAATCACCTAGGGGAGAGTAGGTAAGATTTCTTCCACCCTTTTGATTTTAATAAAATTCCTATTTTTACCCTCAATGTATATCCCATCTTTCAAATTTCGGATTAATTTTTGGCGGAAAAATTTGCCGCTAACCAGTTTGATGTTAAGGATTTGCCGCTAACTATGTCCTCCATATATATCCTGTTCTTCAATTGTAAAATTCTTCAACAAAGTGGGTTGAGAAGATTGAAGGCCGGCGAAAGCACGTGTTCAGTTTTGAGGTGGGTAAATTCATCTTCTTTTAATTTCTCATCAGTTTGATTTTAGTTGATTCGACACCTTGGATGAGTTCTGGTGGTAGTTGACAGTATCTAGGCAGTTTCATTTGGTATTATGTGCTATCATTAGATGTCATCATATTCTTTTAAAGAAACCTCAACCAATCCCAGAGGATTGTCAAGATGAAAGATGGAAATGGTTTAAGGTATGTTTCCCATTAATTCCATGGTTCAATTCTTAACTTTTACTAATTTACATAACTATAGGAATTGTAGACAATAGTGAAACATAGCACATGCCTTTTGTTGTAGAATTGCTTGGGTGCACTAGATGGTACACATATTCCACTCCGTGTCTCCGAAGATGACAAAGTTAGATACAGAATCAGGAAAAAAGAAATCACTACTAATGTCTTGGCAGCCTGCACACCACAACTACAATTCACCTATATACTAGCAGGTTGGGAGGGTTCGACACATGATAATAAAGTCCTTCGCGATGCCTTGTCTAGGTCCAAACCCCTTGTGATACCGCAAGGTAATAAAATTAGTAACATATACTTTTTTAGGATATCTTTTGATCTACTAACAAATACGGAGTATTAATCAATTATTGTCATATTTACTTTTAGGAATGTATTATTTGTGTGATGCCGGCTATATGAACTGTGAAGGGTGTTTAACACCTTTTCGAGGCGAGAAATACCATTTGAGTGCTTGGAAGAACGGTGCTCAACCAACATCGGCTAGAGAGTATTTTAACATGAAGCATTCTCAAGCAAGAAATGTTATAGAGAGATGCTTTGGGATTTTGAAAATGCGATGGGGTATCTTGAGATCCAGTACATGGTATAATAAGAAGACAATGAGCCGTATCATCTTGGCATGTGCTTTATTAAATAATTTTATTAGATCACACATGAAAGAAGACCCATTAGAAGCATTTCTATTTGATGGAGATGAGCGACAAGATCATGATCCGGATGAGCCCACTATTACACAACTTGAAACAAGTAATGAGTGGAACTTATATAGGGAAGAGTTGGCCACTGAAATGTACAATGCATGGGTACATAGTTAGTTTTGATGTATGAAATACCATCTTATCCTAAACTTTTATTTATGTTTCCTAAGAATCAAGAATTGTTATTTTTAATCGTTGCTTTTTATCATTATTTTTGTCTTTTAATGTGAATATATATATATATATATATTGGTGTATTTATAGTATCCCTCGTAATTATTTGGGTTTTTTTTCACTATATAGAATGAGCCAAAGCAATGTCCAAGCACGTGTCGGTGGCAACAATTCAAGATCCTGTTTTAGGTGGGAACGTAATGAGGACCAAGCACTGATTGATTCTATGATCGAGCTTGTAGACGATGGCGGTTGGAAAGTAGATAATGGACAATTCAGGCACGGTGCTTATGCAAAGCTTGAAAAGCTCATGGAAGAAAAGATTCCTGGATGTCGAATGAAGGCTAAACCGCATATTGAGTCTAGAGTAAAATTGTTAAGAAACCAATACAATGCTATTGCCGAAATGTTGGGTCCGAATGCTAGCGGCTTTGGATGGGACGATAAGCTAAGCCTTGTGACATGTGCTAAAGAAGTTTGGGATGAATGGATAAAGGTAATATATAGTTTTCAAAATTATTGACTCGTTTTTATCATTGATATATGGCTTTCCTTTCTTCTATATAATATATTTTAATCTTATTTGATATCATGTTGGCAGAGTCACAAAAATGCAGTGGGGTTAAGAAATAAGCCCTTTCCATTTTATGATGAATTAGATAAAATATTTGGAAAAGATAGGGCTACTGGAGAATATGCTCAAAGCGTTGATGATGTAGTCGAGGAATTGGACAAGGATGAGGAGCAACATACCCCCTACGTGGATCTAGAAGAAAATGCTGACATGGCATCCCAGTCACTTGGCTCGGATAATTATGTTGAACCTTCGTCAAAAACATCATCGGATGATAGGAATAAGAAGAGAGCAAGGGTTGACAATGCGGAAATTTTACAAGCATTCTCAGCTAGGATGGATAAAATGGGGAAAATGATGGAAGCTGCAGGTGAGCATATTGGAAACTTAGCTAAATGCTTTCAACATGAGTCTGATTCAGCTGAAAGAAGGATGCAAGTTACTTCAGAAGTGATGAAGACTCCAGGAATTACTCCTCCTCAAGTGTTGACAATGGCAAAGAAGATTGCTCTTAATCCTCTTGAAGTTGACTTCTTTTTCAGTCTTCCGGAAGATTATAGACAAGCTTATGTGGAAAGCTTGTTGCTTGGAGATTAAACTTCGTAATTGCTTCATTATTTCAAACCTTTCTGTGAGTTTTTATCAATTTCTTTGTCTCTGATTTTTTTTTCTTATCGAACTTACCTTGCACTTTGATTAGGGTGGTATCATTCCACTCATAAATATTGCACTATTTGAATAATTGAACACATTATGGGTCTTCTTGTTGGGTCCTTTATCTCTTTTTAAATGTCAATTATATATGTCATAAAAGAAAGTCAATTGTAGATATATTGGTTGATTAATTTCATGTTAATGTAGTTGGTGTGTATGCATGTACAGATGTCCTGACTCAATCAATCCGAGCAGATGATGTTTAAAATTGATAGATAAAGGTTAAAATAGTAATTATATGCAAATTCCCATGAAATTCTTTTGTGCAACCAAACGAAATGTGATAATTTAATCCATGGGAATTAAAAGTTAACCAAACATATTTTTCAAAATCCCAGTAATTTCAATTCCAGGGAATTAGACTTCCCATATATTGAATTCCTAGGAATTGTATTTACCCCTTTTATCCAAACGAGCACTAAGTCCCATGTCACCCTGAGATTTTCGTTTACAGATTTGATCTCAACTGATGAGAGGGGTGTATTTGTCAGATTGAGATTGGTTCCTGAAGAAGTTCCTATTGATCTGATCAATTTGATTGAGAATACCTTTTGGGAGCAAGAAATTTTGCAAACAAAGAGTACGTACAACTTGATCCCATCAGAGTCCAAACCATACCTAGACGGGATAAATTGATAATATTGTTATTGTTATACGGAGTATTTTTCTTAGGAAAAATAATTTGTCACCATCTTTCATGTACCCCACCCCCCAAATTGGTGAAAAATTTTAAAATTCAAAATTTTTAAGAGTCATTTTTCCTACAAAAAAAATTGCCACCATCTTAGATGTTGAAAATTTTGAAAGTTCAAAAGTTTTAAGAAGTCAGGAATAATATAGTTCAAATTGCTTAAGAACAATTGGATGTAGTTGATACAAGCACAGGGGCCGCGTGATTTGTCCTTTGCTGGAATGATAAACCTCGTTCGTTGCCCAGTCAAGCAAATGGAAATCGCCTACGCCGCGTGAAGCAAATGGACAATGCAGCCATGATCACTCGTCACCATTAGGGGTTTTATATGAACGGAACAGCCCGAGCTTGTTCGAGATAGACTCGAAAAAAGTTCAAATCGACCTTATTCACTTACCTAAACAAATCGAGTCTGGATGGGATTTTGAACTCGGTTATAAGCTCAGCTCGTTCGATTTAAACTCGAATAGCTCGAATTCTATAAAATTTCCTTTAAATTAATATAATATGACCTAGTATAAAAAAAAATCGTTTAAAAATTGGGTTCGGCTAAGCTCGATCTCGTTTAACAAACAAACTAAGCTTGAACATGTCATGTTCGGCTCGTTCGGCTCGAATAACACCCATAATCGTCATTTATTGGTATGGATGGCATGCCATACCAAATCTCAATCAACTTCAACATCATACTTGTTAAGAGATGTGAATGAGAGCATAAAGAGTCCCACATCAAAAGTTGAACACAACGAGTCTTAGTATATAAGTCAATTGGCTACTCCTTCTAACACCAATTGATTTTCGATCCTGGTATGTGAGCCTATGCACACGACCAGTTAGCCTAACGACCCGTCTTTCGATCCTGGTATGGGTTACCAGTTGTCCAAGTGCACTTGCCGAGGCGTTTTGAGTGATGTGAATGGAACATTACTTGGGAGCATTTTGAGAGATGTGAATGGAAAATCACTTGACTTATGTGTTAGGCTACTAGCGTATATATATGCGCATGTGCACACGACATCAGTCATGGTCTTTGATAATATCCATTGGATTTCATTTTTTTAAAACATGTAACGTACAAATTTCTTCGCCACTGTACGTTTCCAATTAAAGGAATCATTGGAGTATAAATGTAGGAGTTGATTTAGATTTGGTATGACATGTATTGCATACCAATATTCCAAATCTTCCTGTTACAATTCAGTCGATAACTTCTTGAACAACTTCCTTTGAAATTTCTACAAATTCTAACGACTGATTATTTTAGAGTCGGTGGAGCTAAAAATAATTTTGGAGTTCGCTTCTTTTTGTACATATGTATGGTAAATAAACTTTTTTAAAAAATATATTGAAAAAATCTTAAATTTGTTATTTAAATAATACTTCATCTATTAAAAAAATATGTTGTTTTAGACGGAAAATCTTGGTAGAAAAAATAACATTTTAAGTATTTTGATGTTCAGTTTTTAAAATTGTCTATGTAATGATTAGAGAGATATTAGTTATAATTTTTGATAAAGTGAAAAAAATAAAGTACTTGGAATGATTAGAGATATTAGTAATAATTAAAAGTATAAGTGTATTTTTAATTTTCTTTTGTAAAAATTATACAAATTTCTATAATGACATATTTTAATAAGTGAGACTTTTGATAAGATTCCGAAACGGCTATTGTCAAGACAATTATAAAGACTCAGAATTTTAAAATATTATTTTCTAAAATAAGATTCCCTTACTTCTAGTTCGTTCATCCTGGTTCCCTCGGTGCCTCATGCAATTCGCCTGGCGCTACTTCGGGTTCGCCTTTGTCTTGGATTTCGGTGCTCTGTCGACCTGTCTTCGACGCTCTGACTCCAAGCTTGTCTTCATCCTTGGACATCGTTACCCCACTCCCGACCTTGCCTACCCCCTTCCATCAGCGTCGATGGAGGGTTCCTCCGGCTGGCTTCTGGTCGCTTCTGTACAATTAGCCTAAAAAAAAGGGGAAATCGAGATGGAGTTTATATATAAATATGCACATATACTTATTTGTATGGTTGGATTTATATATTTTTCATCCTTTAAGTAAACCCGCCTTTTAAGGTGGACACTAAATCCCGTAAGGGCTCGATTAAATCCCGAAAGGGCCTTTGGTGCGTCTTACATAGGTGGTTCTCGGCTACGAGTTTAGTTGTGCTTGGTGTTCCTCTTCTGAGTTGGGGCTCTGGCAAACCGACGTCGGGTTTGGCTAGGGTCGTGACTGTGTGTATCGAGGCGACTTTGCGATTTGAAAATTTTCTTGGAGGATCGTCTTCACTTCCCACAGGGACTCCTGAAGTAGCGCTGGGCAGTGGTGTCACTGATCGGTGGTGCTTGGCGTCGTCACTTAGTCTATGTTGTCCCCAGCATGGTCGGATTATGATCGCATGTTCGACTGTATTGGTGTGGTTCCCATCGTTTGTAATGCACCCTTTTTTGTTTATTGTGTTTTAGGTTTGTGTTGTAGGTTTTGACGGTTCGCCGTCTATCGACTTGGTTGGCCTCTCGAGGCGCCGGGTCTGTCCGGTCTTTGATCGAATTATTTCCCAAAAAAAAAAAGACCAACACATTCGTTCCTAGAAGACCTTATGTCAATAAAAAAAATGAAAATATATATTTTGAAGACCTTTGTTTCATATGACAAGCTATATGGGACTTAAGAAACAACATTATTGTCAACAAAAAGAAATTATTATATTTGCACAATATAAAGTTATATTTGCACAACATAATGTTATATGTGCTCAACATCAAGGAATATTTGCACAATAAAAATTGCTGACACAAAAAAAAGGGTTGGCGTGAAGAAGAAGAAAACTGACCCGAGAAGGGGGCACAAGGGAAGAGGGGGCACACACATGGGGCAAGGTGGGCACATTTAGTTGACATTTTACTAATTAAATTATGACATTTACTTATAAATTAGGTCCATTGACTCATTTACTCATAAAATTAGGCTCATTTACTTATAATTAAACTCATTAAGAGAATTTTACACCCTAAGACAATTTTAACTTTGATCCAATCTCTCTCTCTCTCTCTCTCTCTCTCTCTATATATATATATATATATATATATATATATATATATATTCAAATAAAACTTTTTTTTATTGAGAAAAAATTCGACGCACCGGATAGGCCCGGAGGGTCGAGAGGCTGAATAAATCGGCGACGGACAAACCGTCAAATATGTTGAAGACATCAAACAACAAAAAGGTAGAACCACCAAAATACAAGGGTGAAGTTATAGGCTAAGACTAGCATAAATGATAAGCGAGCAGGAGCAGTGTGCAGCAACTCATCCGTCAGTTGGTAGAGGCACGCAGGGAATCCCTAGGGAACTAAGTGGAAACCTCGAATTTGGACTCTGTCAACGAGCCTTCAGGTTTCGATCACGTCCACGACCTCTCGCGTGTCGACACATAAGAAGAAACACCACTCAGAAAACAGCTAGCCTCGAGAGCCATACAACCTCAACACCAAGCAGCTCAGCAATCCGCCAAACACAACCGATCAAATCAAGAATAATCTCTTTTTTTTCTTTTTTTTTCCTCCTTGCTTTGGGCCAAAGGATAGGCCTTAAGCCCAAAGGAAAAGATCGGGCCCAAACTTCGGGCCACTCGGGCCCATGAGACAAATGAACACCGAACTGGCCTTTTTTACTATTTTCTTCCATACTCGATCGAGCTTACAGCCTTGGGCCCGAAGGGGCACCAATTACTTGCTCAACCGGAAGCCCCAAGGTTGGACCTTGCTGCTGTAGACACTTCCAACTGGAGACAACCAGGGACAGGGGAGACGGAGAAAGGCGGAGCAGCCCACCCGAACACCACTAGAACCCTGGCACACCACAATCGTCGATGGAAACAAGCACCAAACAGAAAGAGGCGAGTTGAACCAGAGGAGGAGAAGGGGCGGCACCGACAGAGAGGACACGGGCGGAATCGACAAAGAGGACGCCGGCGACAACAAACCCCCAGGAGATAGACAGGATTGAACGGACATTGAGAGCCACCGAAGTGACCCTGCGTAAACAAAGATCAGAGACAAGGGAGATATGGATAGATCGGATTTTCACTAGAATTTTTGCCAAATTTCTAGTTTAAGATGGGGGGTTTTTGGGCAAAAATTCTAGAGAGAGGGCAGAGCCCTTCTCTCTAGAATTTGGGTTTCTCTAATTTTTGTTATATTCAAATAAAACTATTGACCATATATAAATAATACGGAGTAGATAATTTGTATGAGGAAATGGTAGTGATTAGACCAAAAAATGGGCCTTTTTGCTAAACTAGACATGTACCCAAAAAATTGGCTAGGGGTAGAAAGTGGTGTATTTTTGCAAATGCAAAAATACCACCGGCAATGGAGGTAGCAGGTGAAGGGGAGTTGAGCACTGTAGCTCCATCTTTTGAAAAAAGAGAAATCAGGAGGGGGAGGTGCTGGACTTGGGGTGTGACTCCAATAAAGTAGGAAAATAGGGGGGCATTTATGAGGGGAAATTTCAATGATTGAATTAAGGGTGTCAATCAACCCTTAGAAAATCTTGATTGATGGGTGTCATTCCTTATTAAATGATCTGCAAAAAAAGGAGCCAACATAGGAGACGAGTGGAAATGTCACGCCAAAGCATCACCTTCATTTATAGGAACTGGACACGTTTGGATTACCAAGGGAACACATCTGTCTTACCAATATAAGCCATTTGTCTTACCAATAGGCCAAACTTGTCATACCATACATGGAAATTTTGGAGATAATATGGAGGGGATTGTCCGTAGCGATTTTGGCGGGATGTCCGTGTAATTTTGGCGCCAAAACAGGGTTATTCATTGGGGGAAGAGGGAGAGCATCTGTCTGACCAATATGGTACAGTTATCTAACCAATAGCATATAGATATCTTACCAATATGCTTAAAATGTCTTACCATACCTAAAAATTTGGAGAAATTTGGAACGGATTGACCGTAGCTGTTTTGGCGGGTTGTCAGTGTAATTTTGGCGCCAAAACGGGGTTCTTCATTGGGGGGAAGGGGGGAGCATTTATGAGGGGAAAATGAAATCATTGCATTGATGAGTGTTCCCCAAGCACATATATAAGCTTGAGAGGGGGGTCTCAAACACCCCAACATGCCCTGCAAAAAGTGAGGCAGAGCAGGAGAGAGGTGGAAAGGACGGGGGAAAAGCCACACGTGCATCCGAGGAAACTATACAGTTGTCATCCTACCAATAGTACAGTTCTGGCCTGCCAACAATGTTCAACTGTCTTTCCATTCCAGGAAAAGTACAACAAGCATGCGCCGGGAAGGCCCACGACGAAGCGCTATCCGTCAAAGGGCGAATACAGGGGGCCAAAGCGTCGTAGACCTTAGTGTTGTTTGGTGAACGCTCAAGTCAGCTGACGGAGTTATTTTGGGCATCGATCGCCGTCGACTTGAGTGTGGATTTTGCCAGTAATTTTATTCCACGTGTCTCGTATTTTCGGGTTCCTAGGGGGCTAATTGTGATGCAAGCTTGGGGGTTTGGCATGTTTTGGCCACAGTCACATGAATTATCGGATCTATTAAGTATTTCTCATGTCGTCCTAACACTATCTTCTATGTGTCTACCAAATAGTTTATACTTATCCGACCATTACTCTTATGTTATCTTCTCAATTCCTTCTCAACTTAACTGCAAGTGACATCCTGCCAAAATTAAGTTTATATCTCGCCAAAAGTGTCTTGGTATCTGCCAAATATTTTCGTATAATCTTACCAATTATAACATTCATGCAAACATAAACGTAGCACAAAAAATAAAATAATCAATAGTGGGTGTAAGCAGAAACTAATATACGCGAACCATAAATACCTGTTTAAACCATTACAATCACAACACATCCTACCAATTGTTAACAAAAGACATTACAACCAACAACATAAGTTTTGAAACAACATAAGTTTTCCAACAACATCCAAACAAAGAACATCACAATCCAACCACATAGGAAACCATGAGATAATGTCTTAACAAACCGAAAGCCAAATACGACGGACGACCATAGGTTGGGGAGAGACCTACAAAGCATGGCGCTGTATGGAGAGGCCCAAGTACTGGCGGTATGGAGCAATATAACTGTCGTTGACGCTCTCGAAGGTCTGTACGCCCTCTGCAACCAGCTGCAAAGTCCTGATTACGTATGCCCCACAGTCACCGCTGCACATGAAGGAATTAACAAACAACATCAATTATTTACATCTTACCTTTTCAGTCATTTTATCATACCAATGGTTGGAATATATCCTACCAATAGGCCACTTATATCTTACCAATATTAGGAGTCGTACATAACCCAATAGTTAAGAGAAACTTACGAGGTTTTGTTCCTGGGGATCTTGGCCGTTCGGGAAATGGTGAAGGGGTTGGGGACATCGACGGTGTGCCTGGCACGGAGCTCCACAGAAAATTGCATGACCACCGGGATCAGCTTTGCAACAGACTCGAGGTGGGTTTGAAGCTCCTCGTCCTTGATCTGGTACCAGTCATTGTCGAGGACTTCTATGTTCCACTTCACAAGGTCGATGACGAGGCCAATCCAGTGCTTGGCCTTGTAATTCCAAGGCGCTAATATCTTTGCGTTCGCCACCGACCATGTCCTCCCGTGGTTGTCCGGCAGTGTCCCCGAGAAGTACCTCAACGGCGCCAAGGGAACTCCAGAAAACGGTTTGTGTCCTCAAGCAGCAGCTTCACAACCCACCCCCTTATTTGTGTCTTCTTCTCCAACCCAAACAGAACGCCCTCCACTATGACGAGGAGGGGAAGCTTGTACTTTTTCATGAGGGACCCCGCGTCCGACTCTTTTTCGTGGGCCCAAGCACTTTCCACATCCTTCAACGTCACCCTCTCCTTCTTAAATAACTGGTAAATGCACTCCTTGTGGCCCCCCTCCATGACATCACTGGGGGGTGGTGAGCAGTTAAGGCCCGTCATGATCGCGAACTCATGAAGAGAGAATCGAACGTGATGCCCCTGGAGGGAGTACCACGTCTCATGTGTCTTCCGAGTCTTCAGTTGGTGGAGAAGGCAGTAGTGCACCAACTGTGCAGAGAATTTGTTTCTCGACCCCATCTTCACAACGCCACCAAACTGGCTCTTGCCCAGGGCTTTGTAATCCTCCCGGTCAATGGTGAGGTCGATTCCTTCCAACAACTCAAAATTTGCATGGGACAGCGCCCTCCCTGAGAAGTGGTGTTTCTCTGGAACAGCAAGGACAACCTGCACACGCATGTAAGAATCTTAGGTTTTGACATTTTTTCCCAACCTTTACAACCACAACCATGTAACTATCTCAGTTTCATTACCCCTTGGCTGCTTGGTCCTGCACGTCCTTTCTTGTTCCCTGACTTCGGTATTTTATATGATGTTTAAAGCGGGGGTACCTGCTACACAATCACCAAACATAAAATCAGAAATTCAGGTCACATAATCTGTCATACATACCAACAGTGTCAATTTATTCTACCAACTTCATTTTCCTATCCTACCATTGCTGATATCCTCTTCTGTCCTACCAATTTCGCATTTCACACGTTTGGTTCATTTTACCTCTTTCACAACACATCATATAGGCAAGGAGATTAACCAAAACCAAATCACCATTTATTCATCATATTTTTAGGCATTTCATCAAACATTTGGTGGGCACTTACGGTTTCAACACTAAAAAACCAATCAACCAAAAATTCCTTCACCCCACTCGGCATACCAGATGTTCAATTTTATCCTGCCAATTTCGTTACCCGATCCTACGAAATCTGCTACCACAAATTCAGACACAACCTTCGATAATCTGTCCTACCACATGTGCACATATACCCTACCGATTACCCCCAATCTTGTGGATTCCCTACCCATCCGACCCCCTCCTTGCCCTTTTGTCCCCAATTTCTTACCCAACATCACCTAACCCTTACCCATCATTTTCCCGACACCCACAAACCCTAATCGCTCCCACCTCCCCAAAATCGACTCACAATGGCACCCCTAACCCCTCTTACTTCATTCCTTCTCTAGTGCTAGGCATCTACCCCAAATTCGTCTCAAATCCTTCACAAAACCGCACCCCCATTACCCCAATTTCGCAACTCAAACAAAAAACTCCACAGTTGCTTACCTTTGTCTTCGTCTTCAACCTTCTCCTTCCTCCCTGGCGGTGACTGGTGGCCTTCTTCTTCAACCGGTTCTCCATCTCTCTGTCTGTCGCTCTGTCTGTCGCCTCCTCCTTTCGGTTTTCCGTCTCTCTGTCTGTCGCTTTCAGAAAATGTAACCGTCTCTCTCCCTCCCTCCTCATTTTATTTTCACAAATCCTCACCCTCTACAGCCGGTTGTGTACAGTTACAAAAAACCGGCAGTTAAATTGGCATGGGGGTAGAGAGGTTAGTTTGGGCCAATTTTTAAGCTAGTGGTCTAGTTTAGCAATTAGACCCCTTTTTTCGTCTAGTTTAACAAATGAGCCAATTTGTATTACGTTCCGGCTAAGGACGTGCATGATTAAAAGGCTTGCACGTCCTTAAGGACATGCAATATTAGACACAAGGCTTGCACGTCCTTAAGGACGTGCAATATTAACCTTGTGATTTGCGGTGTATATAGCAACACCCTTGTATTAAAAGAGGTAATTACAAAAACTGGGATGTGTTCTAAAAAAAAAAACAAAAACTGGGATGTAAATCTTGTTCCAAAAAGATGTAGTAGTACTATAGTAGTGGGTGACTTGGTTCGTACCGACATTACATTAAACTCAAGGGCGATGATAGGTTGGATACTTAATTTGATTTGGCCTCCGTTATTTCATTGCCAATTCGCCCTCCATAAATTGTAATCGTTGACTTAGAACTTTGAAAAAACGTTGACCCAAAAAACAAACTCAAACGACCAACCTTTGCGCGTTTTTCGGAGGGTTGCATTGTTTTTATAAATAATACGGAGTAATAATAATAATGCAGTTCTAATTCCTCCTCTAAACCACAAGAAGAAAACCAGTTGCGATTCACGTTTACTATTTTTGATCTTCTTCTTTTTGAATTTCTATGTCGATTTATTGCATCCAAAACCAATTGCTCGAAGTTACAGGTTCCTAAGCACCCCTTCATGTTTCATTAATTTGAGTTTCTCAAAATTTTCCTAATTTCTTCTTGGTTTACAGTTGTTGAGTGCGCCAAATTGAAGGATACGGAATGGATTTCAAGGCAAGACCCCTACGTTTGGCTTGAATACGGGAGCACAAAATTCCGAACTCGTACTTGCACAGGTTCCTTTTCCGGTTTCATATCTGCTCAGTCCTGGATCTAATTTTTAGGGGTTTAATTTTCTGGGATACTTATCGCTTGTTTGATTTGGTAGATGGCGGTAAAACCCCTGTGTTTCAAGAGAAGTTCATGTTCACGCTGATCGAGGGGTTGAGAGAGATCAATGTTATGGTTTGGAACAGCAATACCCTAAGAAGCGACGACTTCATTGGCAGTGGAAAGTAAACTGCCTCACTCCCAAGACTCACAGATTTGCATTTTCTCATTCTGATTGCAAAATCTCGGTGCTATTGTTTCTTTATCCTCCTTCTGGTTTTTCAGGATTCAGCTTCAGGGTGTTCTTGCTCGGGGTTACGATGATAAATGTTGGCCTATTCATTCAAAAAGTGGAAGGTGCGTCAACTGCTAATGTATTGCATTTAGTTTGATTTGTTTTGTGAATTACCTTTTTCCCGGAATCAGGATCGTCGGTTCCTCACCTTTGTTGCTTAGAAATTTGATTATAGTCTTTTTCTGGTGAAGTATATCAGTATAGTATGTGATGCCTAGTTTCACAAGTTTCTGGTTGATATGGAAGTGTAATCTGATTACATATATTCTTTCAGTTTAGTTGTTCTTGTAGTCAAGGTCGTCCAATCAATTTTGGAGGACCGGGTTGTAATTTTATAAATTATAAATTTTATATATAATTTTTAATTTTTTTATATCTTAAGTTGAGTATGTTAAAAGAATTTAGATTATTTTTGTTGTTTTTTAAGGAAAATTATAAAAAAAAATCTTTAAAATAAGAATTTTTAAGAAAATCACCGATAAAATCTATATTAAAAATTTTATACAAATTATTTTAATCCATAGTACAGATTACGTACGCAAGCTATATTTATCAATCTTTTACTCTATAAAATTTATAGTTATACAATACTAAAAATAATTTATATACTACACGTTTAAATTTGTGTTATTTGTTTTTTAAACACAAAACCCTAGTGTTTCTATATATATATATATATATATATATATATATATATATATATATATATATATATATATATATATATATATATATATAATATTCTAATACTCCTTGAAACATGTTATTTCATTCAATTCAATTAATATAAATATAGCTATGACCATATGAATCTTTTTTTCTTGAATGCCCATGTTAATAAAACTAAAATTGTTCATGATTGACATAATTATAAAATAAAATTAAAAGATTAGCTTTATTTAAATTTGAATTAATAATTTGATACTCTATGACTTTATGAAATTTATTGAGGCCAAAAAAAGGTTAGAATATTAAGAGTTGTGCTAAATCTGGGATTCGAACCCGTGACTGTAAGAAAACATTTGAATTAACACTTGTGTTAATTTTTAAAATGTTTTATTATATATACTAAAATTAGTAAAAAAATGAGGCCCTGTAAAATCGGAGGCCCAGAGCAGTCGCCCACCTTGCCCTCCCCCATGGCCGGCCCTGCTTGTAGCTGCTTCAAAAGTGATTTTCAGAGATGCAAAATTTTCTAGGAGGGCATTTGACTGTAAACATCATTGATACATAATAAATGTCCAGTTGGAATGCTGGGTCGGCCAAGTGTTTCCTTAAAACATGTAGTGATACCTTTTTGCATCTTGACTTATAACCATATGATCGATATGATCTAACAATGTCCCTCCGGAATGCTTGTGCCGACCAAGTGCTTCCTTGTTATATAAAGTGATTCCATCGTGCATCTTAAACCTATAGCCATGTGAATTGTGATATGATCAAGCTGTCCTTTCCTGCTTAACTTAATTTCCTATACAGCATAGCCATAAAGCGAATGCCTCTGCCCTTTTCAATTGATTCTGTACGTGTATGTGTTGGGTTGAGTAACTAACTAGAAACCCAGGAATTTGTGAGGGCCTTATAGATTTAGGTCCTAAATCATAATAATGTAGTCCGCTAACTCTCCTCATTTTTTGCCTCAGATTCGCTGGAGAAGTAAAATTGATAATGCACTTTGCACCATCCAATGTAAGTTCAGTTCTACTTCTATATATCATTTCTCCAACTCAACAGCTCCTAGTATAATTTTATGGTCATTCCAGGCACCAGCAGTAGGTTATGCCATTCTCAAGCCCCACCGGCATCTATTCCTCCATACACAAACCCGGCCTTCCCACCCTCATATCCGCCTCAGAGTGCAGCATACCCACATTCGATGGCTTATACACCCTATCCTTCTTGTCCCCCTCCCCATCAAGCATACTCAGCAGCTCCGTATCCACCTCCTCCCGGTCATTCACTTTACCCTCCGCCTGAAGGATACCCGACAACTACATACCCTCCACCTCCACCTCCATATGCTTCTCCTTATGGTGCTCCAGGTACGTAATTGGCTTAACTTTCTCGTTTTATATATGTATTATGCTACTGTCGTTTACATTGGCTTATATTTATCTCTATATGATGCTTCTTCAACAGGCTCCTATGGATTGTACCCCACACCGCCTTACTAAGATAAAGGAAGCGTCAATTGTGGAGGAAGGCGTTTGCTCATCTTGAACATGCATGTACAATACAATGCAAGTATGAAATTTCATTGATTTAGCTTTGGTTTTCACCAGGAATGTTGGATTATCTTCAATGGCTTGTATATGTTGTTTCACTCACTCCGTTTATGTGTCGTTGGCCTTTAAAACGGATAAATCGATCTTCACATGTATATGTTACTATTTGAGTTCTGGAAAGGATTTGTATAATCCAATTTTAAAGTTGGTATTATTTTTTTTACCAAAAGTGTTATTTTTGTGCATTTTTCCATAAAAAAATCAATAGTGTCACATTAAATTTTCGGATCGAAAATGGAGTCCGAATAAGGGAATTTAAGGGAGATGTAAATCGGTAGGTAGTAGTTGGTGACTTGGTTCGTACTGACATTACATTAAACTCAAAGGCGATGATTGGTTGGAGTTGGATACTTAATTTGATTTGGCCCTCCGTTATTTCATCGCCATCCATAACGTAATTGTTCGACAGTTGGTCGTTGACTTAGATACTTCGAAAAAGCGTTGACCTCCAAAAAAAAAACCCAAACAACTAACCTTTGCGTTGTTTTCGGAGGGTTGAGTTGTTTTTATAATGCAGATCTAATTCCTCCTCAAAAACCCCCCATCAACAACCACAAGAAGAAATCCAGTTGCGATTCAAGTTTACTATTTTGGATCTTCTTCTTGTTTGAATTTCTATGTCGACTTCTTGCATCCAAAACCAATTGCTGGAAGTTACAGGTTCCTAAGCACCCTTTATTATATTTGAAACCCTAGGTTTAATCAATTCTAGTTTCTAAAAAATTTCCTGATTTCTTCTTGGTGTACAGTTGTTGAGTGCGCCAAATTGAAGGACACGGAATGGATTTCAAGGCAAGACCCCTATGTTTGCCTTGAATACGGGAGCACCAAATTCCGAACTCGTACTTGCACAGGTTCCTCTTCCGGTTTCATATCTGCTCACTCCTGGATCTGATTTTTAGGGGTTTGATTTTCTGGGATGCTGAATTGCTTATTTGATTTGGCAGATGGTGGTAAAACCCCTGTGTTTCAAGAGAAGTTCATGTTCACGCTGATCCAGGGGTTGAGAGAGATCAATGTTATGGTTTGGAACAGCAATACCCTAAGCAGCGACGACTTCATTGGCAGTGGAAAGTAATTAAATTGCCTCTCTCCCAAGACTCACAGATTTGCATTTTCTCATTCTGAATGCAAAATCTCGGTGCAATTGCATCTTTATCCTCCTTGGTTTTTCAGGATTCAGCTTCAGGATGTTCTTGCTCGGGGCTTCGATGATAAATGTTGGCCTATTCATTCAAAAAGTGGAAGGTGCGTCAACTGCTAATGTATTGCTTTTAGTTAGATTAGTTTGTGAATTCCAATTCCATTATCCTTTTTTCCGATATCAAGATCGTCGGTTCCTCACCTTTGCTGTTTAGAAATTTGATTGGTCTTTTTCTGGTGAAGTATCAGTATGTGATGCCTCGTGTCACAAGTTTCTGGTTGATATGGAAGTGTAATCTGATTGCATATATTCTTTTGGCTTAGTTGTTCTTGTAGCTGCTTCAAAAGTGATGTTGTGTTCTGAGATCTTGGAAAGTGAGAGCTTTGCTAATGATTTGTAGCTATCCGATTTGATACTTGTTTCATATTGGTGCCTATGCGGGCTTTCGGGGATGCAAAATTTTCTAGAAGTGCGTCTGTAAACATCATTGATTCATAATAAATGTCCATTTGGAATGCTGGGCTCGGCGAAGTGTTTCCTTGAAACATGTAGTGATACCTTCTTGCGTCTAGACCTATAACCATATGATATGATCTAATAATGTCCATCCAGAATGCTTGGGCCGACGAAGTGCTTCCTTGTAACATAAAGTGATTCTGTCTTGCATCTTAACCTATAGCCATGTGATATGATCAAGCTATCCTTTCCTGCTTAACTTTCCTATACAGCATAGCTATAAAGAGATTGCCTGCTCTTTTCAAGATCTATTTGTTACTATGATATTATGGTCCCAAACTCTTTCTTAATTGTCAGTATATTAACTTGTGGCATTCACTTCGTTGTCCAGCACTCTCTGTCATTTGATTCTGTATATGTAATATGTGTTGCCTTGAGTAACTAACTAGAAAACCAGGAATTTGTGAGGGGCATGGATTTCTTGTAGATTAGGTCCTAAATCATAATGTAGTCCACTAACTCTCCTCAATTTTTGCCTCAGATTCTCCGGAGAAGTAAAATTGATAATGCATTTTGCACAACCCAATGTAAGTTCAGTTCTACTTCTAGCATTTCTCGAACTCAGCAGGTCCTAGTATAACTAACAATTTTTTTATGAACATCCCAGGCACCAGCAGTAGGTTATGGCTCGTCTGCCCCACCTTACGGTGCACCATGCCATTCTCAAGTCCCTCCCTACTCGGTGCCCCCACCGGCATCAATTCCTCCCTACACAAACCCGGCCTTCCCATCCACGTATCCACCTCAGAGTGCGGCATACCCACCTTCGATGGCTTATACACCCTATCCTTCTTGTCCCCCTCCCCATCAACCATACTCAGCAGCTCCGTATCCACCTCCTCCTGGTCGTTCACTTTACCCTCCGCCTGAAGGATACCCGACACCTACATACCCTCCAACTCCACCTCCACATGCTTCTCCTTATGGTGCTCCAGGTAATTGGCTTAACTTTCTCGTTTTATATATGTCTTATGCTACTATCGTTTACATTGTGGGAATCGGGTAACTGATTACGAGTGGCATGATTCCAAATGTGCCTTTCATTGGTTTATGTTGATCTCTATATGATGCTTCTTGAACAGGCTCCTATGGATTGTACCCCACACCGCCTTACTAAGATAAAGGAAGCATCAATTGTGCAGGAAGGTGTTTGCTCATCTTGAACATGTACAATGCAAGTATGTAATTTCATTGATCTAGCTTTGGTTTTCACCAGTAATGTTGGATGATCTTCACTGGCGTGTATATGTTGTTTCACTCACTCCGTTTATGTGTCGTTGGCCTTTAAAACGGATAAATCGATCTTCTGCATGGACATGTATATGTTGCTATTTGAGTTCTGGAAAGGATTTGTATACTCTCTGCTAAACTATCTTCTGCATGGACACATGAAGTAGCTTCTGTATCCAGTCTATAATATAAATACTGAAATACATGTTACCAATAAATCAGCAATCAATGGATTACACTACACCAAGTGAGACAGAGAAAGGGCCTAAAGTGGAGCATGTCATGTGTTAGAAGGTCTTGTTCAAGAAGCTCGGATTCATAACCAATTGAAAACATTGAAATTGGCTATGGAGCAAAGTTTTACCCCCCAAAACTGAGGTTAAACATTCTCTCATCACGCCTCTATATAGGTGAAAGAGGAACTTATGAACCCGAAAGTCGGTTTACGAAGGCAGATGATGCCCTCATGGCCATGGCCATGGGGACTACTGATAAAGCCCGTGAGCTATGAGGTAGACATTGATGGAAAAGTCAATCAACCTGGACTTAGAGAGGCAAATAATTTGAAAAAAATGGTGATGGCAATGATCAGAAAACATTGATTTATTTGTATTATTTGGGGGGTCCAAAGGACTAAACACTCAATTGGGTCAATGCAAATATGTTTGAGTTGATAGTGTTGAAAGGTGGGAAGATTCATGAGAGATTGTACTAATTCCACTCCCACCGAATTGTGTGTTTTTTCAAGTGAGTGGTTGCCCAAAAGGCAACACTTTTTTCTGAATATTGAATACTTGGCATTGGAGAGTGGTGAAGAAATCCATCTTATTTGTTCTTGCTCATAGGGGTCCATCATTTTGTTCTGCCTTTGACTTTTAACATCCCCTACCATATGCTACATTTTACTTTTTCATAATCAAATTTGCTTGAGTTAAATTACTAAATAATTAAGTTGGAAATGATCCACACATCAATTTGGGGTAAAGGGATAAAGCCCTCTTCTACATATTTTTACACATTCTATTATTCGAAACGGAACTTGCAATATAACTTCAAATCAAATATGGAATTCGCATTGCCCCAGGATCGGGGTCGTGTGCACACGTGCGTCCATACGCTAATAGCCTAGCACATAAGTCGAGCGGAGTTCCATCCTATAACCAATTGACAAAATGATGAGTAACCCACTAGCTTATATATTATGATCTGATCTTTCATATTTTCAATGTGGGACTCTTTTGGGGTGTGTTTGGCTGGGGGATGGGAGTGGGTGGAAGGGATGGGAATGGGCATTGGTTTCCGTGCATGCGTGTTTGGCTGGGGGATGCACGGGGTGCGCGGGGTGCCAAAAAAGGGATGGGAGGGGGTGAGATGGTGATTTTTCTCCACCTCCTATGAGGATGATTGAGGGGATGGGGGAGGTGAAGAACCCCGAATTGCCCCTTCCCCCATCACCATCTATTTCCCCTTTTTGAATTTCCCTTTTCTTTATAAAAATTAAAATGACCATCGCCGGCTGAACCACCGCCCTCGCAGCCTTGCGGAGAACGCCCGGGGCCGAGTTCCACCGCAGTCGCAGTCCTTGCCGCATTTGCTCCGATTGCCGCCCTTGTTGCCGCTGCCGAGTGCCGCCTCCAATCACTGTCGAACCCACCGCAGTACAGCCTTGCCGGAGAACACCCACGAACAGCAGGCCGAGCCCTCGCTGAATCTGCCTCCAATCGCCGCTGCCCATCGCCGCCGATCGATTGCTTTGTCGAGGCCACCCGAGTCGTCTCCGATTACCGCTGCTGTGCCATTGCCCATCGTCGCCTTCTTCGAACGCTGCTAGCCATCGACGCAGAGGAGAGCCACGCCCGTGAATAGCCGACCGATCGAGCTCCGCCGTCTCTCTGTCTCTGTACGTGCCTGTGTAGGGGTAATGGGAAAGTGGGAGGGAAAGGGCGATTTCTTAGGGCTAGGCCGGTCCTTCTCAGGCGGCGACGGCGCCGGGCTCGGTTGCCGTTTCCGTCTACCGGACATGGCAAAGAAGAAAGGGAAGAGCAAGGGCTCGTCGGCGAGGTTGGATTTTGAGACTAAACAACATTTGGAGAAGGAACTCCATGAGAGCTTGTTCAAATCGGGAGGCAAACGAAATCAGGAGCCAGTTCTGAATGGTGAGGGTCCAGATCCCGGGGGTACTTCGTCCTCCTCGGGGGGTTCTGGTTCGTCCCAAGTTGAGCGAGAGGTGGGTAGCGATAAGGGGGGTCCGAGTGACGGTGATGCTGGAGGCGCCGCTTCGGGACCGAATTCGGCCCCTGTGGGTTCTGAAGGTGCACCTCTGGTTTCGAGTGGTCCATTACCTTCGCGTCCTGTGGTTCTGGGGAGTTATGCTCCCCCTAGGCCTGGATTTGGTGGATCTAGGCAATCGGGTGTGGCTGGTGCTCCTGCTAGGGCTTCACACACTGTCTGGTCGGGTAGGTCGCGCTCGTTTGCTCAAGTTCTGCGCGGTAACCGTAGGGCTGCGATTGCTGAACGATTACACCACTTCCCTGGTGTTAATGGCGACTGCATAAATTATACGAGCGATGATGTTGCTGAGGCAGGTGCGGCGTGGGCGGCGACGCTGGTGGGTGCCGTCATGGGGCCTCCCATCTCGTCTGGTGTTATTGCGAGCTTTATAAAAAATCAGTGGAAGATTGACACCCCGAAGCTGTTCGTCAAACAATCAGGTATTCTAATTTTTCAGTTCCAGCGAGAAGAGGACATGAGGTGGGTTATCGAACATGGTCCATGGTCCATTGGCTCGTCACCGTTGTTGTTGAACCCATGGGTGATGGGTACGGCCATGGATTGGTGTTCCTTCCAATCTGTTCCGCTTTGGGTTCGGATTTTAGATATCCCCCCTCTCTTCTGCTCGACAGCCATGCTGAGTATTATTGGTAGTGGCATTGGTCGGCCTCTTTGCATCGATGAGTTTACTTCGAGCCAGGAAATGCTTAACTTTGCTCGTTTGCTTGTCGATGTTAATGTTGAACAATCGAAAAGGAGATATGTGGTGATGAGGAATGAAAAAGGGATTGAATGCAAATTAAAGGTGATTTTTGAGTGGACTCCTTGGTGTTGTGACAGTTGCAGATGTTTTGGGCATACCATTGCTGCCTGCCAGAACTTGTCCAAGGGCTCTGCTCCTGCTGACTTTGGTACTGAACAGGGGGTTGATGGTCTTGATAAGGGTTGCCCTGTCAACTTAGGAGGAGCTGCTGGTGAGGGCGCCTTCTCTGATGCTGCTGTTGGGGGTTCGAGCAGCCTGAATACTAGTCATGTGCCTTCAGCAGCTGCTTCTGTGTCCACTGGAATGCAAACTGAGATGGAAGAGGAGACAGGCACGACGGGAATCAACGCTGATAGCAAAGTGAGTGTGGTCAATGCTGCCACTCAAACTGATTGCGCGGATGTAACCGTGGGTGCGGGAGAAACGCCTAAATCTCATGCCCAGCGAGCGCAATCCAGGGATGAGGGCGATGTTGGTGCAGAGGCTCTCAAGGCGGATCTGGTGTCCTCCAAAGTGTGTGCAGCTCTCGTTGCCACTACCTGGGCGGAAGATTCCGGCTTGTCTGCAACAAGGAATGGAAGAATGAGGCTGAATGGATATTGCACTCCATCTTCGAAACGTTGGCAGGTGGTGGGGGGGGGGGGGGGGGGGGGGTCAAGAAAGGGAGTTATATGCTTCGAGGATGCTCGAATAGTATTCCCGGGGATATCCGTGTCTCCTTGACGATGGATGAGCTTTACAACGCGCTATCCGCTATCAAAGATCCATCGTCGGGTGAGAAGGTGACGAAATACTTTGCCCAGCTTGCGGATATTGAGGAGGGGTTGTCCGACGATGAGACTCATCATCCTGGATGATCTTCTTGTGCGCTGCTGGTGCTGTTCGATTCCTTTGTGTAGCTGCTGCTGTTCGCTTTTTTGAAGGGAGAGGAGCTGTAGGAACATTATCTTGCTGTTATGGTCATATTTGAAGGTCTGGGTTGGGGCTTTACTTGGTCTGCTGCTCTATTCGCATGCCTGAGGAGTCTCGTGCGGTGCAACGATGGAATTTCCATCATTTTTGCAAATAGCTGTCATACAAATTTTGTCGTATAGTGGGTGGGAGTATTTCTGGGATTACATGAGTCATTTTTTGGGCCTGTTAGGATGGGCCACTAGTGGAGTTAATTTGGTGGGTCTTCCCATAGCTTAAAGAAGTCCGTTTGTTGTCTAGACCTTAAATTCACTCTTATTTAATTCTTGAGTCCAAGAATAAATGAGAGCTAATTTGGGGGCCTAGACATCCCGCTATCTCGGATTTCTTTATACTTATTTGGCTTCTTTAAATCTATCACATATATTATATTAATATATGTTGATTTTTTTAAGGGAGCCAATAGGGGGGTGCGTATTTAGTGGTACATTTTGTTGGTAGTCTCCTTCTTACGCAAGACCCTTCGTATGGTCTTGCTTTTTGTTACTACTTGGCTTTCGCCATCATCTATATATTTACCTATTCAGGGGGGGAAAGTGGGAGGGGTATTTGTGAGGGGTATTATTGTAATCTGAAGTGGGTAAGTGGGGGCAAATTGGACTTTTTTCGTGGCTCCATCCACCAAAAAATCAAAATACGACCAAACACACATGGGCTTATTTTGGTGTTTATAACTCCATCTCGTCCATCCCCAAAATCCATCCCCATCCCATCCATCCCCTTTAGCCATCCCCATCCACTAAAATTCACCCCGTTGCCAAACACACCCTTGATCTCTTCACATTTTTCATTTTCTCAACACCCACCCTCTTTATAAATACCTATTAATACCACATTTTGAATGTTTGGAGTGTCTAAGGGTTCGTATGGAACGGAGTTAATAAACTGACTAAAATTATAAACAGTGTAAAATTTATAAACTGTTGGTAAAAGTAGTTAAAAATTTATGAAAAAATATAAACTCCGTATGGGACGAAAAACAGTTTATTTGTAAAAAGTGGAGTTTATTTGGTTGTTATTAGGGGTATACTTGTCTTTTCAAATCAAATAAACCCCCAAAACCCAAAAAAAACTTCAAAAACAAGCTTATTTTTTAACTCACAATTTTAACTACTTTTACCTATTTTTTTCCATCCATACACTCTTTAACTTGTTTAAAAATAAACTTCAACTTCTACTTATTTTTTTACCTACTTATTTGTGGCAACCATACACACCCTAAGTCTAATTAATGGGTCTTGTTCCGGTAAAGTTAAATCGGTAACTTGCGACAGTACGTTACTTGATAGCTAAAATGGTAAAAGTTTAAATCAAGAAATTTGAAATGAATTCCAAGTTTGAATCCATATTAGGAACAAAAATTGGGGCATGAGAACAAATATAGGTATGGTTTGAAGTGACATTCCCCACAACGACAAGATCTTACATTGGGGTCCCATGAAATGCAAATGCAGCACAGTAAGGAAAGACAATATCCAACTACTTTCTAGTAGTTCTCTACAATGGTGGCAACTGGCACTAGTGTTTCATCATCAACTAAGCCATTTCACAATTCATTCTCTCTCTCTCTCTCGCTCTCTCTCTCTCTCTCTCTCTCTCTCAACTTATTTTAGTGCTGGTTTGATTGATATTATGAAGTGTACTTTATGTGAAGTGAGAAAGAAGTGTAATTTTCACGAATTAAGCTTTTGTGATTTTAGAATATATATATATATATATATATATATATATATATATATATATATATATATATGTTTGGTTGAAAATCACTGAGAAATAAAATATAAATTTAATATTATGAGATAAATACGAATGTTTTTTTTTTTTTTTTGAGCGTAACCAACCAATTTATTACTTAATGTCTTCCAAACACAAAAGCCTTAAGTTTAGAGGTGCCAGAACAAAATCAGAAGTAAAAACAGTAGCCAAAGGCCTAAGTTTTGCAAGGAGATCAGCTGCTCGGTTCGATTGCCTTCGTATGTGGCTCCATCTACATTCTCTGAATAACCTTGCCATGTTGTGTATCTTCTTGAGTTGATGTCCCAACTCGCCTCTCGGGAACACATTACGCTGCAACATATTCATGACCGGAAGGCAATCGCTTTCGATCCAAACATTCGGAAGCCCCTGCTGCAGTCCCAACTCCAATGCCCACGCAATACCTTCCGCTTCCACAAGTTCAGCGTCCTTTGTTTCTTGCGTTCTCCTGGCCGCCGGAAACACCAGCTCGCCGTTGTGATCTCGGGCAACACAGCCTATGCCACACCCTTTACTATCATCCACCGCTGCATCACTATTGATTTTGATGAATCCCCTCGGCGGTTTCAGCCAGCTCGTCACCTCTGTTGCTGATCGTTGGGGCCGCACCGGAGTAATGTCCCTTCCCCTAGAATATTCCATAAGCTTCCTCTCCACTTCTCGACGCAGCTCCTCCGGTTCGACCTCGATTGATTCAAAGGTCCTTTTGTTCCTTGCCCACCATATAGCATCAATTACATAAACCCATTTCTGTGTCATGTCTTTGCTGCATCCTTGTACCACCAGGCCAAAGCAATCCATAACGGATAAGTTGCTCTTGTGAAACCTTACAAAATTTGGGAATAGCTTCCACACTTGCCGAGCTTTTTTGCACCCAAAGAAGACATGAACTTCATCCTCCTTCACTCTACAGAGGGAGCAAAGATCACACTGCACAATCCCTCTCTTTTCCAGATTTGTTAAGCACGGTAGAACACCCTTGCAGGCTCTCCACAAAAAGTTCCGAATTCGCGGGGCCGATTGAACATGCCAAACCTTCTTCCATATATCCTTCAACCTTGCCTCATTAGACGCCGACGCCCCATCCTTTGACAGTGTGTCCTCCATTAGGAGATGATAGCACGATCGAACCGAGAAATTGCCATCTTTTGTATAATGCCATATTAGTTCATCTTGGACCTTGGGCACTGTCAACCGCAGATTCAACACAAGCTCGGCAAAGTCACACCCATCACCCAATTTTTGTTAATTAAATGTTAAAGTGCATGAAAATCAATTATATCCCTTGTTTTTATTATTATTTCACTTTACCCAATCGGTATTAATTAATTTTTACCTTTTAACATGTTTTTCAAAAGTAATTTTTTTAATAAAATATCATTTTTTAAATATAATTTCACACTTATTAGTAAAAAAAAACTCTATAAAAAAATAGATATGATTGATGTTTTATATATTATAAAAAGTGTATATTACTAAAGGGTTACTCAAAGAAAATATATTTTTAAAAAATGATATGTTATATAGTTTTTATTATTTTAAAAATATGTTCACTATTCCACATACATTTTTAGAATAATAAAAACTATATGAAACATTATTTTTTTCAAAAAATTATTTTCTTCAAGTAGCCCTAGTATTACACGTTTTTTTTATATGTATAAAACATAAATTACACATCAATTTTTTATAGAGTTTTTTTTGTAAGTATGAAATTATTTTTAAAAAAGCATTTTTTTATATTTATAGTAGTGTTTTTTGCTTTTGAAAAATATGTCAAAAAGTTAAATATCAACTAATATCAATTGAAATGAGTAAAATAATAATAATAATAATAATAAGGGATATAATTAAATTTCCACACACTTTAACATTTAATTAACAAAAATTGGGTGATGGGTGTGACTTTGCAAAGAAAACAGTTTTAAAGGGTGATTTTCTGCAATTTTCGTTTTAAGGGGTGGTTTCACGCAAAAGTTAAATATCAACTATATTGTATTGTTGTTACAGGAGGATGGTCAAGTATGAAAATAAATATAAAATATGAATATCAAACTGACTCCCTGTCTCATCAAATAAATACAAGACTTTCTCTCGTTGTAGTAGAAGGCAGTCAGGATCGATCCACAAGGAAGCGTGTCAGCGCCCACCTTTTCAGTTCCAAAACTCAGCATAAAATCGACCAGAAGCGTAGTCGACTTCGACTAGGCTGTCGAGTAAAACAGAAACAGAAACACAGAAACGCAAAGAGAAAGCAGAAAGCTGGTCGACGTCGACTAACCCTACTCGACGTCGACTACTGTAGCAGTCGATTTCAAGTAAAACAAGTCGATCTCGAGTAACACAGAAGTAAAAAAACCAAAACTTTAAATTGCATAAAAACGAAGACAAACACGAAATTGGTGAAATAAATCAATAAACTAAAAATACTTTCAAGATCAGGGTTTCATCGCCACAACGATAACCATGTAAAATAACACATAAAGGCATAAAAGATGATGTTTTTCATCAAATAACTTTCGTTATTAACAAATAGGAAGATAGAGGCTTTCGCATAAACCCTAATTGTTACTAACCCTTTTTCACATAATTAATCCGAGTTGCATTAAGATCACTTTCACTTCAATAATACAAACAAGGATCACCTTCAACTTTCGCAAAAGAAACATGCTCATAGGGATAGAAGACGAACTCGCATCAAAAGATTGTACCTTTACCGCATCACCTCACATGGCTACCGTCGGGCTCACCCCGACCCTAGAAGTTGGGTGACTACTCGCTCTTCATCATCAAGAAAGACATCAATAATAAAAGAGAACTAAATTGCATTAAATAAAATAAAAGAAAGCTTACAACCGATCGAAGACAACTCGTCTCTCAACTCCTTCTCTCCTCTCGCCACAAGCTCTCTCTCTCTATGCTATGAATTGTGTATGAAATTGAATTGGAATTGAATGAATAAAACTCAGCCCCTAAGGCTCTATTTATAGGCTTCATTCCCTATATAATTAGGAAAGAAACTCTATCTATATCTATATCTATCTATCTAAATAATTAAAGATTAAAATTGGAAATAAAGGAAATATATCTAAAAGGAAACTATGACTATTATGGATAAATCCTTCTTGACTTGATAGATCTTGATGTGGATGGTTAGATGATAGCATGCATTTAGGTAGGCATAATATGTTTCATTTAGTTTAGTTAAGATGCATTTTATGCATGGATTAAGTACAATGTGCATATTTGCTCTCTATGTTGGTGGAGTCGGAATCTACACACTTTTATTGATTATTGATTATTTTAGGTTTTTCCTCAGTCAATAGAATTCCACATATCTTCTCTTGCAAGCAATTCTATCTTCTCGGCACAACTCGATCTCGGACTCGGACTTGTCTGGATTGTACTCGACTTCGACTAGAGTTAGTCGACGTCGACTGGAACTTTTCCTCCTGGGTTTCACTCGAGCTCGGGCACCTTCTGAACTCGACATGTGTACTCGGCGTCGAGTAGCTCTGGGCTCCTCGAGTGGCTCTGCTCGACTTCGTGTGAAATTCTGGCTCGGGATGTACTCGACTTCGACTAGAAGTGGTCGACGTCGAGTAGAATTGTTAGCTCTCAGCATTCTGCTATGTTCTTGAAACGCACTTTCCCGATTCCTCGTTTGTCGGATTGAAGCAAATGAGTATGCGTTGAAAATCTCTTTTCGAGGGTTACAACTCTCATGAAGACCTCAGAACTTGATTCAGGATGATGAATGGTGAAAAGTGGGCTTTTCTCCAACTGCACCATCCTTAGCTTCTTCATGACTTTCCTTTAAGCTCCAAAGTGCGCCCGATTTCTGCGAAATATAACAAAAACTTGTGTAGACCTCCATATACTGCAAATAAACATAAACTACATAGATTATATATTTTTTCAAGCCCAAATGTATGAAATGCATGTAGAAATCGATATAAAAGTTAAGGTAAAACATGACAAATTAGGCTCACAACAAACTATAAAGAAGTGATTAATAAAGCTATCAAGAAGTAGTTCATTAAGTTATCAAGAATTGGTTAATGAAGTTATCATGAAGTGGTTCATTAAGTTATAAAGAAGTGGTTCATGAAGTTTTCATTCTTCTGTTATTTTCTCTTGATGTTTAATTTTTAATTATTTATTTGTTTATTTTTTTAAATAAAATTTTTCATGAACCAATACTATTTACTTCAATTCGTGGACCACTTCTATTTATATCTGCTGAACCACTTGGTATTAAAAATCTTGAACCACTTGGTTTAAAACTCTGGACCACTTGGTTGAAAATCTTGAACCACTTGGTTTAAAACTCTGGACCACTTGGTTGAAAATCTTGAACCGCTTGGTATAAAAGCTCTGAACCACTTGGTATAAACCACTGAACCACTTAGTTTAAAACACCGAACCACTTGGTATAAAAATCTTGAACCACTTGATTTAAAACCCTGAACCACTTGGATTGAAATCCTGAAACACTTATTATAAAACCCTGAACCATTTGGTATAAAACCCTAAAACATTGAGAGTAAAAGAGTTGAACCACTAAGAGTAAAAGAGCTGAACCATTGAGAGTAAAAGGGTGAACCACTATCACTTTTGCATTGGAATTGCCTCTGTTCATTTACTATCAGACCAAGTCTAGACAAATTTGTTCTCCCTATCTCTAATCTACTACAGTAAAGAACCTTTCTTTTTCACCAGGAACCAAAAAAATAATTAAAGAAATAAAAAAAATTAAAGAAGAGGATGCAGAGCAGTTGTTGTCCTTGTTCTCTTCCTCCTTATCTGGGAAATGGGGGCTTCAATGGTGCCTTTCTTTTCAGAGTTACAGATAGGACAAGCATATAGAAAAGCTTCACAGAATGTACAACAATAGAGATGCCTACAAGGAAGGAACAACATGCTCGAATTCATGGAACTGCAGCTCCTGCACACCATCGAAGCCGTCGTCTTTAGGTTCTCACGCTCGAATTCATGGAATTGCAGGTTGCCGAATTGCAAATAGACGAATTGCAGATTGTCGAGGACTGACGGGTGGAGGGCATTGACGTTGGAGGATCCCACCACTGAGGAGGAGTTAGGCCAGAGGTTTCTACCGTCGGGGTGGCTCGGAGCAGGAGCTGGCCGGAGGAGGCGACAGAGAGGGAGCCCGAGGTGGTGATGGGGTTGATGGTCCAAACGGGGGTTCGATCGGTGAGGACGGACAGGAGGTGACGAGCTCGGCGACGATGATGGAGGTGGTCGAGAAGGCTCCGTAAGGCTCTCCTACTCCGCTCGACGAGTTTGGAACCTCCGATTCCTCGATCGTCAATGCCGGCGACGACCATGACTCCTGCTCCACTCGCGCTCATATCGAGCACCTTCTCTGAGTAGTGCGCCATGGGAGAGGAGAGGGTGGTCAAATCCAATGCAGAGAGGAGTTTTAGGGTAATTAGTTGTAGGCCCCGTCATCCACCTGCCTCTTTTTATTTTACTGTACAGTTCTCGCTTGAACTCTCCCCTATGTGTGTGTGATAATGCATATCTTAGATAGGCATTATAGACATTTTTAGTTTAGTTAGGTTGCATTTCATTCATACTTTGTAGTTAATTTGCATCTTGGGAT
The DNA here is from genome assembly GCA_037127255.1 of Persicaria tinctoria. Classification (NCBI taxonomy): domain Eukaryota; kingdom Viridiplantae; phylum Streptophyta; class Magnoliopsida; order Caryophyllales; family Polygonaceae; genus Persicaria; species Persicaria tinctoria. The sequence continues at coordinate 26,357,860 of JBANSL010000010.1, forward strand.
TATTCTGGAAGAGTTCGGATTCTGCGCAAATTTGTGTTTATATGGCAGATTGAATTTGAACACATTTGGGAGATGCAATATCTTGAAGAGGAATACAAGAAGACATTGGAAATAAGCAAGGAAGGAAGAGAAGCAAGGATACCCGGAGCTGCTCGCGGATTCGAGCAAGACGAGCCGGCGACAACAAGATGCCACGGCAGCAGCATGGGTCGACAGCGCGACGCCATTTCGATTAATTAAACCCTAGTTTTATGTTGTTTGGTTTTATGGCCGAATTAGACTTCTTATAGACCGAATATTGTTTATTTCAAACTAATTCTATTCTATTCTACGTTCATCAGACAATTGAGAGATTTGAGCGATGTCTTCCATGAGGAACTAAACTCATCTATTCTGCCTACAATTTGAAGCTTTATTTGGATTGATTCTGAGTTTCTAATTCTCGTTCCTTGTTTCCTATATTTGAACTTTTTAGATCAATTAAATTGCTAAGGTTTTGTAGATTCCTGATTGTGAACCTTAACCTAAGTAGAAAACTTGTCCCTTTAGGGCTGATTGAACTAATTGGATAAGTAGGAAGTTGGATGTGTTGTTAAATCCCTCTTTAGGGACTGCAAATACCTTGGCTAATCTCTGGACTTAAAGCTATCAATTGGGTTAAATCCTTCTTTAGGGAATGTTCGATTGATAAGGGTTTCTAGGACTGATTGGACTAGTAACTATATTAGGTCGGGACAAGGGCATTCATAGGAAACTTAATAGGACGAGAAGAAGTTACAAGAATCGCTTCAACCAAATAAAGTGGAAAATTGTAGGTAGAATTGCTTCTCATAATTGTCTAAACCAAATTCATTTACTTTGCTTTCATCAATCCGCTTTGATAAAAGGCGGAACTTTCACACTCAATAAACCCCCTCTCTGGTTACTTAATTGACACTTGAATCATACTTGAATTACAAATTTCCATGTGGATCGACCTCTTGCTTATTGTTATACTAGTTATAGGTTTGAGTTTTCTTTGACGGATCAACGACAAGTTTTCCCTCTGTCAGTGTGTGTAGGGGAGAGTCGTTGTTTCAAACAACAACTATATATTATACATGATCACAAGTATGTTACTTGCAATTCTAATGTATAACATATTATTGTATGGGAGAGTATAATATATGAAAGTATAAATCATAATAAGCCTCTAGACTAGACTATAGTTAATCAAAGCCCCTAAAGACCTAGAGCCATGACTAAGTTGACATTACAATTTGCCCTCCTAATCTAGGTTCTAAGCTTTCGTATTCCAGATTCAACACTAGTGGACTTTGCTCCTGTCTTCGACCCTCAGGTCCTCATTGGCTCAATACCTGTTCGCCATGGTGGATCTCCAAGATGGAGATAATCCCTGCAAAATATAAATTTGTTAGCCGGTACTTTTGTTTCAAAGTCTCCAAGGTTGACGTCGCCTTTGATCTTCTTAACGTCTAGCTGGTTTGCCGCTACCATGTTTCTCACAAATTGGAATCGCACATCAATATGTTTTGTGCGTTCGTGACAGACACGGAACCAGGAATGAAAATCGGGGTAGGCTAAAATCGCCTTATACAATGATCAAAATTTTAAGAGTTATATTAATATCACATGTATATATATACCACATATATACACACTTAGAAAAAAAACTAATAAAGAAAAAAATAAAATATATACAATGAATAATTTTTTAAGAATTATTAATATCACATATATAACACATAAATACCGAGATAAAAACAAACTAATGAAGAGAAAAATAAAAAGACAATAAAAACCTATGGATTGGACTCTCACAAGGGAAACACGCTTTGGCAAAAGCAAGTTCGGATGAAAAATAAAATATATGGGCAACAGATTAAGTGTGAGGAATCAAACCCAAGTTGATTTACTTTTATATACCCATTGGACTCTATAGCCAACCAACTGAACAACAAAGACATTGTGATGCATGATACTCCTACTTATATAAGTTCTATATTTTTGGGGTGGGCTGCAAAAAAGCATAGCCCACCCCTAGGTCCGTGCCTGATTCGTGATACATTGGGTCTTTACAAAGATATAAAGCACTCTGACTGTCAATCTGAAGAACATGTTTCAAGGTCTTTCTGAGAACCTCTAATAGAATACATTTGAGCCAAATAGCTTCCTTTGTTGCTTCTGTAGCAGCCATATATTCAGCTTCAGTTGAAGATAGAGCTACCACATATTGCTGTTGTGATTTCCATGAAACACAGTTCCCTGCCCATGTATAGTAATTGGAAGTGGTAGACTTTTGGTTGTCTTTGTTACTGGCGTAATCAGAATCAACAAATCCATGCAAATATGCAATTGATGAATAGGACTATGCAATCCATAATGCAAGCATAGATCTCTAGAGCCAGACAGATAATGAAGCAAGTATTTTATAGCAGTCCAATGATCATTATCAGGATTAGACATGAAACGGCTTAGGCACTGATAGCAAAGGCTAGGTCAGGGTGGGTACACATCATAGCATACATCACGGATCCTACAGCTACATCATATGGGACCCTATCCATTTCTTTGATATCCTCGGGTTTGGCTGGACAACTTTGTTTGGAAAGCTCTAGGTGCCTTTCTAAGGGTATGAAGGTAGGTTTAGAGTTAACCATGTTGAATCAATCTCTTCCACACTTTAAGGATATAGTCATCTTGAGATAACCATAACTATATATTTATTAGGTCGGTCTCTAATTATATTGACACGGATCTTCTTGGCGCTACCTAGATCTTTCATGTTGAAGTATTTCTTCAAGCCCTTTTGACATTACTAATGAGCAATATATAGAGCTACTTATAAGCAAGATATCATCAACATATAGTAACACATATAAAGGAGTCTTAGAAGTAATATACTTGAAATAAAGGCATGTATCATAACTGCTTCTATAGTTCTATGAAATCCTAATTTCCTAATCAATGTGTCAGACTTAAGGTTCCAGGTTCCATTGTCTTGAGGATTGCTTCAACCCATAAATGTAACTTTTTAATAAGCATACATGATCAGGTTGGCTTTTATCAATGAAGCATTTGGGTTGTTTCATGTATATGGTTTCATCTAAAGTATCGTGTAAAAAAGCAGTTTTCAAATCAATTTGTTCTAATTCCCAATCAAAGACAGCACACATAGAAAGCATAAATCTCATGGTCTTGTACTTAACTACGGGTGGAAAGATATCATTATAGTCTATCCCCTATATTTGAGAAAACCCTTTGGCTACAAGCCTTGCTTTGGACCTCGGATGATCATTAGGCTTGAGTCCTTCTTTTATCCTATAGATCCATTTAGAATCTATAAGATGGGTTTTCGAGGGACGAGGGACCAATGACCAACTCTGGTTGGTGTATATTGATCACATCTCCTCTCTCATTGCCTCTAACCATTGCTTAGCGTGTTCACTTTTTATGGCTGACTCATATGAGTTTGAAGTAGTGGGGTTCCTAACATGCTCAGCAGAAAGAAAGGCATACTAAAAAATATAGCTATACTTCCTATTTGGTATAATGGTCCTAGCTAGGTTCTCTATCCCTAGTAAGCTGGTAATCATACAAAGTAGGCAAATCAGCAATATCAGATCAGATGTAACAGGGATCGTCTCGGGGCTATGCTTTAATATTTTATATAGATAGATATAGATTATACTCCCTCTGTTAATTAAAACTTATCACTTACTATTCATGTACGCTTTTTTAGAATGATAAAAACTATATGAAATATTAACTTTTTTTAAAATTTGTTTTTATAAATTCACACTTAATAGTACAAGTATGAACTTATTAAAAAATATATTTAAAAAGTTAATATTTTATATAGTTTTTAACAACTCAAAAGGCGTACATGAATAGTAAAACGTCATGTTTTAATTAACGGAAAGAGTATTAGATATTAGATATTAGATAAATGAAATTGATGTATTGTTTTGGGTCCGAGTCTTACCCACCCTTGAATTGGTAAATAAAGAGTGGTCATTCCGGGGTTCGAACCGGGAACCTATGACTATTATCCACAAGTCCTTTCCGGTGAGCCATTCCGGAGGAGTCTCACCCACCCCGATAAACACTACGCACACTAGTATGTAAGTATGTAGAGTAATTAACAATTCGACAGTGTACACAGCACGGAGTTGACAACTAGCAATCGAGCATGCGTTTATTCCATTGTATTAGTATATGCTTGTATAACATGTACGTACTATATCTTAATACTCCGTACTATATATATACTGCTAGTCGGCAACTAATTAGATATACTTTCTTTTTTTTTTGATCTGTTAACTAATTATACTTTGAAATACACACTGGCGCCGTACACAAAAGAGAAGAAGGTTAAACTATTACTCCCTCTGTTAATTAAAACTTGTCGTTTACTATTCATGCACGTTTTTTTATAATGATAAAAACTATATGAAATATTAACATTTTTTAAAATTTGTTTTTATAAACTCATAATTAATATTAACAAGTATAAAATTGTTTAAAAAATATTTTAAAAAAGTTAATATTTTATATAGTTTTTAACACCTCAAAAAGCGTGCGTGAATAGTAAAACGTCAAGTTTTAATTAACGGAGGGAGTAATGTTAATTATGTTTCCTATCGAATTTGATAAATTTTGACCTCAGAAAGTCAGAAGTCATAATTGAAAAATAAGATTCAGTAGAAAAATGTTGAATTTCATATTCCTAAAGGAAACAATGATAACTAAGAGCTCGTTTGGTTGGCAACAAGAAGTATAACTTCCCAGGAAGTAGGAAGAATTCATGTGTTTGGTTGGTGTTTTTGAAATTAAAAAACACAGGAATTCAACTTTCCGAAAAGTTGAATTCCCCCAAAATGGAGGAAGTTCAATTACCTAGTCTCCCCTAGGTAAGTTCAACTTCCCCCATTTTTAACTTGAAAATTTTCATTTCCTACATTTAATCTCCTAGAATAAAAAATCAACCAAACATATTTTTAGAATTCCCGTCAATTGGAATTCCCGGGAATTCAATTTCCATGAAGTAACTTTCCGGGAATTTCAATTCCCACGTTGAACCAAACGAACCCTAATTATACTTTGAAATACACACTTGTAAATAATAATCAACTTGTAATTTCTATTCACTTAAGTTTGTGAAACAATGATAATTAGAAATTACAAGTTTAACTTGGCATATGCCATTGATATATATATATATATATATATATATATATATATATATATATATATATATATATATATATATATATATATATATATATATATATATATATAGGGTGGTTCATGGGTAAACAACTCTTATTGTGTATAATAAGAACAAATCTGGATCATTGATTTGGTGAAATGAATGGCTGAGATTAATATGCAATTTTGTTTTTTTTTTTAATTGAGAAAATGGTGGGACCCACGTTTTTTTCTAGCCCACTTGCTGAATTGGGAGCGTGTGTGATGCACTCTCTTGGAATTATTCGATGGTATATCTGGATTATTCGATGGTATATATAGATTATTCGATTGTATGAACAAATTATGCAATGGTATCGACGGATTATGCGATGGTATCTGGATTTTTCTTTTGTTAACCTTTACAAATGGTTGATTATTCACTCGTTTTTTAATGATTAATGATTATTCGGTGGTATATGAATAATTATTCGCTCGTATCGACAGATTATGCGATGTCATCTGGATTTTTTTGGTAGCCTTTAAAAACTATTCGACGATATTGCAAGATTATTCGATAGTATCACATAATTATTCGATGGTATCGCTTGATTATTCGATGGTATCGCTTGATTATTCGATTGTATCATTGCATTATTCAATGGTTCCGTTACTTATGTCATTTTAACAAATAACTAAAAATTATTCAATGATATCAGTGGATTATTCGATTATATCAAATGATTATTCGATGGTATCGATACATTCAATATGTCCTAAACAAACTGGAATGCAAACATATCAACAAAATTGATACATCCTGGTGCTCGAACAATCCAATTTAATTAAGCACAAAAAACCCATTTTGTTTAGGACTTGACAGAGGAATAATCAAACAGAGCAAAACCTAATCTGTAAAATCAAAATCAAGAACAGAGCAACCGAGGAATCACATCTAAAATTCCTAAATCCAACAAACCAAATCTGTAAAATTAAGAACAAAACCTAATTTGAGATTGTCCACAAACCCTAACCACCGAATACCAAAGAGCCGCCATAGCCAGAGATACCTGTTGGACCACGGAGTTGCCGCCGGCATCGCGACAACCTTTGCCTCTCCTCATCGCCGATTCGCTGCTCATCCTCGTCGCCGCCTTCGCCGGCCACCATAGCCATTTTCTTCGACTTCCGCCTCCATATGAAGATGCGATGGTAGGACGAAGTGCCCCTCTTCCGGCTTTGCTTGTCCCGTCGCCGCCTTTGTTGGCCACCATAGCCATCTCCTTCTACTTCCGCCTCCATCTGAAGATGCGATGGTGGGACGAAGTGCCCCTCTTCCGCCTTCACTTGCCCCATCGCCCGGAAATCGTCGCTCGCCCCATCGCCCGGATACAAGAAACTAGAATAGGAAGACCGAGGACCTTACCTTCGCCAACCATCGCCATCGCCATCTTCAAATCGCGCCGGTTGAATTTGGTGCCGCCGCTCCTCCTTTTCTCTTTCCTCTATATGGAACAACCCGGTTGTGTGGTAGGGATTTGGAGGGGGTATATACACGCGCGGGATTTGTAATGATGGGGTGTATTTTTTCACTTTAATTTTTAATTAATTAATATTGGGAAAAAATCACAGTCATCAAATTCATCAAAATCAATGGATAGGATTTGTTCTTATTTTACTCAATAAGCCTTGTTCTCATATGATCTATACTCTATATATTCATCTTTTATGGTCTAGTTCATTTTCCTTTTGAATGTTGATTATTATTTATAAGTGGATTAAATTACCTTTACTTTACTTTTTCTCCCTTTTCTTTTCTCTTCTTTCCTTTCTTTTTTCCTTTTCTCCCTTCAATATAAACAAGTGGAAAAAATTCACACATTTAAAAAAAAATTAAGTGAATTTTTCTGACTCAATTTATATCCTACTACGTCCGTTCGGAAAAATATGTCACTTATTATTTACGCACGCTTTTTTAGAAAATAAAAACTATATAAAATATTTATTTTTTTTATATATTTTTAAAAAAATTTGTACTTATTAATAATAAGTACGAAATTGTTAAAAAAGTTATTAAAAAAATTAGATATTTTATATAGTTTTATCTCTTTAAAAAACGTCCGTAAATAATAAGTGACATATTTTACCGAACGGAGGTAGTATGAATCTAGTTACTTGTTTCAGTAATAGAAATCTCTTGTTATCTATCTTGTAGTTTAATTATTATGAGTTATTATCCATTCCTATTATGAAAGTAGCTTAAAATCTAGACCAAGTTAATTCCATGGAATCTGAAACGAACATGCTAATCCTTTTCATCTAAGAAGTGTTGTAGTTATTAAAAAAAACATTTCTCATTTTAAAACTATGCCACATCCAAATTCAATGGTGTGTGAAATTCATTGGTGTGTAAAATTAATGTATCAACCTCATCTTTATTGCTAATATTTTCTGCATCTAAAAATAATTTGATCATAATTTGTTGATTTTTAATAATTAATTCCGGGGTATCAAGAAAAAGAATGTACTAATTTACACTATTATATATAGCAGCATTTTTTATTGTTTAAAATCTATCATGTTACTTCAGGCCTACCGTTATTTATTTATTAGAGTTTCAAGACATTGAACCTCTAATTTTAGCATCCATTAAATTTACAATGAAATTAATTTATTTTATTATTCCCCAAAAAATAATAACCATATTGTAGTGTAGTAGTAATAATTTTGTCGCAAATGAAAATACATCGAAATACGTAGTAAGTCCCAAAGCATCACGGCGACTCTTTTTATTCTAATTTTATTTTACTTTGCTTTTTTTCTTTACCACTTTTGCTTTGGTGATGTTTTGGAAAACGCAGTAGATGACAAACCACTCGGTCAAACTCTCCATTGACCACTTACATTCTCAGGACACTGCGACTACGTACTTTCTTTTTTGCTATTTCAAATTACAATACTCTCCCCAAATTCAACCCTTTATCCACTCCGGTCCTTTACCCTGAACCGGATACTACCATCCAACCGGTTCGGCCCCGAATTTTAAACTTATACTCCCTCCGATCGGAAATATTTGATGTTTTGACTTTTTACACGTATTTATATAAAATATTAATCTTTTAATTAATTTTTTTCCCAAATTTAATACTTATTACTAATACATATTAAACTATGAAAAAAAATAATTAAAAAAAATAAGATTTTATATAGTTTTTAGCTCCTAAAATTACGTGCACAAAAGTCAAACATCAAATATTTCCGATCGGAGGGGTATATTACGCACTAAAAATAACGGCCATTTGATACAATTTCTCGTGTGACCGATAGATAATCTTTGGTAAACTAGAGCGGGGGCTTTTCAAGGAACTGTATAGTGTATACACTCTTATTCAAATTAATTACTACTAGACCTGTCAAACAGATCGGGCGGGTCGGGTTTGGGTCGGGTCGTCTCGGGTTCGGGTCTATTTCGGGTCGGGTCATTTCGGGTTACGGGTCGTGAAATGCTCAACCCAAACCCACATTTAACGGGTTCGGGTCGACCTAACGGGTCAAGAGCGCTCCTCATCCATAATTTTTTAAATGTCATTTACTATTTATACACGTTATTTTAAAATGATAAAATTATGTAAAATATCAATAAAAATTTATTACTTGTTATAATTTCATTCTTTTTAGTTTTTGAAGTATGAAATTATATATAATATATAAATGGTTATTTTATATAATTATTATCATCCTTAAAACCATACATGAATAGTAAACAACATTTAAAAGTAAACCGATGGAGTATTTTTAATGACTATTTACATAGTTCATAAATCTAAAATTATTATATTATCCTAATAATAGTTATATTATTGAAAAAAAAATTAATGTCGCTACAATAGTAATACATAATTTTATATACATAAAAAATTGTAATGTTAAATTATAAAGTAAAGCTGATGATGAAAAATATAATATTCAATCCTAATTATTATTAGTAATAAATTTCAATATTAGGTTAAATTGTAATTTATTTATGTTTTTATTATATTAAAGTTTGACCCAACGGGTGACCCACAGGTCGACCCAACCCGACCCAGAAATTTGCAGGTTGAACGGGTTCGGGTTGCTTCGGGTTTCGGGTTGAAATATTTGCGCCAAAACCCACGTTTTACGGGTCGGGTCGGGTCGGGTCCTCGGGTCGGGTCACGTTTTGACAGGTCTAATTACTACCAATTTTTAAGTAAAATATTAATTATTATTCATTTTATACATTTTTTTAAATTTTATTATTTATTAAATGCTTATCAATTTTTTTCAACCAATAACTGGAGAGTTTCAAGTTAACAAATACAATTTTCATTAACCAATCTATTAAATTGCCTAGAACACAAAAAACGACACTTATTTTGAATAAAATTCAAAAGTCTAAACACTCATTTTGGATCGGATGGAGTAGTTATTAACAATGCTAAGAATATGTGGAGACAATGGTGGAGTCAAGGGGCATTGAGGAGCACGAGCCCTTTTATTTTTATTTTTATCTTGTATAAAGAACAAAAATAAAATACGGCAAATAGAGCAATACCACTGTTAGGAGAAGTCTTGTTGGGCCCGACCAGAAAGCCCAACATATAAGCCGGACTAGGGCACCATCCCAAAACCATTTGGCATTAGGTGGAGTAGCCCATCCACTTATATGTTAGGTTCAGAATCTTCTCACTTCAAATGTGGGATTCACAATTGTCCCAACAAATATTTATTAATGTGTCTTGAATCATTGTTGACCGGCGACGCATCGGGGGGTCCGGGGGGTGGAGCCCCCGGCGGTGGTCTCGCTGCTGAACCACGTAGGCAACACACCGTTGGTTCCTCTAATAAGAAAACTGGTTCTCTGCCCGTGGACGTAGGCAACACACCGTTGCTGAACCACGTAACTCTCTGCGTTGTTCTTCGCTTTATTATTCTCGTTATAACAACCACCTCTATTAGCACTGATGATTTTATTCCGGGAGATTTTCTGGTATTTAACAAATCGCTTTGTTTTATTAATAGATGAGTGAATTACAATTTAATGTTATTAACTATCTCAAGTTACTGTTGGAGTAGTAAGATGTGTTAACCGATATATAACTTAATAAGCTACTCTTTTCATTATCAATTGGGTTTGTTTAGCCTACACATGACTCTCCTACAACGTCTTAAACCTACAGGATCCAATCACCTTTAAGTCTTTAACCGTAATAGTGACAAACCTAACGAACGTTCGTGGTTTGGATCGCGACAGGGAAAAAACTTGAAGCGAGAAGAATTGTTAAGCATATATAGTTGAGTGTCCATTATGCAGGTTCGAAGAAGAAACTGGGGGCATTTTGTGGTTTAGTTGCCTAGCCATTCGAGAGGCACGAAGTATTGTTTTGAAGTGGATCGGTCTACCCCATAGGGAAGGCGAGATTGCATCATGGTTGAGCTACTCGAGTTACTGAGTCTTGTAAATGTAGAATTTTCCTTGTGTATAAAGGCAAAAAGATGTAGCGAAAAAGCATGTGTTCAAAGATTGACTAGATAAAAATTGTATGGTAGATGTGAAGAGGTTGAAGAGTTTGAGATTGTTTTCTTAATAAACAGTGCTACCATATATAGTAAGATTTTAGTACAGATTCTTCTTGATCATTTTACGACTAGACCTAAGTTTGATTTGTGTCACTTTTATAATTTCAATTATATATATCTATTCGTATGAGACGAGGTTTATAAGTAGACTGAAATTTATAAACTTAAACTTTGTGAAGTAGGGGTTGAAATGTTATAAAATAATATAAACTCTGTATAAGATAAGAAAAAGAGTTTATTTATAAAAATTGAGGTTTATTTGATTGTTATTAAAGATAGTTATGTCTTTTCATACCACATAAAACCCAATAATCTTCGAAAACAAGTTTATCATTTAAAATATGAAATAATTTCCCATAATACACAAACTCGTGCATTATGTGAGATTTAGTTGTACAAACCGGTTGAAATTGATAAGTTTCAATTGGGTTCTTGCGCCCCATACACCATTCAGGACAATATGTATTCAATCGCTTGTTAAAACGTTAAACACGATGCCAAAGAACTCGTCAACGAGCCAAACCGCTAATTGCTACATCAAGGTGACATTTGGAACAAGAGACCAAGGATCGAGTCTCACCAACGACAGTATGAGAGCAAACTCTCAAATGAGCGGGCTCCTTGTGCGCAGTGAGCACTGGTCTTGACCTCTTTTCTCACAATCTTCGGACCGGAAGTGAAGGGCGCTCGGGATGAGCGATTTCAATCCTTGGAAAAGCTAATTGCTACATGAAGAGCTCCCGTTAACCTAAAGACAAAAAGCAGGGGCGCTGGCAAGTGCTACGCCTACTCTACACTTGCTGTATTTATGTATATCTCTTACATCCATCAAAGCCTTCATCCAACCACCCTCACTCACCCCTCTCTCTCTCTCTCTCTCTGTGCGTCTGTGCGTTTCGTTCTGCGTGCCATTCCATAGGACCATTGCCCGCCATTGAAGCTCAGCAATCCAAAGGTCCACAACTAAAGAACAAAAGCCACCCCCCTCCCTGATTTTATTTTAAAGATTAAAAAAAAAAAGGAAAAGAATGGCACCCACCATCGCTCCCCTTCAGAAAGCATAAATCAGGACTAAATTTACCAAAGCTGTGTATAAAATAAGCACAAGCGTGATTTCTCTCCCTCCCCATTTCCCTCTCTGCGCCCCCTCTAAAAGACAAACCCAGAACCTTCAATGTCTTCTTTAATGAAATAAACTCCTCCTTCTTCCTCCCCCTTTGACTGAGATAGTTACTATCAATGGCGTACCACCGCTATACCCATTCTTCTTCTTCTTCTTCCTCTTCTTCTTCTGTGTTGGATGATCTGTACTGTGTAGAGGAAGAGCTAGAGGATGAAGATGGATCCCAAAGCCCATCTCTTTCTCCCCTTTTAGTGTTGGAAAGGGACCTGTTCATGGAAGATGGAGAGCTCATCTCTCTGTTTACCAAGGAGCATCAAACGGATCTCAATGTACCTGGTTCTGTGTTTTTTTCCTTTGCTTGGAGAGAAGCTGTGGAGTGGATGCTAAAGGTGAAATCTTGCTATGGCTTCTCCACTCTCACAGCCATTCTCTCTGTCAACTACCTTGACAGGCTCCTCCGCAAAAGCCCCCATCTTCACCAGGAGGACAAGCCATGGATGATCCAGCTTGCAGCTGTCACCTGCCTCTCTCTGGCTGCGAAATTCGAAGAGATTCACGTCCCTCTTCTCATAGATCTTCAAGTACGTCTTCTCGAAACAATGAAACACCCAAAAAAGATTCAAACTTTACAAACGGTGGTTCTGAATTCTAATCAAATTGCTGTGGTTTCTCTCTGTGGCATTTCGTCGAACAGGTGGAGGGCACGAAGTACGTGTTTAACGCCAAGACCATCCAGAAGATGGAGCTAATGGTCCTCTCCACGCTCGACTGGAGGATGAATCCGGTGACATCGATTTCTTTCATCGACCACATAATCAGTCGACTCGGCCTGAAAACCTACCTCCAGTCGGAGTTCCACCGGCGCTGCGAGCAGCTCCTCCTCTCCATCGTCGCCGGTGAGCAATCAATTCGGCATTCAATATGAAACGGATCTGGATATCTGTTGTTCACAGTCAATGCCCTCTTTAATTACTCTCTGATCTGCTGCTGGGCGAACCGGCACTTTCGATCAGAACAAATTTAGCTATTTATCTCTCTGATGTCACAACAGTTTATTCTGAAGCATTAATTAATCTGCATTTTCAACGGAAATCTGGAATGAAATAATCACACATTGTTGTTGCTGTGGGTGGTTTTGCAGACTCGAGGTTCTTGGGTTATCTTCCTTCAGTGGTTGCCGCTGCGACAATGTTGAACGTGATCGACCAGCTCGACCATTTTAATCCTCTCGACTCCAAGAATCAGCTTCTCGCTGTTCTTATTAACATCAGCAAGGTATACATTTTATATCTTCTTTATTAATATTAATGTGTTGGAATTGGGTATTAAAAACAACTTTACCAAATAAAATTGACTTCATCTATAAATTAATCCATCAAATCTCATTTTTCAGATTAATTATGGCATATTTTAGTTTCAAAGAAAAACTAAAAAGGAAATTAGAAATAGGTCAACTTTATCAAAAAGCTAAATTAGTGAATTTAGTGTAGCATCTTTATAGTGTAGTAATGTGTGAGTATTGATCGATTAATTTTATAATAAAAAAATAAAATTTGTCCTTAAACAAAATTAAATTAAATATTATCAAATCAAATATTGTAACAAGAATACCAACAAAAAAATCAATTGGTAGGAAGGGATTTTAAGTTCATTAGATTTCCTACTTACAATCTTTGCACATAGTAAGTTAGTAACACACATTTTGATACAAATAATCTCAACATAGCTTATCTCATACTCTTAGAGCTATATACACAAAAGTCAAACATCGTTTATTTTCCGACCAGAGAGAGTACTAAACAATATTTCATCTGAAACAGGAGGATGTGAAGCATTGCTATGATCTGATAGTAACGGTGTCGGAAAACCGGGACCAGGCGAATCCTCTAGGCTTAGGGAACAAGCGAGACCGCGAGCCCAGCCATGAGCCTCCTAGCAGCCCAAAGGGGGTGCTCGACGCCTACTATTTAAGCTCCGAGAGCTCGAACGACTCATGGGCCCTCTCGGGTGGTGCTTCGTCCACCTCACCATCTGTTTCGTCTTCGCCGGATCAGCGGGCACCGAAGAAGAAGAGGGTGGAAGAGCTGCCGGAGCTTTGTAGTGTGATTGGCTATGTTGTAGCCATTTCAATTGTTAGACATTTGGTATTGGAGGAGCTTCTTGCTTTCTTCATAGTATTTCCATTACACCTTTGGAAAAGATATTAATTAATTATGGGGAGGGTCATAATATATTTTTATATATATTATGGTAGTGAGGGAGATTCGTAAGTTGGAGACTTGGCAAAATTTTGTTCATTCTGGTTATCTAGTTTAATATATAAGAGGTATATATAATATAAATGTGGATCATATGGTGTAATTTAAGTATTCTACTTGCTAATTAATATAATTAATTAACATGAGTTTATTAACTATCATGTGGTAATATTTTCAGTACTTGTTTTTAAATCTTTTCACCTAGTTTGGGGTCTCAGTTGTTATACCTGGAACGAGATTGCAATGAGCTTATATTTTTTAATATTTACATTTAAAGTTTAACCACTCTCTAAATACAAAATTACAGGTAAACTGTAACCCATAGAGTCGTTGACCCGGTTGGCTCGGATCGCCGTGTCAACAGGTTCGGCGGTTAGGCGGGTTTGGTTTAGGGTCAATCTACTCGGAACCCGCCGACCTGCTAGATCGGCCTTTAAAAAAAAACGTTGCAAACCAACGGTAAAAAAAACTAGCCATTGTCCATTGAGTATTTTCACACCGGAATAAATACTTTTAGCCTCTGATATCCTGATATGAGATATCGGGTATGAGTATGAGATATCGATATCAGAGATATGGATATTATCCGATATCTAATATCCCCGTTTGGTATTGCGGGATATGGGTATCAAACCTAACTAGACCTGTCAAAACACAACCCGATCCGAACGCTCGGTAATTTTCCGACCCGAATCCAGAAATTTTGACCCGGAATTTTTTCCAACAGGAATCCGAAAAACCGGAAATTTTCTGCGTAATCTGGGTTTCGACCCGGTGATCCGATTGACCCGGTAATTTTGACCCCATTTATCCGATTTACCCGGTTGATTTATGATTAATTTTTTTTATGGAGATTCTAATTTATTACATTTTATAATTACAATCACTTAATCTTTCATTTTTAAATCAACTTTTATATTTATATATTATTACATTTTATTAAAAATGACGAGAAATAATAAAAATCAAATATTTCAGATCAGATATAGTGTATAATTCCTCCTGCCCCAGTCCGTCTTCATTTCTCAAACCTCTAGTTCTTTTCTTCAACGATGGGCTTCTTTGCTCTGTTGTTCTTCTCTCCGGCACTTCTTTGCTCTGGGGACAAACAGTAGGGGGACAATCTCCGACTCTTCTGCAGTTGGTACCCATTCCAAAGTCGACGATGTGCTTCTTTGCTTCAGTTAGGTTGGAATTTCAACTATGGTGTAGAAGAGCGAAGAAAAGAAGGAGTAGCAATAGAACGAAGAAGAAGATCGAGGAAGAAGAAGAAGCGATGTTGAGATAGAAGAATCCATATCTCAATTTTTTTTGGGGTATATGAAATGGGGGATTTTTACAAAGGGATGGGTATACGAGGATATCAATTTGATATCGATATACCCGTATACCAAACAGGGATATGGATATCAGCGATATCCATACCCATATCCCATATCAGGATATCAATGCCAGTCAGGGGCTTAGTTGTCTTAGGTGGTTTATATAATTGTACTAAATTTTGATCGATCAATCATACCGAGCCCAAAGAAGCGATATGGAATCAAAAACTAGAGTTGGGTCCTTTGAAAGCCGTCCAAGCGGATCGAGAGATGTGCCCAACCTCGGAAGCGTGGTGTTTAAAGTTTGGTTTATCAAGGTTCCGAAAAGAACCGACGGAAGTTGTGTTGTAAAATGCAACTTTTGTTCCGCGACTTTCAAGCATCCGACATGGGGTGGATTTGGAAAATACACACGACATATCAAGCCGCAACACCAAGATGGAAGCTCGACTTTGTTCGAGAATGAGGCCAATCATTAGTCAATGTGGGCCTTGATTTATCTTCCTCGAGAAGAAACGTAGGCAACTAGAAAACCGGTTCAAGCCCATCATTCTATTTTTCCCAAACCCAATTTCAAAAGTTTTGACAAAATTATTCTACAACTTTAGGACAATTACATAAATGGAACATGTTTTTTTTTTTTTACAAATCCAACAATTTTTTTAACAAAAACCACAAACTTGGTGAGTGGACCCGACAACCCAGCCAAAATCAGCTATTTGCACGACCCAACGGGCCCCACCGACCCGTCGATCCGTCGAGTCAGATAAACCCGCCAACCCGTAGCCCCCCGAGTAAGGGTTTGGGATGGGATTTCCCAACCCCCAAACCAATGGGTCGATAGTTCGACCAGCTAGGCCGCACACGTGGCCTAACAATTGAAATGGCTACAACATAGCCAATCACACTACAAAGCTCCGGTAGCTCTTCCACCCTCTTCTTCTTCAGTGCCCGCTGATCCGGCGAAGACGAAACAGATGGTGAGGTGGACGAAGCACCACTCGAGAAGGCCCATGAGTCGTTCGAGCTCTCGGAGCTTAAATAGTAGGCGTCGAGCACCCCCTTTGGGCTGGTATGGGGCTCATGGCTAGTGTAAGTGTTTACAAATGAAAGAAAATGAGACATTAATTATTAGTATAAAATATTGTCAAATTTAAACAATGTTAATGACTTGTAAACTTATTTTAGTTTTGATTAAAAATTAGATTATAAAATATTTCCACAATTTATAACCATTTTTAGGAAGAAAATAGGAGAATTTATTGATATATACATCAAGTTTTTTAAAAAAATTAGTAAAATATATTTTAAAATATATTTGATAAAAAAAAAAACTAATAGAAATAGATAACGGGTGGTGATTTGTTAACAAAAATCATTTAATGGACGTCTTTCTATTAATTTGTATTTAACAAGTAGTTAAGTGTAAAATGGTTCGACCTGCTATGTTTTCATTTTTCCTTTGGATTCATTTAGTAAATTTGAATTGGAATTCAGTAGAGCTTTATGGTATCCATTTTATGGCATTCATTCAATCGTTTTTTTTTATGAATGTTGATGGTTAAAAGGGCTCGTGAACATCTAAACGTCTCAGCTCGAAGAGCTAGGATGAACCCCGAGGCTTCCATGTCACAAGCAAATCAAAATCCTCTCATGCCTCAAGCAAATCAAAATCCTCTCATGCCTCAAGCAAATGAAAATCATCATGCTGAGTCATTTACAGACACGACCTTGGATGGAGACAACACATTTCCACTTATTATTAGTATAAAATATTGTCAAATTTAAACAATGCTAATGACTTGTAAACTTATTTTAGTTTTGATTAAAAATTAGATTATAAAATATTTCCACAATTTATAACCATTTTTAGGAAGAAAATAGGAGAATTTATTGATATATACAGCAAGTTTTTTAAAAAATTAGTAAAATATATTTTAAAATATATTTGATAAAAAAAAACTAATCGAAATAGATAACGGGTGGTGATTCGTTAACAAAAATAATTTAATGGGCGTCTTTCTATTAATTTTTATTTAACAAGTAGTTAAGTGTAAAATGGTTCGACCCGCTATGTTTTCATTTTTCCTTTGGATTCATTTAGTAAATTTGAATTGGAATTCAGTAGAGCTTTATGGTATCCATTTTATGGCATTTATTCAATCGTTTTTTTTTTATGAATGTTGATGGTTAAAAGGGCTCGTGAACATCTAAACGTCTCAGCTCGAAGCGCTAGGATGAACCCCGATGCTTCCATGTCACAAGCAAATCAAAATCCTCTCATGCCTCAAGCAAATCAAAATCCTCTCATGCCTCAAGCAAATGAAAATCATCATGTTGAGTCATCTACAGACACGACCTTGGATGGAGACAACACATTTCCACTTACCATTGAGAGAGAATAAGCTAGGGATAGAAGAAAAGAAAAAGGCAAAGAAAAGGTGGTGATCCGCACTCGACACGATCGATATGTGCCCCAACTGAATGGACCAAGACCAGGTGGGCCACATATACATGAATTGTTGCACACGTAGCTTCCTTTTTGTGGGCGAATGCCACGGTGAGTTATTTGTAAATATCGGTTCAACGTTAAAGTGTAGCTTTGATGTCCATGTTTTTATATTTATTTCAGCTCCTTATTTTATCGTCTTATGTATTCTGGGTTGGGAATATAGTGAATTTGTGTAGTGTATGCTTATTTGCCAAAGTATGGAGTCTACACTAGTTTCTGTTTAATTTCGCAGAAATCGGAGGCACTTTGGAGCTTAAAGGAAACTCATGAAGAAGCTAAGGATGGTCCAACTGGAGAAAATGCCATATTTCGACATCCATCATTCTGAATCAGGCTTTGATATCTTCATGAGAGTTGTAGCCTTCGAAAAAAGCTTTCCAACGCATACTCATATGCGTCAATCCGACGAATGAGGACTCGGGAAAGTGCGTTTCAAGAGCATAGCAGAATGTTGAGAGCTGACACATCTACTCGACGTCGACCAAAACTTCCTCGACATCGACCAGACCAAGAACCCTACCGAAGAGAAGCCGAGATTGAGAAGCTTACTCGACGTCGACCAACTTCCTCGACGTCGACCAAACGATTTTTGGGCCGCGAGTCCGTTGGGCCAATCCGAACATGTGAGAATTACTTGGGCACGAAGCAAGGCCAGATCCGTCCAATTCTATCAAGATCTATCTATGGAAGGAAGGATTTATCCACTACATGAAGATTTAGATATTTTCCTTTTAGGATTAATATTTCTTTTATCAAATTATATCTTTAGGACTAGATAAAGATTTATTTCCTTGGATAGCAAGGATTAAATCATATAAATAAAGCATATGCGGCTAGTTTTTATTCATTCCAAGCTAGAGGGAACACAAGAGAGAGAGAGAGAGAGAGAGAGAGAGAGAGAGAGAGAGAGAGAGAGAGAGAGAGAGAGAGAGAGAGAGAGAGAGAGAGAGAGAGAGAGAGAGAAGGGCGAGAGGAGTAGAGGAGTAGTCCACCCACTTCTAGGGCTGGGGTGAGTCTGAAGATAACCAAGCATGTTTGAGGTAAAGATTCGACCTTTATTGTGTTTTGATCATCCACTGCCTTTTATATGTTTATTACCTATTCAATAGAGATTCAGGTTAACAATTTGGATTATAAACATAAAATTGGTAGATACAATTAGGGTTTCTTGAAAGAGTTGTCTAATTGTTGGAAAATGAGAAAGCTTGTTCCTTTAATGTGATTGCATGATTATTTCTCTTTATCTTGCCTTATGCATGTTTGGTTATCGTTGTTGCAAACCCCCATCTTGGATGTTTTCTTTTACACTGTTTTTTTCGAGATCTGCAAACTTTGGCTTTTGTTTCGTTTTCTGTTACCTACTCGATTTCGACCAACATTGGTCGATATCGACTTCTAATACTCGACCCAGAAAGATCGCTGCTTGTTTGTGTTTCTGCAGGTACATGTTGATTTCGAAGACTGGTCGATATCGAGCTAAGAGGTCGATATCGAGTGACCTGGTCGAAATTTGCCCGACGACTGCAGAACCCAAAATCGACTGGATTTGGTCGATATCGAGTGAATCTCCTGAGGTCGAAATCCGACGTGAGATATCCGCTACCTGAGATCCGCTGACTCGCTTCCTCGAGGATCGATCATGACTTCCTTTGCTACATCGGGAGGGAGTCTTGAACATTATTTGCTCGAAACGGAATTGGTTTACTTATTTTATTTACATTCTATTTGCAATCTCGGTTTCCTCTGGCAACAAGCTTCCGCGTTGAAATTTATTTCAATACTTAGTTGATTGATATATCGTGCGATTTATAATTGTTGTACAGATCGAGCATCATGACCATGGGGTATTGAAGATCCATTATAAAATCGATCCAATAAAGTCATGGGTATGAGAGGGAGAAGGCAGGTGGTGGAATTCGGTCAAGCAAAGCATATTAGCACACTTGAGGCAATGTGTGCACAAACACATTGATGAGCCCCTCCTGGTGCATTTGCTGAGCACTGGCATCCCGAGACTAACTCATTTCACTTCTCTTGGAAGGAAATGACAATAATACTGCACGGTGTGAGGATGATACTCGAACTAAGGATTGATGGCGAGTCCATCGAGCCAAGCGGGAAGATGGCAAAATTGACCGCACATTAGGAAAAGGAGGACTTAGCCTAATTCCTACATTTGGATGTGGGTGAAATGAAGAAAGAGATGGATAGTCACAACATCAAGTTCTCCACTTTACAAGGCGCCGGACAGGAACTAACCCACGTTGAGGATCATGTAGTTCCTTATCTGTTGTATTTGGTGTCCGCGACCATTTTTGTTGATAAGACAGTAGACAGAGCAAAACAGAAATCATTCCCTTTCCTTCGTGAGGTGAAGAAGGCGCATAGCGATGCATGGGGTGCGGCTACATTAGCTACCCTTACATAAGGCTCGGACAAGCTTCACATCAAGAATGCAAACAATTTTGTGGTTCTACAACATTGTTATAGGTAACATGACAACATATGAATTAAATTCAATTACTTAAACTACCTCCCTTTCCAATTTTGAATAAGAGAATGTATATATATTTATGTTGATATTTATATATATTAGGGCTGGATCTATGAGCTTTTTCCCCAATTCCAACCACAAAGGAACATGGAATATAGGCGTCGTGAGCCCTTGGCTATGTGGTGGATGAAAAATGCTACCACGTACAACAAGATTGATGCATTGTTTGGATCCAGGCGTGACTTGGATAGAATGCACCCATTTGAGGTCAATTTAGCTCACTTCTATTTTAGTACATATTATGTCATTTTCAATTCAGATGCTAATATATATGATAAAAATGGTCGATACAGATTGTTTTCCAGCCTTATGAAATGAGCATGGATTTCTATGGTAGCGAGTTGAGAGTATCTTTGTTCCATGGAACTCTATCTTGTTTGGACATAACAGAAGCATATATGCCATATAGAGTGTCCCGTCAGTTTGGACGTGTACAGGGTATTCCGCAACCTATGATTGAACCGACACGTGCATATAGATTGGGTGATAACACATGTTACCTTTTCAGTACCCGAACACCTCGTGGGCATTGCATCATCAACTCCACCACATCCCACTTGAGACCATGGGTCCTCCAATGAGAGCACCATGGGACACTAAGTCAGAGTACATGGAATGGTACCTCATTCATACTCTCCCTATGGTTTGTCCCCCAGATCATTGGTATGCTCAAAAACATTACTCCAAGAGGGGCAACTACCACTTTGATTATAGATAACATGACAACATATGAATTAAATGCAGTTACTTAAACTACCTCCCTTTTCAAGTCCGAATAAGAGAATATATATTTATGTTGATATTTGTATATATTAGGCCTGGATCTATGAGCATTTTCCCCAGTTCCACCCATAAAGGAACATGGAATATAGGCGTCGTGAGCCCTTGGCTATGTGGTGGATGACAAATGCTACCTCGTACAACAAGATTGATACATTGTTTGGATACAGGCGTCACTTGGGCAGAATACACCCGTTTGAGGTCAATTTAGCTCACTTCTATTTTAGTACAAATTATTTCATTTTCAATCCAGATGCTAATATCTATGATAAAAATGGTCGATAAAGATTATTTTTCTAGCCTTATGGAATGGGCATGGATTTCTATGGTAGCGAGTTGAGAGTATCTTTGTTCCATGGAACTCTATCTTGTTTGGACATAACAGAAGCATATATGCCATATAGAGTGTCCTGTCATTTTGGACATGTACAGGGTATTCCGCAACCTATGATTGAACTGACACATGCATATAGATTGGGTGATAACACATGTTACCCTGTTCAGTACCCGAACACCTCGTGGGCATTGCGTCATCAACTCCACCGCATCCCACTTGAGACCATGGGTCCTCCAATGAGAGCACCATGTGACACTAAGTCAGAGTACATGGAATGGTACATCATTCATACTCTCCCTATGGTTTGTCCCCCCAGATCATTGGTATGCTCAACAACATTACTCCAAGAGGGGCAACTACGACTTTGATTACCCACCAACTCATGTAATCTCTGAAACATGGAGATTGTAATATATGATTTAATATTTTTACTGATAAAATATTATTCTTTGTCACGGAGAATCAATCAGACGATACATCTTCTCTATCATCTGACATGACGCATCCCGATGTACCTAGTTATATTACTCAGATGAGTCCTGATTTGATCACTATCAATTCCCTAAACTCTTACATGGGGCTCGAGAAGAAATAATTCCCTAATCACATAAGCACATAATTCATGTAATTTTCGCATATTCGACGTGTCACTTGGTTGTCAACCCAGCTATCGCATCCGCTAAGAATAACAATAATCTATTTGTCATCAATCTTTCATATTCATGAATCCCAACCTATTCATCAAGATATGTTTGCTATTATTAGTACTATGTCGGATTAACGCCCACAGTAGCGAATTTAACTATAATCTGTTAGCATGTTGATTATCTATCTTAGTGGCCAATTAAGACAAGTAAACAACTTAACATATAAAGAGCAAGAGTAATGAATAACCCCATATGCATAAACCAAATAATAAGTATAAAATAGTATTCAAACAACCATCACATGTCTCTAATTACCAATGCATAAAATATAAGCAAAACTATTAAAGGTTTAGCCAATTAAGCATGGCTTACAGAAATAGCGAAAAAGGGAAAAAAAAAAAAGATGTGTGTAAGTGGTGTGTGAGATTTTGTGTTGTGAGGGCTAAGGAGAGCTTTATTTATAGGCATAGGAGACGTAGGAGTCGGAGTTCTTAAGGTAGAAGAAAAGACCAATGGGGCAGATTCGCCCTCGGAGAAGATCTGCAGAATCTGCATCGACGGGCGCCGATCCACTGTAGTTCGTGGAAGCCTAGATTGAGTGCTGAAAGTCGCGGGCCGGTCCCTTGGCCGCGGGCACCGCTCTTGTAGTGACATCTCTTCTCTTCTTCTTGTCTTGTCTTGCTCGTTTATCCTTCCGTCTTCTTCCTTGAATCGTCCTGATGCTTCGTAAGCTTCATATCATAGCTTTCCTCTGTCTCTTTTAGCTCGATCCTTAGGAATCTGCATAGATAGGTATAAAATGCATAGATTCTGAACTTTGCAACTTTCAAGGCAATGATCGTACTTTATGCTAAAAACCTAACTAAATGCAACTTAAATGACTTAAGAATGACTTAGAATGCCTATAAAAATCATGCATTATCAAATCCCCTACACTTACCTTTTGCTAGTCCTCGAGCAAAATCATTTCAAAACATAATCATTGTATCCCACAAACATAATCCTTCATGAATTACCCTTCTTTTTTAAAAACGACATCTCAAGTAAATGCAAACAATGGTAAAGTAGAAAAACGTCCTAGCATGTATATGTGTGATCACGTAGCACGTATGCTTATTCATCCAACCTTACATGGGAAATATGTTTCACTTGCTCTCATGTGTTTATGCATTAAGAACAACTCTCAACACAATTCATTACACAAAAATCATCTTAAGCATTGACATTTATATAGCATTACCTCCACCCAATACTTCAAAACAAATAAGCAACATCATGAGGACTTTTTCTCAATGGAAGACTTCAAAGAAGACTCCATTCGACGGGCTTTTAATGGGGCTTGGTATGGTAATAAGGGCAAGGAATATATTTGGCTACATGTTGCTTTCCATTCCGGGAACTAAGATATCCATATAATCCCAAACATAAACCAAACAAACTAAAAAATGAACAAGCTTTCATATGATGCAATCTATACAACTCTCACAAATATATAACATGAACTAGGCTCTTTATTGTCAAGAAGGTTACCTTATTTTGGCTATACTCCACGCTAAAAATAATGTTCTATTTTTTTCTTTTCTTGATTTTTTTTCTTTAGAGACGCCTATGAAGCACAATATGTGAGAAAATAAAACACATAACATTACATCTCTTTTTGAAGCACTTTAACAATATGTTTTTGTAGGATTTCAATCATGCCTAGGAACTTAGATCATACATGCTCAATTATGTCCACTTAATATGTTTCACTTAAAAACCAAATTTTAAAGGCTAATCAATCCAAAATAGTTATGGAACTTAAATCATCAAAATCTTATAAAAACATTTCAAGAACTAAGATAGATGGGTATTTGAATAGTGACACAATTAAATGCAAATATGCATGAAATTTTTTGTTATTTTTGACATTTTTCATTTTTTTTTCTTTTGATTTTCTTAATAATATGCAAAAATAATTTAAATATGCTCTATTATGCAAAAATAAAAATGAAAATCTAGACTTAAGATAAACTCTCGCCCCCTCCCCCCCCCCCCCCCCCCACCCTCCCACACTTAAAATTTTCATTGTCCCCAATGAATGAAAAGAATAAAAATGAAAATGAAAATAAAATAAAAAGACTTGAGGGGAGAGTATGAGTGACTAAGTGATTCATTTGTCCAGAGGCGAGTGCGGCTTCGACATTCACACCGGTGAGGTCAACAATTGGAGTAACTTGTCCATTTTGATATTTGTGGCTGCAACTGCAGGCAACCTAGTTTGATCCATATGGACTTCCCTTATCTCTAAGGAGATCTTTTTACTCCATTCTTCAAGATTGTGCAGCCTCTTCTGGACAGATTCTAGAATGATTGGGGATGATTCAACTGTAGTGTCCTTATTTTCCTTCATCCTATTCTTTCCTTTTACCGTAGACGACAAAATCATTGATGGGATGTAGAAATTTGCCATAGTTTTAACTTTCGGTACTTCAAGCGGCAAATATAGGCAGTTGTAACGGCCCGAATATAAATACTCAGGTTACATTTCGAAGGTTGGATACCTTAGTTTGAATCTTGCAATCTAGCTACGGGTCGAGGATTCAAACCTCAAAGAATTAGTATTTAAAGCGGGGATTTCAAACCCCAAAACAATCGAAGAGTCATTGGGCACCCTTAACCTATCCTAATGACTAATTCGCGGAAATTCATTTTGAATGGAAAATACGCAAGCAAAATATAAAGCACAACTTGCCACGACAAGGCTGTGTCAAAACCAAAACCACGAAAACATAATATTAAAAGTTCTTAAGCCGAGATTAGCGGAGTTAGCCCGTTATTCGCAATCGCCTGTGAAATCCACTGTCATAGAAGCACCAAACAAGCAAATTTGCAAAACAAACCAAAAAAACAATATGCGGGGCAAGGATCAGACCGAGGCCCGATCGCATTATGGGTCCCACAAGTACGTACACATACGCTATTTGATGTGAGCCTAATTCGCCATGTTTTATACTATCTTTTATATCGTTTTCTGCATGCATTTCATACATTTGGGTTAGAATAGTACATAATCTATGTAGTTTATGCTTATTTGTCAAATTATGGAATCTACACCAGTTTCTGTTTAATTTCGCAGAAATCAAAGCAATTTATAGCAGTTCTGAGAAAAGGAGAAAAGCTCGAAGTCAACTACGGAAGTCCGAGGTCAAGGAGCAGCGGAACCAGGACAAATCAAGCTGGAAAGAAGGAAATCTACTCGACAACACTTGGTCGATATCGAGCACCCTTAGTCGATATCGAGTACAAGAAATCGATTTCCACCAAAGTTGATAAGAATCGAGCAAAATCGAGAAGTTAAGTCGATATTGAGTTACTGTACTCGATATCGAGTACCACATATTGAGCTTGAGACCAGACATCGACTCAAGAAGCTGGGAGCTGAACATACAAGTTGATATCGAGGACCTCTACTCGATATCGAGTAAAAAACAAGTCGATGTGCCTTCCTAGAGCCGAGATCGACGAAGAAGTTGAAGACGGAGAAAAGTTGGTTGATATCGAGAAAACTACTCGATATCGAGTTGGACCATAGAAGCCGAAATCGAGTAATCCGAGTCTTGTTAAGATTCTATCCCGAATCCAATGAAGATATTTTCGAGATCAAATTCCATCAAGATTTATCAAGTGCTATCAAGTTGGAGAACATATTTACCTACTTTAGATATAATTTCTTTACAGATTTATTTATTTATTTCCATGTTTTAATCTTTAGATATAGATAGATATAGATAGATATAGATTTAGATATAGTTTTCTTTCCTAATTAGAGAGGGAATGAAGGCTATAAATAAAGCCTATAGGGCTGATTTCTATTCATTCAATTTCAGTTACAATTAGTTACAGAGAGAGGAGAGAGAGCTTGTGGCGAGAGGAGAGAATGTGTTGAGAGACGGTTTGTCTTCGATCGATTGTAAGCTTTCTTTGGTTTATTTTTAATGCAATTTATTTTCCCGAAATCTTTGATGAGTTTATTGATGATGAAGAGCGAGTAGTCCACCCACTTCTAGGGTCGGGGTGAGCCCGACGGTAGCCATGTGAGGTGATGCGGTAAAGGTTTGATCTTTTTATGCAATTCGTCTATTGTTGTAAGGAGTGAATCAAGTATGAAATATAACGAAATAGATCAAACCAGACTTAGGCCCCAGCAAATAAATACAAGACTCCTCCAATGCAGTAAGAGAAAGTCAGGATCGAATCCATGAGGAAGCACGTCAGCAGTTCTTAGATAGCTGTAAATTCTCACAGAAGCAGCAGAAAAGACAAAAACAGAAATAAACCCGGCAAGGGCAACTAAAACAAAAGCAAAGAAACTAAAGACAGAAAGTAAAGTAAAACACAAAGCAAAACAGAAGCAAAGCAACAGTCTCGTCGATCTCGACTAGAAACAGTAAAGACAGAAACTTTAAAATCGACAAAAACAGAAGAATCACAACTCGACTAAGACCAGTCTTACTCGAGATCGACAAGATCTCCTCTATGTCGAGTAACAATGCAGAAAACTGTAAATTGCAGAATTTAAGACAAATGCAGATTTTCGACCTCATCACTGATGTTGAAGGTGAGCACTCCTTTCCTTACGCTTATATTGGCATCCACCGTCGCCAAAAATGGTCTTCCTAAAATAATTGGACAAGCAGGATCTTCTTGCATATCAATAATTAAGAAATCAGCAGGGACGAAGAATTTACCTACTTGTACCGGGACATTTTCCACCATGCCTGTTGGAATGACCACCGTGTTGTTGGCCATATAAAGTCTAGCATCCACAGGCTCCAGGGCACCTATCTTAATCTTGGACCAAATCGTTAAAGGCATAATACTAACACTAGCTCCAAGATCACATAGGGCATTAATTTTGTATGGACCAAATCCAATAGTTATAGCAAACTTACCTGGATCCGACCTCTTCTCCAATATGTCCAGATGGCTGCATTCCTCTGTGATTTCAGCCATCGATCGCTTTTTGCTCAGAATCTCCTTTAGGAACTTGACATAGGATGGCATTTCATTGAGAGCTTCTGTGAAGGGGATGGTGACGTTCAGCTTCTGAAGCATCTTGATGAAGCGCTGAAACTTTTTCTCCGCTGGATCCTTTAGAGATTTTGTGGGGAAAGGCAGCTTCTTTTTCTGATTCGGAGCCAGAACAGACGTCGGAGTTGCTGCAGATTTCTCGACCAGAGGCTCGTCGACATCGACAAGGCCTTTGTCGACCTCGACCAAGTTGGGTGCAGTCGAGTTGCTGTTTGGCACAGACAAAGGTTTCTGAAGATTCTTGTCGAGGTCGAGTAAGCTTTCCTCGAGATCGACTGGGATCTGGTCGAGATCGACTAGAGATTTGTCGACATCGACTTGCTGTTCCTCGTTGTCTTACTGCTTTCCGACCTCTGGCTCTTGCAGTTGATGGCCGCTTCTGAGTTTCACAACGGCGATGTGTCCAGTCTTTCCCTTAGGATTTGGTTCTGAAGATCCAGGGAGTGCGCCTGACTGTCTGGGGATTCCTGTGGCTAGCTGACCAATCTGTGTATCAACTGTTTTCCGCCATATATCCATTTCTCCAAGCCTAGAGTTGACACCTTGCATCTGAGTATAGACGGAGTTGAAGGATTGCCTAGTTTCTGTGTGGTTTCTCCGTATTTCCTCCAGGACCAGCTGTATATCATCCTTTTTCTGGTCCCTTTCTGGATGTCCTGGAGCTCTGTAGGGCGGGGGATTCCTAGGGACTCCTTGGTTCCATTGTGGTTGCTGAAACCTTTGGTCCCCCATGTAGCGATTGGGACCCCCTGCGTAAGCTGCATCCTCATGGTGCTCTGCCATCCTGACTTGTTCTGTGTGTGGGCACTCAGGAGTGGTGTGCCTTTGCGATCCGCATTCAATACAAGACTGGTTGATAGAGAGATATTTGACTTGCTTGATGAGCTTCCTGTTCTGATCTCTGTAGTATTGCTCCCTGACATCTGGATCAATCTCCTTTGATGGCTCATAGAGTGGCATGGATGGCGCTGGCCTGGCGTATGGGTTCTCTTCATAAGTTGCAGTAGACCCATACTTGTTGTCGTAAGTAGTGAGCTTCTCCAGCACTCCCCATGCGTCACTTGGTGGCATTGTCAGATACTCGTAGCGAGTATAATTGTTGATTCTGTCCTTAGTGACTTGATCAAGAGAGTTGAAGAAGATTTCCTGAATGATGTAGGGCGGCTGTCCATGAGTAGGGCAAGATCGCAGAAGTTCCTTATAGCGTTCCCATGCCTTTGCCAGCGGTTCCCCTTTCTGCTGTTTAAAGGCGGTGATTTTCTGGCGGAGATGTGCTGTTTTGGCAGGTGGGAAGAATTTGTTCAGAAACTCTTGCTCTACTTGGGCCCAGGTTGTGAGTGATTTTGCTTTCAGCCCTTCCAGCCATTTCAGTGCAGGTCCAGCGAGCGACCAACGGAAAGCTTTCATCTTGACATATTCCAGAGTTGTGCCTTCTGCAAGAGTACGACACATATCATGAAAATTAGTAATATGTTCAAGAGGACACTCATTAAATCTGCCATAAAAGGCATTATTTTTAAGCTCTATAAGAAATTGAGTGCGAATTTCAAAACAGTTTTCAGGGATTAGAATCTCCGATTCAGGCACGACGAGAGTTGGGTGCATGTAGTCCTCTGCCGTGGTTGGATACCGGGCAAGCTCAGCCAGTGCTTGTTCCCTTGCTGCTCTCTCAGCGGCGATAGCAGCATCTTTAGCGTTGATAGCAGCATCCCTTGCGGCTAGTTCCCTGGTAAGCCTAGCGATTAGCTGTTCCTGTGTTTCAGTGGCCGCCATGATCCTTTTGAGTTTGGAGTGGATGTGTAGGTAGCGCTCCGGTTCGTCTAAGCTGTCAAACTCAGGTGTTTGACTAGAACGACGCATACACCTGCAAACTAACTCAAAGAAACAGTGAGAACTGACTACCTAAGGCGCGATTGATTGCTTCCCCGGCAACGGCGCCAATTTGTTGTAAGGAGTGAATCAAGTATGAAATATAACGAAATAGATCAAACCAGACTTAGGCCCCAGCAAATAAATACAAGACTCCTCCAATGCAGTAAGAGAAAGTCAGGATCGAATCCATGAGGAAGCACGTCAACAGTTCTTAGATAGCTGTAAATTCTCACAGAAGCAGCAGAAAAGACAGAAACAGAAATAAACCCGGCAAGGGCAACTAAAACAAAAGCAAAGAAACTAAAGACAGAAAGTAAAGTAAAACACAAAGCAAAACAGAAGCAAAGCAACAGTCTCGTCGATCTCGACTAGAAACAGTAAAGACAGAAACTTTAAAATCGACAAAAATAGAAGAATCACAACTCGACTAAGACCAGTCTTACTCGAGATCGACAAGATCTCCTCTATGTCGAGTAACAATGCAGAAAACTGTAAATTGCAGAATTTAAGACAAACGCAGATTTTCGACCGAAATAAACTCAATATATTAAAAGACTTCCAAGGCTAGGGTTTCAACACCACAACGATAACCATTCAAAGTAACACATAAAGGCATAAAAGATCATGCTTTCCATCAAATAACTTTCGTCATTAACAAATAGGCATATAGAGGCTCTCGCATAAACCCTAATTGTTACTAACCCTTTTTCACATAATTAATCCAAGTTGCATTAAGATCACTTTCGCTTCAATAACACAAACAAGGATCACCTTCAACTCTCGCAAAAGAATCATGCTCATAGGGATAAAAGAGGAATCGCACAAAAAATCTGACCTTTATCGCATCGCCTCACATGGCCACCGTCGGGCTCACCCCAGCCCCAGAAGTGGGTGGACTACTCACGCCTCATCGCAATCGCAGACATTGATGTATAAAAAGAACTAACTTGCATTAAACTATATTCAAAGCCTTTACAATCTTGGCAATCAACTTTCGCCGTAAGCCAAAACCCTAAAAACCTTAAACTCCTAAACTGTATCTCTGAATGGAACTAACTACTTCTCTCTGAAATTGGATTGTGTGTTTCTTGGAATGAATAAAACTGAGCCCCCTAGGGCCTTATTTATAGCCTTCATTCCCTAGCTAATCTAGGAAAGAAGATATCTATCTATTTCTAAAACATTATCTAAATTGCTAAAAGATAAATAAATGTTTTAAGGAAATAAATCCATAAGGAAGGGATAAAACTAATTATGGTAGGTCTTCATGATGTTGATAGATCTTGTCTCATTTGATAGAACTTGATGTAATAGGATAGAATCTTCCGCCTTCGCGCCCAAGGAACTCCAATTCTACTCGGACAGGCCACATCGAGAAGCTTCTGGAAACGGCTTCTACTCGACCTCGAGTTGGACTCCTCGACCTCGAGTTGGGTTCCTCGGCTTGGCTTGACTCTGCTCGATGTGGCTCGGACTCTGGCTCACTGGTGCTTGTCGACCTCGAGTTACCCTAGTCGACCTCGAGTAGAGTTGAGTCATCGACTAGGTCTCCTCGGGTGGCTCTTCTCGGCACGCTCAGACAAAGGCTCAGGCGTTCGTCGATCTCGACAAGCCCTAGTCGACTTCGAGTAGCGTGGTGCTCGGCCTCTCGTCCTCGGCTTCTCGGGCAGCTTCTCCTCGTCGACTCCGGGTGTGACACTTGATCTTCGTCGATCTCGACTAGGCTAAGTCGAGATCGAGTTGGCTCCCAGAGCTGGGTTGGCTGGCTCTCTCGATCAGGCCGTGCTCGACCAAGCGGTGCTCGGACATGGCTTGTCTATGTCGAGTAAGCCTACTCGAGATCGAGTAGCCTTGACTCTCAGGCTGGTTCCGCTGCTTTGACCTTGGACTTCTGTAGTGGTTTTCCGAGCTTTTCCGACCTTCTGTAGAATTGCTGTAAAACGCCTCGATTTCTGCGAATTAAACAGAAACTGGTGTAGATTCCATAATTTGGCAAATAAACATAAACTACATAGATTCTGTACTAATTTAGCCCAAATGTATAAAATGTATACAGAAATCGATATAAAAGTTGCTGTAAAACATGGCAGATTAGGCTCACAACATCTATCCCTATAAGCATCATTCTTTTGCGAAAGTTGAAGGTGATCCTTGTTTCTGTTATTGAAGCGAAAGTGATCTTAATACAAATTGGGTTAATTATACAAAAAAGGCTAGTGACAATTAGGGTTTATGCGAAAGTCTCTATCTTCCTATTTGTTAATAACGAAAGTTATTTGATGAAAAACATGATCTTTTATGCCTTTATGTGTTATTTTGCATGGTTATCGTTGTGGTGTTGAAACCCTGATCTTGGAAGTCTTTAGTTTATTGATTTATTTCATCGAAAATCGTGTTCTGTGTTATGAAAAGATTGCAATTTTAGTTTCTGATTTACTCGATTTCGAGAAGTTTGGTCGACATCGAGGACTTTGGTCGATATCGAGTTGATTTGTCGAGGTCGAGTTACTTTGTTTGGTTTTAGTTTCTGCAAGTCAATTTTGAACACTGTTGGTCGATTTCCTTACTCGATATCGAGTAACTGTAGTCGATATCGACCAGTTTTCTATGCTTTGCTTTCTTTTCTGCTTTTATCTGTTATTTCAGTCTGTCTGTTTGATTTTCTGCCTGTGAGATTTGCTGCTACCTGAGATCCGCTGACACGCTTCCTTCAGGATCGATCCCGACTTCCCGCTGCTACACCAGAAAGAGTTCTTGTAATTATTTGCGTGGGCACGAATCTGGTTTGATCTATTTCATTATATTTTAAACTCGATTTCCTCCTTACAA
The DNA here is from genome assembly GCA_037127255.1 of Persicaria tinctoria. Lineage (NCBI taxonomy): Eukaryota > Viridiplantae > Streptophyta > Magnoliopsida > Caryophyllales > Polygonaceae > Persicaria > Persicaria tinctoria. The sequence continues at coordinate 26,389,958 of JBANSL010000010.1, forward strand.
AACTATTCCTATAATAAAGATGTTTCTAATGCATAACGAAATTTAAACACGCAAGTCATACTTATCAGGATATAATATGCGATATAAAAATAAATGGCCCAAAGAATGACAAGTGACATATCCTTCCCCTACCTCTACCTCCATTCCGTTAGGGTGGAGCTTGGCCAACACGGTGTTATAGCATAGCAATCTCATCATATATATATATACATATGTATATATATATATATATATATATATATATATATATATATATATATATATATATATATATATATATATATATATATATATATACATATGTATATATATATATGATGAGATTGCTATGCTATAACACCGTGTTGGCCAAGCTCCACCCTAACGGAATGGAGGTAGAGGTAGGGGAAGGATATATATATATATATATATATATATATATATATATATATATATATATATATATATATATATATATATATATATATATATATATATACATATGTATATATATATATATATATATATATATATATATATATATATATGCATCAATAATCAATCATCATCTCATCATGCTCATATTTTATATAGGCATTATAGGTAGTTCTTATTTCATTTAATTACCTCGTGATATGTAAAAATCGAGGAAAAAAGGGATTGCTCACCCAAACTTCTTCTTTATCTTTTTTTCTTCTTCAAGATGGCTCGGGAGGCGATTTTCGGGCTTGTCTCAGCCGGATCTTCTTGTTGAGTGAGCTGGGAAGATGTTAGCAAGGTTAAAGGATGAACCTTTGAAGGCTTGAAGCTCACTTCTTAGGACCGAAAATGGAGGTGGTGGTGACGTTGGGGCTGTTGGGCGGCTCGACTCGCGCTTCCTGGCTCTGGGGGTGGTGGAGGATGCTTTTGGAGGCTCCTTGGAAGAGTAGGATAAAATATGGAGGGGTGGGTTGTGTTTGGGTCTTGCGACAAAAGTAGAAAAATAGGAGAAGGGAGTATCGATGGTGGTGCTTGTGCGGTGCCGGAGGTGGCTGGAAGTGGGGGTGATGGGGACTGAGATGGTGGGGGGGGGGTGGCGGCAATGGGGAAAAGAAAAGAGGAAGAATGTGTTTAGGGTTTGTGTTGTGGTTTCTCCAAGGTTTCTCACCTTTAGATAAGGTTAGTGTTTAGGGCTTAATGTTGGAATGAGGAGAGGTGAGTCAAAGCTTCGGATTTTTGAAGAGATATGGCTGATTTGGATGGAAGAGAGGATAAGCATGACATTTGTCTACTTCCTAAAGAAGGGGGGGCAAGGGAAGGGAATGAGAAAGTCCAAATGTGGATATCTCTCCCAATTAAGGTAAATAATCTTCTTCCTTTGAATTCAAATGTAACTTGGCTCCAACAAGGCTAGACTGGTGTGTAGGTGGGTCGGCTAGGGTTAGGGAGAGGGTGAGTGAGAATCTTCATTCGACGTTGCGAGTTCGAATCCCGAAGTTAGTCCCGAAAGTTAGTTTCCTGATGTTAGATTCCCAATTTTCGCTCTCTCGTTCAATTATATTTTTGAAAATCCGAGGAAGGATGTCGTCATATCAAGTTAGTTTTCAAAATTTTATTTTAGGTCGGAAATCCATTCCATGAGTTTTGAATCCGATTTAACGAGTTTTAATTTTCTTGAAATGTCCGATTTAAATTCATTTTTAATTTCCTTTTTTCCGAAAATTAGGATTTAAAAATCCGAGCCTTTACATTTCAAAGGACCAGTTGAGGGAAATATCGATGTTGTATCGTTCATATGTTCTATTTTATTTTCATTCTATTCACTACTGCTCAAATTCTGTAAGACACGATATGCGAGAAATCTCCTTCACTATGGAGTTCTTTTTCTATTGCTAATACATTAAATTTCCATAGCATAACAACATTCACTACCAATGGGTTGTTATTTAGTTCTAAACAATTGCATTTTTCTTATTTATATATAATGTATTCTAAATAATTGCATTTTTCCCACATGATATTATGCATTGTTGGATTTATGCCAATCCGTGTTTTAAATTATTATTATTATTATTTTTACAGTAGGGAACCATTAGAATGTCTTTAAATAAATATCATTCTTGATCATCCTGGCGGATAATGTTACAGAGGTCCTTATTGAAAGGGAAGCTAGCATTATTACAATTGAAACTATTTTTAGCTATATAATTAGCGTCGTAGTTGGCTTCTCAGTAGCAATGCGGAGCTCTTGCAGTAATAAATCCTTTCTAAAGCATCTGGATTTTCTTGATTACTCTTAGAATCTCCCAAGGGGCTGACTTCTGGTCTCCAATTTCTTTGACGACTCTCAGACTATCTCCTTCGATGATGACCTTATTCCATCCTCTAGTGCGGGCTATTTATAACCCTTTGCAGAAAGCAAGGGATTCTGTTTGGATTATAGATCCCCTAGGAACTTTATCATGAAAAATATCCATTAAATGTCCATTGCAGTCTCTGAAAATACCCCCAATATGGCATTCACCCGACGGTTTGGCCGACCCATCTACATTGATTTTGTAGACGGACATTAGGGGCTTTGCTCGTTTTTGTGTTTATGCTCCTCTTGCTTTTTGTTTTCTTGTTTTCATTTTGAAGTTTTTCCCATTCAAGTGTGTTGTGAATAGCTTTCCTCACAGTTGCCTCAAAGTTTTCTGGTATGCTTCCCTTGAAAATGACGGAATTGAGAAATTCCCATATATGTTGCCAGACTATACAAAGGTGCTCAAAATGAGTGTTATTTCTTCTTATGTGTTCTATATTGGTAGTGGATGCCACGGGGTCTCTAAAGCCATAAAATCTATCCCCGTTTAGTTGTTCATATTTAGTTACGATCATTTTTTAGATAGGGCATTAAGAAGTAGGTGGTCTGTATCTTCATCCTCCACGTTACAAAGACAACACTGAGAGGGGACTCTGTTGAAGAATCTATTTAGGCTTTCATTTGTTGCAAGACTATCAGTAGCAATTTTCCATATAAAGTTTTGGGTTCTCGGCGGCAATTGTAGTTTCCAGTTCCATGTGGTATTGATAATGCATATTTCATATAAGCATTATAGGTATTTCTTATTGCAATTAGGTAGTGTTTTTGCTATTGTTTAAGTCTAGTTTCGTATATTGCTTGTAAAGTATTCGAGTTCGGAATCTACACCTTTTTAGTGTTTATTATGAAGAAATACATTCCAAGCTTGAATGGACTTTGGAAGAGCTTAAGAGATATGTTTTGGAGCATATGGAGGCTAAGAAGGAAGCTAAAAAGGAGCAAAAAAGCACGACATTGGAGATTATTGAAGTCAATTGAGAAAAGTCGAACACTGCATAGGCGGCGCCCGACGTAGGCCGATTTCCAGCAATTGTGATTTTGGATCCGAAAACATTATTTCCTATTATTTTATTCCTATTTCCACTAGGGTTTGGCCGACTCTTAGAGGGTCTTTATTAGGTTATTTTCATTATATTCGTCGTGGGTGGTGGCTAGTGTGTGTGAGACTATGAACACAATGAGAGAGAGAGAGAGAGAGAGAGAGAGAGAGAGAGAGAGAGAGAGAGAGAATTGGCCTATGAGTTGCTAAACTCATAGTTTCGCCTGTGATTTGAAGACATGGTTGTTTGGATTGTGAGAATTTGATTCTATTTAGTTATTTCTATTCTTAGTTATTATCTTGTGCTTATTGATTATATTTCTGTTCATTTCAATGATTGATCACCATGTTAGAAATTGCATCTTAGCTATGAATTTGTTGTTGTTTTCTTGATAGCAAACAAAGGTATTGAGATAGTGAAGTTTCTTTGCATTTGTCGTGGATGATTTCAATTGATCTATGTTGAGGATATTCGATTAAGGCTGAGTTCGGTTTGCACCTATTAGTCTTAATTACATTGAGTCAATGTGTCGATTGATCTTGATTACTTGAGTCCTTAATGCTATTCTTTAGTGATATTGAATAAGATGAGTGAATCTCTACGGATCTCTTAACTTTAGTCAAGTAGACCTATGAATATGAATAATTAATAGATCAATCCGAGGACCATGAATTCCAACCATTGTCAGATAATTTCAAGTGAAATGTTCTTTCTACTTTGATATCAATCTACTTTGCAATCATAAATCTGGTCACTTTTACATTCTAGTTATTTGCTACAAAGTATTGCTTTGTCATAAGAGTCTTTGCTTAGAGTTATTGAATAGCAAATCGTTTTTCCCTGTGGGTTCGACACCTGACTTCATCGCCATACTAGTAGTTATTTGGTTTATCAAGTGATTGATTGCCTAATCGATTGGTTTTGTGTTTGAGTTTGGATATTATTACTATTTGATAAAGGGCGAAAGTGCCAAAGACGTGCGTCCCGCATCAGGGATCAATATTGTTTGGATTTATGATTGTAGATTTATCGTTACAAGATTTCGTAGTTTATACCTCATCCTTATCAAACTTCCAAATTAGTTTGTCTGTGGACTCCCAATTGGGGATAGAGACCTGGGTGATTTGTTGAACGATTATCAGAAGAAACTGCATGTTGAGCAAACCCACATTCCATTCCGTATCTGGTGTAATTAGCGTTGAGACCTTCATATTCCAGAGTAGTTTCATTTAAAGAGCTATATTTTGCTCCTCCGCTTTCCTGATGTCGATACCACCATTATTTTTTGGGGCACAGATCTTGTCTCAGCTAATGAGGGGTCGCCGAGTAATTTTGCATTTGAGTCTTATTCCAGATAAAATTCTTATTTATCTAGTCAATCTTTGTTAGAATTCCTTTTGGTAATAAAAAGCTTTGCATTAAATAGTTTGTTTTTGAACTGAGGTTAGCTTTGATTAGTGCAGTTCTCCCTGCTTGGTAGGGGTGTGCAAAAAAACCCGACACGACTGACCCGACACGAAAAAACGGAAACACGATATGAAAAAACACGAAGCCGAAAAGACACGACACGAAAATGACACGAACCGAGAAAACACGACTATAAACGGTTCGTGTTCGGATCGGGCATATTGCATTGTCGGATACCCGACACGAACCGGTTATTTTTTTTTTAAATTTTAAATAAGGTAGTGTAGTACTAGTACAAGTAGATTCCAATATGTTTCAAAGAATTCTGTTAGCTCAGTTGGTTTGAGGGAAGGGTAGGCATTGCGCTGGACAAAACAAACCCGTGTTCGAACCTTCCCTTGCCATCATTTTGTCTCACCCCTTTTTCTTTTTGTTTTTAAAAATCTTTAATGTTAAAACAAGCCCAATTGCCCCAAGCCCAATTGCTCAAATCCAAATTGGCGACCCTAATGTCGATTTCAATTAGCCGCTGATCTCTCTCTCACACATCTCTCGTTCTCCGTCTCAATAACTCCAACTACATCTCCTTGGATGTTCTCTCCGGTTGCGACTCTGGTTCTCTCCACTTTGCCGGCGATATCTGGTAAGTTTTCAAAGGAGATTTTTAGCAATCACTTGACATCTCAACTCGGATCTCAGTTAAACCTCTAAAATTTTGGAATTCATAAGTGGGTTTGTGGAAGTTTCACCAAAAATTACATCACTTTCCCTTTTTTTGGTTTCAGCATTCATCAGATCTACAACTACGGTGACATTTCCATGGCTGCTCTTAATCTCAGGCGCCGAATCTCTTTGTACTCTCTCCAGATCCAACCGTTTTCATGGGCAATTTTTAGCAATTACTTTTGACACCTCAATCTGGATCTCTTTGTACAGTAGCCACACAGATCGGACGGAAAAATAACACAAACGGTTCGTGTCGGATTACCCGAGTATCCGACACGGATCCGAATACCTTAACCGTGTCGGGTACCCGGCTTAAGATGGTTCGTGTACGGTTCGGCTGTTTTGGACTAAACGGTTTCGGGTACCCGACACGACTATCCGGTTCGTGTCGGGTACCCTGTTATGCACACCCCTACTGCTTGGGATATTGATGAGGATTTCCATCTCGGAAGTTGTTTTTTTGCGGTTTTGAAGTGCTCTTCAAATACTTCATTTTTAACTCTCTCATTCACAATGGGAATACCCAAGTATTTTTTCATGCCTCTAGCCATTGAAATATTCATTTGTTGGGCTAAGCTCATCACCTTAGCCTGACTGACATTCCTTGAGAATTGAATCGAACTCTTCGGGTAATTGATTGTTAGGCCTACCATGTTGGAGAACTGATTGAGCACGCATGTTTTTAATTGTGTCTAGACTTTTGTACGAAGCATTTGCAGAGATTATCGTATCATCCGCAAAGTTAGTAAGGGGATTGGAGTGCTATTTGGTGTTATGCTTTCAATGGAATAAGGAATAGGAAGTGTTTGGTTTGAATTAGCATCTTATCATGTAAAGGGTATCACTTTTACAAGCGATTCCTTCGTTTTGAATCACTTCTTTTTGTAACTTGGGGGCCCTTCTCGGGGTTTCCCTTTCCTCCTTTGGAAGATTTATATATATTTACAGTTCAGATGAAGTTCTGATTTCAAGTGTTTGGTAATTTATTTATTTTTTGATTGGGTAAGAATTCGGGAATATAAAATTACCCAATAGCATCCTTGCAGATGAGGTCAGCAAGACCTGGATGTATGTGAAAAGTGGTGGTGAAGGTGGGGGGGGGGGGGGGGCAACAAGAGCAAGGTCTGCAACCTTATCTGCTACAGCGTTACCACTACGAAGGACGTGGGAGAACGACACTTCGTAAAACCCAGAGATGAGAGAGCTAATATCAGACATAATTAGCTCAATTTCCCATGGACATTTTGTTTTTGATTTTTAATGATCAATGATTATAAGCGAGTCGACTTCAATGACAAGTCTAGGTATCCTCATTTCACGGACCCTAATAATTCCTTCTCTTAAAGCTAGTGCCTCGGACATTAATGGTGTGTGCAGCCCAATTATTCTTCCCCCTAGGGCAGAGACCTGACCCCTATCGTCCCGGATAATATATCCTACATAGCTTTGTTCAAGTGTTTGGCATGGATTGGCTCATACTAGGCTAAAAGGATCAGTAATTCAGTATGGTAAGTATTTATGATTATTACTCATATACGGAGTACGATATTAATTACTCCGGTATTTTTATTCTAATTTAAAGTGGGTGCTCTTTAATTATTTGAATCATAAAATTATTTTTTAATATAGCACATATATAATTTTTTTTTACGATAATTTTGAAAAAAAAAAGATACTCCCTCCAATCTATAATATAAGACATTTTACTTTTTACATGTATTTTAATGAGTTCAAAGCTACATAAAAAAAATTTAATTTTTTTTTTTACAATTTAGAATTTATTAATCAATACTCCCTCCGTTCGGCAAAACTTGTCGTTTTAGAGTTTTGTTTTTGTTCGTAAAAACTTGTCATTTTAGGTATTTTTGCTTCTACTTTAATAAAATGCCATTGATTTGATTGATGTGTTGTGAGTTGTAGTTTTTGATAAAGTAAAAAATAGAGTAATAATTGAGGGTAAATTAGTAAAAAAGAAGTATAATTATTAGTTTTATTAAAAGTTGTGTGGAGAGTTAAAATGACAAGTTTTGCCGAACGGATGGAGTAATAGGTATTAAATTGTAAAAAAAATCAATAAAAAACTCGATATTGTATATAGTTTAACTCCTTAAAATACATGTGTCGTATGGTTTTGTTATTCGAGACCGTCTGGGTGCTGTGCGTAGTGACTTTGGGAATGAATACTTGTATCAATGTCTCAGTTGCTTATGTCGAAAATCTCGGGCTCAAGATGAGAATTTTGCTGGCAAAACAACTCAACATTCAAAACCTCCTTATCGAGGGAGATAACCTACTGGTTATTGAAGCTCCGCTGGGGGATTGGAAGTGCCCTTGGCATATCGAGCTACTACGTACAATCGGATATTCTTTTAGATATTTTGTCATTCGTTCTTCTCTTATGTAGTTATTCGTTATATTTCCAGGGAATCAAATGTTGTAGCTGACTATCTCGCTTGTAGAGCACATGCATCCCTTGCCGACGGCTGCTATGATGATCCAGAACTTCGTGTTCTCATCCGCAAAGATGCGTTAGGAAGAACCTCTACTTCAGCCGACCCGACCTAATTCTTAAATTGTGTTAGGTTTATGATCGGATGGATCATAAACCTAAGGGGGTGACTTATTTGAGTTATATCACCCAAATTTGTGAATGGAATGACAGATTACCATTTCCATTTCTTGTTGTTTTATTCTTCATATTTGATTTGATACAAGTGTTAGTATCTTTTACGGAGTATATGGTCAAAGAGTAGTTGGACGTGTCGTCACAATATTTTAGCACCGGTACGGTACCGAATTACGTACAATCATGATAGTATCTAGGAAGAGTCGTTTTTTTAAAGAACTTGGAAAGTAATAAAACCAGTACAGTAATTTCACCAATTGAAACACTAATCACAAGGATAAGATAATTATTAGACGCTCAAAGCATTAGTACGGTTAGAAAGTGGCTATTATATGCCTTGAATTGGTAAATAAAGAGCGGTCATTCTGGGGTTCGAACCGGGGATCTATGAGTATTACCCACAAGTCTTTTTTGGTGAGCCATTCCAGAAAGCTCAGCTATTATATGTCAAATACAAAATCTTGACACTGATTTATTGAGTTTGTAAGAGCAATTTTATCGGGGCATTTAATGTTGGAAATGCTAGGAGTTTTTACAATATTAAATTAGAACAATGGAAAAATTGATACTAGACCGATAGTTAAGTAGTATTGATACTAGATATAGAAATCAACCCGCGGAGGCTCGATCCATCCATTAATCCACCCCGAATATGTGGGTGAAAACCCGAATAAATGGATAAATAAGTGGATGATAGATCAGATCAGATATGGATGAAGGGGAGTCTAATCCACCACCTGATCCATCACCCGATCCACCCACCCGATCCACTCAAATTGTTTATTATATGAAATTTTATCATATATTTAACGCAACTTATATACTATATGTAACTTTATTTGATAGTTTGAGTTTTTTTTTTGTAAGTTATGAATGATGAGTATTTTAAATTTAATATATTAAAATTTTATTTTTTTATTAAGTTTTATTTCCATTTTGAAAATTACGGTGGACATTTACATGAAATTTCTCATCCATATATTTCACTCGATCCACCTAATAACCCGCGGATGATGGATGAATCGAATATGGATACAAGAGTTAGTGGATGATGGCATTGATGGGTGGATCGGGTGGAGGAAATTTCTTAATGGATCGGGTGATGAAATAAGTACATCCACCCATAACCCAATCCATTTCCATCCCTAATTGATACTAGGCAAATTGCTTTCAAACCGTGTCAGGCCAGGTGGACAACACTTTGATTTTTCGGATAGAGAGGCGCAAAACGATGTCGCTCCATCGGGTGAAAGAGTTGAAGCACTGCGCATACAGCTCCTGTAGCAGGCTTCTTGTAGGTGCCAATATGGACACGTGTCAATCCCTGATTCAGATGCATGAGAGTCTCTTAGATGCAAGATATGTGTCCTATGCTGGACGGATGAGATTAGGGTGGGAAAAATTAAGTTTTACACATTAAAATCAAGTTTTCAGTAAAAAAAATGTAAAAAAACAAATACCACAATACCAGATTCATTTTTATCTACACGTAGACATCAATTTTGAATACGTTTGAGTATACTCCCTCCATTCCTTTTTATTTGGTTTTTTTACTATTCATGCACGTTTTTTAAGGTGATAAAAATTATATAAAAAATATATTTATTTAATAATCTCATACTTATTAGTAATAAGTATAATATTATTAAAAAAGATTGAATAAAAAATTAATATTTTATATATTTTGATCTTTCTAAAAAAACGTGCAGATTTAAAAAGGTCAAATATTAAGGAACGGAGGGAGTATTTTTTTAAAAAAATTATTTCTCTTTGATATAAATATGCAAAATAAAATCCTAAAAATTGAAGTATAATTTTGGAATAATTTGAAATAATAAACAATGCATGATATAAAATAAATAATTATTAAAAAAATATTTTTTTACACGTGGAAGTTGATATGAGTAGCTTTGACTATAAATACATACATTTACCAACACCATAAAACACACTATTTCTTTTCTCCACCATCTTCTCCATCATGGATCAACCCCAAATCCTTATGATAATGTCTTCTTCTCTAGCTTGGGTAATATGCCACTTTCTTCTAAATACGATCTGACATATTACTCACAAGTTCTATCTTCAAACACAGAAAATTATACCCAAATACTGATGGAATTGAAAATGCAAAACACTCCCAGTCGGTCCCAACATATAGCACCCAACCAGGTATTGGCGATCCCCCAACAGGAGTGTGGAAGACGATAACCTCCTGGTTAGCGCTTTCATTAACATCTCCACTGACGCGATCGCCAACACAGACCAAGACTCGCAGGCATTTTGGACCAGGATTTGAGCTTTCTATGAGGAGTATAGGAAACCACACCAAGTTAAAAGAGAAATATCGAAATGTAAGGCACGATGGCAAAAAATAAATCTTAATGTGTCTAAGTTTGCTGGTCTTTTCAAGACGCAACTCGTATGAGAGCATCTGGTGAGTCAGATAACGATCTGCTCATGAGGGCACGTGAACTCTATGTCTCTAAGGGTGATGGGAAGCAATTCAAAGTAGAACATGCATGGCAAGTATTGCGTGATGATCCCAAGTGGAGTGTCGATTACTTAGGAAAAATCAATCGATGCAATGCAAGCAGTGGAATGTCCAAAAGATCTCAAGAGTCTGGTGGAGGGGATACCCCAAGTTCAGATACTCCTACGAGTTCCTTCACTATAAGTCTTATAGAGTGTCTAATGGGAATCAAGAAGTCTAAAAAGGGCAAGGAAGCTATGTGGTCCGATCAAGCAAATGTTCAACAGATTACTGACCCACTAGAGCAAGAGAAAGTTGAAAAGTTCAGGCAATTCTATGAGCTGCAGATAGCTAAGGAGACTCGCAAGAGAGAGAAGCGGCAAGGGTATGAGAGAATGAAACAGATGGAAGTGGAAGCGGAGAAGATGGACATACATGGGAGCGAAGAAGATGGATATGGAAGCGAAAAAGATGGACATGCTTACCAGCTTCATGGCATAACCAAATCTTCCACCAGAGCTCAAGAGCTTCAAAATTAAGTTGATCAAGGAGTTATCAGGGCAAAAATGAAGTTGATCAAGAAGTTGTCACCTCCTAAGCTATCACCATTCTCACAGGGCATGTAGAATTGATTTTCATTTGCTTCAGGGATACCTGTACTCTCAACAAAAGATGTTAGCACATTTATAAAATGGCAATCATTCTCATTAAAGGTTACATTTCTACTCGTTATACCTTTGTAACTTCCAAGTTGTATAACCAATAGCTTAAAATCACACTCACCTTCAACTTTAGTTTTCCAAAACTTAAAGAAATCAAAAGTTTCATTCTTGGCCCTCAGGAGGTACAGTCAAACCTTCCTAGAACAGTGGTCTATAAGTAATAGGAAGTACTTCCTATCACCTATAGTGTCCACTTGGGCAGGTCCCCATAGATCTGTGTGTACATACTCTAGTTGCCTAAGAGATACATACTTAGATTTCTTAAAGCCAATTCTGGATTTTTTCCCAAACACACAATTTTCCCACAGAGGCAAATCAGAAGGTTTATGATTCAATGAGTCATGCTTAAACAGATAATGGAGACCCTTATTGCCTATATGAACTAATCTAGTATGCCACAGTTTAGTATCACTCAGATTGATGCAAGCAGTGATCTCATGAGATAAGTTATAGGCATGAAAGACAGATTCATGAAAGCATTGATCTCATGAGCCAATTCTGGATTCATGCAAGCATTGATCTCAGAAGACAAATCAAAAGCCATGGAGGGTTGGATCGATGAGGCGGATGCTGGAACGACAACACCGATTCAATGGAGATAAGGGAGGAAGATTTCCGCCCCCGCCCCCCCCCCCCCCCCCCCCCCCTCCCCTAATGGAGGGGGCCGCATCGTTCAAGCAGTTGAGGGAGCTAGCTTCAAACGATGGGAATTTGAGACATCCGGTCATGGGGGGATTGATTTTGGTGGTGGTGACGCCGGATCTAGACCGAGGAATCGTAGATCTAAGCACCATCAACCGGCTATTTTTGGGTTTTTTTATTTTATGGGTTTTGATTTTTTTTTGTGGGTCATTCAAATTTGGAGGATGAGAGGAGGTGATGCCGAGAGGGCGACTGGACACGACGGACGGGATGGTGAGGGCGACGACACATGATAGAGCTCCTCGGTGCTGTTACATCGCAGGCGAGTAACCCCCGTAGTAAGATCCTTCACAGAGAAACCAAACGGATCAAACACAAGAGAAACATTATTGTCAGTGGTGAACCGACGGACAAAGATAAGGTTTATGACAAGTTTGGGGGCAATGAGGACATTGTTGAGGTGTAAAGGGTTGGTTGGGGTTCGTAATGTGGCGTGGCCAATATCCAAATTAGCAAGGCGACCACCGTTGCCGACGATAATAGAATGTGCAGAACCCTTAAAAGAAAGAGAAGAGAGAGTACCTGAGAAGTTCGTCATATGGGAGGTCGCGTCATTGTCCATGTACCAAACGGAGTCATGAGGTGTCAGCTGCATAAAAGAGAATGCGTGATGCACATCAGTCGGAGCGTAAGAGAAGGCATAGGCCTGAACATATAAGAAATTATAAAACACCAAGAGAAATTATAGACACTTTTTTGATGAAATTATAGAGTTTTGTACCTTCAATAATAATTTATTTTTTATGAGAGTCCCAGCAATAATGGAAAATGGATCATTCGGATTTTCATGTCTCAAATAATTAGCATATTCATAGTGAACTATTCAAAACTACCTAATACTGTATAAATGAAAATAAATATGTTTTGTCCCATTAGTGGTGTGGAGTAAGGACAGGGGTTAAGAGGTTCAGGGTCCGGTTTATGCAGCCGCATCTTTACTTGGGTTAAAATTCAAAGTTTGTCTTACCAATGGATCGAGCCGGTAAGCACAAATCAATTTATCTAGTGCATAACTCTTGCCGATTGGAAAGTGACCATAATTTACCACTAAATGATGGCTTTTCTCGTCAACAAAAAATAAATCATTTAATGAAGTAAGCTAGCTCAAACAATAAATACAAAGGTTGGATTATTTGTTGTGAATCATAAATGTTGAGTATAAGGGTATTACAGTGATGACAGCTTTAATTAGTAAACAAATTTATAAGGTGTGGTAAGGGATTTGGAACAATATGAGTTAGATAGGGAGAACAAACCGATTTAGAAACCCAATTGAAGTGTATAGTCCAAACCTAAATTGGTCAAATTGCCAGTATAAAGTTGAAATCATTGGCAACTCAAAATTTTTGTGATATAAAAATTACAACCCCAAGAACAAAAAGTAAAAAAGATTAAAATTAAAAAGGAAAAAGAAAAAGGGGGAAAAAATAAAGAAAATGAAATTGGGGGGACAAGAAATCATAGGCCTTGAAGATGTGTGTTGATCTCAAGCCTGCTTTATATTTATGGTTGAGCTACCTACCTGCTGCTGCACAACACAACCACTGAAGCACAAGGCTTGCTTTGGTTTGGTTTAGTTTTGGTTGTATAGATAGATAGGAAGGATGGAAGTATGATTTATTCAAAGTGCAAAAGAGAAAAAGAGGGCACAACATAATGGCTTTTAATCAACTCACTTACTCCAGTATACTCTTTATATTCTACACCAAAAGGGCAACTCTACTCTGTCCATACCAATTAGTCCATTACCATCCTTTTAAATGCCACAAATTTCGATCCAATCACATGAACCGAATAAAATAGTTAGACTAGTTATTATATGAAAAAAGATATTAAAGACAAAGATCTATCTATATATATACACATATATGAACATCAATGCATAACATCTTATCTTAAGTGTTGTGGTTAATTTTAGAAAAAAAAATTCCAGTTTAAAAATTACTAAAATAATATGTTGTTATAATTTATAGAAAGTTATCATAAGGCACAATCTCTCTATATATATAGATATATCAAAATTAATATAAATATATATAGGGGGTGGCTCCTGTGGGAACAACCCTTAAGATGGGAACCTAGGAACAAAAGATTATTCATAGAAAATGAATACATTATTCAGAAATAATTAGTGTTTGTACAAATGGTGTGAAATTCGAAATATGATTCATCGACCAAAGAAAGACTATTCGTAGGAAATCATAAATTACTCGTCCGAATTGATGTTAAAATTATATTATTCGGTTAACTTTAAAAGATTATTCCATTAAATATGATATATTATTCGGTTAAATATGAGAGATTATTCGGGTTGATTATAAATATTTTTCGTATGTAAGATGAAAATTATATTAGTAATATTATTCGGTCAAAATTATATTATTCGGTTAAACTTGATTTATTATTCGGTTATATTATAGAGATTATTCGTATGTAAGAGGTTGATTATTTACATATTTATTTATTTTGGAATGTTAAAATAGTAATCAATAAACTTGTACATTATTTGTAGATAATTTAATAATCATTAATTGGTTAATTTTGAGAGATTATTCGATTACATTACAGAGTTTATTCGGTTAATTTTGAGAGATTATTCGATGGTCTATAATTGTTCCTACGTTCTCACCCAAAGGGGTGTTCTCATCCGATCCACACTCTCTCTCTCTATATATATATATTAGTTAATTGATAAAAATATAAATAAAAGCCACTCCGCATTTCATAGTCATACTTAGCAAAAGATTATTTAATAGGAGTTATTTTATTTATATCTAGATAAATTTTTAGTGGAAATAATTATTTATATCAAAATTAATTATTTGATAAATGTTATTTTATTTATATCTATATTATTTTTATTTAATACTTTTTTATATCTATATTATTTTTATTTAATATTTTTCGCACATTATTTTTATTAGGTAAGAATTCGAGATCAGACATACCTCAATCTCGATGGTCGACAAGTCGGCGGAAAACCGTCAAAACATACAATCGTAAACATAAACGGTGCAAAACAACAAGTGAAAGCGCACCCTACAACAAAACGAGACTAGGCAAAACTAAATCTATCAAGTTGCGGACGTAGACTACGGACGAAGCCAAACATCATCCAAAAACAACATCATTGGCCAACGATACATCAGGAAACCTATGGGTGGTGAAGACAAACATCTAGGAAGCTCCTTTCCGATCACAGAGTCGTCCCGTACACACCACCTCAACCCCATTTTAATCGTTATTAGTTTAATTTCTCATATTTATTATGTTTGTTATATTTGTAATAGATTTCTTTTATATATATATATATATATATATATAATATAATTTTAGAAGATTGTATTAATATATTTTCGTGCATGAGATGAGATGTGACACTAGTGAGTAGTATAAAACTTAAATACTCTCAGTTGTATGATTTTATTTCATTTTCTATGGCCCATTAATTAACGTTCTATATCTAAATTGATTACTAATTTGACCTCCTCACATTTATTCCGTTGTTACTCTTTAACAAAAATATTGATACTCATCTTAACCGAGCCCCCATTTGAGTAATTCCCGAGCGGGAATTGCAGATTCCTTAAACGAGCCATTCAGACATGACTTGAGTTAATTTTTGATCAAATTATGAAATTTGAATAGAAACTGTAAGTGATTTAAAATGCTAAAACACAATATAGTAAGTGGAAATGAAGATCCATATATAGCTCACTTTCTTGCATTTGATTTTAGTTTTGAAGTTGAAATCCAGAAATGACAGTAAGCAGTAAGCAGAGGGTAAATCAGAGGGGGAGATCTGTCATTGATATCATCTGGGTTCCTCAACGTACAGAGGTGGGTCTGATCCCTCCAAGTCCAATTCCATGCCCACACCCTCACCGTGAGTTCCTTTAATGTGCATACCCGGCCCAGTTTCCGACTCAGCTAGCATTCAACTCTACAATGGTCCAACATATCCGTCTTCATCTTCATTCGATTATCTATAGGTTATCGTTGTGATCTAAGATGACCAACATTTCAACAATCGGATACATCATCATCGATCTAATTAAGTTTAAACCCAGTGTATCCCGTTCTTGGAATTCAAGACTCGGATACATGACCATAACGTTTTTCAATCCTGTTTTTTCATGGTCAATTTGCGAGTTACAGACATATACTGAAACATAACAGGATATAGGAGCTTGGCTCCACAGCATTTACACACCAATGGCATTCATGGCAATTCATGTATTAATCTGCAACCCCAACTCCCCAGCATCTGTACAAGCGTCAATGAATCCATGATGATGTATTTGCATATGATCATAATACATTCATCCATACATCAGCGTGTGGGGATCTAACTGCATACTGTGGCAACAGAGGTAGGTAATAAATAAATGTAGACTGAAGAGCTAAGTTGAATGACTTGGCCAAAATCCAAATTAGGGTTTCACATGCTAAATAAATGATTCATCTAATTTGCATATATTACAAGGTTATCCATTGCTATCTCAAAGCTTCTAAAGAAAACTACAACCATTGCTATCTCGAAGCTCACGTGAATCTTCTGCGTGTCATCAATAATGCTTTCAATGCCAGGTGATAAGAGCAGATTGATGATGCTGATGGTGATGGTGCCACACGCATTTCAAAATCGCACCATGTCGAACAACAAACGATGAAATACTTATTATTAGGGTGGATTGGATTGTCGATCTATTTGATGCCCTTGATTTGTGTAAAGGTTTTTAACAACCCTAAGTTTGAGTTTTAGGAATCAGGTTATTCCAGGTTTGCACAAAGGTTTACTGCAAAAACCTACTGTCTTTGCGACAGATAGGCATTTCAACTTGGGTGTCCCTTAAAGGAATGGTGGTGGTGGTGGTTTCAGGTGGTCCTAAAAATGGCTGATTCCCTACTTGTTGTATACAGCCACGGCTACTCATTGCGAGAAAATAAAAGGAAAAACCCTTGTTGTGTTCGAAGGGCCAAACAGAGCTCGCCCCCGTGTAGCTAAGATGACAGTGCTCAGGTGAAGGGCGCCAAAACTAAGGGCCTCAAGAGTCACTTTAGATGGTCAGGGAGAAAATGATAGCATGTTAAGAGAGAGCCACAGAGTCCCATAGGCAACAGCCAAACAAAACCTATACTGATAACTCAAATCTCAACATTCATCAGTGTAAAGTTATAACTTACAAAACCTCTGGTATCACTCCAGATTACGGGCAATTTATCATCAGAGACTATGCAAATCAGAGGTCTGGCACAAGTGTATTCAAAATCTGATAACAAACATACAACTGCGACTGCGAGACAAATAACACCAAAAAGGAATCGGATGATAAGCAATTCAGTAATAAGAGGAATGCAGATTCATAAAAGGTTTGTAGCTTGCAAGTAAAATAACAGAGATGTTGAATCAAGGGTAAAATGCAAGCATTTGGAATGCAGACGAGAAAGATTGGCAATCCTGAAATGGGGCTGGGTTGGCTGAGGGCAATTCCCAATCGGCCCAGGATGCAAACCGAAAACAAGGGGCTGGAAGATTGACTAACAATTGACACTTTCTCCCTACCCAAAAAAAATAAAATGACAATTTCATGACATGCTAAAAAATTGTCACAAGTCATAACATGAAAGCTTCATGTATGGCGAAGCTGGTTGAGGAGATAGCAAAACAGTTACTCCACCAGACACTCCAAAGAGACAGCAAGTGAACTTTTGGTTTCATTCTCCGTGTCCACGACACAAGGGATGAGATAAGACACAACTCATCTAATGCACTATCAAAATAACCATTACATGGTTCAAAACATAGAACTTCAGTTGTCTTAACATCAACTGCAGCAAAGGAAGTTTGCTAGGCTAAATAGCAAGTAGTACCCAGCAGTGAAAACTGGATATGGTAAATTTAAGGAACAGAAAAGCACCAGCAATTTGTCGACCAATAAATTAAATAGGGAGAAGGAACAAGAGCATAGGATAATATCAGGCATATATATAGGACTAATAGATTCAAACAGCATTCAGTCTAACCTATCGAATTCATCTGCAACTGGAGTGGATCAAGTCAAAGCCAAAGACCAGCAATTGCACATTTGCACCTAGAGCCTGGACAATGTTTAGTTCAGTTAGAAGTAAATTCCTAGCAAAATGAAGTTGTTGCAACCTTACACATGATGATGAGCAAACACTAACTAATCACCCTCCACGCATGTGTGCACCCAATTCACCGAAATCATCTGCTTCAACAATATCTTCAGACAAGCGAACTGCATCCAGTTTTTGCTTAAGGATTTCGATAGCACTCAAAACCAACTGGGAGGCCTTCACAGCACCAGTAGATTCAACGGTAAATATAAAGCTGTCTTCTTTTTGATAGATCTCAACAAGCCCTGGCTTCCCCATTGATTCAGCCTTTTTAAGCACCTCATCATCATATGTATAAGCCTCAGGATCAACTACAACGACCTGAATTGACAAAATCCAGAGAGCAAATACATGAGCATTGGCCCTGATAAATCTAGATGAGTTGCAAGTAGCAATATTATGTAGCAGACAACCTACCATTCTCATCCATAGAATCCAGAAGAAACAGATCGAAAACAAAGTCAAATATCCAAAATTCCAAATTATCAGAGAGGCTGGTACATAAACATTGTGAAAAGGCAAATAAGATTTCCATTCCACAAGATATTGATCAAGCATACATGTACAGTCGACTGTTATATGAATGACGAGCTAGATAACTGAATCACAGAAACACTCACAGAACAGTTTGTGTGAGTTGTTTTATTCCCCCAAAAGTTTTTGCATTTCACTTTTTTCCCTTTATCATTGACACCTCTAGCGTATGTAATTTATTGGAATTTTTAAGATAATTAGAGTAAGGAATGAGTGTTTAGATATAAGAATCCTGTGATCTAGTGGGAAAATGAAATACTGTTGAACTGATGAGACAAAGAGTGTGTTAAGATCCGAAAACATGTATATGGCCCAACCAGAAATTGATGAAATCAAGTTCAAAGAGATCATAAAATTATAGGTGTCCTTTTATGTTGAAGAAGGGAGCGAATTATAGGGGTGACATATGGAAACAGAGAAAGGAACGAAACCTGTTGAGTGACAGGGTCAATGTCAAACACTTTGGTAGGACTGCTATCAACCCAACTTTTTTTCTCCTCGAGTGTCAAGGTCTCCATCAAATCTTCATTGATATGAATTTCTGGCTCATAAATGAAGCTGACAGTTGCTGCAGGAGACCACTTGGCATGGTCTTTGCCAATACCTTTTCTTGCAATTGCCCTGAGAACCAGTTCTTGACCACGGCGCAACTTCACAATGATAATTCCTCTACAGTAAATCAGTAATAGATATCCCAGATCAGCCACAGCTATATATATCAAACTAAAACAAATAATTTGGCTTCAGGAAAGATAATCACACTACACTCAAGTTATCGAGTTTAGTGCATTGCTATTTCTTATCTTGCATAGGATGTTCTCAAATACGTCAGTGCTAAGTACTAACAAAGAAATGTCTAGTGAAAGCAGTCAAAACAACAGATTGGAATTGGAAGGTATTTGAGAAAAGGTATAAACAAGTGGAAGATACATGTTTATTATGGTGAAGGCAGATAAATACATAGACATTCCATTGATTATAAAAAAATGCAATCAAGGACAGAGGTATCTAGTAGTCTAAGGGAGCTTGGTTCGTTCAAAAACTGATTTTCGAATAATGAAAGCTTCAGAAAAAAGTTATGTAGTAGTCCAATGGAGCAACTTGGTTCGTTCAGAAACTGATTTTCAAATAATGAATCAATTCTGCCTCAAAAAAAGAAAAAAACAATGGTATTGATTCTTTGAAAATAACCACCATGACAATGAAAGATATGATCCCCATTCATCTTCCAATTTCAAAAAGTTTGCTCCCTTCATGTTTCCTTATTGAGGAAGGCAGAAGCAGTGGTAATTAAACCTATAATTTGGAACGAACAACATTTCAAGTGGCAAACCAGCATCAAGAATCAAGAATGAAACTTAAAACCACAACAACCAGCAGAAATGATATCCCTATGAAAGGGAGGATCTTCCAAAGTCTAGCACGCAAAAACAGAAAACCCCCAAAACCCTAATCAAGAGTAACCAGGCAATGAAGCCAAAGGAAGAACAAATTAACCATTGCATGTTCCGGAAACCCTAACTAGTTCAACAATTTTATAAAAACATCAAGCGCGAAAGAGCAGGGACGAGAGAGAAAACCTAGAATCAGGAGAATCGTCAGCAGCGGAATCGGAGAAATCCACAGGCACAACAGTAGGATCAGAACTAATCAAATCCTTGCTAGTGACTTCCAGAGCCTGGTCGGTGACACAAGTGGCCCGAAGATGGAACTCAACAGAGCAGTACTCGCACTGGCCGTCACCGTCGCAACTGTCGCAGTCGCGGGAGAAGCGCATGGCCATGGCGCGGTCGCTGGTGAGAGGGATGAGGCCGAGACGGTGGGCGAGGAACTCGTCGTTGAGGACGGAGGAGTTGACCTCGATTTCGACGAGGTCGATGGCGACGGTGGGAACTTCGGCGATCATGACGCGGCGGAGGGCGTTGGCAATGCTGGCGTCTGTACCGCGGAGCTCGAACTTCATGTAGTCATCTCGCATCTCCCGGATTTTGATGGTAGGGAACCTTTGGTATGATGCGCCTTCCATTGTTTCTCTCTCTGTGCGAAAACCACTCTCGAAGGTTTCGTCTCTAATGGCGGATTAGAGAGAGAGAGAGAGGGAGCGCTCGATTTTATGCAGCGGGAGTGCGCAATGCCTTGCGATGTGAATTTACTAGACTACCATATGTTCTTTAACATGATATTTCTATGATTGGTGATTGCTTAGGACATCTAGCTCTAGCCTATCAAAAAAGAATATTTTATACAGTATGATATTCTTTTCAATCACGGCGATGTAGCCGACGACGGTCCAATCGTCATACAAACCTCCCTCCAAAGGCAAGGGTAAGCCACACACTGGGCCAGCCCCCTCGCAACCGCTTGTGTCGCCTCATACTTGGGCACCTTTCTCCCATCCATCATCGCAGCTGCACCCGCCGCCTAGACCTTTCCTTGCCGCTGTCAGTGGTGCAGAACGTAGGGCCATGTCCTGGCTTCTGTCAAGTTGCCCCGCACCTTCGTCCCCCCACTAACTATCCAATCCCTAACCCCAACCTTTCCCCGAACTCAACCCAACACCCTCAAGCCAACACTAGTTCCCTTCAGGTCTCTAATTCCAACCAACAGTGGTTGGTTGATAGTGGTGCAACTCACCACGTCATCAACGACTTGGATAACCTCGCCCAACACTACCCGTACGATGGTACTGATGAGCTCCAAGTTGGTAATGCCAATGGTCTTTATATCTCTCACATTGCCAATTCTTCCTTACATGTTGCATCCAAACACTTTAAAATTAATGATGTTTTACATGTTCCGAATATTGCTAAAAATGTTTTATCCGTCTCTCAGTTTACTGCTCAAAATAATGTTGAGATTTCCTTCTCATCCACTTCCTTTGTTGTGAAGGATCTATACTTGGGAAACATCCTTCTTAGAGGACCTCTCAAGAATCACCCAACCGGTGATTCACCGGTTAGGTCACCCATCACCCTCGACGTTCTGTCTTCTTGAATTTATTGAGTCAATTCATTCTTTAGATTCTAGTTCTGATTTTTGTACTGCATGCTCAACAAACAAAGCTCATAAGCTTCCTTTCCACAAATCGACTATTGTGTCGACATCCCCTTTGGATATTATTATCTTTTCTGATGTTTGGACTTGCCCAATTTTATCATTTGATGGTTTCAAATACTATATTATTTTTGTGGATCACTTTACAAAATATATATGGTTTTATCCCCTTAAACATAAATCTGACACCCATCAAACATTTGTTGCATTCAAGGCCCTTGTGGAAAATAAATTCAATACAAAAATCAAAACCTTTTACTCCGACAATGGCGGCAAATTTATTTCCCTAAAATCTTTTTTGTCATCAAATGGGATATCCTGTGAAGAATGTCATTGTGGGAGTGTCCCACATTGGTGGGCTACCCCACCTAATACCAATTGGTTTTAGGATGGAACCCCACTCGGCTTGTGTGCTCGACTTGGTTAGCGCGTTTGCGCTTGGCGTGCGTTGCCCCTCCACGTCGGATGACCCACCGTTATTTCATATATCCCATCTCACCTCACCTCATCACACCCCGCAACACAATCTCTTCTATCTCACCCTCACATGCCCCACAAATTTTGGCCTCTCGCCTTCCAAACTGCGGTATATCTAATCAATAGAATGCCAACTTCCACTCTGCAAAATAAATCACCGTTTTTAACTATATTTGGAACTGTACCGAATTATCAAAAATTAAAGTGTTTTGGATGCTTATGTTTTCCTCTTTTAAGACCATACGCCAAAACCAAAATGGATCCAAGGTCCACTGCATATGTATTTGTCGGATATTCTCTAACCCAAAGTGCCTATCATTGTTTAGATCCTCAAACCTATAGGATTTACACCTCCCAGCACGTTACCTTTGTTGAAACCCAATCCATTTCAAAATTCAATCCCCTCAAACTCTTCAATCCATCCTCCTCCCACAACCTCTCCCCTAGGGCCCATCTCTTTCCCTAGCCCACCTACTCCCTCACCTCCACCAATTCAGGAATGTCATACATATGATGAAACAATCACCAACGTCAAGCATCAATGAGGAAATGTACAAAACATAATTTATTTCTTTTGCAACTTGAATGTAAAATTATCTTGTTCAGCTAATCAAAAACATATATATTACAAGGAAGGAAATAGAACGTCACCGATCGAGAAGAAAACCCAAATATAAAGACTGCCTAGCTAATTGTTTCTGATCACTAATAGGATGAGCATTATTTTTCTATGGAGACTACAACTGCCCCCAAGTAATCTGTGCATTAACAGTTTGCGACGGTGAAGCAACCTGCCTGAAAGAAAGGGTGTCTCAGGCACAAACTGTGATTCCTGCACGATACAGACAAAAAGAATAACGATTCAGAAGTTTCACAATTGAATTGATAGCGAGCCATGTGACAGGCTTGGGCAAGTACGAAAGAGAAGGATTTTGCTTCAAACAAAAATTCATCCAACTTTTAGAGTCTCCACGAGAATGACTATGTTCTTTTGTGAGGTTATACACTTACGATAAGATTATGAGTCAATGAGAATGCATCTAATAGGAGCTCCCTCGGCACCAAGCAATCTCAAGTGTAAGCAGTGAACATCGTAAATTCCAGCAGGGACATCATCCAACTTTAGAGCCTCCACAAGAATGACTTCCTGAGTTACAAGAATTTGTTAGTATATGTTTCAAATTGCAAACAAGATATATGTTCATCAACAGAACATAGAAAACTTGCTCAAGTAAAAAACAGAAAGAAATCATAACACATAAATGACTGTTATCCATAATTTATTTCTTGGACAAGTGCAGAGAGATAATTTAGGCCAAACAGAGCCAACAGTTTTAACACCATTGATGGAAATTCAGCATAATATAATAACATAGCGAAGCTGGTGATTTCAACACAAAGAGCCTTGAAGATGTTAGAATGGATATTACTATCATATTTCCGAACTCAACAGGAATAGCACTTTTAACATACTCTATATATAATTCAGGATTGACAAGGGTGGAGAAACTGCAAACAGTTAAAAAGAATTTTCGTATGTATTATGATTCTCGATTTCAACCAAACAAAAGAGTTGAACCTCGGTGGAAGTAATTCTCGTATGTATTATCAAATGTATGGGTTAATATTTGCCAAATCACAAACAGGCAAGCTACACTGCAGTTGACTGTACATGGACATCCTAAACAATACCATACTTGAAATAAAGGACATAGCATTCAGTACAAATATCTAAAGGTATAAAGTACCAACAAAAAGGAGATTTTTCTCCATAATTTGTGTAAGGCAAAACAATGAGAAGTAATCATGCAAACTATAAAACAAGAGACTCACCCTGTCTTTAAGGAAAACATAGTGGGAGGGTAACAAATCATCATATGCAGCAACTGATAGATAGTCAATCCCTACAGTTAAATAGTCATTCAATTAGTTAGTAACTCAGAATAAATAATGGGCAGACATAGAAAGGAGAAGTTTGAAATCAGAATCATAAACTAAGGACCAAGTGTCACAGTTGTCCCTCCAAATAATAAAAAAAGCATCAAGTAAGAAAGTTGTAGAGTGCCATACCAACTGTGCTCGCTAGATAAGGAATAATATACTAAAATGAGACAGGTGAAACGTCAACAGATTCAATATCAAATTTAAGACAAACGTGCAAGTCCTAATTCTCAAAGTATCCCATAAACATCCAGAGCCAATCAACCTAAACATGCAATAAAAGGAAATGTTTGGGCCACACTGGTTATTATAGGAGGAAAAAACATCTATCGTATCAAGTCCTCAAGAAATAAAAATCTTAGAATAAGGAAGAAAAATTAGTAGCTATAGCTACCATTACTTACCAACAAGCTTGATGTCTGTGTTATCTACCAACCATTGTGCCCCATCCTTCATGAAGCCCACATAGCTTGTGTCAAACTCTTTCTTGAACATAAGACGCCTAAAAGATACATTACCAAACAAGAAGGTGATATGAATATCAGTCCTTTTAAATCAAACATGAAATAGATTTCCTGGATGTAGAAGGTGAGACCATTACCAAACAAGAACAAAATGAAAAGGCAAGGTCAATGTTAGCTACAAGTCACAAACTACAAACAGGTGATATGCGTCTTTTAGGCTTTCAAATTTACATTTACATGATTATTGTATAACAAAAACAAAGAAAATATAAATATTACTAAAACTCAGCATATACAGTCAAGCAATCATGAAACTGACTAATAATTAAACACACTTATATGATCAAGCAATCATGAAACCGACTGATAATATAATTAAGGGATCATAATCTTGATGTTTTAGTAGCATATCTATGAATTTGGGTTCAGATTGACACTCCAGGGATTTGAGTAGCTTGGATTGGTTTTCAAGTAAGATGGCCTTATGATATTAATCAATTAATCAACTTTCTTAAAAACCAAAGGCCCACAAAAGGTTATCATACAAAATTGTGAACTCCAACATGTAACTAACCATATTCACTTGTTGGTTTGTATCTACCAAGAAAAGCACTTTGTGTGTTTCAAAAACAACAAAAGTAAGTTTTCTCATTTGAGAAGTCAAGGAAAGGTATTCACATCCAGATGAAAGGGTTTTAAACCCAGAACAAATGCACAACTAGGGTCTTAAACAATTCATAACTAGGTAACAATTTGGCTCACAGATTCAACCTTTAACAATTACGTGTATCAGACACTCAAGGACAGCCAATTACAAAATCCCGAGTAACTGCTTCACAAATACTGCATTACAGTACCTCTAATGGAAACACCACTCTGCCATTAGAGAACTCAGAAATATAGAAAATTGAACAAATCCAACTTGTAAAACCAACTACAACGATCGTCCAATAAAAAAAACATGAGGACTCAGGACACACATATAACTTAAGTTCAATTACCAGAGAATTGGATAGAAAATAAGATGTTTGCTCACCTGTCAGTGTTCAAGGTTCTAAAGAGCACACGGCGAACTCCCCTCGGAATATTCAAGGACTTCATCACATCAGCTGTTTGAAGCACAATAACAGTCAATCAGAGTAATAAGATGACTCGCTGATATCTCAAAAGAAAAACAGAGATAGTAGATACAATTTTTTTAAATTTTTTTTTATTGATTACCAACACCTTCAGGGTGAGGGATACGAAGGAAAATCAATTGCTTTATCATAAATTCATCCTCCAATCAGGACCTTTCTTCAACATCAATTAAGCACTATTAGATTTGATTCCCTTCCCTATTTCAGCTATACATAGTTCAATTCATAGCTTACATAATTTAGTGATACACAACTGCTGGATTTATTAGAAACGAAAGCAATCAGAACAAAGAAAGCGAATCAACTGATACCAGTTATGTTCTTATCCCTGGGCACATCCACCAACAGAGCCGGACCTGTTTCACTCAAAATACAAATAATCAGCACTCCGACATCACCAAATCTCATCTTTACTCCACAAAATTAACAATCGCAAAGAGATATGATGACGAGAACAAACAACAACACAGTCTATAAAGATCGGCGTACCGTTGAGAACGTAGAGATCAAGAGTATCAACATCGAATCCAGCGTCGAAGTAGTGGTCATAAACGTGGCCAGGGGCGTCGACATGAGTACCGGAGTGAGTCGGGAGCTTCATCTCGGAGTTGTTAGCAAGGGAACCGTTCTTAATACTATGTGGAAGCCATAGGAACTGACCTAGCCCCTCATCGGAGTCAAAGGACGGCATATCCGGGGTATAGCGGTGGCTAATATCGTAAATCCGACCGTCCGCGTACACCTCTCTCCTCGTCGGCACCAGCTTCTCGCCGGCGGATGAGGCGCATGATTCCTCGCCGTATCCGGAGGGGTAGGCGGCGACGGATGTGGAGGCGGAGACTGCGGAGGCGGCGGCGGAGAGGAGGACGGCGAAGAGGAACAGTCGGAGAGCCATGGTGAGACTTTGGAGTGGTAGCAGAAAAGAACGAGATTGCTGCTTCTTTTTCACGGCCTCCGTAGAAAAAAAGGTCTTCGTATATAAAGTCGATGGTTTAGTTGGAATTATTGCGTTTTACTTTACTCATGATTTATCAACTAGTAAAAATATTTTGAGGATAAGATTACATGTTTTTCATCAAAATTAGTTTAATCACACGATAAGCAATTTTTTTTTTTATTTCTTTGAATTTATTTTCTCTCTCTTAAGAAGATCAGATGGTATTACCAAAAGTGATAAGCA
The DNA here is from genome assembly GCA_037127255.1 of Persicaria tinctoria. Lineage (NCBI taxonomy): Eukaryota > Viridiplantae > Streptophyta > Magnoliopsida > Caryophyllales > Polygonaceae > Persicaria > Persicaria tinctoria. Next base: position 26,416,904 of record JBANSL010000010.1, read on the forward strand.
GGAAATAAACATCTTTGGGGATTCCTACATCTAAAGGGAGAAAATAGAGATAAAACTATCTAACTTGGAAGTTGGAAGTGTGACCAGATTTTACAAAAATCTATCTAATCCAATCGAATCTAATCCAATCTAGAAAGATAAATTTTGTTTCGTTTTCCATCACTTATATTTGAATAAATTAATTAAAATTATCCAAACTTTAAGGAGTTATTAAAAATATATCTCAACCTTTCAAATATAAGATAAATATCTCAACCTTTATAGGTAATGTTAAAATAATATCACAATAATTCTATCTCAAAAAAATAATGATGGCGCATACACGGAAAACAAAATTTTATAACAAAATTAAACTTTAAAAAATTAGCATATTAGTATGTTTTTTTTTAAAAACATTGGATATTTCTAAAAATCAAAACCCCGTTTTCTTTTAAAAATTTATATAATATTAAAGGTTGATGTGAGTGAGATTAATTAAAAAAACTTACAATATTGCAATCCAAATAAATGTGGTTTAAGAAAAGGGGCAATTTGCAAAATAGCCACGAAATGGGACCTAATTTGCGAAATAGCCACGTTTTGGGACAAATTAGTGAAATAGCCGCTATATATACTAATTAAATCAGATCTCGTCGATCTCTCCGGCCGCTCTCTCTTCATCGCGCTCTCGCTCTCCCTCTCGCCGGATCTGGAGGCGAAGCCTTCGACGTCGCCGCCGCCGTTCATCTTCCTCCACTCCTCCCGTTCGCCGCCGTCGCGCGCTCCTCCTCTCCTCCTATACTCGCTCGCTCCGCCTCGCACCCTCCCCCAGCCAGATCTGAATTCGAATTTTATGTACAATTGATTCGGCGACGCAAATCTGCAATTCGGTTAATTGATTCGGAAAATCAATTCAGCGTGGGGAGATCTGGTGAATTCGAGTTCCAATTAGTCGAATTACAGTTCCAACAGGTGAATTCGAGACGGAGATTGAGAGCGCCGAAGAGCGAGAGCGTCGGACCGAGGTCGAGCGAGCGGCGGAGCGAAATCGAGCGCGGCCGAAGCGATGTCAAGCGAGCGCTGTGGATCCGAGCGAGGTCGAGCAAGCCGGAGGCGGAGCCGCGCGGTGTGCGAGCGCTGGATGTCGAGCGAGCGCTGAAGGTTGAGGAAGGACTTTTGATTAAATTACAAAACTTACCCCATAATTATGGAAATTAAAAGAAACTATCTATATTTTATTATATGATCCATAATATATATTTTTATTTTTATTTTTGCACAAAAAAATGTTATACTTGCACAACATATGATTATATTTGCACTTACAAGAGAATCGTGCAACTCTTACAACAGAGTCGTGCAACTCTTACAACAGAGTCGTGCAACTCTTAAAACAGATGCGTGCAACTCTTACAAGAGAGTGGTGCAACTCTTAAAACAAGAGGTGTGCAACTGTTACAATAAAGTTGTGCAACTATTAAAACAGAGTCGTGCAACTTTTAAAACATAGTCGTGCAAATCTTAAAACATAGTCGTGCAACTCTTACAACATAGTTGTGCAAAAATAAGAGCGTGTTGAGCAATAATTTATTGAGAAAGTATGAAATTATATTGAGATAAAATAAGATCATGTTGAGTATAAATTCACAAGTCTTGGTTGTTGTGCAAAAATAATATATAGTTGAGCAAAAATAAGATGATCTGCAAACTCTTAAAACAGAGTCGTGCACCTCTTACAACAGAGTCGTGCAACTCTTAAAACAGATGCGTGCAACTCTTACAAGTGAGTGGTGCAACTCTTAAAACAAGAGTATTGCAACTTTACAATAGATTCGTGCAACTATTAAAACATAGTCGTGCAACTCTTAAAACAGAGTCGTGCAAATCTTAAAACAGAGTCGTGCAACTCTTGCAACATAGTCGTGCAACTCTTACACCATATTGTGCAAAAATAAGAGCGTGTTGAGCAATAATTTATTGAGAAAGTATGAAATTATATTGAGATAAAATAAGATCATGTTGAGTATAAATTCACAAGTCTCGGATGTTGTGCAAAAATAACATATAGTTGAGCAAAAATAAGATGATGTGCAAACTCTTAAAACAGAGTCGTGCAACTCTTATAACAGAGTCGTGCAACTCTTATAACATAGTCGTGCAACTCTTACAATTTGTTGTGCAAAATAAAATATATTTTTTCCGCTTTTTTTTTTCGTTTCAGAACTTTTTTTTCATTCTCATATTTATGGATTACATAATAAAATATAGATAGTTTTTTTCATTCTCATATTTATGGGTTAATTTTTGTAATTTTACAAAATGTTATATAGTTTTTTTGTGCAAATATAGTTTTTTTGTAATAAAATATAGAATTGTTTGTAATTTCCATATTTAAGGGGTCAGTTTTGTAATTTAATAAAAGTTTCATCCTCAACCTCCCTCCCCTGAACTACTCGCTCGCCCCTCGCTCGCTCACTCCGCCGCTCGCCACCACCTCCGGCACGCTTCCGGCCTCACTCGCTCCCTCCGTCGCTCGCTCCCTCCCTCGCTCTCTCGGCGTCCGCCTCCGGCTCGCACAGATCTCACAGATTTGGAATCGCAGAGATCTTGAATCTCCACCGGACCACCGATCTGGAATTGCACAGATCTGGAATCTCCACCGGACAACCTCCCACAGATCTGAGCGCATCCGACCGCTGTCGCTCGCTCGACGTGGAACTGATGGACGGAGGAGCCAGATTCGGACAACCGCCGCTCACTCGATCTCGCCGGAGAGGGAGAGAGCAAGAGAAAGCGAGATCAATTGAAGAAAGCGGCGTACGGCGTCTAGCGAGGAAGAGGAGGAGCGGAGAGGAGGAGGAAGAGCGGATAGGAGGAGGAGCGGCGTCCGACGGCGTCCGGCGGCGTAGAAGGAGAGGATGAGGAGCGGAGTGATACAAATCTGAACGAAAGAGAAAGGGAACGGGGATAGAAGGAAGGGGACGGGTTATATAGCGGCTATTTCGCAAATTTGTCCAAACCCGCGTCTATTTTGCAAATTCGTCCAATTATTGTGCCCATTTCGCAAATTTTTTCTTAAGAAAATCGGGTTTTGCTTTTTTTTTTTTAAATCTAAAAAATCCATGGTTTAACAAATTAAATCATATATGCTGATATTTTAAAGTTTCATTTTTTTTTTTTTTTTTTTTGCCTTGTATGTGTCATGTCATCATTTTGTTGTGATGTTATTTTAAGAAAAATAGCCAAAAAAAATAATGGGTTATTTCGGCAACTAGCAAATTATGAATATCTAATTAGCTAACTAGCATTCAAATAAAATTAATTAGCTAACCTAGCACCCTTCCCAAATTGACTATTAAGGTCAACGGTCAACCAGTTTGACCGTTGATCGGTCAGCGTTGACCGTTGACCGACTCTTTTAGATTTTTTTTATTTTTTTAAATTTTTTTATTTTTATACCAATGATGCCACTTTTTTTGATGTCATTTTTTCGATGTCATTTTTTACCATGATGCCATTTTTTGCCACTTTGATGCCATTTTTTATTACATTTTATTTTCGGTTTGATGTCACTTTTCTAATGAAATGGTTTGATGACACTTTTTTAATGCCACTTTTTTCAAATATTGATGACATTTTTTGTTTACTGTGATGTCACGTGGACCATTGATACCCTTTTTTTTTACTGTTGACTACTGATGACACTTTTTTATGTCATTTTGTTGATGATTTTTTTTTACCGTGATGCCATATTTTTTTCAAGGCAATGTTTTTGTGATGTCATATTTTTTCAAGGTAATGTTTTGATGACATTTTTTTCTTTAATGTGATGCAACTTTTTCAAAGTTGTGTTTTGATGTCATTTTTCCAATATGATTATTTGATGCCACTTTTTTAATCAAATCGTTTAATGCCACTTTTTTTTAATTTAATCAATTATATATCAATTTATTTTCATCGATTCTACTTTTATTCACCGATGACACGTTTTTTATTACACTTCATTGATGCAATCACTTGTGATGGCATGTTTATTACCTTTTTATTCATTGATGACGTTTGTGATTACACTTCATTGATATTAATAATTTGTGATGACATTGTTTCTTGATGACATTTTTATTGATAATATTTTTTGTTTACTGCGATGTCACTTAGCTAAGTGGTTTAATCTAGTCGATTGGATATCAATAACTTTTTTATCAAAAATATATGGAGTAATTTATTTAGTGCGATGTGGATGGGAAATTTGGAATGGAAGTAGCTCCTCAATCCATCATATACATATCAGGATGCAACTAACTCTCATCATGTGATTTGTGAGGTATGCACTGTGACATAAGAGAATACAAGCAATGAAAGCACATATGGTATTGATACAAAATTTCGGTGATCTAAACACATACGACATTATATACATTCGAAAAAGATAGGACATTGTGCACATCCTGAATCTTGCCTAGAATCATATATCCTAAGAAACCCTCTTCGGTGAAGGTAATCTTGGACCTGAGAGCCTAACATCCGATGGTAAATGTCGGTGTTGCAATCCGAAGGCCCAGAAGACGTGAAAGTGCCAGTTCCGTCCGTCACTGATCGACTTAAAGAAGCTAGCATAAAGGCGAGAGCCTGTCAAAGACGACGTTGGAGGCTGAGGAACAGAAGATAGCCCTTCAAGCATATGGACCACTTTCGACATAGACGGCCTCATAGCCATGTCTTCCCGCCCGAAAGGGCGGGAAGGATTCGCCGGAGTTGACCAGCAGCGGCTGCGCCGACAGCTGTTTCACGCAGCAGCAGTGAATCAATCTTTCTTATTTTGAGATCTGACCAGCCTTCCGCCAACCGGACTTCGAGGCTCCCGTCGTCGGAACTCCGATTTGGGACATTCATCTTCTTTTCCCTCTTAATTCGCCCCTTCTTTCTCAATTTCCGGGGTCTGAACGTAGTATTTGAGGTATTTGGGCGGAACGTTTTAGATGTATGAAGGATCTGACTTTTGTTTTGGTTTTGGAGTTTAGATCTAGAAATCAGATCCGAGATTTTTGGGGATTTCGCAAGAGATGCAACAGCTGCACGATCGCCTCCGAGATCTGGGTGACTGGGTTGATGGAGATCGGGACCTTGGTGACTGAGTTGATGGAGTTTGGGCTCGGTGTGGTCGGTTTGGTGGTGGCAGGGTTCATGGCGGCTAGGGTTTGTGGTGCTCGCTCTCTCTCCTCTTTCTCTTTTCATTTCTCTCTGTTTGGCGTGGGTTTATGTGACTTACGAGGAAGGAGCCTATGCGGCTAAAAATAATTAAAAGGGTACTAGAATGGCCAATAAAAAATTAAGAGATGCTAATTACCTAATTGAATTAGCAAAAGGTGATATTTCACCAAAATTTCTCAAAAATAATCCCAACTTTCATCCTTCAACCAAAAATAATTCAATCTTTAAAAAACACCAATTAGTAGCCCAACCATTACGCTATATACCGAAAATAGTACAACTTCATTTCAATCCAGAATTTTAATTCAAAAGCATTCCAAATTTTAAAAAATGCACAAAACACCCTCTCCCCCAAACCCTTCCATCCCCAAACCCATCACCTCGCAGCTGCAACTTGATCACCCTCTTCACCCACCCTAGCCTCCACCTTCGCCAGCCTTTCCGTCGCTTTGACTCCAGCAGAGGAGATCTCTGAACATGACGCCGACTCCGTGACCGACAATTGACGCAGTACGTTTCAACTGCCAAGCCTACGAGATTGAAAGGCTTATAGGAAGAACATGACGACAACTCCGTCACCGACTATTTGCCCTTCGAAATCATAATTAATTTCTTAAGAAGAAATCGAATCAAATTAAATAAGAATCTCCCTCAATCTCAGCCTCTGATGAATGATTTGTGAAAAAAATTGAGAGATTGTCGTTGTCAAATTAAGTTGAAATCGATATGCTAATCGATGTTGGTGATGGTCAAACCGGTGTTGGAGATATGGAAGAGAGGCACGATTTGGGTTGAAGATCTGGTCTGAAATTAAACAGATTCTATCGTCTTTTTTTCTTCAAGGCATTTTATGGATCTCCGATCTTGGTTTGAAAGAGAACCAGGGCGCATTTTGTAGATGGTTGGTGGTGATTGATTAACAGAGAGGTCTGCCAATCCTTCTTTTTAATTTCCATCTCATTGTTGGGGGAGAGGGTAAGTTTTGGGTTTTTGAAAGTTTTGGGTATTTTAGAATTAAAATTAAAAACTGAAATCAAGTTGTATTATTTTTGGTATATTGGGGAATAGTTGGGCTACTCATTAGTAATTTTTAAAGGTTGGATTATTTTTGGTTGAATGATGATAGGTGAGATTATTTTTGGTTGTTTTTCCATTATTTTAACATCACCTATAAAGCTTGGGATATTTATCTTACATTTAAATAGTGAAGATATATTTTTAACACCCTCTTAAAGGTTATGTTATTTTTATTAGTTTCGCCTATTTAAGGGGTTGTTTGTTTTGGTATAAAAAAACTATAGAAAGGAATCATTTAACCCAATCCCTCATTTGTATGTTTGTTTAGACTACTTAATTAGTACTCTTATGGATTATATTAAAAACCCTAGAAATAGAAATAACCCATGACAAGAATTAGATTTCAATACATATGTTTGGATTAAAATTTTGTTTTTTAAAATAAAACTCATAAAACAGAATTCCTGGGAATTCCAATTCCACCAAAATGGAGGAATTGAAATTACCATGTGGGGGATGGGTAAGTTGAAATCCACCATTTTTATTTATTTCAAAAAAAAATCTTTTCTTTTTCCTTTTAAATCACAAATTAAGTATTTACACATAATTTAAATAAATAGTTTTTATTAATAAGGCTTACAAAAGTAAATTTATACAAATTTTCGAGAAAGTTCATATTCAACCAAACAAAGCGCAAGATTTTAATTTACAGGAAGTTAAATTTATCCAAACATGTTTTCTTAAATTATAGGAAGTTCAATTCCTAGAAACTTACTTTCCCATGAATTAAACTCTTAAGAAGTGTAGTTCTAGTGTTCATCCAAACGAGCACTTGTTAGGGCTCATTTGTTCAGAGAATGAGAAAGGAAATGAAATGAATCATTTTAAGAGAATAGAAAGGAAAAGGAAAAGGTTAATATCAAATTTGGTTTTTTTTTTTTTGTACAGTAGGCAATAATTAGGACGTCTTTACGCAGAAAGATCATCCTTTCGAATGATGGTAGTCAGCTCCTTGTTCAAAGGGAAGGTATACAAGTTACATATAGAATCACATCTAGTGATAAGATCAGCTGCTGAATTTGCTTCTCTAAAGCAGTGGCAGAAAGTTGATGATGTGAATGTTGCACGGAGTCTTCCGATCTTCTCAATAACTCTAAGGATCTCCCATGGAACTTTGGCAGGATCATTGATTGCATTGGCCACCATAAGGCTATCTTCTTCAATTATCACTCGCTTCCATCCTCTAGTGCGGGCTAACTCTAACCACAAACAAAACGCAAGGGATTCAGTTAAGAGTACTGATCTCTTTGGAACCTGTTGTTGGAAATTTTCAATTAAGTTTCCATTCCAATCCCTAACTATACCTCCAATTTTGCAATCGCCGTTACTTTTAACTGATCCATCAACATTTATTTTGTAAACCTCCTTTGGTGGTTTTTTCCATTTAATATGTCGGCCTTCCTTCTTCCTTTGTGTTGGTGCTTCCATATTTTTATCTTCTTTCTAGTCTTTTATATTGGTTAGGGTTTTCTGTATTATATGGCAAGCAGAGAAATTTTTATCAAGGTTGTTTTTATTGTTGTTTTTGAAAATTATGGTATTCCTGGCTTCCCATATATTTTGCCAGATGAAACATACACTAGTACAAATATAGGGGTGGAGCACGGTAAGTTGGGTACGGTTTTTGACAAGCGTGCTTATTTTTTTTATTTTAAGCATAGTTTTATATTAAAAGTGTGTTCTCAACCCCAAATTCAACTAAAAGTAACACACTTTTCCATAAAACCGTTCTCGTTTATTTCTAAAAAAATATTTAGACCGGTTTTTGTGTAAAGCGTGCTTAAAAAAACTTAAATCGAACACGGTTTAATTTTCAAAGTGTGTTCCCAAAACCAGATTTGACTAAAACAAACACGCTTTGCTATAAAACCGTTCTCTTTTATTTGTAAAAAATATTTAACTCGGTTTTCGTGTAAAGCGTGCTTAAAAAAATTACAACGAACACGGTTTAGTTATCAAAGTGTGTTCCCAAAATCAAATTTAACTAAAACGAACACACCTTTCTATAAAACCGTTCTCATTTATTTATGAAAACTAGTAAGCTCGGTTTTCATGTGAAGCGTGCTTAAAAATAAATTAAAATGAACACGGTTTCATTTTACAAGTGTGTTCCCAAAACCAACTTTAACTAAAATCAACACGCTTTTCTATAGAACCGTTCTCGTTTGTTTCTAAAGGATTAATTAGCTCGGTTTTCATGTAAAGCGTGCTTAAAAAAAATTAAAACGAACACGGTTTTATAAGAAAAGTGTCTTCCCAAAACCAAATTTAACTAGAGGGAACACATTTTTCTTTTAAAGTGTTCTCATTTATTTTTATAAACCGTTCTCGATTTTAAAAAAAAAAAAATATTTAGAGTTTTTTTTAGTAATTAGATTAAGTAAATGCCCAAAGTTACAACAAAATTCCGTAGCTCGAGTGGCAGGAGTGTAAAGTGGACGAATTCAGT